>OX359291.1:5804668-7004668 GCA_947179395.2 Pulicaria dysenterica | reverse complement strand
TCAAGCTCACCTGCATATATCGTTGATTAATTTTGGACACATATAAATAGAACTCCACATTTATAAATAAGTATACAAGAATATATATACACACAGAATATATTAATTAACCCAAAATTAGTAAACCATTTAATTACTCACCGTCATGGTCGGAATTGGTTAAGCCATTAGCTGCGACTTCTGAGCTGATGAGAAGAACAACAGCAAAAGCTAGAGCAAGAAGTAGGAATGTTTTCGAAGCCATTTTTTCAGGATGAGGAAAATAGTGTGTTAGAGGTCTCTATTTAAGGAAGAATTTCAAGCAAAAGAATATGTAAAAGTATTATTATTACTATGGCCCATGTATTGGTTGGCTGGTGAGGAGGATCTGGCCCGATCGACGTTTCTTTTTCTTTTGACATTTTGCATTACCGCCCAAAATTTGTCGATCGATGATTGAATGTATTATAGATTTTAGTAGGTAACACAATATTATCCATTTTCAGATTACTATTTTGGAAACATATACTATCTTATACTTGTAAAATATCGCACACTACAGGGCGGGTCACTTTCATGAACATGTGAAACACGTACCCTTAGTTGATATATACCGCAGTTCTTTCAGGAAATCTGTTAAAGTCGAAATTTATTTTGCGAAAATTATAAGACCGGCCATCAGTATTACATCTCGAATAACTCATGAATTACCATCCATGTGTTACGTACGATAGGCTATGTGTTATATATACCCACCCTTTTCCCTTTTCTTAACCACAGCCACATCAGCGCCACATAAGCTTCTCTTCCCTTACCCTTTCTTTACCCTCAACTAGCGTTGTACCTACCCTTTTTCCTTTCCTCTTTTCTTGTCACTTAAAAAAAAGAAAAATTAAAATATATTAAATGTGTTAATATTTGATTGGATGAATGTGGGGGGTTGCGATTCAAGTCTCTCAGGTAAATATACCCCTATGCACTTACCCGCATGCTTACCCCAAACACCGGAAATGGTGTTCCTAGCTTACCTGTGAAAGATTTTGGGTACCCGAACTCTTTACCCGATGGTATAACACGCAGCCTTAGAGTGTCATGTCGTTTTCTCCATCCCCTAATTTCAACCCACAAATCCTTAGACCATTAGCATCCATCACATGCTTTAAATATTTTTTTGTCTGCCACATCAGCGCCACATCATTCCCCACCATTCCCCCATCCCATCACACAAACCCTTGCATCCATCACATGATTCACATCATAAAAAAAATCAAAAAAAAAGAAGAGAAAAAGTCGCTCACCCGCACGATGGCCGTCGCACTCGTGACCATGAGGCCCCCCTCACGAAGAGGGGCGATGGTCCTCACCCTGCCTTACCCTTGTGAACATTCCTCATATAGTGCATCTCATGATGATTGCTCCCAGTCTTATATCAATTTCACACAAATCTTCTTTATTTTTTTAAAATAAATAAATAAGGTAGAGATAAGAGATAGAGATTAAGTAGAGAGAGTGTTTATCTATATAGCTAACCAACAAGAGAGAAAAGGGTTCCCACCCAAGAGATGGGGGCGATGTTATTCATCTCATGTCAACTGTAGTCATGAAATCCATCCAAATTACAATTTCGTTGGATCGATTTTTACAATTCGATTTTCATTCTAACATAAATACATGTTTAGGGATTCGAGATATTTTTAAAACTAGATTTAATACATATACTATTAAAGATTAAAATATAGTTGTTCAAGTTACAATAACTATTGGAAATAGTGGCTTTAGCATAAATATATAATTAAAAATAAGAAGTTTTAAATAAACATATATATGACACGTATGAATTACTTTGTTCGAGTATATATATATATATATATATATATATATATATATATATATATTCGCATTATTTAGTTTATTCAATTTAGATAATAGTAAACAGAATCAAATTAAAACCCATATTAATTATTCGGTTCGAATCCACTCCGATCCGTAAATCAGAACCAAATAATTCGATTCAAATTTTTCGATTCGGTAATCCAGTTTTATTCGATCAGTGAACACCCTAGTTAAGAGTCTTATGACCGATTGCAAATCAGCTTTTCCAGCCTATTAATTACTATCTTATGACTTAACAGCCATAATCATAACTAACATTCATATTACCATCATAATCATGACATGATCCACATAATATTAATTTATATTAATTTTATTGGTTAAAATTTTTTTAAAAATAAATGGTTGTCTTGCTCATCACTAGAATGCCGAGCCAAATAAACAATGACAAACATATGACGAAACACCTCTAGTGGCTTGATCCACTCGTCCTTGATAAGTAGCAAAAATTAACATGTCATCCACATATAAACAAATTAATTGGATAATAATATTTTGTGTGTCTCATATCAATCTAAGAAAAGTTAACATACTAGTATATCCTTGTGGAGCTAGGCTATTCCATAGTAAGTATAGTAAACTCATTTAATAGTATTTTGATTGGATCCAATGATATGAAAATCCTTGTAATTAGATTTGGATCGGACTTATATTACTAATTGATTTAAACCCGTAACAACCATTTAATATTATTTATTTATGATTTTTTATTTATATAATAATATATCAAATATTTTTCTTACTGGCCTCTACCCTACCTCACACACACCACCCCACTCTCATCTCCACCCGCACCACTGATTGCCACTATCTACCGCCGCATACCACCACCAGGTGGAATGTCTCTATTCTTCAACCTAATTGATCTATCTTAATTATAAAAATATCTATAGTGTGGGAAAATAGAGCTTAAAGGAGAAAAGGAAGAGGTGGTCATGATCGCCATTTATGTTTCCTAGCTAGCCGTCTTTCTTGAAGTTACGCAGCGAAAGGTTTAATTTTAAGACGAACCTCTCAGTCAAGCTAGGTAGTATTCAAGCGTGACATTTCCTTTTTCTGGATCAAGAATAGATAAAAATTAAGTTGAAGCAAGTCGTTTATTAGTTTAATTAGCAATTGGTATAGAAATCTTATTAGTAACTTGTAAAGTGTATTGTTCTTAGAACTTACTTGGAAGGTGTATCATTCCAGTGTATTTTGTCTATCTAATTGCTAAATTTTAATAATTAATTAATACAATGCTAGCTTCTGTTTATAACTTAAATTAATATTTAAGTTTTTAAACTGCGCAGCAAGACGCTACTCGCTTATATTATTGGTTATATAACCTATTATTTCTTTTTACTCCATCTTCATGATTACTATACAATAATTAGTAAATTTATCAAGTTACATTTCTTATCTCCTTTATATATAATTTTAATACTTATATTTGTTGTAGATAAGATGATATATAATTGATTAGTAGGAATAAATAGTAGAAGGGCATATTATTTTTTAAAAAAATTATTATTTATTGTTCATGAGAGTGATGGGAGTTGATGGGGAGATAAAAGTCAAGAAGGTATTGAATGAGTAATTAATTTACGTATCAAGTCGTGACAAATCTTTGACTTATAGCGACGTAGGTAGGTGGTCAAATTGGACTTGGTTACTACATATATGGATATTAATATTTACTGGTCCCCCGTCCATTCATGTGTAGATGCCGACATAATATATTTAACAAGGTATTATAAATCCGCGTATTACGACGGGTGTTATTTATTTAATTTGATAGGTTTTGAGAATAAAGAATGAAGTAGAAAATATATATCTATTTACTACTATTACTACTACTACTACTACTACTAATAATAATAATAATAATAATAATAATAATAATAATAATAATAATAATAATAACAACATTAATAATAATAATAATACTAATAATAGTATAATAATAATAATAGTAATAGTAATTAATAATAATAATAATTATTATTATTATTATTATTAATATTATTAATAATAGTAATAATAATAATAATATTTATTATTATTATTATAGTAACAATAATAATAATATAGAAATACTTTTTATTTATTCCTTTTTAAAAAGGATTTCTCGAAGTGGTTATTAGTAAGCAATAACGTAGTAATAATAATAATAATAATAACAATAATAATAATAATAATAATAATAATAATTTTAATAATAATAATAATAATAATAATAATAATAATAATAATTTTAATAATAATAATAATAAGTTAATAATAATAAGAAGCAAAATGATATATTCTCTTATTTTTTTCTCCTACTTTATCCTCTTAAGCACCAAATGATTAAATTTGGATTCCATTAATTCTCTTTTTTTACATCCTCAATTGATTTTGACACATGTATTGATCTTATGAGTAAGAAGATAAGTATGGTAATGAATAAGGATGAAGTACGAGGATATATCACCCCTCTAATAATAACAATAATAATAATAATAATAATAATAATAATAATAATGATGATGATAATGATAAAAAAGGCACTAAATGACAAAAAAATCAAAACAATACATGACAAAGTTTTTTCCTCCTAATTGTATATTAGTTCTAATGCTCGGAATACAAAACAAGCAAAAAAATAAAAAAAATAATAAAAAAAGACAAACACAAATAAATGATCAAGTGTTGCATGGTCTTGTCAATTTCTATAAGATCACCGTCTTGTGTCTCAAAATAGGCCACTTAATTAGGAAATATTATAGCATATCTAGAAGAACGATTATCGATATTACAAGTATCTTTATAAGTACAAAAGTATTAAATTCCTATTTTACAAGTGTTCCAACTAGAGTTATAGTTAAAGGATATAAGGATATTATTTGGTGATGTTCTTAGCAAGAACCACAATGTTTATCCATTGCTTATGGTCGATGATCTCTTGTGATAACTCGATAAGGTGTTAGGATCCGTATTGTGTATTTATCCGATCGTCCATTTATTTAGTCTTTATGTTCAAGTATAAAGCTAGGATTATTAATATATACTATATTATATATAAGCATTACAAGTTGGATATCTCTAGAAAAAACCGGATCCATATAATAACAATTTTTAATTATTTATAACAATTTTATACTAAGAACTATTACCTTCTCACCTTTTTTTTTAATCGAACTTTACATTGTATTCCCTTCATCAAATCCCTTCTATCCAACCACCCATACCCCACCTCTAATCACTTCTTCCAATTACTAAAACTCTAAAAGACTATGTCAATATGTAGTTTTCGATTTTTATCTTTATTTTTAGTTTCGTACCAAACACCTTAGCTCATTTTCCATGCTATTTTTTATAAACGAATATCCCTATGTTTTACATACCATAGGAGTATTTGTACAGTTCATATCTCGGTATATTTGTTACAACGTCATGTTAGTTTTTTATATATCTAATTACTTAAGCCACCATTCGATCTCGTAATAATCACTAATCAACGTATTAAATTTTGAGATTCACTAGAAAAAGTGAGAGAGAGAAGAGAAGTATAGTCCATACAACTCACCACCATTTTGCCACACCCTCATGTGATACTCACCTTCCAACCATATAGCTCTTCCACTCCTATCCGTTTTATATATATATTTTAGTTTCAGCTCGTCAAATCATGGATTGTTTGTGTTGTTTGGCCTGCCATTTCGGTGACGAGCTCAACAATCGTTTTTTTTAAACTTTTTCAAACAATGAAATGTATTTAAATTAATCTTAATGTTGGTTCAGTAATAGTAGTGAAGATATGTGAAGATTAGTCATGAGTATAATTGTTTAGTCATGCATGGAATAGTCATAGGATGAAAAGGATGATATGACAATTAGTCATTACTCTCATGCATATTATTACCACGAGTAGTCTAAACAATTTTTTTCAGCTATACAAACAGTAAACAATTGATTTGCTATATGAATGGTGTATACTTTTTGTTAGACACATCGTCAAACAACAAAAATAGTTTATGCTACAAAATTACCGTAAAACGAAAAATAAAATCATCTGAACTCACTACAAGAAAACTGCTTATTAGCAACGGATTTTAGAGACTCCCAAATCCGTCGCTAATTAGCGACGGATTATCAACAAATTAGCAACAGATTTAATTTATGAATTACATTTTAAAATAAATTACTTTCGTCGCAAATCCATGGCAAATTAGCGACAAAACATATTTGTCTATAATCTGTAGCTAACAAGCGACAAATTAGCGATGGTTTGAGATAATTTGTCATTTCTGTTACTTAGCAACAAGTCAAATACGTCTCTAAAACGTAGCAAGTAGCAACAAATTAGCGACGGTTTGAGATCATTTGCTATTTCCGTTACTAATCAATCCGTAGCAAATTAGCAACAAGTATGATCCAACTCTGAACCGTAGCTAACTAGCGACATATTAGCGACGATTTGAGATCATTTACAATTTTCGTTACTAATCCGTAACAAATTAACAACAAATATAATTCGTCTCTAAATTGTAGCTAACTAGCGACAGATTAGCGAGAGTTTGAGATCATAAAACATTTCCGTTACTAATCCGTAGTAAATGTGCAACAAATAGATTCCGTCTATAAACAGTAGCTAACTAGCGGCAGATTAGCGATAGTTTCAGATAATATACCCATTTAATTGCTAATCCGTTGCAAAGAAAATTATCATGTTACCCACTAATCTATTATCCTAATATATATAACAAATGTATCATTTCTTTTAGGTTATGTGAGGGTCATTTACTAACATTGAACATTTGAAAGATATAGCCCGCTTCGCTATGTCTAGTGTTGATATTTTGTCAATGGTTACAAGTTCCACACTGTAACACATGGTAAAGGATGAGTCACACATAACAGTGGCATATGTGTAAAAGGGTCATATATGTTATGTTTATGATAAGAATGAATCCAACTACTATGGATTGTTAAAAGAAGTCATAAAGGTTGAATATCATAGCAAGTTAGGCCGATGCATTGTTATATTGTTCAAGTGTCATTGTTTTGAACATGTAAAAGGGGTCAAAGTCGACCCTAAACATAATTTGTTTGATATCAATTACAAGTCTGATGGTTGCACTATTGACCTATATGTCTTAGCATCATAGGCAGTTCAAGTTTATTTTACACAACATCCTTCTATGACCAAAGATTTGAAGGATTGGCGGGCTGTTGTTAAGACAACTCCTAGAGGCATTTATCAAAATAACAGAAGTGTTTGTGAAGTTGCTTATGTTAATAATGTGGATGGTGAACATTTCTTTCAAGAGTATGAAAGGGTTACCTTTGCAACAAATACGGATGTGGTTATTGAACCTACATGTCTTGTCACAGACAATGAAATACAGGAAGTTGGTAACAATACATATATAGAAGATGAATCTAATTATGAGGAAGAAGAGTTTGAAGATATCAATGAAGAGTCGGACGACAAAGTCTTCTGATGAAATGTAATTAGTTTTGAATTTTTATTTACATATCCAAATATATGTTGTGCGTAGTATATTTTATATTCAATATGCTTATTAAGTTAAAATGTTGTAATGATATTGATATTTTTACTCATAATTTAATGAATTTAAATTTCAAGTGAATACTTATCATGGGACGCAATATCGCGTGGCGTGGTTCTAACAAGGTTTTTGACGATACCACTTGCCTAGGCAGAGGTGGTGGTCGAGGCTCTAGAGGTAGATTTAGTTTTGGTAATGGTAGACGTAACATGTCCAGAGTTTGGCTACCCAATCTATTCAAACACTTCTTGAGGCCTCTAGAGGTGGAGGTGGAGGTAGAGGTAGAGGTGGAGGTAATTCTAGAGAAAATTTGGCGAGTACATCTTTTCTACCACTTCCTTTCTGTATTGATAACGATGATGATGACGACCATGATTATAATCATGATCATGATCATGATAACGTTAACTTTGACATAGACTCGTCACATTGTGTACGAGGGTTGAATGCTAGCACACAGGCTCTAACCCTCCTTGTTTATCAGAAAAACCGGTGATTGTAGTTGTTAGGAACAAGTATGTATATTTCTTAGAAAATTTTTAATATTGGCTTACCAACTAATCAAGTATTAATATAATGAATTTATCCATTGTGTAGATTTTGCAGTACTGCAACAGTGCGTCAAAAAACTGTAAATTTGAAAACCATGTTTAGTGGACCTTGGATATCATGGAAATGCATTCCACCCGAGGCTCGTGAATGACTTTTTGAGCGTTTCACGGATTTGAACAACTCTTACTTAATTTTTTTGATTTTTAATAAAATAGGTTTCAAGTGATATATAAACACTTATAAATGATCTATTTGCAGCAATCCTTTCAAAGGCCTAGTGAATCGGACGCAAGTGTGCGCAAAGCTTGGGCTGTATCAATGAAAGCATGAATACAAAATACAATAAATAAAGAACGAATGTATGAACTTCAAATAGCTAAAAAGGAAGGCATTAATGTTAGGGATGATTTATCTATCATTATCCCTTTTAAACCAGATTAGATAAATTACGAGTATTGGGTGCTTATGGTAGAGACGGTATGAAAAAACTGTGGAATGCCAATTCAATTTAGAGTTTGAATGTTTTTTAAAAATTTATCACTAGTCATGATCTAAATTAATGTGTTTTGCTTGTAAATAAAGTGGAATGGAGATAATTGGAAGAGTGTGTCGAAAACAAACCCCAAAACAAAGATAGCTAAGTAGATGGATCAATGGGGAAACATAAATATGGATATGTTAGCTTTCTTTTTAGTAAGCTAAATATAAGATATTAATCTATGTGTTATTTATTAATACAAAACCTTGATTAATATGTTTTTGGATTGTATATTATTTTAACTTACTAATTTTCAAGGATATATAAATGGGTCAACTGGTGAGGTATACTAAACATTTCATGAACACCCATATAACAAAACGATCGAGGGAAGCGGTGGCTACAGACACAGGACATAGTTTGTTACCCCCCAAAGGCAAAAAGACTGTTGGTACATCTTGTTATCTCCTTATTTTTGTCACGTAATTACTAATTTATTAAATGTTAAATGTTTATACATGTAATTTTCTTATTATATATAATAGAAAGAGTATGTGAAAGTATGTGTGACACTTTTGGATAAGATATGTTGCATCCCAACCACTAGGTGATATTGGTATCTGGGAGTCGGTGGTAGGAAGGAAGAAGAAAGGGAGATTAGAGGGATGCGGGAGTACTTGAGATCCTTATTACCTAGTGACGGGTGAAATGAGTAGTTCTACTCTTGGTTCATCTTCTTTTACAAGCGGTGTAACATCTTCTCACGAGGTTAGTTTATTTTATCTTTGATAAATTTGTGGGTCGTATAAAACTATATATATATATATATATATATATATATATATATATATATATATATATATATATATATATAATGAGTTATTTGGTAATAGGTAGTTATTATTTATGCATCAATAATGGTTATTTGTATCTTAATATGTTAGATTGAGTTGTAACGGATCACGTGTGTATGAATGAGTTATAAGTAGGGGGTTATTATGAATCTGAATGAGTTTTTTTTTTATCGAAGTTTGTCAATTGTAGTTGTAATCGCTCTAATGTGTATGAATGAGTCATGATGAATGTAAATGAATTATTTTTATGTAAATTTGTCATTTTTTTAAACAACGATAAGTTAGTGGGCCGGATCCGCAGTCACATCCATATAAGGCAGTATGAGAACTCCGAGCCACTCGTCATGAGGGAATAATACCCTCCACCATTTTTGGAAAAAAACCCCCACTGCCCAGGCTTGAACCCAAGACCAAGACTGTGGAGTAAAAACCCCTATACCACTAAGCTAGAGCCTTAGTAGTGTCAAATTTAGTTGTTATGTATCACATAGTATAAATGGATCATAATATGTTTTTACGGGTTGAATAAGTTGTTATGAACATTTGTAAGCATTTATGGGTGATAATATTTTTTAATGGGTAATTGGTGAATTAACGGATGTTTATATTTTGTTGGGTATAAGTCATATGGGTGCAATACATGGATAGATAATAAGTTACTAAAATGTTATTATGACATGTTAAATATTTAAGTTTTGTGTGTTACATATATGAGACAATTTGACCACTTCTAATAGGATTGACTTTTATATGCATGTAGTTAATATGTGTTATTATTATACTTAGGTACTTCAGCTACAACGACAACAAGAACAAGTTAAAAGGATAGAAGATATGCGAGCACGTGAAGAAGTGGCACCTACATGTGAAGAAGCAGCGCTGGCACGTGAAGAAGCAGCGCAAAAGATGTTTGAAGACTTGCAAGAGATATTTTTCTCTTGTTTAGGCCCTCCCCCTCCCCCTTTCGGTTTGAGATTGATGTCCAATGTTAAACAATATATGTTATGTGGAACAAGAACACTTAGAATGTTAGCACTCGGAATTGTATTTGTTAATATCATGTGGTATGTTAAATCTAATTTTGTAAACCAAATTTAGTTTTATTTCAGAATGTGTTATGAAGCTAGCTTTACATGTATTTCCGTACAGGAATTGAAACAAAAGCAGCAAATATATTTTTAAATTTTGTTCAAAATCCTTTGCAAATCCGTCACAATTTTGTTGCCACATTTTTGTCGTAACTGCTGCAAATCCATTGCTAAAATTCCGTCACTAATCCGTTGCTAGGTTCCCGTAGCTAATCCGTTGAAATTTTCGCCGCTAATCCGTTGCTCAGACTCCGTAGCTAATCCGTTGCTAAATTTCCATCGCAATGCGTTGCTAAATTTCCGTCACAAATCCGTGGAAAAACTTCCTCTTCAAATCCGTGACAACTTAGCAACAACCTTAGTCACAGTCCATTTCTTTGCAAATCATCGAAATCCGTCGCTAATTCCGTCTTTAAAATAGCGACGATAGTGTTAACGACGAATTCGTTTTGTCCCTAATTCATCGCTAGTACAGGATTAGCAACGGTTTTTTTGGCAGTCGCAAATCACCTATTTTCTATAAAACTCTCGATCATATTAAATCACATGTTTTGTATTTTCTTTATCTATGAAGATATAGCTCGTATGTCGTACCGGTTAAAATAATAATATAATTGTCGAACACCTATCATAGAGCTAAATTTACAAGTTTCATTTCCTACTCATAAGACCACATGTTGTGGTCGACTCGCTACCATCGGGTAGCATCGGGTTCCATTGGGAACACCAAAACGCGTCTTTGGGTTTCACCATCGAGTAAGGCCATCGAGTTCTGATACCCGATCGAGAAGCCAACCTCCCCCACCCCTCACCCCCTCTCAACTAATCACAATCACACACACATTTAATTAAGTTAATATATTAATAAAAAATGGAGATAGTTTTAAGGTAAGGTAAAACTTGTAGATTGGGTAAAGGGTGGGAGAATTAATGTGGCGCTGATGTGACATCGGATAAGGGAAGTTAGCAGGTAGAGTACAACACATAGCCTAAGAAACTTCTATGGTGCTATATTGAAGCAACCATCGAATAAGCAAGTACAGATGAGAGAATCTGAAAAAAATCATATTGAAGCAACCATCGCATAAGCAAAACGGAAACAAGCGATCTCACAGAAATGACCGCGGAAACATGAGACCCGACGGTGGTGGAAACAAGATTGGGAACAAAGATTGGCGTTGAAGGTTTGATTTGGGCTTCGATATGGCATATTTCATAGGGGATTTGAAGGAAACGAATGGTCTTCTTGAGTAATCGGTAGTTGGGATAGAGAGGTTTTAGACTTTGATCGATAAGCTAGGCTATAGATTCAGGTAAACTTGTCAATTAAAAGCAAATTAAAACCAATACAAACATTTTAGAGACTTGAAGAAAATGGAGATTTGCACAATTTCTTCTAAAACTATATTTACTTTTTTGCTTCTATTATCCGCGCCTAACACCGATAAATGTTGGACGGTGCATAATGAAAGTATCCTCTTGTTCATAAATTCAGGTGTTAAAATTGAGGATTATTAAAAACATAATCTCTTATAATTATTTAAAGTAAAAGTCTTTTCGAATAGTTTATGGATTGGACTTGACATTATCATGAATTAATCAACCCTGACTAGTTTCGCCAAACACACCCTATAGATTCATGTTCCACATGAACAAACATCTCCTCAACCTGACACCTCGTACATATTACATAGCTTTGACAACCATTAACCCACTAGTCCATAACCAACTTAATTTGACCCTATTACCAGCTGAATTAACTCCAGTACTAGATGGCATGAATTATTATAAACATATATGGCAGATTGACAGTTTCAGATTGCGCCATAGTTAAAGACCGAAATTACATCATTAACGAAGCATTTTTACAGTTTCAGATTGTCAGTGTCTTGATACAATGGTAAAAAAATAAATAAGACATATAACATCTTCACATGAGTTCAAGAACTCGCATGAGGCAAAAATATAGGTGATTCACCTTTTGACTAGTACTACTTGACATAGTAGGTATATAGACTCACTGACTGAGTGCAAGTATATGTCGTACGTGTTTATAATCTTAAGTTAACCAGTGTAGGCAACATACTTGAAATTTCGAGCTTTCCATGCCACAACATTTGAACTTTACTTGGAACCAGTTTGTTACTTATCCTAGATTACACAGTAGTTAGTAGTTAATATAGATTATGATCTACAGTTCAATAAAGCCGCATGTTTGTGCCAAAGGGGGTTACGCCTCAGAATTAACCTAACTTCCATTTGTTCTAGAGCCCAAGCCTAGTTGTTTGCTAAAGTCCATGCAATTACAATTCATAGCCGGTACACAAATATGATGAATTCTTGAAGCAGCTATCTTCTAAAAGACGTTATCACCTGCGGATCGATTCAAATAACTTAGGGGTCGTTTGTTTTTCTGAAAAAGATCTTAATACATCTTAATCTGAATCAATAAGAGGTATTCAGATGTAAGTGTTGTTTGTTTTTTCTTTTCATTAAGATCTGAAAACCTCTTAAAACCCCTTAATGAATCAGATATAAAATTACCTCTTATTACATCTTAATAAAATTTATGTTTCATAATACTATAAAAAAACATACTCCTTCCTTTACTAATTTATGTCAACATATTCTCCTCCACCTCTCTACATACAAGGACACCTTCCACGGTCGTCGTCAACCGTACGCCGCCGCGCATCTCTCTTCCATGTATTTTGATTTTAGTTCTATATATTATTATGGTTTGACATTGATTATAAAAAAATTCTACTTGATAATTAGAAAAGTTTAAATTTTGTAATATATGTAATAATTGAATATAAATTATTATAAAACAGATGATTACAACCATTCAGATATTTCAAAAACAAACAGCAAAATATGAATGAACATTCAGACGTCAGGATCACATCTTAATGTTCAGACATAGAATTCAGATTCACATGCAGAACCTCTTAATAAACAAACGACACCTTAATTAACCTACAAATTCACCAAATCATTCAATTGTTTGAAGTTTCTATTCTTCGTCGAATATTCGTTCGAGGCTTTTACTCTTTGAGCGACTCCTTTTTCTCAATAAAATCAAGATACATGATTCTAGACGTTAGTTTTTTTCACTTTATGTTTTCAATTTTAAATTCTTAGACCATCAACATCTATAATAGATTTTATCTGAGTTTTCCACTACCAAATCAACATCCACGTCATCTCCTACCTCCAACCCTCTTTAACCCACAAATCCCCATATCCAACCCTCTTCAACCCACATCAAAGTGGAATTCATGGATGGAGAGCGTATGGATAGAGTGTGGCAGAGTACATGTGATGAATTCATGGGTGGACAATGACATTGAAAGAGGAAAAATTGAACGGCTAGGATTAAGTCTCCCATTCTCATTTAATTTAAGGTTCTCATTTGAACTTCTCAATATATATATATATATATATATTAAGAGAGAGAAAGAGTATAAAAGGAAAAAGAAAAAAGAAAAAAAAGCAACCCGCAGCTAGATGGGAAGCAACAAGGGTTGGAACCCTCTATGGGGCGATGGTGTGCTAGCTCTAGATTGGGAACCAACACGGATGGTCTTACACTACAACACAAACAAGCTATTGCGACGGAAATTTGCGACGGACAAAAATAGACAAGTTGCGACGATATTACGACGGATTTGCGATGAACTTCAAGGTATAAACCAATCACAATCATGTGGTCAAAATTAGTGACGGACAAACTAGCGGTGGAAGGTTTTGCGACGGAAATTAGCGACGGACTGGTTTGCGACAGCGAAAATGGACGCAAATCCGACGCAAAAGTTAGCATGTGAATATAAATTATATAAACAAACAGTCCGTCGCAAATTTCACACAAATCCATCGCAAATTTCACACTTTTGCGACGGATTTGCGACGGACCTTGAATTCGTATCTGCGATGAATTTGCGACGTATTTTTGCACTTTTAGATAAAATAGTCGTTAAAAAATCACTAACAAACACGAGTCATATAGTTTATTATGCTTGTTGACGGTTTGGTCAATTAAGAGGTTTTATATATTTTTCTATAGACACGCTTGTAGTATGATAGTATCCGTCACAAACTCATCGCAATAATATCCTTCACAAAGCCGTCTCAAACCTATATTTGTCTCAAAAACGCCACCAAGATTTAGGTGGATGCAAATCCGACGCAAAAATGACCGACACAATTCCGTCGCAAAGCTGTCGCCACATGGTTTCCGACGAAGGTTTTTGGGACTGCCGATATCCGTCGCAAAACTTTGTTTGCGACGGATTTTGCCGTCACAAAGGTGCAGTTTGTAGTAGTGTTAGGCTGTGTCTAAATCGATTATAAATTGTGGGAATAATACCAACATATATAGTGTTTTGTATCTAATACCGACATTAGGAAGAGAGAAGACATACTAATGGATATTCTACTTCGTTGTTCATCGATTTGCTAGGGATGTAATATCTTTTTTTCAAAACAAATTGAATGTCATGAATCAAAGGATATAAAAGCATAGTGTTTCGTATGTAATATAAGTTTGTAGGATTTCAACTCAAAACTAATTAACTATGAGTGGAGTATCATAATATCCTTATTAATAACATTACAAAACTTACTTTTTATCCGATGTGAGACATTACTCGGTCAACATGGCCCCTCACTTATATCGTTTTTTTCTTGCACCTAACACGTCTATACTTATATGGAGTACATGGAGTACGTGTGACATTTGACCAACCACGAGTAAACTTGCTCTTATACCATGTAAGTTTATGAGGTTTCATCTCAAATTAAACCAATTGACTATTAGTAGAATAGCCGAAGATCCTTATTAAACACATTACAAACTTACTTTTTAACCGATATATATGAAACATTACTTAACATCGTGCTTTATAGTATGATATAATATATAAAATTGATTATAATAATAAATTTAATAATAAAATTAAATTTGAAGATTGATCTTGATAAACTTTATATATTATTTTAACATGTAAATTTTTTATACTTAAATCAAATATTGTTATTATTATAAGTAATGAAACTTTTTTATGTTGTTTATTACTTTATTATGATATATAAATTGATTTTATATTAAAGTTCTTGCTTCGCCCTTAAACCTTTGACGCTTAATAGTCGCTTGCTAACGCCATTTTGGATTGTGATGTTCAGGTGTAGCTTCGAGTGTACGTGTAATTCAAGAATGAATACGACGTATGCCATGCATGCTAGACCACGTATTTTGTGAAGTGCCTGTTACTTATTAATTCCTATTATTGTAATTACTAATCATGCAAAATTAATAACACAAAACAAGCGAGCTATCACACAGGTACACATCTTTAATTTATTCAGAAAGATATATCAAGGACAGGATTCAACTTAATGAACCCATGTATATATGGTGACATACTTATAAATCATACAAACGCTAATAGATGTCTTGAATCTTGATTGCACACACGATGGCCGGTCGATCACAATACAGGAATGTATCAGTTGTGTGTTTGTGCCTCCTGAGCTTGTTTGTATGCATTTGCCTCTTCAAGAGTGCTGCAACACCTGCACCCCTTATAGTAACGTCGACCACCGCAACAACCATACCTGCAATATCCTCTTCCACGACCACCACCGTTGTACCCACCACGACCACCACCACCACGACCTCCACCGCCGTTATATCCTCCCCGTCCACCTCCGTTATCATACCCACCACCATACTTTGCATCTTCTACCTCACCTACATTAATGTACATAAAATATATAGATAAGCAGTGAATGTTGTTTAGCATTAATTAAAATTAAGAGATATACAATTGATATTAGTTTCCATATCTTTATTGATTAATTAGTTTGTAATCTTTATACATATTCTCATGCATAAATGTAATATATATGTAGAAAAAGTATGATTTATAACTCACTGGTTTCATGGTTGGAGGCCAATTCTTTAGCTGCAGCAACTTCAGAAGTAATTAAGAGAATAGTGGCAAAGGCAAGGGCAATGAGAAGGAATGTCTTTGGAACCATTTTTTTTACTAGATAGATAGTTTCTATCAGAAGCTAGTAATGAAAGATATATGGAAGAAGCAATTTAGGATGAAGAAATGAGTGGTGTAATTGTCTATTTATACAACTTGCATGCAATGATGAAGATTTTATTGCAAATTGATGAAGATTTTATTGCAAATTGGTTGGCTGGTGAGAGGTAGGACCAAGCTTTCATTGCCTTTGACATTATCATTTATGTATCCATTCTTATCCTTCACCCTAGCCAGCCAGTAGTAAGTGGCCTATTAAATATTTTAGAAATTTATTGGATATATATATATATATATATATATATATATATATATATATATATATATATATATATATATATATCATTTGAGAACCATTCTTAATGCGAGAACCACGTAAACCAATCTGGACCGTCCAATTCCCCCTCCTTCAATCTCATTGCCTACCCATGAATTCCTTACATGCACTCTGTCACACTCTATCCCTCCATGCTCTCTATCCATGAATTTCCTATATCCAAAGACTGACTAAGATTGGTTCTCACGGTTCTCACATAATGGTTCTCAAATAAACTCTCCATATATATATATATATATACCAAGCCAGTAGTAAGATAGAAAGGAAATGACCTATGCCATACTTATATATATACCAAGCCAGTAGTAAGATAGAAAGGAAATGACCTATGCCATACTTAGACCGATGAAAGAGAACAGACTGATGTTGGCATGATAAATCCCCTTTTATATTTATATATATATTGAAAAAATCATTTAAAGATCGTTCTTGTTGTAAGTAATGTGAGTATCATTTATAACCGTCATTAATACTTATTAATAGGTGTATATTGGACTTCTATATTATTTTTTAATCGTGAATTGCGTCCAGTGAGTTGTCATTAAAAACCGAGTATTTATTTTTCCGAAATACCCCTTATTAATACATTATTAATGACCAATTAATGTATCATTAATGAGTCATTGATACATCATTAATGAGCCGCCATTCTTGTTAACCATTCATTTATTAATCAAGGACCAAATATTGGTTCGCACGATAATCGCAATATAATAGTTATCAAATGAACTATTATATATATATATATATATATATATATATATATATATATATATATATATATATATATATATATACATATATAGGGGACGGTTCAAACGAGAACCGTTTTTCGTACGAGAACTGCAAGAAACAACTATAGGCATTGATCAAAGAGATGGATGATTGAGATTAAAGAGTTGTTAATGGATAAACTTAAACTAATCAAGTTTATCCTTAATTAATTAAGGGTAGCTTGGACATTTTTACATTACCCCCACATTTTTTAACCTAATATATACATTAAACGGAGAGGTGTTAAATTACGAAAATTATACCAAATTAACCAGAAAATTATGCTCGCTAATATAAGACCGATCTTGATATATTTCTTCAAAAAAAATTGTACTTGCTGGTTTTTTTCTGCTGCAGCTCGACATATGCACTAGTGCAAATTTTGCACGATTCACCTGGTTTTTTCAGCACAGATGTAAATATGCACTAGTGCAAAATTTGCATTAGTGCATATGTCAAGCTGGTGTTGAAAAATAAAACCTAGCAAACGTGACTTTTTTTTTTCCAAAAAAATATAGCAAGATCGGTCTCAAATTAAAGAGCATAATTTAGACGTTAATTTGGTATATTTTTCGTAACTTAACACCTTTTCGTTTGATGGATATATTAGTTTTAGACAAGTGAGGGAAATGTACAATTGTCCATACTACCCTTTTTTATTTAAATAAAAAAAAAGACAAGACATTAAATGATTGACTAGAAATGGTTCTCGCAGTTCTCGTACGAAAAACAGTTTTCGTTTGAACCATACCCTATATATATATATATATATATATATATATATATATATATATGTGTGTGTGTGTGTGTGTGTGTGTGTGTGTGTGAGAGAGAGAGAGAGAGAGAGAGAGAGAGAGAGAGTGAGTGAGAAAGACTTAGTAAGACCATCCAGAATAATGGACATGGTCATAAGTCGTGTGGCTTATCGTTTTTGACCTTTTCATATAAAGTTTTTAAGCGATATTACTAAAAAGTTTCATATATCTTAGAGCATATGGGCAAGGTGAAGTCTCTAAGAAGTCAAAGAATTGAAAACATCGAAGACAAAATACGAATGTTTATATAATTTTAAGAGTTAAATACAAAAATTGTTTATTCGGTTGTCACTTATTTTCACTTTTAATTGTTTAACTTGCAAAATTTTTATAATTTTATGTTGTCATTTTGTTACACTTTTGATCTTTTAGGCTAAGCACAGTTAAAATTGACCGTTAGTCAAAGGGTATTTTGATCTTTCCATATATTATTATTGTTTCCAAACAACCTCTAAACTCTTTCTACCCATTTTGTTAGAATTAATGATTAATTAACCTTTTATCAAAATTAACTAGTAACTTATAAAATTTTAATAATATTAAGTAATACTTTTATACATATTATTCTTAGTGTGTTGATTTAATGATATACATGTTTATGGTGTTCATCTAAAACAAAAATCTACAAGATAAAAAAAATCCTAAATTAGATTCAATCATAATCAAATACACACCTGAATCTTGATTTACAACAGAAACACAACATATATAATCAAATCTGGCCGGATTCAATTAGAAACATAAAATACACATAAAGAAACCTAAATATGGATTAAGTTACAATAAATACACATACCTATATATGTTACTAGAACCAACTAGCATATAACCACACCATGATACAGTAATCTGCTTGAAGAAACTTCTCATAAGTTGTTCCACAGTGATTCTTATGAACATCATCCCAATTCTTGATGTTATCTGACAAAGGCCCTTTATGTATCTTGACTTGCCGGCTGGTAAACTTCATAAGCGAGACCTTGGCAAAATCTTGAACTTTTGCAAAAAACCAAAAATCTTGAAAAACCTTAACCCCAAATCTGTCACTAAATACACACACACCACGGTTGAGACCTGAGCGATGGTGGTTTAAATATGAGCGATGGTGGTGATGACAGTGATGGTGCTTTAGATATGAGAAATGGCGACACCTTCACACACACAAATAGTGGCGATGGCGATGGCGTTGGTGCATAGATCGAAAACGTTGTTGTGCTTAAATCTAAAATCCATAAGAGCGATGGCGGTAATGGAGGTGGCGGTATTGAAGGGAACCACGGAGGCGGTGGCGTTGAAGAGACCATGGTGGGTGGTAGTGGTGGTAGAACCAATGGCGGTGGTATATTGACAGTGGTGGTGAGTCTGCAAAGCCTACTTTTCATATGTGTTTATGAGAGATGAGTGGAGAGATGGATTATATAATGATTTAGGGTTGTTAATGTTTGGTAATGTGGGTAAGAGTCAAAATGACCAAATTACCCTCATGTGCAAGGCACATGGGGCCTTTTTGTAACACCCTCTCAACCGACTTAGACTAATGAGGTAATTAATTAAGTTAATCTTGGGATTTAAGATTGATTATGTGATTTATTTATCTTTTATGTTATGTGATAATTAATTGTGTTATTTATTTAATTTAATTGTATTATTAATTATTTAAATATTGTTAATTAAATAATAATACATGTTGGTGGAGTTATGACATGTCAAAATGGACACCTAAATCACACAAGACACCACCACCTAGCCATTACATGCATTTAAAGAAAAATAGAAAAAGTGTGTTAGTGTGTGTTTTTGTGTTCGGCGGAGAAGTGAAGAAAAGAAGAACATTAATTCACAAATTTAATTTATTTCATCTTGCATGCTTGAGTGATTAACTGAAGGAATTGATCCAGAAGGTTAGAGTTCTGAATTGTAGTTGTTAATTATTAATTATATTCGGTTTTGAATATTTATATGAATTCCGATTGATTCTTGATGTTAAATGTTGGTTATATATTGAATGCATGTTAGAAATTATTGTTAGAATGTGTTCATAACACACTTAGAATGATTTCTGGCAACTTAAATTAATTGTATGCTTAAAATCAGTAAGGAAATTGAGTTATAAATCGAAAACATACATGAACACATGAATAATTCGGAATTAAAGGATTGAATTAAGCGGAATTGGTGAATTCCGACCAATTGGTCGGAATTAGGGGTGAATCCGAATAATTTGATATGAATTGTGTTAAATTCCGAACAGATGAACTTTGGCCTTAACATTTTACTCGGAATTGGGGAATTCCGCATAAAGATACTCGGAATTAATAAATTACGTATATATTGATTATTGTATATGCCTTAACATTTTATTCGGAATGCATAGTTGATCGGAATTGATACAATGTTCGGAATTTGAGATTATTCGGAATTAATATATGCCTTTACTCGGGATTCTAATTCAATCGGAATGTGCATTTACTCGGAATTCTAATTCAATCGGAATGTACCTTTGCTCGGAATTGGCTTTGATCGGAATTAGCCATTACTCGGAATTTGACAAGGGTTTGATCGGATTAAGGTGTTGAACTTACATGCACCGATATCATGACCTGTCTCACCACACCTTAAACATCTCCGTGTTTGCGGTGTACACTGCCCAGTGTGACGAGATTTGCAACTATGGCACCACGGCTTATTCTGAGGAAATCCTGATCCTTTGGACCTCTGATCTGATTTACCCTGCTGATTCTGCCCTTTTCCCTTACCTTGGTTACCACTTGAACCTCCACCAAACTTGCTGAATGACCCTCTGTTCATCTTCTCCCAATCCTTAGCATCAGACTCTGCAGATCTTGCTAATGTGAATGTCTGGACAAGCGATGTCGCCAGACGAGTGTTACCCCGATATTTTGGTAACAAAGCTTTCACAAAATGTTGAACCTGAGAATGTTCATCAGGCACCCACTGTTTTGCAAATCTGAGAGTTACTTGAAACTTGCTGATCAACTCATCCACAGACATATTACTTGTCTGTGCCAAATCCAAGAACTCACGCTGAATCTTGGCCATATTAAATACATTACAATATTGCTCACAGAACTTATCCTGGAATTGCTCCCAGGTAATAGCATTTACAACATCTCGCGGCATGTAGTCATAGAATCTCACCACGCCAGAGGTTGATCTTTCAACCGTCTTGTTGTAAACTTGACCCATTCATCTTTCTCACAGTTGCAGGCTTCCAAAGCCTTCACAGTCTCTTTCAACCAATTCAAAGTAACATTCGGATCTGAGCTTCCCGAATACTCAGGTGCTCCGCACGCCACAAAATCTTTAAATTGAAATTTGTTCCTAGTCTCTTGTTGAGGAAACCACGGAATAAAGAAGTTCTGTTGTGGTGTTTGGTGTTGGGTAGACACTCCCTGTGGCATAGGAATAAACGGAAAAGATCCATATGGAGTTGACACCGTGCTCACAGGTGCAGTACTATAAACTGGTGGTGGTATCGGTTGAGTAATGGGAACTGTTACTGTAGGCATTCGAACCGAGGTGGTAGGTTGGGAATACTGGGTTTGGTTTAACTGTTGCTCCAATTCAAGAATTCGATCCCTCTGAGTCTGCAAAGTGTCTTCCAGCTGTAATACATAATCTTGGTTATCTGACTCCCCATGATGAGAAGTACCCGCTCCGTGCTGCTCATTTGCGGTAGTAGATGAAACATTGTTATGCTGTCTTCTAGGGGACTGTGGGGTAAATACCGGGATCTCGTTCTTATCAGCCATAATCTGTTCTACACAACATCTCCCCAGTTTTCAGATTATAATCCGTTAGTACCACATCATATTCTCTATAGCTACCTTACTAATTACCCACCCTGGAAATATTGGACTGATCAGAGCCTCGGTTCGAGTATTGCACAACTTCAATACAAATCCTCAAACCAGGGCTCTGATACCAAATTGTAACACCGTATTTTCTAAAACACATATTTATTATACGCGCGGAAGCTAACAACATAATTACATATATATTTAATGCAAATACAACTTTGCTGGTTTTAGCTATACAAAATACAACCACAGTATTAATTACAAAATAGGCTCTAAACAAAACATCTAATATTAGAGTATGATCAGTCCATAATTCCAGCTTCAACCACATCCACTCACCAGGTGTATCCTGTAAAAGATTTCAACAGTGGGGAATTAGCACAAAGCTAAGTGAGAGAATAGATACCACAAACATACAAGGCAGTTGTTGGTCCCGAATGGATACTACAACAACAAATGTTTGTAGAAGGGGGGGGGGGTTGAATACAAACTTTAGCAAATTAAATTTAAGAGACACACGGTTTACTTTTATATAATTCTTATTGACGTTAATCAAGAATTACATGAACTAGATGCGGAAAATCTAAGTTCAATAAAAGGTGGCAACTAATTTTGTCTAACACATAGACAATGCTAATCTTAAACAACTAATGTCTAAGACGTTCAACACATGAACAAGTTTGTTACACTGAAAGTAAAATGCTAACTCTTCTAAATCTCAACTTATGAGATTTCAGTGCTTTTTGACGTATTCACCTTTTAGCATGTTTCCATGCATGAATATATATAAGCAAGGTGTGTCCGGTTGATGAAGAGAGAAGGAGACAAAGGTACTTGGTTTAATAATATTATAATAGATAAAGTTAGTGGGTGAAAAGGTAAGTTAACTTTATACACAAAGTGTGTAAAGTGATCATACTTTTCAGTAATGAGTATATCCACTATCTATTATTATATTATTAAATTACTACCTTTATGTCTTGAGAAAGTAACCTTATCCTTCCATGCTTGTGCTTTAATCAACACCATGCTTTCTGAAGATTTGACTTTACCAAGTATGGAGTTGCCGGCCATACTTAGCATCATATCTTCGAGATCTTCTTTTCAAGAGTATCTTTCTCCTTTTCCAGGGGATAAAGATCTATCCTTTTTGTTTCTTTGCAGATACAAAAAGTGCTAAGTACTTTTACAAAGAAGGATCTAAGGCAAAATAAGAACAACACATGTTCTGCCTTTGATTTTAAGAAAATATTACATAGAAACGCTATTAACTGAGATATACAATAAAGACTCAGTTAACAGACACTGAACTACTAATATAATTTTACTCAGCTAAGGATAAGTGTGAAAGACTCAGCTGACTAGATTTGCTCAGCTGATCGAATTGCTCAGCTGATAATACAAATCGTAGCAGCAGCTAATAAACTGATTAACTCAACTGTCAGCTGTTCCCAAGGGCTCAGCTAACCATTTGAGTATAGTCAGCTTATAAAGAAAAGATTGGATAAGTAGGAAATACCTTATCTGACAGATGGGAGGCATCAGCTGACCAATGTGAGTGTGTCAGCTTATCCTTAACTGCTCAGCTGATCTTGAAATCTTCATCAGCTGATGGTTCTAGGCCATCAGCTGATCAGTGTAAATCCTCAGCTGATGCTTTTTTACTGATCTTTTCTTCTCAGCTGATCTTTCTGAAGCTGGTCCTTTGGCTGATACTCAGTGTTCAGCTGACACTATGAATCGTCAGCTGACACTTCTTTCTTATAATTTTCTTTAAGTCTAACATGAAAAACAACACATGTTTTTCATTTAACTAAGTCTAAACTGAATAAATGGTTTTGTTAACATCAAATCCTATTTTAATTAATAGACAGGTTTGATTTAGGTTTGATATTGCTATCTCCCCAACAATCTCCCCCTATTTGATGATGACAAAACTTTATCTTGTTCAAGAAGAATCAGTTTGACTAGGATTTGTAAAGATATAACTTTTAAGTGCAATTTGGTTACCTAGCTATCTGTTTTTGGTAACTCTTTTAAGTATGTTCCCTGATATTCTGTTTTTGGGAATCTTTTCATTTATGAAGTACCATTGTTCTGTTTTTGTGGTATCTTTTCTATCCTTTTTCTGTTTTTAGGATTTTTGATCTTTTCTATATTTACACTATGTGAGCTATCTACTAAGAGTCATTTATACTAGCATTTTAGCTAAGTAGTCCATGATCAAAGTTTCAAGCTTGATTACAGAACAAAGTATTTACATCAGAGTTTGTACAATGTAATCTAACTATGAGTTAAGCTAAGTACAGAAGTTGAACTATTCTAGGAATTGAAATTACATTTAATCTAGTTATGAAGTGTGGTCTTCATTCCCACCAAGGTTCTTCTTTAACATTCAGAAATCTGTCCAGAGGATTTGCAGCCAACAATTCTTCAGCTCTTGCTTGAATCAGACTTTCAAAATGTTCATTTCCTGTCTGTCCCCTTGTTGAAGTTGCAGCTTGAAAGATTAATTCTCCAGGGGCTCTTCCTAAGTCAGTTTCTCTTAGGAATCTCCAAACACCAACTCTGTTCCTGAAGAACATCCCTCTTTCAGGTTCAGTTATATACTTAAACATTTCTGGTTCAATGTTGGAGGGCAGAGCAGTGTTGAGATTTTCATATGCAGACAGGTAAGGATAATTAGGATTAAGTATGATCTGTTCAGCAGGTACAAAAGCTTTGGAGGATTTCTTGAAGGCATCCTCAATCACATCAATGTGTTCCACAAATTGATCATGAGTGCATATCCTGTGGTAAACAGACATTCTGATCCAGTATTCGAATTTGTTTATGAACCTTGTGGAAATTTCACTTTTGGATTTAAAGAGGTGGTACAGAGTCTCAATCATCTCAGTGAAGGAGAACAGTTTGCAGTGATGAAGATAAGCATTCTCTTGTGTTTTTCTTTCATCTCTTCTTACTAATCTGAGATATGGCCCTTCATCTGTTCCCTTATATGGAGTGACTCTGGAGATGAGATTTGGATCCTTTCTTTCTATCAAGTTTTTCTTGTTATCCAAGACCTCTTTGATCTCCCTTTCAGATTGCTGAGTTGTAACTCCAAAGTTAAACTCATGCAATGCTTGAATGGCTTCTCTGTGAGTTCTTCCTCTTTTAGGAACTTTCTTGGCAGAAGGATCATCTTGCTGTGGTGCAGCTTGTGTTGGATGAGAGGATAACATGATGATTTCTTCTTCTTGTAATTCTCTCAATTCATCATCAGTGACACCAACTGCAGCAGCAAGATCCTCAGTGGTAGTGAAATCCTGGTGTCTCTCTTTGGCTTTCAGAACTTCTTCAATGGTTGTACCAAGAGCAGCAGCCAGTTCACTTAACTCTCTGAGATTCTCATCTTCTTGATTTAGCTCTTCCTCTTTTCTTTCTTCTTCTTCAATCTCCTCATCAGTCATTATCTTCTTTCCTTTTCTTCTTGATGAACTGCTGGGAGTTGGTTAACTTGATTGAACTGGAGAGGAAGCTTGGACTGGTGGAGCTGTAGTGGAGGAGCTCTGCTTCCTTATGTTGAACATAGAGGACAAAGGCATTTCATCTTCATCATCATCATTAGAATCCTCATATGGTAGTTCAATTGGAGCACAGGATTCACCTTGCTTTGATTTCTTTGTCCTTCTAGCCATTTGCTTTAGCCTTCTCTTTGGCCTCTGCTCTTCTTGAGCAGGTTGCTCCCCCTCATATTTATTCTCCCCCTCAATAGCTGATCCTATTTCATCAGGGGTTGATGCATCCTCTGCTTGTAAAACAGACTTTGTCCTAACTGACTTCTCCCCCTTTTTGTCATCATCAGAGGAGGGAAAAACAGTAGGCTTGGCAGGGGCATCAGGAGTGGTGAAAGAATAAGGAGTTGGGGTAGGTGTAGAGGTAAAGGGTGCTATGGTTGAAGGTGAAGGTGAGGCAGTGGGAATGGGAGGCTGAGTGAAAGGTGGGGTTGAGTGTCTAAGGTGAGAGGGAATAGGAGAGAAAGAAGGAATGAAAGTTGAGATAAGAGGTTTTAGGCTGTTGATAGCTTCAGTGAGATTGGAGAATTCTCTCAGAGTATCACTGTGCCTTATCTTAGCACTAAAGCTGGACCTATTGACCTCAGTATCTATGTCTTTAAGGAGAGTGGGGATAGTTAGAAGAGATTCAGGAATGATAATGGAGATATCAGGGGGTGAGGGTCTAAGGGTTTGGAGTTGGGAAAGGAGATTGGAAATGGTATGGTTTAAGTTAGAAATGGTTTGGGCAGGTATAGGAGGGGAGGGTGTAGGAATAGGAGTAGGGGTTTGGTTTAGAAGTTGATCTAGTTTGGTGAGAATAGGGGAAAGATCAACAGGGATGGGTTGGGGTTGGGGTTTGGGTTGGTTGGCTATAAGTGACTCAATCTCATTGGTTAGGTGAGAGATTTGAGTTTCTGTTTGAGTTTGGAAAGAGGTAAAGGAGGCTTGAAGACTATCCATCTTTTGAGAGATAGATAATAAGTTTTGAAGTAGTTGGGGTGAGGGTTCAGAAGTAGTAGAGGAAATGGGTTGGGTTGGAATTGATTGAGAAATTGTGCTTTGAACTGGAATGGATTGTGGTCCCTCACTTAGACCTTGGTATAGAGGCCTAAGATCACTGGGAACAAAAGTTGTACCCTGTACTAATGACTGGTTTATGCCACTAGTATTGACAGGTAGTGCACTAGTATGTGTAAGAATTGAATCAAAAACATGTGCAAGTAAGTGAGTGTGAGTGAGGGTTGCACTCAAAGGGGTATCCCTTATTACAGTAGCAAGTTGTTGTGAACTTACTAGGGGATAGGCTTGACTCAATTGAGGTGTAGACACAGTATGACCTTGGAAGAAGGTTTGTCTTTCAATGGTATCACCCTGTTGGGAGGGTGACCCAGATTGCAGCAATCCCATATGTACAGATGTGCCCTGTTGTGAGGACACACCCACTGGTTGTAGGGTTATATCAACATCCATAAGCTCCCCCTCAAAATAAGAGGTAGCTATAGGAGTTGAGGTCAGAGGTGCAGTTTGCATTTCCTCTAAGATAAGTGCAGTATGCACCATCTTTATTGACCTTGTTTCTATTTGGGTTGCAAAGGGAGTAGAACTAGCAACTGTTGGGAGTTGACTAGAGCTTGGCATTTGTGGGGGTGGTACAACTAGAGGTGAGGATGAGTTCTCATTGGTGGGATCAACCAAATGAGTATCCTCAAGAGTGGTAGAGATTATACCTGCGATGTGCTGAGTCTTGCTGATCTCAATCAGTTGAATGAGATTGTCAGAAATTGTGTCTTCCTCAGCATCATCACCATCAACTGTATCTCCACTATGTTGATTCTGTTGAGAGCTGGAGCTGGAACTGGCAGGAAAGTGTGAGAGTGGCATCCCAATTTGAGAAGATGAGGAGGTGGTATCTTGAACATTTTCAGCATAAGAAATTCCAGCATTACCACCATGAAAGTCATTGTCATTATCACCCTCAGCATCAGGATTAATAGGCTCATCCTGTGCTGGTTCATCAAACACATCTGCTCTAAACATCAATTCTTCTTCCACTAAGGCTTCATCTGGAGCATGAGTCATAGACTCCTCAAAATGATCAGTAACTGAATCAGGAGACTCAGAATCATCAGCCATTTGTCCCTCAATATTTTCAGCATCAACTTCCTCTTCATTTTCAGCATCCTCAGCAGCAACATCAATCAATTCTTGCATCTGAGCAGTTATAGCAGGACCTTGAAATTCCCTTATCAAATGGAAAGATTTCTGACCCATTTGAGGGATGGTCATTGTGTGCAAGTGAGCAACTAACCTAGCATAGTGTTCCCTCTGAACATCTCTAAGTGAAATTAAACTTAGATACCTGATGTAAGGAACTAGGGTTATGGTTGATTTCTTTGATGTGCCCAGAGTGATCTTATCCACCATTTCAGAGAATATGACTTGTGAGAAGTCAATATTCCTCCCTGTGACCAAAGCATGAAGAATCATCAATTCAGACTGATTCATTTGGTCATGGCTGCCAGACTTGTGACCAAAACATCGAATGATTACACTGGCCAAATACTTCCATGGGTGTCCGAGAGCCGACAGTTTATACTGGCCATGGGAAACAGCACCTTGGTAGCCAATCAGGGGCAAAACCTCTAGAACTTGATTCATTGTAGCAAAAGGTTGAAATGGGGCCATATGGGGTATGGAGATCGCTTGTCTAAGAGAATCAGTAGTGATGTTTATGTTGATGGTACCATTGAGGTAGGTGCAAGTGATTAAATCTTGATTAGCATGGTACCTTGCAGTGTACCATATCTCACCAACAATGTTTGGAAAGATGAACAGAGGATGAGCAGATAGACATGCGAACAGGGGATGGGCAGTTATGAAAGCCACCATAGGTTCATATCCCTAGTTTGCTTTGCTCGCGGGAATGTCAGTGTTTATGAGAAAGTTGTTTGGACGTATTGTGATTTCAGAGTTGGGTGTGACATTTTCACTATTAATGGCGTTTGAAGAAGTTGCAGGTTTGAAGATCACCATGATTACAGAGTGAATGAAGTTTGAGCAACGAGATTTTAGGGTTTGAAAGTTTGAGAGAGAAAGAGTGTTTGGGAATTTTGAAAGCTTAAGAAATGGATAACCGCTCGAAAACACCTTTAAATCTTCCTTGGAAACCTAAACTGTTACACAAATATTTTCCAAAAAGTAACTGTCACTTCTGCAAAAAGGTAATAGATGGAATAGATATTAAATACACAGACAATAAACGGACAATTTAAAAATAAATTAAATAACCTAGTAACACAATAAGTACAAATGAAAAATTAATAAAATAAGTGTGCGGACACAATATTTTTGACTTTTGAAAAACATCAGCTGACAGACGAGAGTGTCAGCTGATCCATGTTGAGATAAAATAAGTGTCAGCTAATGAATGCACTTAGCTGAGCTTCTAAGTCTTAGCTGATGGTTTATCAGCTGAGGTATAGTGTCAGCTGATGGTCGTCAGCTGACATGATTCCATTAGCTGATCTACCATAAGTAAAATATATAGAAGCTTAGATAAGTGCTTCATTTTACACACAAATAAAATTATTTTCTCACACACAATTAACTATCTAAGAAATGAATATATTACAAATTTAACATGCCAAGTTTGGATATTAGGAAGTTGAACCGAGACTCATCCAAAGGTTTTGTAAAAATGTCAGCTAATTGAACATCAGTGTTGATATAATGCATTGAAACTT
This sequence comes from Pulicaria dysenterica, assembly GCA_947179395.2. Taxonomy (NCBI): domain Eukaryota; kingdom Viridiplantae; phylum Streptophyta; class Magnoliopsida; order Asterales; family Asteraceae; genus Pulicaria; species Pulicaria dysenterica. Next base: position 6,975,205 of record OX359291.1, on the reverse strand, counting down.
TCTTTTTCTGCACATTATCTTTAAGAAAATGATGTCTGATTTCAATATGCTTTGTTTTTTAATGCAAAACAGGATTATTAGAGATAGATATAGCACTTGTGTTGTCACACAGAATTGGGGAGTTTTAAAACTGTAAGTCATAATCCTGTAGTTGATTTTGCAGCCATAGCAATTGAGCACAGCAGCTTCCAGCAGCAATGTATTCTGCCTCAGCTGTAGAGGTTGAAACAGAGTTTTGTTTCTTGCTTGACCAGCTGACTAATCTTCCACCTAATAATTGACAACCCCCGGATGTACTCTTTCTGTCTAGTGTGCAACCTGCAAAGTCAGAATCAGTGTATCCAACTAACTCAAAATCAGAGTCTTTGGGGTACCAAAGACCTAGATTAGGAGTTCCTTTGAGATACCTGAAAATTCTTTTAACTGCAGCTAAGTGAGATTCTTTGGGATCTGCTTGGTATCTAGCACAAAGACATGTAGAAAACATAATATCTGGTCTACTTGCAGTGAGGTACAAAAGAGACCCTATCATACCTCTATAAGCTGTAATGTTCACTGATTTACCATCAGTGTCCTTTCCAAGCTTTAAGGCAGTGGACATGGGTGTTTTCATTGAAGAACAATTTTCAAACTCAAATTTATTAAGTAAGTCATTTACATACTTTGTTTGATGAATGAAAATTCCATCAACCTCTTGTTTAATTTGAAGACCTAGAAAATAGTTTAATTCACCCATCATACTCATTTGATAGTTATCAGACATGAGTTTGTAAAACTTTTTGCAAAGATCAACATTTGTAGACCCAAATATTATATCATCTACATAAATCTGTACAAGAATCACATCACCCTTGAATTTTCTTATAAACAAAGTGCTATCTATGCTTCCTCTAGTAAATCCTTTAGTGGTTAGAAAAGAAGAGAGGGTATCATACCAGGCTCTTGGAGCTTGCTTCAGACCATACAAAGCTTTGTTCAAGAAGTATACATGATCTGGGTTGCTTGCATTCTCAAAACCTGGAGGTTGTTTGACATACACCTCTTCCTTCAATTCACCATTGAGGAAGGCACTCTTAACATCCATTTGGAATACTTTGAAGTCTTTGAAGGCAGCATAAGCAAGAAATAGTCTTATTGCTTCAAGTCTTGCAACAGGGGCAAAGGTTTCATCATAATCAATACCTTCTTCTTGACAATACCCTTGTGCAACTAATCTTGCCTTGTTTCTGATGATCAGCCCTTGTTCATCCATCTTGTTTCTGAACACCCACTTAGTACCAATGATGGATTTGTCCTTTGGTCTTGGCACCAAAGTCCATACATTGTTCCTAGTGAATTCAGCCAGTTCTTCTTGGATGGAATTTATCCAGTGAGGATCACTTAGAGCTTCATCTACCTTCTTTGGTTCAATCATAGAAACAAAACCTGTGTACAAATAGAAATTACAAGCTTTTGATCTTGTTAGTACAGGTGCTTCTATGTTACCTATGACCTGATCAATTGGATGATTTCTGAGGTCCTTATAGGCATTTTGGATTCTGGGAGAGTTTGGATTTCTTTGGATTAAGGGAGTTGAAATTCTTTGGATTGGATCAGCTGATGAGACTTCTGGTTGATCAGCTGACAGAATTTCTTGATTACAATCTGATGGGACTTCTACTGATGAGGGAATGTTTGATATGGAATTAGAGTCCATTGATGTTGAATCATGATTCCCTTCATTTAGTTAAAGTGTGGGTTGGTTTAGGATAGAATGTGCAGAGGTGTTTTGTACATTCGGAACAGGTTCATCTAAGTCATCTGTGTCAGCTGATGAGATTGGATCAGCTGATGGGAGTGGATCAGCTGATACTGGAATGCTATCTTCAGTATGTAGCAAATCATTAAATTCCTCACCTGTAGATGGATTAGTAGAACAGGAAGCAACAAAGTCATTTTCATTAAAACTTACATTGATTGATTCTTCTATGACCTTTGTTCTGAGGTTGTAGATTATGTAAGCTTTGGAGATCACAGAATATCCAACAAACACACCTTCATCAGCTTTTGGTGCAAATTTCTGCATTTGATCTTTCTGGTTCAGAATGAAACACTGACACCCAAAGATGTGTAGAAAGCTGATGTTGGGCTTCCTTCCCTTGAGCACTTCATAAGGAGTCTTGTTGTGCCTCTTTATTATAAGAGATCTGTTTTGAGTAAAACATGCACAGCTGACAACTTCAGCCCAGAAGTTGAATCCTAACCCACTCTCACACAGCATGGTTCTTGCAGCTTCAATCAAAGTTCTGTTTCTTCTTTCAGCTACACCGTTCTGTTGTGGAGTTCTTGGAGCAGAGAAGTTTTGAGATATACCTTTCTCATCACAGAAACCTTCAAGAGTTTGATTTCTAAATTTAGTTCCATGATCACTTCTAAGCATCCTTACCAGATTGCCATTGAGCACTTCCATCTTTCTAATGAAGCTTATAATTTCTTCAGCAGCCTCACTCTTTGCTTTTAGGAAGATGACCCAAGTGTATCTTGAAAATTCATCGACCATTACCAATGCATACTTACTTCCACCAATACTAGAAGTAGCAACAGGACCAAATAGATCCATGTGCAACATGTAGAAAGGTTCAGTAATGGAGAAGGCTTGCTTAGATGGAAACGAAGTCTTGTGCTGATTTCCCTTCTCACAGGCAGAGCAATGTTTAGGCTTAACATACGTCAGTGAAGGTAGTCCTGACACTAGTTCACCCTTGCTCAACTTGTTAATGTTTTTGAAGTTTAAATGGGAAAGCCTTTTGTGCCATAACCAATTTGTGTCGGTTACAGACTTGGTATACAAACAGGTTAACTTGGATGGATTACCAGAGGACATATCAAGAGTATATACATCCTTGGTTCTCTTTGCACAAATTATTGTTTTACCTTCTTGATCTAAAATGGAACCACCTGTCTTTGTAAAGAGGACTTTATGATCACCATCACATAACTGACTTATGCTGATGAGATTGTACTTAAGCCCTTTAACATATGAAACCTTGGACAAGGTTAGGTTCCCATTATGAAGTTCTCCGTAGCCTTTAGTTTGCCCACAATTGTTATCACCAAAGGTTACTCTTGGACCTTTTTCCTTCTTGTAGTTACTAAGCAAAGCTTTACAACCTGTCATGGTCCTTGAACATCCACTGTCAAGATACCATGTGTTCAAACCCTGCATAGATGTGATTGAAAGAAGGTTAGTGACATTTGGGCATCCACATTTAAGTGGACCCCTGTGGATTGCACCTAGCCATCCACTTTATATTAGGTTGTTTATGAATAAGAGAAACAGCAGTGTTATCATTATTAGTCCACTGTCTTGAGTTACCTTCTAGAGAACAATTACCTGCCTTATGTTCTTTGCTCCCACATTTATAACATTTTTTATTTTTGGAGCCTTTAACATGTTTTGGTAATTGCCTAAGAGATGTCTTAACTATTTTCTGTTGACTATGGGTCATCAGCTGACAGATTTTACCATTCAGCTGTTGCAGCTGATTCTGTAAACTAATAAGGTCTTTGTTTACAGTCACCTTGGGTTGACCCTTAGTTAAAATGAGTTTTTGATCAACTTTAGGTGTGGCAGACTTAGACTCTTTGTAAACAAAATGTCCTTTTCCTTTAGTTTCTCCTATTAAAAGAGTTTGAAGTGATGTTTGATCAGCTAAACAAACAGAAGAGGATCCATGATCAGCTGACAGGCTATCAGCTGAGCAGTTATCATCTACTTTTTGATCAGCTGATGTAACATCATTAGCTAAAGAATTTTCAGTCAGCTGAGTTCCTAAATTTAATGTATCAGTTTTCAAGGTTTGACAACAAAATGTCTCTTTGGTATCAACAAATGATTCCATTCCTTTACTTACTTCCTTTACACTTAAATTTTCAGTGCTTTTGCTTTCTGTTAAGACAATAGAACTTGAACCAACTTTTGAAGAGGTTAAGTCTTTCAGCTGAGTACTTTTACTTTTGACAAATTTGTTAGTGATAATACTTTTTCCTTTTACTATCTTTTGAAAAGTAAGAGGTAAAATATCAGCTTTTTCTAAGATATTTATGTTCTTGCTAAAATCAACACAATGAGCAGCTTGGGAATAATTTCCACCAATAATAGCTTGAACTTGTTTTGGAATCTGCTCATTGACACACTGAGTGGTCTTCTCAGCAGAAACACACCAAGATCTAACTACTTTTTGAAGGTCATTAAACTTTATTGTTGCTTCATTGGTTTCTTTTACCAAGATCTGATTAAGTATCTTTTGATTAGCTAAATCATCTTCCAGTTTTGTCATTTGTTTAAGTTTCTCATCTTTAAGACTTAATCTCTCTTTTAGTGATTCTATTTCTAATTTTAGCTTCTTTTCTCTTTGCATATTTTACTGAAACTCAACACACAGATAATCAAACATAGTGTTCTTTTCATTATCTTCATAGTTAATAAATTTTCCAACCTGATACATAGAAGAGGGATCCCATTCAGGAGAAGTACAAGCTTTAGAAGCTTTCTTCATATCCTCATCAAAGGAACTTGTACTTGTTGTGTTGGCCATCAAACTGAACTGAGCTGTGAGGACCTCATCTTTATCACTTGAGAGATCTTCCTCAGCCCAATCTTCTTCTTCAGCAACCAGCACCCTGTTCTGAGCTTTCTTCTTTTTCTTGTCAAGGACAGCAGCAAGAAGCTTCTTATATTTGGCTTCATAATCAATCTTGCTGTCTGAGCTTGAGGAACCCTTGAAGCCTGTGTTTCCTTTGGACTTACATTCACTGGCATAGTGACCAGTCTTGCCACAAGAGAAACAACCTTCAGACGCCTTTGGTTTTGACATGGCTCTTTCTCCTTTGAAGGGTTTTCTTTCAAACCTCTTGACACCCTTTCTTTTCAAGAAAGGTTTGAACCTTTTAACCAACATGGCAGCCTGCTCAACAGCAGCTTCAATGCTGTCCATGTTCTCCAGAACTTCATCCCTATCAGCCACTTGCTCTTCATCAGAAGATTCCTCCTCTTCCTCCTCATCACTGGACTCATCCACAACTGCGGCAAAACTCCTAGATCTTGTATCCTTAGACACAAGGGCAGTAGTTGGAGCTTTTGCAGCCTCCTTCATATCCTTGGTAGAGAGTTTCCTTTGTTTCACTGATTGTTCATGATTCATAAGATTTCCATATAAACCAACCAGTGAAAGACCCTTGATTTTCTCACCATGTTTAAGCACCGTGATAAAATGATCCCAAGATTCTGGGAGAGAGTCTAGAAACTTGTTTACAAGTTCCTTATTGCTTTTGAGAACATCTGCCCTTCTTAAGTCATTAATGAGACAGTTGAACCTGGTGTAAGTCTGAGTGAGACTTTCACCTTTATGAGCAAAGAAGAACTCATATTCTCTAACCAGAAGGAGTTTCTTGTTCTCCTGCACTTCTTCAGTGCCTTCATATGCAACAGTCAAAGTGTCTAGCATCTCTTTTGCCGATTTACAGTTAAGAACTTGATGATAGACATCATTTGGTAGTGCAGAGACTAAGGCTGTTCTTGCTTTAACATCAAGATTAACAAGCCTTTTGTCTTCATCAGACCACTGATTTATAGGTTTTATAATCAGTCTTTCAACAGCAGGAGCTTCATCAGTTGCTTCAGTTACTTGGATAGTTGAGGAAGGAACATAAGGACCTTCAGTAACAGTTTTAAGCATCACATCATCAAGGCTTGACATATAGAGAAGAACTCTATTCTTCCAGAGAGAGAAGTTCTCTCCATCGAATATAGGATACCTTGTGAGTGAACCATTGTTAGAAAAACCATTTGAGGCAGCAACAGAGGTGGCCATTTTGTAGTGTGGGGTAGAAGCAGTTGAAGAGTAAGCAAAACAGATCTTAGATATGAATTATCTAGCCTGCTCTGATACCAGTTGTTGGTCCCGAATGGATACTACAACAACAAATGTTTGTAGAAGGGGGGGGGGGTTGAATACAAACTTTAGCAAATTAAATTTAAGAGACACACGGTTTACTTTTATATAATTCTTATTGACGTTAATCAAGAATTACATGAACTAGATGCGGAAAATCTAAGTTCAATAAAAGGTGGCAACTAATTTTGTCTAACACATAGACAATGCTAATCTTAAACAACTAATGTCTAAGACGTTCAACACATGAACAATTTGTTACACTGAAAGTAAAATGCTAACTCTTCTAAATCTCAACTTATGAGATTTCAGTGCTTTTTGACGTATTCACCTTTTAGCATGTTTCCATGCATGAATATATATAAGCAAGGTGTGTCCGGTTAATGAAGAGAGAAGGAGACAAAGGTACTTGGTTTAATAATATTATAATAGATAAAGTTAGTGGGTGAAAAGGTAAGTTAACTTTATACACAAAGTGTGTAAAGTGAACATACTTTTCAGTAATGAGTATACCCACTATCTATTATTATATTATTAAATTACTACCTTTATGTCTTGAGAAAGTAACCTTATCCTTCCATGCTTGTGCTTTAATCAACACCATGCTTTCTGAAGATTTGACTTTACCAAGTATGGAGTTGCCGGCCATACTTAGCATCATATCTTCGAGATCTTCTTTTCAAGAGTATCTTTCTCCTTTTCCAGGGGATAAAGATCTATCCTTTTTGTTTCTTTGCAAATACAAAAAGTGCTAAGTACTTTTACAAAGAAGGATCTAAGGCAAAATAAGAACAACACATGTTCTGCCTTTGATTTTAAGAAAATATTACATAGAAACGCTATTAACTGAGATATACAATAAAGACTCAGTTAACAGACACTGAACTACTAATATAATTTTACTCAGCTAAGGATAAGTGTGAAAGACTCAGCTGACTAGATTTGCTCAGCTGATCGAATTGCTCAGCTGATAATACAAATCGTAGCAGCAGCTAATAAACTGATTAACTCAACTGTCAGCTGTTCCCAAGAGCTCAGCTAACTATTTGAGTATAGTCAGCTTATAAAGAAAAGATTGGATAAGTAGGAAATACCTTATCTGACAGATGGGAGGCATCAGCTGACCAATGTGAGTGTGTCAGCTGATCCTTGACTGCTCAGCTGATCTTGAAATCTTCATCAGCTGATGGTTCTAGGCCATCAGCTGATCAGTGTAAATCCTCAGCTGATGCTTTTTGACTGATCTTTTCTTCTCAGCTGATCTTTCTGAAGCTGGTCCTTTGGCTGATACTCAGTGTTCAGCTGACACTATGAATCGTCAGCTGACACTTCTTTCTTATAATTTTCTTTAAGTCTAACATGAAAAACAACACATGTTTTTCATTTAACTAAGTCTAAACTGAATAAATGGTTTTGTTAACATCAAATCCTATTTTAATTAATAGACAGGTTTGATTTAGGTTTGATATTGCTATCTCCCCAACAAGCCCAAACAAACAATGCTCAAACAAACAAGAGAACCGGCGGTCTTGCGGGACCTTCAACCAATGCTGGCCAAAGCAGAGGTTTACCGATAGCCAAGTTACAACAGACAACAATAATAGCACTTCTTGATTACAACAAATGCAAATCAAGACAACTACTAATACTGTGTATCTCTAAACATAGGCCCAGCTGAATAACAACCGCCAAGCTGATCTCACAACACGTCATGTATATATACAGAAAAGAGCAACCAATCAGGTGATATATCTTATACATCCAAGATATATATCCACTCACCGAAATCTTCAACAGCAAAGCAACTCAGCCTTTTCTTACTACTGAGTCTTGTCCCCACCTGGACCAACAACTAACAATCAGTATTTGTTTAATCAACAACAATAAACACAATACTGAAATCAAACATATATGTACATATAATCACAAGTACATATCAACTCATGTATATACAATCAATATACCACAATTCACTATTACTCTTTACTTCCTGTAATTTAGCGAATTCATCCAACTCCTTAGCTTAGGTAATTCAAACATTCCTTTCATAAGCCAAGGCAACCAGTTCATGTTTATCTTCAAATCATCCAAGAGTTGATCTTTCATAACACAATATTCATCAATTCCGAGCATAGGTATTGTTGGAATTCCGATTGTGTCCAAATCTGATTAGATCAAATTCGATAGGTTCAAATCCGATTAACATGAAATCCGATCAACCAATTCCGAGCAAATGCAAATCCGAGTAAAGGAAATTCCAGTCTAGTCGGATTCCGATACAATTCACAATCCGAGAAAAGGCCAAATCCGATCAAGTCTTACAATCCGATAAAATCTAGCAATCCGATAAACTTGAAATCCGAGTAAACATCAAATTCGATTAAAGTCACATTCCGACTAAGAGTGTTAGGGCAACAGTTCCAATTCTCTCGGATTCCTATCAAATCCGATTATTTTAACTGGTTTTCAACAATCCGAGTCATTCATACCCAAATCCGACTGATTCATATTCAAGAAATCCGATTCATTCAAAATCATCTTTAACTTCAATTTCCAATCTGATTTCAGACATGCAACTCATCTATGGTTTCCAGAACTGAATTCTAAACATGTATTAAGCAAACTAACATCAATTACTAACATACATGCATCCTAGATCACAAATTCATCATGCAAGAACATTCAATCGGATTTCACATAAATTCATATAAATCCGAAATTAATCAACACACACACACAACACCTTATGTTTTGCATGTTATGACAATTAGACATGTGTGTTTGGTGATTTAGGTGTCACTTAAGCCAACTCACCATTCCACTCACACATATTACAATTAATTAATTATAATCACAATTTAATTAAATTCAATTAATTAAACACATAATCAACAATTAACCAATTAATTAAAGTAATCATACTTAATTACCTTAATCCTACTAGGCCGGTAAGGAGGGTGTTACAGTTAGAACTGATAAAGGATTATGATTGTGACATTCAGTATCATCCGGGAAAAGCTAATGTGGTTGCAGATGCACTCAGTCGAAAGGGATCTTCAGATACTATGAAATTTATGCGACTAGAAATCAAGTCTGATTTGGTGGATCAACTTTTGGCTGCTCAACTTGAAGCTTTAAAGGATGAAAATTTGAAGGATGAATTGATGGTTAAACGACAACATGAGTTAACTAATGACTTGCGTGGTTTGAAGGTTTATCATACACGCGTTTGGGTACCGAAGTTTGGAAACTTGAGGGAGTTAATATTGAATGAGGCTCACAAGTCTAGGTTGTCAATACATCCGGGCAGTACGAAGATGTACCATGATTTGAAGACTCGTTATTGGTGGCCGACAATGAAAATGGATATTGCTCGATTTGTTGAGACATGTCACATCTGTGCTCAAGTTAAAGCTGAAAATCAGAAACCGTACGGATCATTGAAACAGTTGGAAATACCTGAGTGGAAGTGGGATCATATTACGATGGATTTTGTAACAAAACTTCCACGAACTCAGAGAGGTCATGATATGATATGGGTCGTTGTTGATAGATTAACCAAATGTGCTCATTTCCTTGCTACTGTTGAAACTGCTTCGTTAAGTAAATTGGCACAGTTGTACATCAATGAGATAGAATCTAGACATGGGGTTCCACTGTCTATTGTTTCAGATCGAGATTCGAGGTTTGTGTCTAACTTCTGGAACATACTACAACAGGAATTGGGATCCAGGGTAAATTTGAGAACAACTTTTCATCCACAGACAGATGGTCGGTCTGAGAGAACCATTCAGACTTTAGAAGATATGCTTCGAGCATGTGTGTTAGAGTTTGGGGGTTCGTGGGATTTGCATCTGCCTTTGGTGGAATTAGGGGTGAATCCGAATAATTTGATAGGAATTGTGTTAAATTCCGAACAGATGAACTTTGGCCTTAACATTTTACTCGGAATTGGGGAATTCTGCATAAAGATACTCGGAATTAATAAATTCTGTATATATTGATTATTGTATATGCCTTAACACTTTATTCGGAATGCATAGTTGATCGAAATTGATACAATGTTCGGAATTTGTTCGGAATTAATATATACCTTTACTCGGAATTCTAATTCAATTGGAATGTGTCTTTATTCGGAATTCTAATTCAATCGGAATGTACCTTTGCTCGGAATTGGCTTTGATCGGAATTAGCCATTACTCGGAATTTGACAAGGGTTTGATCGGAATTAATATACTCAATCGGAATTTGACATGATCGGAATTCTAATGTTGCCTTTGTTTATTCAGAATGGAAGCATTGTATTCGGAATCATGAGAATTCCGGATGTTTATTCGGATTTTGGGATTTATAGGATTTCATTGATAAACAGATATGATGTATTGGATGGATGTACTGATTTTTATATATCTAAGATATATGTGATATTCATGTGATGTATGAATAAATATGATATTTATTATGAATCAGTATTATGAAATAAATACTGACTTGTGTTTATTTAATCTCAGGAACTGAGAAGACTCAGTGAGTTAGTCACCTGAGTGTGCAACAGTCTTGCTGATTGAGGTGAGTGGATTTATATCCTGATTGTACAGGATATAACATCTTGATTGATTATGTGCTCATTTGGATATGTATACATGTTATTTTTGGAGGTCATCCGTGACAGTTTTGTAGGCTGGGCTTCTTGCTTGGGGATTTACAGTATCTGATCTTGAGATACATTTGTTGTACTCAAAGGTGTTGATACTGTTGTCCATGTTAGCAGGGCTATCGGTAAACCTATGATTTGGCCGGCATTTGGTTGTAGGTGGTTGCAACACCGCCGGTCTTCCTGGATTTGAGCTTGATTACTTGTTGGGCTGTTAGCCTTGTAATTTGTTGAGATATTTGTTCCCTCACTTACCTTTGTGCTAATTCCTCACTAGATTGTTTTGCAAATACTCTGTGGTGAGTTTCTTGAAGATAAAGACTGGGAATATGGACAGACCATTACCCTGATGTCAAAGTTTTTGATTAGAGCCTGTTTTGTATATAACACTGTAATGGCATACCAGTCAAAGTTGTATTTATCTTTTGATTTTAATCTAATTATATGTAATTAGCTTTCGCACGCAGTTTTATGTTAATTTAAAAGTACAGTGTTACACTTTTAACGGAAGATTTTAACGTTAGTTAGTGTAAAGGATCGATAGTGAACAAAATGACAACCATAGTGACTATTTTCATAATTTTTAAAGTTTAAGAACCAAAAATGAAAATTAGTCATAACCACAAGTACTATCTTTGTAATTAACTATAAGTTTTAAGTATGTGGATTTTAAAATTTAGTTTTTAAAAGCAAAGATATTTTTACATAATTTTATAGGGCCGAGTTCACAGAATAACATCCTATCTTTTTTATAAGTGTTGTCGTGAATTATTTCCATTTTTTATTATCCAGTTAAATAAGTTATAACTATTATGTTGTAAACTATTAAAGTAAGTAATTAGTTAAGTTTTTCAATAAGTGTTTTGGCCCTAGCTAGAATTTCCACCGTTGGATCATTACTCATCCTTGGTGACCTAGCTGGGATTTATTCATGATGGTGATACCGTGATATTATAGTCTGATTAGCTTCCTATATACCGGCTGTTGTTACATTGATGGTTGCGTTGTTGTATCTTTTATTGAGAAAACAAATACTGACAAGAAACCAAAATAAAAAATTTCAATAATTTATATTCTTTACTATGTAACTATAAAGTAGATTGCATGTATGGGTAATTAAATAGTTAATCACCAAGGGAAAAATAGAATGCCATTTAGTTAACCAAATCTTATGAAAATTTTCTTAGTTACCGACATTCATGTGTGGTACCACAGATAGGTAGTGTGGGACTGTGGGTGTGGACGGTTAGCCGAATATATTGCGGCTTAGCTTAATTTTGTATGAGATTTTGGATGCGCTTCAAGTAGCATATATTTATGGGTTTAGATCGCGAAAATATATCAAAGTTGACACCTTTTGCTATTTTATGTACTGGACTCTTAAATTTACCATTTAATTTATCAAACATAAAAAAGTTACTGCTTTATGTACCAGGTTACTTGTTACCTACAACTTACTGATGTGTAACAAGTTAATCATGACATGACACAAATTTTACTGATGTGGCAAATGAATGGTATATGACTTAGATTTTTTATGGGTTAAAATAAGTAAAAAATAGAATAGTTATTTTATTAAATCTTTATCTTTTTAACTTGGATTTTTCATCCCTATCTTAACCAAAAAGTACCAAATCTTCATATCACCTAAAAGATTCCATCAAATCTTCATCTTCATATAATAATACAAAGATCTTTTATGCAATCGAGGAGTTCTTCAATAATAATATCAAATATCCAGATCTTGAGTATTTGGGTGAAATAAGCATTTTTTGTGGGTGGAATAAGTATTATCATGTTCAAGATTAAAAACCTAGTTGTATTTCTCGAAGAACATTCATTTGTGAAGGTCTAAAATCATCATCTTCATCCCACAAATATGGGTTTTGAGGATGCGAGTACATCCCAGTATTCAACAATATGGGGCTTCATCTGATTCATCTTCATTTAGGGTTTGATTTAATGCATCGGGTATGTACTTTTTATTGTTCTCCAGATCTGCTTCATCGATTTAGGGTTTATCTTCGGTTTCAAATGTGATCTGTTATGCTCTTTTTATGTTTGAAAGTTACGATTTCCGTTTAGAATTTGTTTTGAGTTTCGATTTTGGGTGAGTTCTGATTTCAGTTTCAGATATAAGTTTAGACTTTGGCTTTAGGGTTTTTGATTCTTAAAGGTATACGAATGTTGTCATCTTCATCCTCGAGTAATATATATTGATTTATAGATGAAGAAAATTTCAGATCTGGGTTCACCTTTATTACATGGAGTAGATGAAGATCGAAAATGGAGCAAATGGAGATTGCCGATGAAGAAAATCGAAATTGGGGCATATGGAGATCGACCTCCGGATCTGAAAGATGAAGAATGAACAATCAAGGATGAAGATGAAGAACTCGAGTAAGATTTATTGATTTTATAAAATCGGTTCTTGATTCTTAAAGGTATGCGAATGTTGTCATCTTCATCGTCGAGTTTTGATTTCAGTTTAAGAATTGAGTTTAGATTTCGATTTTTCCTTTATCGAGAATGAGTTTAAGTTGTTTATGAAATCGAATGTTTTCCAGATTTTAAAGATCTGCATGCTATATTTAAGCATTCTTGATAAATATGAAGATGTTTAGGCTATCCGTTATACTCCCCCTCTTTCCTTTTCTTACCCACTGCCACATCAGCGTCACATCATTTTTCCTCCTCTTCCCTTTCCCCTTACCTACTACGTTATACCTTCCCTTTTCCCTTTCCCCTTTCCCCCATTTTTTATTTTATTTTTATATTAAATAAATCATTATTAAACTAAATATTTTTTTTCATTAATAATTTTTAAAAAAAAAGTTACATAATTTAAAAATTCATACGACGATAATAAAAAAAAAGAAAATTACATAATTTAAAATCCTAAAAATACGAAAATAAAAAATAAATAAAAAGTACATAATTTTTTTTCCAACTAGTCTTCGTTCTCGGGTACTTGAATACTCCAAATGTGTTCGACCAAGTCTGACCGAAGGTTGATATGAGTCTCCCGGTTATTGACTTGTCGAACGTTTTCTGCCCGTTGTTCCTCACTGATATGTGCTTCGATATCATCCGCTTCAAGGTCGTCATCATCGAAATCATAAATCGCAGTTCCTTCGTCTTCAAGAATCATGTTGTGTAATATTATGCACGCGTACATAATATTTCTTAGCCGTGCCGGAGTCCATGGTCGTGCCGGGTTGTGAAGAATATGCCAACGCTGTTTAAGCACACCAAAAGCCCGTTCAACGTCTTTTCTTGCCGATTCTTGCCGAGTCTTAAACTTTTTCCTTTTCTCGTCTTGTGGGAATGTAAATGATTTGACGAATGTTGCCCAATCTGGATATATCCCATTGACAAGATAATATCCGTGTTTGTACTCTACTTCATTCACCTCAAATGGGCAATCAGGAGCTTTATCGTCGTACACATCGTTGAATATTGGCGACTGGTTGAGAACGTTGATGTCATTATTGGAACCGGCAACACCAAAAAATGCATGCCAGATCCACAAATCGTAAGATGTCACCGCCTCTAGCATAATTGTTGGTCGCTTATGGTCGCCTCTCATATATTGACCTCTCCATGCATTCGGGCAATTTGACCAAGCCCAATGAGTACAGTCTATGCTACCAAACATGCCGGGAAAGCCGTGTTTGGCCTCATGGGCGGCATACAATGTATGAACATCATTATAAGTAGGTTTGCGTAAGTATTTTCTTTTATAGAGATGAATGATACCTTCGCAGAAAGTGTATATGCAATCCCGTGATGTTTTCTTCGACATCCTCAAGTACTCGTCAAGAGAATCGGCAGCGGTCCCGTATGCTAATTGTCGGATAACAGAAGTACACTTTTGTATCGGCGAAAACCCTTTCCGCCCTCTTGCGTCCCATCCCAACTTGAAAAAATCATAGTTTCGCTCGAGATCGTAAACAATACGTGTGAATAGGCGTCTGCTTATCCGAAACCGCCGTCTAAACATTTCTTCGTCATATACCGGGGTTTCACTGAAGTAGTCGCGAAATATCATCTCGTGTCCTTCAATACGATTTCTATCTTTTGCCGGTCTTCTTCTTTGTCTACTCGAGGTTTCTTCGTCGTCATCAAAAATTAGGCAGACCGCTTCTGTCGCAACGGCAATTGCAACCGTACGTTGACGTTCCATAAATTCTTCAGTGTTTATTGACTCAGTTGGTGAATCCATATTTAAAAAATATAAAAATGAGAGAGATAGAGAGAAAATAGAGAGAAAAAAATGTGTAAAATGATATAAAATTATTGGAATGAATGAGGTTTATATAGTGATAAATTAAAGAATAAAAATTAAAAAAAAAGAAAAAAAAAGTAGCCGTTTGACGTAGCCGTTGGAGGGGGTGGGGGTGAGTTGCTTCGACTTACGCAGCGAGTTCAAAGACCCGGAGGCCCTCCTACCCGCGCGAGTTTAAACCACCCGAGGTGGTGTAGCTCGCGGGCCCGCCACTCACTCGCATGCCACTCGCCCTCTCCGAGCTACGTATAACGGAAGACCTTATAAGTTTTGTATTGTTTATAGATTTTTTTAATTTTTGTAAATCCAATGGTGATGTGGCAGTTATTTAGTGATGTGGCATTAGAAAAAAATAGAAAAATGAAAAAATTACAGGCAACCTGTAGAATAGGTAATACAATACATAAAATGATAACTTTTAAATGTTTTATACATTAAATGGTAAATTTGAGAGTTTGGTACATACAATAGCAAAATCTGACAACTTAGATATATTTTTATGAACTAAATCCTATATTTATTAGTTTCAATGATATATAGCACCAACTAGATTTTTTATTTATTTATTTATTTATTTATTTGTTTGTTTGTTTATTATTTTGTATTTCTCCGATTGTAACTCGATCTAACCAAGTCTTCAAATCAATATTCCTAAATATCCTTTTCTTTTGAAAACATATATGTAGACATATCTACAATTGTGATACTGTATATTATCAAACAATGAACGAGCAACAAAAATCACATGATTTAATTAGGTATATTTCCACTTAATTAGACCTTTTCTTTGATATGTTTGTTTCACTTTAAGTCCTTTAAACTAACTGATGTTATCTTTAACTGTTAATCAAAGAGCAAGTTGGTCATTTACCTAATTATCCTTGTTACCAATCACAATTTACCTATTAAAATAATTTCCAAACAATATTTTCCCTATGTTTTGTTACCAAACACCTACTTTCACCCTCCTTATATCACCTCTCTCTATCTCTCTCTCTCTCTAATCTCTCTTCTCTCCATTTCTCTCTAAACAAGAACAGCCTCCACCCTTAGACTGTCGGCCACCACCACCCTCACCCTAGGGCCGCCGGCCACCACCACTGCCACGCTCGGCGTCGCCATCACCATCACCAACCACCACCGTGCAACCATCGCCACATGCCACATACACACACAGTCGCCGTCGTTCCAGATCTAAAATGCCACACACACTCGCCGTTGCCATCACCATCTACGACGACGACCACCACAGTACGACCATCACCCGACAGATCTAAACAACAATCGTCACTCTCCATCTCCGTCGACCATCACCCGATAGATCTAAACAGCGGATCACCATATCCGTCGCTCCAAATCTGAACCACCACAATCTGTGTTCTTTCCTAACTGATTTCTTATCATCTATTAGGATTTAGGGTTTGTAAACAGGTTCAAAGGAAGAGATCGATCAGAATTTGTGCTTTTTAGTCTACCTCCTTGAAGATGAATACCAAAACACCAAAAGCATTGTAGAAAACACTTCAAGTTCAGATGCGTTTTATCTTTCTATTCTGATTCTTTCTTGTTTTCAAGTTTAGATGCGTTGACTCAAGTTCTTTATTTTCTGATTCTTTCTGCACAATCTTTTTGTAATCTGTATAAACCACTTCAATGTTCTCTTCATGTATTGCTGTTAGGATCACTGATAAAAAGTCCATCTCCTTCAAGGTCTAGGTATTTTGTAATCTGGGTTTCAAGATGAAGATGATGAACAAGCATTAATCCTAAGAGAATTATGAAAGTACATAATGAGTATAAAACAAATAATTAGAATTAATGAAAATGAAAGTACATAATAAGAACATAATGAAAATGAAAAATAATTTTTTTAAATAATTAGAATTAATGAGTATAAAACAAATAAACTATAAAAAAATAATTATAATACTAATTTTGTATTTTATTTACCTAAATAATATATTTAATATAATTAAAAAGTTAAATTAGGAAGAAGGGTAGGAAAGAGTCAATGGATTGTTTGGTAACAAGAATAAGATGGAAAAGGCTCAGAATACTCTTTGACTAACGGTTAAAAATAACTGAAGTTAGTTTAAAGGAATAAAAGTGAAACAATATGTCAACCTTAAGGACCATCAGTGTAATTTTTTAGTTAAAATGACTAAATGTGAAATTTCTATAAGACCACAAGGACTATCTTTGACTCTAAGGATTATTTCACTTTTAGTTCAATAAGTCATAAAGTTGCAAGATTATTTTTTTAAATAGATTTTTTGCACATGATTAGTCCTTTAGTGAAACAGAAGTTTATTAGTAACGCTAGTATAAGGGTATTATAGACAATTTAAGGGTATATGATATGCCTCCTTTTAAATCAATATAGTAGTTGTCATTGTGATGTGAGTAAATTACATCTCTTTTGCTTACACTTCAAAATCGTCATTTTTCCTATCTCCGTTACCATCAACTAGCACGATACCCGCATAATTCGGCAGCAACGAATAATTTATACTTCTTAACATGTCCATTTTCAAGACGTAAGGTGTATGATATTTATAAAATACGGTGATTGTGAATAATTTTCGTTTTGTGACATGTCTATTTTCTTTATCTTTTTTTCACTTCCTTTACTTTTTTGTTCTCCATAATTTAAAAAAGGTTGTGAAAATATTTTTTAATAATTAAGTTAATTTGTATTGGCTTTGACTTTCAAAAAAATTGTATTGACTTTGATTTTCTTAAATCTGTAAGGTTTAGTTATTAAAATAGAATATAAGAATCTTATTAACTATATCTAATAGTTACTCAATTTAGTTTATATAAGGGGTAATTTTGTAATTTCAAAACACTTCAAATTTAAGAATTTAAGCAAAAGGCTTAAATATTTTATAATATAGTATAGATAGTTGAAAATCATAGCTTTTGCGCTAGACAATGGTGGTTCAATGTCATTACATATGGCGGCTAAGAGGAGATTATATCCACTAACATGTATATCTAAAAGATTATACGCATGAAATTTTGACAAAAAAAAAAAGGACAATCCAACTGTTGAAACAAGGGTCTTCAAAAGGATTTATGTTATCTTGTATTATTCAAGGTTGGTTTTCCACAATTTCCAAATGAACCAACACACACAGCCCATAGTTACTTACTTTCAAGATCATCTTATTTTTCAACTTTACGTCCACAAACCACCAAATTCAATGGGAAGTGCTCTAAAGAAAAATGTTGGCCTGTTGGAATTATGATATTCTCCAAGACCAATATTGGGTATATTTATTTATTTTGTAGCGTATAAATTTCTGAGTTAGTGTTGGTGTTTTGTAGGTTGTTTGTGCTGAACTTGTAAAGGATGAAAGTGGACTCATGAAGATTGGGAGCTGGTTTTGTGATTGAAGGGGGCTAGCTTGAAACCGGGTTGAGACCCGGGTCGGGTGCGCACCTAGTGCAGATGTGGCCCGGATTCTCCCCTTAGCTGCCTTTTATTTAGTTGTATTACATAACTTGTGTAATGCTAATCTGGGCCTTGGTGTTAGTTAGTTCTATTTGTCCAGATTTGTGTTTTGTACGCTGTTGGGCCTGTTGTGCAAAGCTGGACCTCGTTTGCAACAAGCTTAAATCTGTGAATAAGCTTTCGAGGATGAGGGTAACGTAGCAGCAGAGCATCTACTGACTTAATCTTATTGAGTGCTGTTTGTACAGTAACCACCATCGGTTTTATGGTTTTTTAGCTTTAGTTTTGTGAGAGTTCAGATTGTAGTCATATTTTTACAAGATTCGCGCTGTTCTTGTATTTCAGATCTGGTGATAGCAGATCGTGTTTTGGATTCCTGTTTTTACTAAGTTGAGTTGTTTAGTTCATGATTTTTATCATGGTATCAGAGCTACGACTCTTATATCAGTGATTTGTTTGATCGATTGTTCTGTTTGATGAGCAAGAAACCCTAAAATCACTTCACATTGAAGTGTTGTGTTGGTATCTTCTATCGTTTTTTTTAGAGTTTTCTTGAGAGGTCTGTGTTCATCGATTCACACAGGTGCTTTCAGCGTGTAATTCTGGTT
This sequence comes from Pulicaria dysenterica, assembly GCA_947179395.2. Lineage (NCBI taxonomy): Eukaryota > Viridiplantae > Streptophyta > Magnoliopsida > Asterales > Asteraceae > Pulicaria > Pulicaria dysenterica. The sequence continues at coordinate 6,956,265 of OX359291.1, read as the reverse complement.
TTGTTCTAATCGCAACCTGCTGTATTCGTATTATTCATTTTGAGGTCTTTTAACATCGATTAAAGATCATCTGTTTTTTTTTCGTTGATCGATTTGCTGGGTCTGGTTTTGTTCTTATTATCATCGATTGATTCACTCGCTGCAACTGAGTTCTAATCTTCTTCACGGACGATTTCGAGTTCCTTTTTTACGAACGATTTCTAGGGTTTCAACAACAGCCCCGATTGTGCTTGTTTTCGTGTTTATGTTCCTAAAACATTTAGTGGTATCATTTTGTACTTTGATTGCTTTAATCCTTCGCGTGTTCTGATAAACGCTATTCTGGTTCTTGGATCGTTTGGAGTGTTGTTGTTTTGTTTGGGCGATGATCCTGGTGTAACTACGCTTCCGGATGATGCTATTTGAATGATTTGCTTGCTGATTATCAGAGGAAAACCAAGGAGATAAGTTTTTTTTTTCTTGCTTATATTGCTGCTGGATCTGTAAGTATTCTTCCTCCCTTGCTATAGTTAACTGTATTGTTGCTATAAAGAGGTGCTTGTGGTTGATGAAATCTGTTTTTTTTGCATACTGGTTTGGTCAGTTTGCTTTAAGATGATATAATCTGATATAATCAGTTTGCATACTGGTTGTTGATACACTGCATATTATATGTTTCATCGAATGATAATTTGTTCTTGTTTCATATTGATATAATCTATTCTTTAAGATGATATATCAGCACACTTCATATTGATATAATCTGTTCTTGTTTCATCGAATTATAATTTGATATAATTTGGTTGTTATAATCTGTTCTTGCATGTTGGTTTAAATTGATTTGTTTTAATCTGATATCATCTGATATAATTTGATATAATCTGAGATAGGTTGATATATTTTATAATCTGATATAATTAGTTTTAATTGTTTTTTGGTTGTTTGAATTAATTTACCTGATATTGTCTGTACATTGCTTTGTAATTCGTATATTGGCTTGGTTGTTCTTGTTTCATTATGTCTAGTCCTAAGGGATCTGGTGTTAAAGAGACCAAAGATGTTATTGATTTAGATGATCCGTTATATTTGCATCCGTCTGATAGTGTTGTTGTATCCATTGTTGGAATTAAGTTGACCGGTTCTGATAATTTTAGAGTGTGGAAAAGTTCAATGATTAGGGCTTTGAAAGGAAGAAATAAGTTGTGTTTTGTTGATGGTTCGTACAATATTCCTGATGAGAAAGATGCGAAAACTTATAATAAATGGGAAAGAGTAAACGCAATTGTCTGTTCTTGGATACTTAGCTCTATATCTGAGTCTATCTATTCTAATCATGCATTGGATACTTAGCTCTATATCTGAGTCTATCTATTCTAATCATGCATGTTCTGAGATTGCCTGTGAGATCTGGGATGAGGTGACAGAAACCTATCAGAAAGCTGATGGATCGGTTATTTTTAATGTTCATCAGAGAATTAATGCACTAGCTCAGAATGGTTTAACTGTTTCTGAATATTTTTCTAAACTTAATTCCTTGTGGAAAGAGTTTGATTCCCTTACTAACCTAACTGAGTGTACTTGTGAGGCTAATACTAGTCTTAAAAATCACTCTAAACTTATGAAACTGATGCAATTTTTAAATGGTTTGGATGATGGGTATAATCAAGTTAAGAGTCATATTCTTCTTATGGAACTGTTGCCGTCTGTTAGAACTGCATTTTCAATTATATCTAGAGAGGAGTCGTTTCAAAAGGGTGGTTCCTTGACTTCTAGTTCTAGCAACTTTGTGTCTCAACCAGCTGCTTTTGCAAGTAAATTTAATGATCCTAAGAAGAATAACAAAGGATAAATCTTTAATTCTGGTTATAGCAGCCCTTCCTTTAATAATATGCAGTGTAAATATTGTGGTGTTAAAGGTCATACTATTGAGAGATGTTTTAAACCCATTGGGTATCCAAAGGATTTCAAGTTTAGAAATGGAAATGATTTTCAAAGTAGGTCCGAGTCTCAAGGTAATAATAGAGCTTTTGCTAATAGTGGTTCTACTTCTGCTTTATCTGATAATTCTGATTCTGTTAAAGGTTCTGACAGTGATAAATTTTTCCTCACTGGTGAACAATATGCTAAGTTTCTTTCCTTGATCAATGCTAATTCTGGAGTAGAAGGTGTCACTGCTAATATGGCGGGTGTGTGTTGTTCTAGTAATGTTGATGTTTTTAATGATTCGGGGAATAAGAAATGGGTTGTTGATTCAGGTGCAAACCAACATATGGCTAGAACTGAATCAAGTCTTGTTGATCTAGTTGACGTGTCTGATTTAGATTTAAGGGTTGGTCACCCGAATGGTTCTTCTGCTAAAATCAATAAGATAGGGAACTGTAACATTCAGGATTCTCAGTCCAAGGAGACTGTGGAGACTGGTAATGAGATGGGAGGACTCTACTACCTTGAGAGTGTTTCTAAGGGTAAGTGTTTGTCTGCATGTCTAGTGTTATCTGTCATCCCTCTAAGTTTGTGTGGCATTGTAGGCTTGGTCATCCTTCTGATCAAGTTCTGTCTTGCATCAAGAACAAGCTTAAGTTAGGAAATGATCATAGTTTACCTTGTGATGTGTGTCATAGGTCCAAACAAACTAGGAGTTCCTTTCCTGTTAGTGATCATAAAGTATACAGGTTAGGTGATCTCGTTCATCTTGATGTGTGGGGTCCTTGTAGGAAGACTAGTTATGATGGATATAAATATTTTTTAACTATTGTGGATGATTTTACTAGGGCTGTTTGGGTTTACCTTTTGAAATCTAAGGATGAAGTGTTTCGTTGGTTTAATGTTTTTTATAACATTCTGTTTACACATTTTTAAACAAAAGTCAAAGTCGTTAGATCTGATAATGGAACCGAGTTTTTAAATCACAACATGAGAGAGTTTTTTAAAGAAAAAGGTATTCTACATCAGACTAGTTGTGTTTATACTCCACAACATAATAGTGTTGTTGAGAGAAAACATAGACATATTCTGAATGTTACTAGGTCTTTATTGTTTCAGTCTGGTCTTCCTTTGGAATTTTGGGGTGAAGCAGTTTTAACTGCTGTGTTTTTAATAAATAGAACTCCAACTGCTGTTTTAAATGGTGTTACTCCTTTTGAAAAAGTGTATAAGTACCCTCCTAAGTTTGATAATTTGAGAGTGTTTGGTTGTTTGTGTTATTCAACTAGGTTAAACAATAATGACAAGTTAGATCTTAGAGCTGAGAAAACTATTTTGTTGGGTTATTCAAATGAGAAAAAAGGGTACAAACTTCTTGGTCTTGATTCAAATATTGTTTTCTTTTCCAGGGATGTGAAGTTTTGTGAAGAACTTTTTCCGTTTAAGATAAGGTCCACTAGTCTCACAGATAATTCTGAGTCTCTTAAAGATTGCTGCAATTTCTTTGATGAAAATTTGTTTGTTGTGTCTGATGGTCCTCGTTGTGTTCCCGATAATGAAAGTTGTGGTCATTCAGATTCTTTACATGAAGAACAACTTTTAAGTAGTGCTAGTGTAGCCACCAAACTGTTGGTGTTGGTGCAGGGCACTCTGTGGTTGGGCAGGGTGTGGAGGTACTTACACCTCAGTCTCAAGTTGGTAGTCCTAGTACTCCTAGTAGTTCTGAGGGGACTGCTTTTGATAATAGAAATTTGTTCAGTGGTAGTGTTCCTGTTAGGTCTGCTAGGTCTGTAAGAGAGTCAAGAATGTCTACAAGATTTAATGACTTTCTTGTGGAAGGATAGTATGGAATTGAGAAATCAATAAATGATAAGTCCTTTGAACCTAGAAATTATAATGAGGCTGCTTCTGATCTGAATTGGGTATAAAAGGTTTGGATTCTGTTGCAGTTTATTGTGACAATGAGTCGGTTATTAAGTTAGTTCATAATCCAGTTTTTCATGAAAAAACTAAGCATTTTGTAACAGGTGTGCATTTTGTAGGAGATGAAGTTGCTAAAGGTGTTATAAAAGTTGTTAAAGTTCCGTCTGCAAAACAGATTGCGGATGTGTTCACAAAGTCATTGCCTTCAAAACAACTTGATGTCTTATGCTCTGAAATGGGTCTTATTAATCTTTTTCGAGAGTGACATTAAGTCCCTTGTTGGTCTTGAGGGGGGGTGTTGGAATTATGATATTCTCCAAGACCAACATTGGGTACATTTATTTATTTTGTAGCGTATAAATTTCTGAGTTAGTGTTGGTGTTTTGTAGGTTGTTTGTGCTGAACTTGTAAAGGATGAAAGTGGACTCATGAAGATTGGGAGCTGGTTTTGTGATTGAAGGGGGCTAGCTTGAGACCGGGTTGAGACCCGGGTCGGGTGCGCACCTAGTGCGGATGTGGCCCGGATTCTCCCCTTAGCTGGCTTTTATTTAGTTGTATTACATAACTTGTGTAAAGCTAATCTGGGCCTTGGTGTTAATTAGTTCTCTTTGTCCAGATTTGTGTTTTGTACGCTGTTGGGCCTGTTGTGCAAAGCTGGGCCTCGTTTGCAACAAGCTTAAATCTATGAATAAGCTTTCGAGGAGGAGGGTAACGTAGCAGCAGAGCATCTACTGACTTAATCTTCTTGAGTGTTGTTTGTACAGTAACCACCATCGGTTTTATGGTTTTTTAGCTTTAGTTTTGTGAGAGTTCAGATTTTAGTCATATTTTTACAAGATTCGCGCTGTTCTTGTATTTCAGATCTGGTGATAGCAGATCGTGTTTTGGATTCCTGTTTTTACTAAGTTGAGTTGTTTAGTTCATGATTTTTATCAGTTTAGTTTAATTTTCTTAATCAACTCCATATTTTCTTAGCCGTATCACACGAGTATAAAAAATGATCTGGGCAGAGTTGGAATGGCAAGGTATTGCCTCTTCTGCCAAGTTAGATCTTGTAAGGATACGTCTAAGGTCTAAGCAACAAACACCACACAAAACAAATCGTTTTCAGGGGGAGCCACTTATTCCAGAATCGGTGGTTTGCAAAAGGAGCGTTCATCAAATTATCAATTATTAATTCTAATAATTTAACGGAAATACCCTAGGTCTCCTTCTCACAGCCACCCCTTGCCACATAGTGAACACAAAGCGTACTACTCTTTCGCCTTTCCCTAGTACTTGTATGGATATGAAAATGTGTTTGTACGGACAATAGTGGTACAACACTGAGCCACTAGGGTATCTATGCAGTTCTCTTGACTATTGATCATGTCTAGTAGACAACACTTTTTAATTCTTTTCCTTTTCTCCAATTCGATCAGTCACTCCATGTGTTCAAAAGTTCGAATCAATCTTCTTAAACATCTTTCTTCTGCTTTGTTTAATAACTAGTTTGATGTTGCCCGCGCACTACGCGAAAAAAAAATAATGATGAATAATATAAAAAGTAACATTTGACAATGAATACTTGAAATACAGTAGATAAAAATTTAAACAACTAAAACTGAATATATAGTAAAGTTCCTTAAAAAACCCATTGTCCATCCACATCGTTCGATTCAAATTCAAATATATCCTCGATTAATTCTTTCGTATTAGGTTAATTAACATAACATATAATTAATCTTCATAATCAAATAAAGATTTTCAAAAAAACTCTCATGTGATTATTTTAACTTTTTCACACAAAACATATGAAATTTAAACTTTAAAACAAATATATGTATAAAAATATGGTATTGAATAAAAGAAAAATACAATCTATCTCTATACATAAAATTTAATTAGGCTACTTTACAAAGCAAAAATAAATAAGAAATACTTAGTACTTTGATTACCAATTATAAGGTTTACCAATTACACATATATAATAATATATAAGTATTAAATAAACATAAAAAGAAAAAAAAACCACTATAAATCACAAAGTGTTTAATGATAAAAGAAAGTGGGGTTTGAGGTTTGAACCCATGTTATTCACTTTATAGAATTATAAGTAGAGTTAATTGTTCAAATGGTCCTTTAACTTAAGGGGTTCTGTCATTTTTTGTTATTTAACTTTAAAAGTGGTAAAGATTGTCCTTTAACTGCTATTTTCATGCCGTTTTGGTCCTTATTAATAGTTGCCGTTAGTTTGGTCTGTTAAGTTAGGGGCATTTTTGTCTTTTTACCATTTTTAATATTTAATTATTTTTTAATAATATTTTTTCTTTTAATAATAATGTTTCTTTTTCTTTTCCTTATTAAAGAAATCAGATATTTCTTTTTTCTTTTTCTTATTAAAGACACACTCACTCTCTCTCTCTCTCTCTCTCTCTCTCTCCCTATCTCTTTAGACACCATCACCACCATCTCCGATGAACTCCACCACCACCACCACCGTATTCCTCCTCCACCACCACCACCACCAACACCACCAAACACTGCTCTCTCTCTCTCTCCGCCTCTCTCTTGCTCTAGACACCATCACAAATCTCACCTTTTGAGTGTAATCCCCAAACCCAATCCATCAAATTTATAGATTTGTTGTCCCTGTTTCCCTTTCAATCGGTTTACTACCACACCAGACTTCTAGAACCACCAGACCTTTCAATCCTCAAAGGTTTATCTAATGGTATTATGATTTTAATTAGTCTCTGTCTCATATACTTCAGTGCAGACCGTAGCTTAGCTCTAGCTTTGCTGTCTGGGGTGCAACCAGACAATATCATTTCTTCATAAACACATGGGACCTAACATTTAACAACATTATTATACTTTTACCAATCGTTTCCACTAGTGTTTACAACACCTACATAATTTGTCTTACAAAATTTTTGTTTCTTGATCACATAGTCCTCGAATCACATACCCACATGTAGTTTAGTTTTGATCCTATCATGATTCTTATTTTTGTTTGATTTGCAGGGTTGCAAAAAACAGCACCTGCCAGGTGCTTGATTAATTGCTCTCTCACTCACTCCATTTACTTTCTCTCTCTTTTTATATATTGATCTATGTACGTTTATCTCTCTTTTTATATGAAAAAAAGATTGGGAGTAGGTTGAATTGGAGCAGAGACTATGCAGCAAAAGATATTAGATTTGGAGTTGATGACAGGGATTTGATGCTTAGAGGAGTTGAAGAACTTGCAAGTGCTGTCTAGAGAGAGAGGCAGAGAATCACAGAGAGAGAGAGAGAAAGAGAGAGAGTGAATGAGAGAGATACAGTGTAGAGAGAGAAGAGAGAGTGTAAAAAGGAATAGACAAAAAAAGTGTTATCTATGGTGTTTTTATTATTAAAAAAGATAAAATATTATTAAAACAAAAAAAATATTATTAAAAGATAATTAAATATTAAAAAATGATAAAAAGACAAAAATGCCCCAGACTTAACAGACTAAACTAACGGCAACTGTTAATAAGAACCAAAACGACATGAAAATGACAGTTAAAGGACAATTATTACCACTTTTAAAGTTAAAGAAACAAAATGACAGAAACCCTTAAGTTAAAGGACTATTTGGACAATTAACTCTTATAAGTATAATAAGTTATCCCTCCATTCGCTTAACAATTAAGTTAACTTTTATGTTTTCTGGTTATAAATAAATACGTGACCTAAAAGATAAATTGTTACTGTTTATATATATATATATATATATATATATATATATATATATATATATATATATATATATATATATATATATAATTATAATTATAATTATATCAAAACTAAACTATCTATTTTGGGAAAACTGAAAGACAATTTTAACTTTTCAGGATCATAACTAAATTCAATTTTGATTTTAATTTGATTTAAAATTATTAGAAAAAGTTTCATACATACCCAATTAAACCTTAAAATAGTGTATTTATCCACCCTAATATACAAAGGTCATATTTATTCCTTATAATATTCTAATATATTATATTTAATCAAATTCTTACTTCTTAGGTTTATCTTTATAATATATTTTATAAAGATGTTAATTTATTTTAATTATAACCAATAAATATTTGACATGATATAGATTGTCACTAATTGTATCAATAATGGTAAGTAGTTTCTGCCATCACTTCTGCCCCCTCTCTCACGTCGAGACTTCTACCAATGTTTTAGATATTGACGCAATTTGTGGCTATTTTTTCTAATTCCATTTTTTCATATTATATAATGATTTAATATTTATTATTTTTTAAATACTATATCAGGAGTATTTAATGTAGTTTGACAATATATTACTATATAACGGGAGAAATTAAGTCAAGTATACAATATTATTAGTCTAATCTAAGAAATTGTTGATTTCTTTTTCCAAGCTTCTATTTTAATTCATCATAACATATAAACTCTATTCTTTTGGCTTGTTTCACTCTCCTAAACAAAGTGTCCGTAAATTATTCATAGTACATGTATATTTAATAATGTGAAAATATACGAAAAATTAATATGTCTTTTATTGTAGAAAGATAAAGGACATGTATGATATATATTAATTATAATGATCGAACCCATATATGGTAACAAACTTAAATAAATGACAAACGCTTTGCTATATATATATGCCGAAGCAGAACGTAAGTAACATGATGATTGAGTCGATCACAATACTGGAATGAATCAGTTGTGAGTTTGTGCCTCGTGAGATTGTTTGTATGCAGCTGCCTCTTCAAGAGTGCTGCAACACCTGCATCCATTGTAGTAACGTCTACCACCACAACAACCATATCTACAATATCCACGTCCACGACCACCACCGTTGTAATACCCTCCACGACCACCCCCGTTGTAATATCCTCCACGCCCACCGCCGTTGTTATACCCCCCACCATACTTTGCATCTTCTACCTCACCTGCATCATTTAATTTCATTGACATAAGTATAAAACTCAACAGATAACTTATATATTAGTTTGTAATCTTTATCCATACACATCCTCATGAATAACGTAATAAGGGAACTATGAGTTATACTTATAACTCACTGGTTTCATGGTTGGAGGCCGATTCTTTAGCCGCAGAAACTTCGGAAGCAATTAGGAGAAAAGTGGCAAAAGCAAGGGCAATGAGAAGGAATGTCTTTGAACCCATTTTTGACAAGATAGATAGTTTCTATCAAAAGCTAGGAATGAAATGTATATGGAAGAAGCAATTTAGGATGATGAATGAGTGTGGTGTAGTTGTCTATTTATACAAGATGATTGAACTTGCATGCAATGCTGAAGATTTAATCGCGAAGTGGTTGGCTGGTGAGAACGTAGGACCATGCTTTCATTAATTGCCTTTGACATTATCATGTATCCATTAATTAATCCTATCCATCACCCTAGCACCATGTATATATTTTAATTATTAGAAAATAATAAAATATGAATTAATTAAGAGCATCCGATCCATATATAAGCAGCGTGTCGTATCGTCTTGACTTGGTTAAATCATATTTGTTTTTCATTTTATTTTGTTTAAGGACGTGCGGTATGACAGTACGTAGAGTGGGCAGTTGGCCCCATCTGACATTTTGCGGCTTGGTTGTGATTAAATATAGTTAAAAAGTTCAAACGAGAACTGTTTTTCGTACGAGAACTGCGAGAAATAATCTGAGCCGTCCAATTTCCTCTCCTTTAATGTCATTGCCCACCCATGTATCCTCACATGCACCCTGCCACACTTGATCCCCTCCACGCTCTCCATCCATGAAGTTCCACTACTACAAAAAACACATTCAGGCCCGGTTTTTTAAGCCCTTCAGGCCCGGTTTTGTGGGTAGTCTGAAAGGGGGGGAGCCTGAAAGTCTGATGATTCAAGCCCGGTTAATAAACCGGGTCTGATTCTTACTTTCAAGCCCGGTTTTATGTTAAAAAACCGGGTCTGATTCTTCTCCTTTTAAGACCTGATGGTCCACTTTTAAGCCCTGTTTATATTAAAAAACTGGGTCTGAATCTATTAAATTTTAAAAAAAATTTATTTTTATATTTTTCCTGCTTTTGCTAGCTAATAATATTCAACCCACGTAACATCACAATAATAATAAACAACTATTAAGTAATAAATAAAAACCAATTGAGTCATATTGGTTAACCGATCATAATAACCATTCACATAAGTAGAATTCGAGCAATTTGGAAGGATTAATTCAAAGAACCAATGTATGTTTAATACCATATGACCAAACCACATTTTGTACTCACTATCCTGTGCTCATTTGTGAATGTGGCAAAAATGAAAGGAGCTAAGACAAAAAAGTTTACATTATATTTACACAACATGAACATTTGTAGGAGCATATATATTTCTTAACTTGCAACGCGACGCATAGATTCTCTTGTAATTAGAAAGAAATCCTGCACAAATAGAAAAAATAAAATCTTAGTAACTAATAACTAACAATAGCATAAATAATTAATAGCAAAAATATGAAGTAGATTAAAGTATACGTAACAAGTTCTCCGTTAGAATAATGTCGTCATCATTGGGCTAAAAGAAATAAACATGTATATATATACCTTAATATCTCATCACTTGCTAAGTAAAACCGGCATAAATGTGTCAAGCCATATACCAACAATAGCATCCAAATCTTTTTAATCAAATAGACTAGTGTTCTTCCAAGGAATGTATATACATGTTAAAATAAAAAGAAATTATTCAACTAAGATATTTTAACAAGAAGTGGCAATAGACAAAATTCAAAAAAATGATATAGTTCTATCCGGAAAACAAAATTGTACTTGCAAACATTTACTGTATCCGGGAAACAAAATTGTCCGTGAACCATAAATTCGTGAAGCCACCACATGATGTAATAGCCAGACTCCCAACCGTTTGATTGTTGATTGCACTAAATTTGATAAAGTTCAACACACTAATAATTTTAAAATATATCTAACATGAGATGATCAAGATGATTTACCTCGACGAATATCCATTAATGAAAATATAGTAATCTAGCTAAACAATTATATATGCAAATATTAGTAACCTGTTGTGTATATTCCTACTGAGATTAATGAAAATTAATGAAAATATTAACATGTTGTGTATATTCCACGAAGAACACATTTAATGTTTCATTAAACAATGATGAAGTACAAACACAAACACTCTTATAAAAACTTTTCATTGAGTTGCACGGACTACATCCATGGTGACATATAGGCAGTACACAATTCAGTGTGATTTGTGAGTTAAGTATCATTTCATTCAAATTCAGGTTTATTCTATTGTTGGAACACTAAATTTCTTCATTTATGTTATCTTATTGTTGATATAGCTTTATTAATCATGAACTTCTGGACACAACAATGTTATGCCTCTATGGAAGATCTAATTGAGTTGGCTACAAATATGAGCAAATTCAGAGGAAGCCTTGTTGAGCACCAAAGTCACTATGACAAAACGATAAACTGCTTATCTAGTTCCATGTTTATCAAGAAAATTTTGTCCATAGGCTGTTTAGACTTAGCTTACAAAACATATTCTACATATAGTTATGTAGCAATACTGTTTTCCAGTGATATGATTATTTAAACAAGTTATATAAAATGTAATTAACACCATGACATTGTTGTGTACATAATTAATCCCCAAATCAGAAAATAAAGTGTAATTAACCAAATCAGATTGTTTTACACGTATACTAACCCCAAAACAGGAAATAAAATGTAATTAACAATTACCCATTCTATACCCTGATTCCTAACTGTGTGAACTATGTGTTTGTATTCAAATATCAAAATCCATTAAGCTGTTGAAACAACCAATTTTCAAATACTGTTAATTTAATCAGAAATCAAGAATCGATTAGATATTATATGAGCACTAGTGGAAGAGTATCACATAGCATCAAGACTTCAAGTAGTAATTTAATCAAACAACCAGTACCTCACAACAATGCTTCTTGAATCGTGGAAGACTGGAAGTTGGAACTTGGAACAGTAGCACACAGCACTGCCGTCTGCCGCCTTCGTGAGTGGAAGTCGAGAAATGGTGGAACATGCCGGCGAATTGCTGGAACAGTAGCACACAGCCACACAGCATTGCCGTCTGCCGCCTTCGTGAGTGGAAGTCGAGAAATGCATCGGCCTTCGGTGGTCTGAGGTCTCGTGGAAATCGTGAGTGGAAGTCGAGAAATGTGTCGCCCTTCATGAGTGGAAGTCGAGAAATGTGTCTGCCGCCTTAGGGATTAGGGCACAACTGTGCGTCACTGGCTTCACCGCTTCGGTGAATCGGTGGTCTCATGGAAGTTGACAGTCGGACTCGGGGTGCTTTTAGGGCATTAGGGCACAACGCAAATGAACACTGAAAACTCAAAACGAGATATTCAGATGGAATTAAATGATATCAATTTAGGGCATTAGGGCACCCGTTTTTAGGGCGCGTGTGCACTTTTAAGCCCGGTTTTTGGTGATTTTTTTAAAAAACCGGGTCTAAAACCGGGGGTCTGAAAGTGTTTTTTGTAGTAGTGTTCCCATATCCAAGTAACGGCCGAGATTGGTTCTCGCAGTTCTCGTACGAAAAACAGTTCTCGTTTGAACCATCCCCATTAAATATATATAGCCTCTATCAACTTTAATTGAAATTTCATATTAGCTGTTATATTAAATTTTTGTAATTTTTTTTCGAATCCAAATCAATTCAAAGTTGAAGTACCATTCAACTTAAATCAACTCAATCTTTTTTTTAAATTTATTAAATATACGTGTATATATTAAACAAACTAAATATTTAAAGAACTTTATAATATATAAAAATATATCAAATAATATAAATAAAATTTTCATTGATAATAAAATATTATTATTATATAATTAGATTACAAAATATATCGAAATTAATAAATAATAAAAACATCTACGTGTCCTCGTTTTTAGAAACTTGGATACGTGAAATATGTTCGACCAAATTTGACCAAAGGTTATTATGCGTCTCCCGGTTTTTTATCCCGTACGTTTGTCGCGCGTGCTTGTTCACTTGTTTGTGTTTGGATATCCGACGATAGCATATCGTTTGGGTATAAATTACAAATGGCATTGACTTCGTCTTCAAGTATCATATCGTAGTAAAGAAATTATGGAATAAAGAAGTTTGTATTGTGAAAAGAGTTAAAGAAATATGTTTGTAATATATATAGAGAAGAGAGGATACGTTTTTTTTAATGTGTATATATATATACTAGTGAGTCCTTTAGGCTGTGTTACGCACAGCCCATGACGTTTTACGTTGATTCCCGAAGAATCACATCAACCTTAGATAGGTGCAATTACATGAATCAGCATTTCACTACTAACAAAGTGAATCCAAATTGTGGACAGAAGTAATGATCCAAACAATCATGCAACATAAACCAATCAGGTAACTTGTCTGCAATATTGAGTGGCAATATGGTTGACGAGTGATGGGAATATTGCGCTTAGCCTGTTGAAAACGATTGTTAAAAAAACACATAAAACGTGAGAAATGTGAGAAAAACTACAAAAGGTGCAATTAGACGAAGTAAATATGATGAATTAAATTTACAGAGTAATATGATAGACACTTTATCAAAATACTTTATAACACACATCAGCGTAGAGCACCCGAAAAGAATCCAAACAAACCTTTTGGTTACAAAATTTTGATTTGAACACAAATTTAGGGATGTCATTACTGAACAAGAAAAGAAAAACAACTTAATGTAGTTTTACATGTTCATATATAGAAGCAAAACAAACTAATAGTTCAAGTTTAGAATCAAGAAAAGATAATTAAAGCATAGACACTTAACATAATTAAAATGTGTACATGTTTACCTAACTAAAACAGATGCTGAGGCTGTTACATCTGTAACCTAACAAAATTATTTTCTGTTAATAGATCAACAACAAATTAAAGCATATTAACCATGAAGACTAAAGTGTTAATACATCATATGACTAATCAAAAAAGCCGGTCGGGTGAACACCAAGAAAATAGAATATCTAAACCAAGAAACCAATCAGTAGGACTGGAGCAAGAATGGCAGCATCCACAACTACAAGTCAATATTAACTAAAGAAAGTCCAAAATACAAACCTTGTTTTCATTAGAAGACCGCAATGGAAGGGAATAGATAATCACCTACATTGTTACTTGTTAGTTTCTTTAGTCCAAAAGTTGTCTTCATTTAGGACATAAAGTTTAACGACACTTACATTGACTCTAAAACAAAACCGATCATATTCTTTTCTCTTGAACACCTAAAAAAGTTTTCAGCAAACCTATTCAAATTTTTGCGGGTCAGTCATATAGGTTGTAAATCCATTAGAAGTAACATATATTCAATGTTAACATAACGAAATTTACTTATAAGAAGGGAAAATTTTTACAAGAGTGGATAATAATAGATATATAAAAAACAAGTTTATAAAAAATCAAAACCAACTCACTCAGACATTTTGTCAAACACCTAGTATGTATTTTATTTAACACTTGTTAGAATACATATACAAAAATGTAAGCCAATTAATTAATATCATTAATACCATAATCAATATTATTAATACCATAGTCACAGTCTCTGGATCCATGAAAACCCATAGTCAAATTCTCGATCTGGGTTTCTACATACAAAAAGAAAAAGAGAATCAATTTTTGGTGCTCCTCATCCACGATTGTAGTTGTATCATATACATAAGTGGTATTTTTTTTGAATTTGTAAGTAAAGAATAACCTACCCTCTTGCGGTGCTGAGGCGGCGCGAGTATGACCAGGAGATCGACACGGTGCTGAGGTTGTCGGCGGCCGGAGCGAGAGATTGACCAGTTGAGGGTTAATGAGTTTTTTTTTTATTTTCTTTGTATGGGTTTAAAAGAGGTAAATGGATTTGTGGGAGGTGAAATCTACAGAGAGTAATGAATTAAGTCTGAAAGAATGCAATAAAGGGGAGAAAACAACAGAAAGCTAGCAGATGATGTAGTATGTGTGAGAGACAAAAAGCAACAGATGATAAAGTATGACATGAATAGTTTGATCTTATTTACATCACACGTGTCAAGCTATGAAGGTATGAGGTGATTTTATATAATAGGTAGATGTATGGGTTTAAAAGAGGTGAATGGATTTGTGGGAGGTGAAATCTACAGAGAGTGTAATGAATTAAGTCTGAAAGAATGCAATAAAGGGGAGAAAACAACAGAAAGCTAGCAGATGATATAGTATGTGTGAGAGACAAAAAGCAACAGATGATAAAGTATGACATGAATAGTTTGATCTTATTTACATCACAGTGTCAAGCCTTCGTATGAGGTGATTTTATATAATAGGTAGATATATTGAAAAATAATAATTTTTTTATTACTTTGAAAATATCATTGGTAAAAAAAATTGATTGGGTTCACTCGTTTTCAGTAACCCGAAATGGAGTAGGAGGGAGGGAACCCGAAGGGGGCGTCAGAGTGTTCCTTTAAAATCCGAAGCAACCCAAATTCACCCGAAGGTGATCGGGTAAAGCGCTACGACCGGCTTTACAAAGATGTCGCTAAGAGTATATGCAAGTATTCCTTTCTACCACATAGGATTTCAGTTTTTTAATTTTATCGCTCAGTCTTGTAATAATCACTATTCACTACATCAAATTATGAAACCTATTGAATGCGCATTTACCAACTAAAATCAAATAAATAAAAAAGATAAGAATAAAGACAAATTATTAATGTGTCGCTTTAACCTCCCATTTATTTTTTTTCTTAATATATCTCAAGTACAGAACGTTATTGTAATTAAACAATTGAACAAGTAATCAATTCGCTACAACTGAGTTTAAGTACAATTCAATACCCGTGCTATCAACTAATGAAGATTAGACCCCTTAACTATGCTATAAGTACTATATTTACATTCATAATCTCTGCTTTTATAGCATTTGACAATTAAACCCCGTGTCAAACTTACCAATCATTTTCATCTGTGTTGTATTTTTAGAATAAAATTTTACAAATGTGGAAAAAGTGGTTAAACATTGAAAAAGAATTAAAAATTGAGTAAATCGGTATGTTTTTTATTTGTTAAAATTCTCAAAATTGAATTGGTGGTACTTTGAAAGTTTAACAGGTAATATGTATTTATTTTAAACGAAAATTAGAGAAATGGAAGTCTAAAAGCATGTGGGTTAACCTTGAATTCGTCAATTCCCATTTTATCCTTTTATATGATTGACCGAGATTTGAACTTAGAGTTTTATGTTTAAATGTGGATCTAGAGAGAGAGAGAGAGAGAGAGAGAGAGAGAGGGGTAAATATTTGTAAGAGGAGTAAGAGGTATTGTGAGGGTGACACATGACATTATTAATAAAAGGGTATAATGGGTATACTATAATTATAATTAAATTAATTAAATAAAACGTATTATGATAATGGTAACCTTCCCATGCTTTTCTCTCTCATCTTAAATCAAATTCAAATTCACGATTCACCTTCCTTCTACAATACCATAAATCCATATTTGTCATTGTATACATTTCATATTGGTCTGTTCTACTCATTTTCTTCCTCCTTTAAGGTTTTGAAGTGGGAAACATTAATCATAAAGTTGAATTTCTTTTGGCAGTTAGCTTGAAGATACAGGGAATGAAATGCTTGGTCCTTGGTGGATGCTCATGTTTTATGGAGTCTATGAAAAGGGTGGTTGTGTTCTAATTCCCATAGCAAGACTTAGCATTATTTTGCAGCTTCTTGAGTTGTTTGCTTTGCACCATTGTCGCGCTGCGGGCCACCGAAACCTCAGATCTGTTAGTATTCATGAGCAGCGGTGAAGATTCCCAGTAAGGATAAAATCGCCTCCTCATCGCCATCGTTATGTTTAGACTGTACCGAAACCGCGCTCATATCTCACAACGCCGGTGTTTTTTTCATCCCGTAATTGAAACCTTGTCCAAGTATCACATCATTGACACATCCGTCAAGCCTCACAATTCCAACGTAGCTGGGTTCATGTTTTAGTGATTCGTTTGTTCATTCATAAAGTTCTTTTTTTTGTCCATTCATCAAATTTGTTGTATCAGTTTATATTCATCAAATTTCAAGAGCTGTTAATTTATAGTTTGTTCAACTTTGTTTAGAATTGTTCACCAAATAATTTTGGTATTGATCTTTTATTCATCAAGTCCCTCATCTTCAACTTAAATATCATTTTGTAATTTGTTTTTACTTTATTCAATTTTATTTCAGGTTCATCAATTTACTTTTGTAATCAAATATTCTTTGTGAATCATTCTTTTGTGTGATGAATATGTATCAGATTTTTAAATGCTCTGTTTGCCCAAAGATTCAAACTTGAGATTAGGATTATTTATATTTTCGTATTAGTTATCAAATTCTAATTTAACTAGTTGAATATATTTTTGTGTTTGTTCATCACGTGTGTTAAATATGCATTAGTCATTAAAATTGTATGTCTGGTAGAGAGTGAATTAATTAAGAGCCGGCTCTTTGGAATTATATTTTCCTAATTTGCCCTTTAAGCATCTATCAATGTAGGTTATTTATAGTTAATTTGGACTAAATCTGTTGACAGTTGATGATGATCTAATGGTCCAAAATCTCTCTTACACCTCTTAATATTATTTCCCTCTTATAATAGTCCTACCCTATATATAGGTGACTGCTGACGACCACGTAACTCGAACACTCATTTAACTGTAGAGTTAACTGATTCGCGAGATCAAGTGAGTACTCTTACTTACAACCTAACTTGGTGAATTATAACAAGATGTAATTGTGTGTGTGTGTATATATGATACTGTCGTACCTTAACTGTTTATGGGACCGTTCAATTCGGTGGCGGGAATGATAGACCGTTCACTTCAGTGACGGGAAAAGAAACATATTTTGATCTTCTATTCATTTGAACCCAAGATTTGAGCTCCTTCTCTCTTCCTTTCTCCCTGCCCCCCCCCCCCCCCCCTCTCTCTCTCTCTCTCTCTCTCTAAAACACAGATAACCCCTCTTGAATGGAACAGTAACTTCCCTGGTGTCTTAAACCCTATTTCCTTCTTTGTACTAAATACTCTTACAAGGCTTGAAGCCCAAATCTTATATCTCTTAAGCCCATCAAGTGATCATCAAGGCCCATTTTGTTTAATTAGAAAAATCAATTACTTAAATGAGCATAATACCGAAACCTTTCACGAAATCGAGCAACAAAAAATCAAATTACGAAAATAAGCATCAGTTTCGCCCCCAAACACCTCAGTTTCGCCCCTAGCTTCGCCCTCCAATCATACCCCGACACGTGTCCTTAGTTTCGCCCCCCTATGCCCAGTTTCGCCCCCCGTAGCTCAGTTTCGCCCCTCTTGACCTCGATTAACGTGAAATTTTGTCGTTTTTTGAGCTGGTCTCGTGGTTCGTGCCAGTTTCGCCCCTTAATAGGCAGTTTCGCCCCCCACAGGTCTCGGTTTTCGTGCTAGGGGCGAAACTGCTTCGAAAAACGTGTAAATCAGCTTTTTTATGTCGAGTCTTGTCAAGTCTTGTCGTTAGTTCTCGTGTTTTGTGCCAAATTTAATTTATAAGGGAGAAGAAGGGGCCGAAACCGAGATGCAAGTGAGAGAAGCAAGGTCTTTTCCGGCTCCTTTTTTTCCGGCGACTACATCCGGCGTTTTCTCCATTTTTTCCGGCGACTTCATCCGGCGGTTTTCTCTATTTTTTCCGGCGGTTTTCTCCATTTTTTCCGGCGAGTTCATTTCGACAAACATCATTCCGGCGAGATTATTCCGGCGGTTTTCTCCATTTTTTCCGGCGAGTTCATCGTGCGGTTTTCTCCATTTTTTCCGGCGGTTTTCTCTATCTTATATTTCAACCATGTTAAACGAGGTACTTTTTTTTACATATTATGAATTTTTTGAATGTTGATATATTATTAGTTTAATGTTGTTTCATATTATTAGCTTATTTCATATACTTAGAACATAAATGTTAATATATATTGTTAATAAAAGTTGATCTAAGATAATAAGCTTAAAAGCATGTTTTTACATTTTGTATCCATATTTAAAGTGAAAAAAAGTTCGTATTTAGTTACTAATGGTTGAACACTAAAAAAATATATTATAGAAAAATAACGAAAAACTTACTATTTATTTAACTTTTTAAACATTTGAGTAAAACATTTGATTAAAGAAAAACTTAAAAAAACCATAGTTTTAAATATTATATTTTTAACCATTTAGTATGTAAATGTTAATAGAAGTTGATGTATGTTAATAAATTAAAAAAATCTTAAAAGCAAGTTTTTTACATTTTGTATAAAAATTTAAAGTGAAAAAAATAGTTATTTAGTTACTAAAGAAGGAAAAAATATAGGGTTTTACACTCGTAATACTTTATTTGGTTCAAATTGAAATTGTTTCATGTGTTATTTTTATATGACGTCAAATATAATTGTTGAATATTATTAATCCTTACAATCGTGAATTTTGTATGTATAAAGAAAATATAGAAACAAACATATGAATATAAAAAGTTAAAAATAACACATTAGAAAACCTAAACATAATTTTGTATGTATAAAGAAAATATAGAAACTAACATATGAATATAAAAAGTTAAAAATAACACATTCAAACTGATTTCAAATAATACTGCAAAAAACAACAAACTTTTTTATTTATCTTAAACAAAAATGTAAAAACCATCGTTAATTAAAAAAAGAAAAAGTAATAAGTTATTTAAGATTATTAGGATAAAAAGTTAATAAAAAGAAATTGAAAATGAAAAAAAGAAAAAGACATCGAGGGTAAAATTCATGGTTAAAAAAAAAGGGAAAGTATACAAATTTAAAGTTAAGAAAATAGACACATTTGGTAATTTTTGTAAATAATAAGTTATTTAAAAATATTAAAATAATAAAATAATGAAAAGAAGAAGAAAATAAAATAATAAAATAAAAACACATCAAGGAAAGCAAATAAGACAAAAGCCTTTCCTGGCTTTTGTATATACTTATATAACAGGGGCGGAAATTTACTTATATATTTTTGCGAGTTTATGTAAATTAAGTAAGTTATAATGTATATAAAAAGGGTCATGAGATAGAATAATTTTGAATAATTGAATTTCATGTTTATTTTTTTATTTGTAGGAAATTTATCACGCGAGTCTTACTTGTCGTAACCGAATGAGAATCGGTCAGGAAGAAATTAAACCCCGTCTTCAGTTAAGACAAGAAAGTCTTAACTTATTTAACGAAACTTGTTTTGCGCCATTCTTAAATATTAAGGCGGGGCAAAATGATCCGTTGCTCATACACTATTTGTTGTGTGCCCAAGTTCATGTGGGTAAAAACGAGTATGAGACTCTACAATTTAACGTAGCGGGGAATCCTGTAAGTTTTGGCCGGAGGGAATTCTGTTTGTTGACAGGATTTAGGTTCGGGCCATACACATTAGACGACCGTACTCCCGACACGCCATTTATGAGGCGTGTTTTTAACGAGCAGATACCCTCCCGGCTGCGTGTGGCCCACATATGTCGTCTTTGGGATTCTGAGACAGATTTTAATAATCTGGGGGATGATGACGTTGTTCGAGTAGCCTTGTTGTACATGTTGTACAAAGGTTTTATAGGGGCTAAGCCAGAGTGGTTCGTCGCTACGGGTGTGATTCATCTTCTTGTGGACATCCCTCGGTCATGGAATAGATTTGCGTGGGGGTCGTATCTATGGACGTACACGTATGATAAACTGTACGACGCCATAAATGAGCGAAGAATCCAGATTGCTGCGGTTCGTACTGCAGAAAATGTGGTGCCAAAATACACTATTTACGGGCCGATTTGGGTCCTTAAGGTATGATAATATTTTTTTACCTTTTGTAACGTTACTATATGATGAACTTAGTTACATTTTCTAATACACTTTTTTTTTACGCTTAGTGTTGGATTTTCGTGACATTCCCGGGCGTTACTAGGGTGATATCCAATGATGGATCGATTCCAAGATGCGGAGCGATTGGAAAATACCCTGGTAGGTTGTACTCGAATGAGTTGATGAATATATTCGCCAAATGCTCTGAGGTTAGTGTTTATACTTTTTCTGTCTCCTTGTATTTTATACACGCTTATTAATTATTTAATCACTAATATTTAACTGTGACCATTCAAAGCCCGCTTATGCACCGATCTACTTGACTCCCACGGATCGTGAGCATAGACAGCCTTGGTGGGTTGCAAGTCTGCCATTCTTTGAAGGCGGTGATGGCGTCGAGGTCCCCGGGCATGAAGAGGAGAGAGCACCGACACCGCAGTTCCATATGAATACTCCTGAGCGTTCCCCACCAAAAGAGGGAATCCCGGTTTATGGAAGTGATGGTTTGAATATCGATTCGTTTAATAAGCTATTAGCCCGTATTGAAGAGCAAGACAAAAAACTTAGCTTAATGCAAACAATTTGGTGTAACACAAAGGAAGAACTAGATGTGCTAAAAGAGAAGTACAAGTATGAATGCGCAAAGCGGGAGGAGCTAGCTAAGATGGTCGAGAGTATCAAAGCTCAATATACGGTATGTTCATATAATATGTATATTTGAACAAAGTTTGTTTTGAAATATATTGGTAATTTGCGTGTATTTTTAACTATTTCAGAGTCAGTATGAGGATATAATTGCGGGCACCCACCCGATGATGCCTACCGCCAATGAAAATATGGTAACGATGCTTATTAAATAAATTAAGTTATAGTATGTATCAAAAGTTTGTTGGTGTTAAAACTTTTTGAAACGCTATGTATTCACAGTCACATTCGGGACATTTAGATGGGGCTGATACAAACCAGCAGCAGGAGGAGCCGATGGTATGATTTTTTATAGTGAATTTGAGTATGACTAGTTAAGTAAAAAAATTTATTGATTTGTTTTGGAACGGATCATGCCACATCAGACGGCTCCGACACGTTTTGTCGGAGAATGCTCTACATCGGGCAATCTACCTATTGCCCAAAGGCGACAACAGCGACAGAGTAGACCGGCTGCGGCCCTACGTTCCCCGTACACACAGGAGCGGGGACGTGGCCAACGACGAAGGGCAACATCTGTGGAAGATGTTATGAAATGGTACAGGTCGCTACCAGAGAATTTTTGCGCGAGTAGTCAGCTGTACTCTACCGTAAGCTGTAGTAGGAATTTCTGGGCGCGTCTTCTGGGTGTTGATGAAGGTTCGTCCGGGTGGCTGTCCTCTGAAGTAAGTTCTTAAAGTTATAAACCTGATCTATATATTTTTATAGTTATTTTGTAATTTAATTGTTTCAATAATATATTATTAATCATTTGCAGCATATAGAATTGTGGGTCGCCCACCTAATGCGGGTACGGACGACTGACGCAAAATATACAATAATGCCCCCCACGTTTATGGAGCAAATGTTACATGGTAGGACACCCAGACGTGGTGTACAGGCTTACGACATGTGGCCGGATCTAGCGGACGTTGAATATGTATGAATATTCTACACGAGTGGTACTTGTGGTTAATAATACATTTACGAAAGACTTTGCTTAACTTTGTTATTTTCAGGTGATGCTACCTGCGAATTATAATGAATATCATTGGGTGTTGTTCGTCTTAGACCTCTCCCGTTGGCAGTTGATTTATTACGACAGGTATGTATAATTCAAACTCAAGTTTTAACTCTTATGGTTTTAGTGATTCTTTTAAAGATAATGTCATATTTAACTTCTATTTCTTATTATACAGCATGATACAGGTGGCGTTTCCCCGAGGGTGGTGCGACGATGTTGCTACAATTCTTAATGCTTATTATTATCAAAAGCTAGAGGAACACAACTGGTATGACAAACACCCAAGTCGAACAGCGCAGGGTCGTGTTTTATGGTGGGGGCCATTTAGGAGAACACCACAACAGCAAAACAGCTCGGACTGCGGGGTGTTTGTGTGTTGGTTCCTTGAGTTGTTAACACATGGAGCAGACCTCTCACATGAAGAATTCCACCATTCTCCTCAAGTATCCGTTAAGAGTCATCGTGAGAAGATGACTACTATGTTTTTTGATAGTATTGTTCAGTGAATTGTTATTGAACATGTAAAATTTAAATTATAGTGCATTCCACAACTTTATTTAACATCAAATAGAGCATATCAACAACAAGAGATCATCCTGACTAGCATAAGTCTAGATGGAAATTACAACCAAATACACCTCCTAACCCAAAAGGAAACGAGTATATGGAGTAGGGATAGTAGTTGTTTCGTAGATTGTCGCAACTCTTGTGTTCCCTAAATCGTTTATTAGGTTTTCCGCTTCTTTAGAAGTTATGACCCTTCTCATGTTGTGCATGTCTTGGTTACGTGGTACATAGTAGTAGTACCTTATCAGACGGGGGGCGTAATTCTCGTAACCTAACTCGCATAAAATACAATTTAGAGTACGTACTGGTCTCGCAATTAACTCATACTTTGGAACATTGTCAACATAGTTCACAGTAATCGGCACGCTGTTAGTTACGGTTTCAGGTTGTCTACCCACAAACCGTCCTCCCTGAATTATCTTAAGTGTATAAAGATCATCAAACTCAACTGTTATAAAGCAAGAATCATTTAGAAATTGGTCTAGGAAAAAGAATAAGAGTAGAAATATATGAAAACACTTACTGTAGTAGTTTTCATCGAAATTTCTTTGATCTTCAGAACGAATTGTCCAGAAATGTTGATGTCCACAACGTCTAGCCATAGTGGGAACTTCAACAAATAAAAATTAAAGTTTTTGACTAGTGATTGTAGGTCACATACAAAACCATGTAGTTATATATATGCTAGTGGGAACAGTGTCTCGCCCGTAAAAGATGACTTGTCGCTATCAAATATGACAACTCCCTGTCATCTTCATTTTTTTCCAGAAATACAGTCATACTGGTAAGATTGTTTCGCCCCTAAAAGATGACTTGTCGCTGTCAAATTTTATGAAAAATATGGTTATTCGCTGTCATCCTTATCTTTTATTAAAATACAGACGCACTAGTAATTCAACCATATAAAATTGAGCCTTAATAATATAATTTTGTTAAAAAAGGTAAACAGTCTATTCAACCGTATTATTACATAATTAGGCTACACGCATCTTATACAAATGTTTTGCCATGCCATGTCTGAATTTGTTGGCTGCCTCGTCCAAGTCCTCGTTTGGATCATTAACCATGGGTTTGTTACGAATTAGCTGGTATATAAACTTACATACAAACACAGCAGAATTCCCAGAACGGCGACTTTGCTGACACACTTTTGCAAAAGACCAGCGTTTGATGTGTATACTCGGCCTCCTGGTTAACCAAAAGTAGTTTATTCTACGTAAAAAGGTAAGGAACGTATTTGTAATGTTAATAATACGGATTTCCATGTCTTCGTCGTTGGTGTTCATGTTATCACTGTTATAGATCACTACTTTGCCACCGTCATTAAGGTTAACTGAGTACAGGAACCAGTGATCATCTCTCAAACGAATAGGCATGAGTACCACGTCTGTATCTGTAAAAGATGGATGTAGGGGTGTACTCCCATCATACTTGCGCATCTCGTCGAGATCTCCTAGCCCTAATTGATTATGAAAACTTGCAGGCAGTATCGAAAACCTTGTCGGTGGTGTTGCACTACCTCTTTCCATACGTTTCACGAGACTCATCATCCATGTAGTCCAAACGTTCAAGTGCTGTTAAATAAAAGAAAGACATTATTATATTATTTAACAATGATTATCAATTTATAAAGTTGGCAATGCTTACTGCTTCCCACAAATTAGAATTGGGTTCTTTTCCTAGAAGGACTCCCCAAAAATGTCTCGTACACCTCAAATCATCTAAGCACTTTATGACACAAAATGCTCTGTAGATATCCTCCGTTACTCCAACGTCGCCATTCAAGTAGTACTCTTCCACAGTAGCTGCCTTGGAATTCTCATTCCATGGGTAGACATCTTCAGCCAAATTAACCGGGGGT
This sequence comes from Pulicaria dysenterica, assembly GCA_947179395.2. NCBI lineage: Eukaryota > Viridiplantae > Streptophyta > Magnoliopsida > Asterales > Asteraceae > Pulicaria > Pulicaria dysenterica. The sequence goes on along the minus strand of OX359291.1, from coordinate 6,931,408 downwards.
AGCTGGACTTCTTCGTCAATCTCATATGCTTCTTCACTAGGCTGTTCTTCAGGGGTGTGCATCATTTTATTCAACTGTTGGTATTCTTTTGTTAGGCAATCAAACTTGTACTTCATTTCGTTAAGAATGAACCAGGTGTTGTTACTACTACTACCTTGTGACTCTCCTGTCCATGGATGACCGTGTTCATCTAGATTTACCGGATCAAGAATTACACTTTCATCCATTTCTTGCTCGTGTTGTCCTTTTAATGTACAATATTCGTCGTACAAGGCTTGATATTCTAGTTGAATATCAAGCATTCTTTTTTTTCAAACAATCCATTATTTTTTAGTAATTTCAGATTGGTACGTTTTTTTTCAATGCTACAACTCCTACATAAGGATGTATATATACAGACGTTACACAGTGTTTCGCCCCAAAAAGATGAGTAGTCGCTGTCAACTGCATTTTCTTTCAGAAAAGGCAGACGTTACACAGTGTTTCGCCCCTAAAAGACGAGTAGTCGCTGTCAACTGCATTTTCTTTCAGAAAAAGCAGACGTTACACAGTGTTTCGCCCCTAAAAGACGAGTAGTCGCTGTCAACTGCATTTTCTTTCAGAAAAGGCAGACGTTACACAGTGTTTCGCCCCTAAAAGATGAGTAGTCGCTGTCAACTGCATTTTCTTTCAGAAAAATCAGACGTTACACAAGTTTCTATTTTCATAAGTCTTTCAAAGTAAATCTGTTTAAGAACATCATTTTACTTTCTTTCAATCATGAGTACTTCCGTTCCTACAATTAAATTTTCATACCGAACTGGCGGTGAGTGGCAATTGGTTGATGGTGTTCACAACTATATCTCAACCAACCTAATTAGACGTGTGGCAAAGGTTCCTACGGTGGTAACATTTACGGAGCTGTTTCAATTCATGTGTAGAAAGTGTGGCTCGGGTAACAACATCATGCTCTCATACGAAGACCCACAATACGAGTCTCCGTTATATATATGTGACGATGATGATGTAAGTGTTTTCGTGGAGTACGTACAAAGCCGCTCTTCCGATAAGTCTGTAACGTTGTTTACAGTACACATTCCGTCTGATGATGGCTCTAAACCAACTAACGCCTATGAAAAACAGTTTGAATATGATACATGTCCTCCCAATTCTCAAAATCAGCACCTAAATACGGGTTCGTTTTTCAATGTCCCCGTAGACTATGCTAGAAACCAATACTTTTCCGAACAACAAACCATACCTACGCAACCATCAGTATTACAACCTGAAATTATCGGCAGTTCAGAAAGACCTCCTTCCAATAACCCTAACAATAACCCATTCGCCGAACCAGCTTGTGATCTCGGAGATTCAGAAGATGGGGATGACAAGGATGAACAACAAAAACAACCGAGCGAATCAGCATACATGACCTTTCATGGCATGCCAGCCCCCCTTCCCGAACCCACGATGGTAGTGTCGTCTACATCGTCTTCAAGCCAGAATTCATCATCATGCATTTATGAAGGACAGCTTTTTGATAGTAAGGACGAACTAAAGGTTCAGCTAGGCATGAAATGCCTTCAGGAGTGCTTCGAGTACAGAGTCAGCACTTCTAACAAAAAAAGGTTCGAGGCTAAGTGCACATCAAAAGACTGTGCCTGGGAACTCAAGGCCAAAAACATTGCCGGCGTGGATAACCCGTCTTTCATGGTACTTACGCTCAAAGACCAACACACCTGTTCAAGAACGCAAATGTATCCTACAATGCGCAACGCGGGTAAGAAGGTGATGGCGAATATCTTAAAAGGCCAACTACAAGACCCAAGTCGTGTTTATCGGGGGGGTGATATAGTAAGAGACGTTAATGAACGTTATAAATGTAACATATCTTACTCCCAGGCTTGGAGAGGGAAAGCGTATGCACTTGAACAACTACACGGCACGCATGCTGATTCTTTCGCCGACCTTCCTGGTTACTGTCATTATCTTAAGCTGGCAAACCCCGGTACTGTCACTGAAATACTTACGGATGACTGTTCTCGGTTTGAAATGTTGTTTGTTGCTCTTGGGCCATCGTTACGAAGCTTCTCATACACCCTTCGCCCATTAATTATAGTAGACGCGGCGCACCTGAAAGGAACATACCTGGGCACCAACTTCCTGGCGGTTGCAATGGACGGTAACAACCAGATCCTTCCATTAGCGTATGGGATAGGCAAAACCGAGAGTGGTCAATCTTGGAGGTGGTTTCTTGAGAAACTACATGCATGCATCCCGCACAAGACCTATACATTTGTTTCAGACCGAGCTGCCTCTATTGAGCTAGCCGTACGAGACGTATTTCCAGAATCCTACCATGTATTGTGCTGTCGTCATCTGCAGATGAATTTGAACCTGAAGGCTAACAAACACAAAAAAATTGTCTTCTTGTTCTGGAAGGCATGCAAATCCAACACGGAACATCAGTTCCATTACTGGTACGGCAAGATTCAACGGGCGGCGCCACGAGTGTATGAGTATCTGGAAGAGGTGGAAAAAAGCAAATGGACAAGAGCCGGCTTCTCGGGTCATCGATACAACATCATGACCTCTAACAGCGCAGAGTCCATCAACTCGCTTTCCCGTCACGCGCGTAAACTTCCGGTGGTCATGCTTATTGATTTCTTCCGTGCAAGTGTTCAAAACTGGTTCTTCAAACGCCGTAAGGAAGCAGGTAAACAACTCTCCAACAGCAACTGCACCAACTATTAAAATATTTATTAATTGTATGAGTTTTTTTAAACAGAAAAACTCCAGCACAGGGTTACGCCGTGGGCAGAGAAGAAAATACTTCATAGGATGTCAAAGTGCTCGACGTGGCAGGTACAGGGCATTACACAATACCGGTTTGGGGTTGAGGATCATAAACAAAACGTTAACATAGTTGATACTGAAGAAATGACATGCGATTGTCGTAAATGGCAACTTTCCGGGTTGCCATGTGGCCACGCAATTGCAGTTTCCAGATTCCTAAGGCTTACCGATTCAAGCCAGTGGGCGTTGAATTGGTTCACTAGTGAAACCTACCTTGCGACGTATAGCGGTTTTATAAACCCCGTGCCCAACAAAAATATGTGGGACTTACCTTCAGATCTCATAAACCTACATCCTCCACTGCTCAATAAAAGGCAGGCTGGGAGACCAAAACTTGTTAGAAGGATACCGTCAAGGGGTGAGCAGGTACCGCCTGCACGCTGCACTAGATGCGGTGACAGTGAACACAACCGAGACAATTGCAGAATGCCGTTTTCTTCACAACAGTCAACTAACCAGACAACTAATGCCTCAACCTCAAATGCTGCGGAACCGACCCAGCCGGATTTATCACAATTTGAGCCAGACCTTTCTTTGTATGATACGTATTACACTGTTCGACATGATTTAAATCAATAATTAATGTAATACTACTTTCAGGTTAATAATGTTTTGCTTATACACGTTCAACATTGACAATTAAATTTAACTTTTCAGACAAATAAATATCAATAAAGACAATAAAAAAATATAGGAGTAGGATTAAATAACATATGAGTATGATACAATATATAATAATATTATTAGGGTAAACTAAGAGAGAGATGTAGGATTAAATAACATATGAGTATGATACAATATATAATAAAATTATATAAAAACCTACTTACGGGCGAAACCTATGGTTTTAAGTAAATAAAAGGGGATAAGTAAATAAAAGGGGATAAATAAATAAAGGCTAGGTAAAAAGTTATACTCATAGGGGCGAAAATTAAAAATTATACTCATAGGGTTTAGGGTTTAGTAAATAAAATGGGATAAAATTAAAAATTATAATAGTACAGACAACTGAGGCTTAATAGGTAAAAAGTAAAGGCTAGGGGCGAAACTGGACATGCGGGGCCCACCATAGGGGCGAAACTGAGAAGTGAAGGGGCGAAACTGGGCTGTGGGGCCCACCAGGGGCGAAACTGAGGGCCATAGGGGCGAAACTGGGTGTAGGGGGCGAAACTGATGCCACGTGGCGCGTTGTTATTGGCGGGCGAACCAAGGGGCGAAACTGGGGCTTATGGGGGCGAAACTGATGCTTATTTTCGTAATTTGACTTTTTCTTGCTTAGTTTCGTATACGTTATGTGTATTGTGCTCAATTACGCGAAGACCTCTAATTAGAATCCATCAATTAATCAAGGACAACACATTGGAATAAATTCCATATATTAAAATATCGAAGTTGATATTGAATGCAACAAAATAATAATTGCTATTTTATTTAATACGATAGAAAAACGGGTATTGCATTAAAACTTAAAATTTTTAATTATTCTTCTTGTTTTTGATTGATTGAAAATTAGAAGGATGGAAAAACAAGTTTTGTATAATCCTTTTGGTTATAGTTAATATTTTTAATCGGCACTCTTAAACAGTTAGTTTTAAAGGTTAACGATTTTAAAATATAGTTTCAATATTTACAATACATCTTCTTTTTCTTGCTTAATCAAAATTTTGATTTAAGTGCCGGGAATAGTCGAGAACTGATAGGACATGCATTACAAGCAGCACCGGGGTTGGGCGAATGAGGAAGTCAGACTTACCAATGTAAGTAAATGCATAATATCATATTAATTAATTAAAGGTTTAATTGTTTTTTCTATATAAATACTATTATCATTTACAAAATGAAGTGAAGTTTAACTGCGGAGAGGGCGACTCAATAATCTTCCTGTTCTTCCGTTAACAAGTAAGAAATCGCTACAATGTAAAACATCTACACTGTATTAGTTATATTAATAAGTATTTTGTTTTATTTGACAATCACTATTATTGAAACGGGTTCAAGTGGACAATTTCTATTTTTAAGTTATTATAATAAGTTCAAATGGATCGACCTTAAAACTCAATGAGTTAAAATTTTTTAGATTTACTTGTACAATTATATAAATAATTTGAAAAAAGAAGTGAAATAATTTGAAAACAAAATTAGGATATTGTATATAATATTGTACACATAAGTATGATATTGTTATGACGCGAACCCATTTAATACTTATTATAGAATGACCAATTCTAACATGAATCCATATTGACCCGTATAAAAATAGGTTGAGGTTGATATACAATAGGACATACCTTTTACATAATTTATTGGTTAATTAGTATATTATTTTGGAGCAATCAACTTAAATTTCTTGAAAATATATTAACAAATCAAGTGCCCTAGGTGTTTAGGAACGACACGGCTATAATGTTGGTCAAAAGCAAAAGTTGAAAAATACGTGTATTTGTTCATTTTTTTCATCCTTAACATCAGCCACTTCGTCACAACCACCCCTCACAAACAAGTAAGTTATAGAATCATGAGTGAAAGCAACAAAAAAATAAATAAACCGCAAATAGAAAACCAAATTCAAATATGGGTCACTTTTGTGTGTGAGATATGTGAAATTTACAAATCGGTAAATTCTGGAAACATATTAATATTAGAAATTATGTTTGGATATCCAAAATTACAAAACCACAAACTTTTTTTTGTTTTTTTCTTATTATTTGAGTCGACATTTATCGTTGCTAAAATGTCACACATTAACATTATAACAAAAGTTTTTTTTATTTTTAATTCTATGCGACTATTTTTTTTTTTTTTTCATATGGTCGTTATTTTGTGATCCGAGACAAACTTTTTGTGTCCACATTGCGGCGACCATGGTCGCGAAGTCAATATTAGTGACGATATTTTAATCATTAGTTTCGACTGATCTATCAAGTATCAAGGTTATATTCTTGTAGTGTTATCATGAACTCCACATACAAACCTTAATTTATCAAAAAATTTGTACTATTTGTAGTTATGAAAATTTGAAATTAAACAAGCTAGGGAGCACTCACAAACATGGAAACGAGAATCGATCTTATTTTAATAACCCATGGTCAGTGTCCTATATACAAATTATTACCAACATCTTCATTGCACATATACGTTATTTACGAGTTACGACGGTCAATTGTGAGTTTGTGGATCATGAGTTTTTTTTGTATGCGTTTAATTTGCGGTTTTCCTCTGCAAGAGACCAAGAGTGCTGCAACACCACCTTCGCTCTTCCTTGTAGTAAGCTCCATCACCACAACAACCAAATCTACAGTATCCTCTTCCATGAGCATCGCGCTTGTGGTGCCGTCCACATCTACCATTGTAATATCCCCCAGGGCCATCATTATAGTATCCACTGTACGTACGTCATCATAATCATGCATTCATGCTTGGCATCTTTTACCTCACCAACATTATCATTTCATGAATGTAATATTACTAATATATATTATGCACATAAGCCAAAAGTTCAAACGAGAACTGTTTTCCTTGCATCAATAAATTCAGAGAGGAGAATAAAAAATGTAGTCAAAGTGTTTTTTTTGGCTCCTGTAGTGCACTGTTGCTTATATAGCCTATATTTTTTTTGTTTTTTTGGTGTGTTTCTATATGTACGTGAGTTTCAAGTGTGCAAGGTGAGTTTTGCCCTTTGATATCCAACACTTGGTATCTGAGCCTCGTTCGTGAAAAGGGCGTGTAAGCTACCTTTGATCGATTCATCTGTGTTGAAGAGACTAGCCAGCGGGAATGCGTGAAACGAACGGAAATGATCCATCAAAGCAAGATGTTCTAGATTTGGTTTGTTATGCATGTGCAAGGAGACGGTAAAGCTCGTAACTTGTCTTCTTGGTGGGAGGAATATAGAGTACTCTTGGAATGAGTGTGATCGGGAAAATGTGTGAAAATGTCAAAAAGGAGCTTAACCAGAATTGACGAAGTTTAAATCGGGTGGTGTTGAATGTGGCAGGGGAAAAGGTCGTCGATCCGGGAAAGTTTGTGATGTTAATGAACGTGTTTAAAGGGAAGCCATGTTAAATGTTACAAGTGTGGTGAACAAACCGATTAAGGGGGTGATTGTTAGGTTAATCAGGTATTGTTCACGGGTCAGCGGATTATCTTTCATTCGGGTCGGGTTGGTTTTAGCTTGCTTATGAATATTTGTTTTGTCCACTTCCTTTCATTGTCGTCCATGATTTAGTGCCATGTTGCTTTTGTACTTCATGCTTTAGAAGTAGTAAGTTAGTTGTATTTTTTTTCTGATTTAAAGGGTTATTCCTGTATTAATAAATTAAGAGAGGAAAATAAAAAATGTAGTCAAAGTGGATTTTTTTGCTCCTATATCTTTTTGCATTATTGCTTATATAGCCTATATATATATCTTCTGTTTTTTTTTTTTTTTTTTTTTTTTTTTTGCGTGTGTGTGTGTTTCTATATGTAAGTGAGTTTCAAGAATGCAAGGTAAGTTTTGCTCTTTGATATCTAACACAACACAGCTAGCTGTCATGGTTTGAGGTTAATTTTTAATTAGCTACAGCAACTTGAAAGTAATGATCAGAAGAACATGCAGTAGAAAGCGCAAGGACAATTAGGAGAAATGTCTTTGAAGCCATATTTCTTGGTGTTTATAAAAGTAATGTATGTATAAGAAGGATGAAAAATGAGTGTGATAGACTTGTATATTTATAAAAGAATTTACAGAGATGAAATATTAATATTAGTAAAAAGATGCAGCCAACCTCTGATTGACTTTATGAATCCGTTATCATCTTGCATTTAATTAGACGTCTCATAAGATATGCAACATGGGCAATCATTCGGCCCATGCTAGTAGGGAATAGATGTATTTTATATGGTATACTAGTAAGATCCGAAGGCTGTGCTATGCACAGCCCATAACATTTTACGATGATTTTTCAAGAATAAATAGACGATCTTGTGAAAACATGAATTTTGTATGTTTACTACTATTTTCCAAAATTACGAACCTAAAACCTAAAATATTATTAACCAACTAATTTACAAGTTACTTCATTTAAAAAATATATATAATCAACAAACTTAACCTTGAACATAATATATTGTCATCTTCATAATTTCGTTTGTTAACTTTGTTGTAATTTTTTAGAAAAATATTATAATAAGTTATTAATTATGATATTATATATGTATCTATGTACACGTGTATAGATTTATTAATATATATAGGTAAATACTTATCAACGTAAGTCATTTTTTATAACTAATTCTTCATAGTTTCTAAGTTTAATATTAGTAATGTAAATAAAATATATTTTTAATATCAAAATCACTTAATTGTTTAAGTTAAATTTATAAAAGAACGATTTATCTCTAATTATTATACTTCATCAGTTATAAATTTCTAACTAAATTAAAGGTACATAAAAATGAATAAAAATAATGAAATATTAGAATAGCAGTTAAATTATTAATATAAAATTTGAATTATGTTAAATAATATTAATATTTTACTATGTGAGACATTTAAACATAAAAATCTTTTTAGAAAAATGTTATCAAACTTTATTTGAAGCTTAAATAATTTATAAATATCACGAGTCCATAAATTTAAATAGCTAAATATTTAAAAAGTTCAATATATATTACAAGGTTTGTTTATTTATTTCCATATAAACTATTAGTTAAAATAGTTACAATAATAAAATTTTTATCTCTAATTTTTAATGTTTACCAAGTTAAAATGTACCTAAACAATTAAAGTATTAATAAGACGGGGAATCATTGTAATGAATACCTTTTTACAATAGAATAATAACAAAATAATGATGTAAGTTATTTGGTTTGACATATTAGAAGACCAAATAAAAAGATCTAAATTAATGTTGTAAAACAATTATGTTTCTAACATATATATCTTCTAGATTAAAATGTGTAAGACAAAAAGTTGAATAATTTGAATATTTGTTCTATTATGTTATTCACAGACCAAAAACTACACATGCTTCTTTTTATACAAAATAGAAATTATTATTTTTGTATTAATAGGTAAAATAGTTTCATGCTATTCTAGTGGAGTAGTGGACAAGTGTTAATTGTATAAGGTATGCGTTATATATATATATATATATATATATATATATATAGGGTAGAGATCAACTAAAAAGAGATTAAAGCTACAAAAAATAAGGAAAAATCTTAGCCATTCAATTTACTATAACTACTCCTATAAAAATGGTTTTTTTTCTTTTTATACTAATTAAAAAAAATGCAGGAAAGGGTATAATAGTCTTTTAATTGTTTACCATTTCCTGAAATTACGTGATCATCAATCAAAAACCAAAAATAACATCATCAAAGAGATTTGATGCACAATCCAAAAAAATAAACATAACTGATGAATGATGAATCAGTATTGAATCGAAGATCAACAAATACAAAATTTTATACACAATCAACAAAAACAAATAACTTATGAACAGATATGATGAATCAGTCTCAACGATCAACAAAAACGTTATTTGATGCACAAACCACAAAACCAATAACTGCTGCAGCGATAAAGAACATTGATTATGAAACTCCTCTAGACTTGATGCACACAACGATTATGTCAATGATGAATCCCCAATAACTGTTGTAGCGATGAAGAACATCGATGATGAAACACCTCCAGACGTGATGCACACAACGATTATGTCAATGATGAATCAGTCTTGAATCAGCAATGATGAATCATCTTGCGACTTCACAGGGCAGTACAGTAACGAAATCAAAAGTCGATTTCTATATAATCAAATCAAACCTTATCGAAAGGGTGTTGTCTTTTGCTCTTGAATCCCATATGCGGTTGTCATGTGATGATTACGCCACGGTGCAGAGACGGTTGCGTCACACAGGTGGCGGTGGCGATGGAGGTACGTGGCGCTGAATATACGTGATGCACAGGCGGTGGTGGCGTTGGAGGTAGCCGACGATTTCTACTGTCGAGAGGGTGAAGCGTTGCTGTCGACGATTTCTACTGTCGAGGAGGTGCAAATCGGCGCAGTCTAGGGTTTTTAACGCTGTTGTCGACGATTTCTTCTGTCGAGGAGTGCATCGGCGCAAGCTAGGGTTTTTATTGAATTGATAAAGAGGCATAAAACGTGGGTTTGTGGGGCTGGAAAGAGAATTTATTTTTTATTTAAAGTACCTAATTTGCCCTTTTATCAGTTATGCCACTTGTCAGGCTCAGATTTCTCCCTACACTTTTTACCTTAAAACTCTTTTTATTTGATCCTGATTATATATATATATATATATATATATATATATATATATATACACACACGTGTGTGTATTATGGGTTATTTGTCTTGAACTATTCGTATGATTATTATTATTATTATTATATATATATATATATATATATATATAGGGGAGGGTTCATACGAGAACCAATCTTGGCCGTTCCTTGGATATGGGAAGTTTCATGGATGGTGAGCGTGGAGGGATAAAGTGTGGCATGGTGCATGTGAGGAATTCATGGGTAGGCAATGACATTAAAGGAGGGGGAATTGGACGGCTCAGATTGGTTCTCGCGGTTCTCGCACTAAAAATGGTTCTCGCAAGAACTTTTTCCTATATATATATATACACTACTAGAAAAACTGCAATTTCCGTCGCTAATTAGCGACGGATTAGCGACGGATCTGCGACAGAATCAAGTTATCAAATATCAAGGGAAAACTGTCGCTGTTCCCTCGTTAATTTGCGAAGGATTTGCGACGGATCTGGATTCGGTCACAAATCTGTCGCAAATCCGTCGCAAATTAGCGAGGAAAAAAACTATCTCTAATTCGTTGCTAATTAGCGACCGATTTCAAACAGATTTGCGACGGATTCCGAATTGAGTTATATCGTCGCTATTCCGTCGCTAATTAGCGAGGGATTTGCGAGAGATAGCGACGGAACCGAGTTGTCAAGGTTCAATGCTATTCCCTCGCTAATTAGCGACGGATTTGCGGCGGAACCATGATATTCCGTCGCTATTCCCTCGCTAATTAGCGACGGATTTGCGACGGAACCATGATATTCTGTCGCTTTCTCTGTCGAATTTGCGACGGATTCATAATTAAGGTATATTGTCGCTATTCCCTCGCTAATTTGTTAGGGATTTGCCAGAGATTGCAACTGAACCAAGTTATTAAGGATCCACGGTATTTCATCGCTATTCGCTTGCTAATTAGCGATGGATTTGCGACGGAATTGTTACAATCCTTCGCTATTTCCTCGCTAATTTGCGACGGATATGTACACCTTTAACGAGTTAATCAATGAGTCACATTCCCTTACTTGTCACGCTAGGTCGTTATAAATTTGCGACGGACGAAATCCGTTGCTAATTAGCGACGGATTAGCGACGGATCTGCGACTGAATCAAGTTACCAACTATCAAGGGAAAACTGTCGTTGTTCTCTCGCTAATTTGCGATGGATTTGCGACGGAACTGGATTCCATCGCAAATCTGTTTCAAATTAGCGAGGAAAAAAAGCATCTCTAATTCGTTGCTAATTAACGACCGATTTCAAACAGATTTGCGACGAATTCCGAATTGAGATATATCATCGCTATTCCCTTGCTAATTAGCGAGGGATTTGCGAGAGAACCAAGTTGTCAAGGATCAATGTTATTCCCTCACTATTCCCTCGCTAATTAGCAACGGATTTGTGACGGAACCATGATATTCCGTCGCTATTCTCTCGCTAATTTGCGACAGATTTGTAATTAACATATATCGTCGCTATTTCCTCGCTAACTAGCGAGGGATTTGCGACAGATTGCGACAGAACCAAGTTATTAATGATCCATGGTATTTCATCGCTATTCCCTCGCTAATTAGCGAGAGATTTGGGACGGAATTATGGCATTCCGTCGCTATTCCCTCGCTAATTAGCGATGGATTCCGAATTAACATATATCGTCGTTATTCCCTCGCTAGTTAGCAACGGATTTGCTAGAGATTGCGATGGAACCAAGTTTTTAAGGATCAATGGTATCTCATTGCTATTCGCTCGCTATTTAGCAACGGATTTGCGACGGAACCGTGGCATTCTGTTGCTAATCCCTTGATAATATGCGACTGATCCGAGTTTTTAAGTATCAAAGGAATTTCATCGTTGTTCATTCGTTGATGAGGATATGTACACCTTTCACGAGTTAATCAATGAGCTACTCGACACCGACTCGAAAAATATTCGAATTTGACTCAATGTGAACCGATTCGAGCTTGAGCTACTCGAGTTTTTTTTAGCCTAGATCGATTCCATAATGCCTAGCTCGTCAGGCTCGTGCTCCTAATTGAGTTTTGGAAATGAGTCGAGCTCAAGCTAGACATTGTGTCGACTGTACTCGATTACACCCCTAAAATTGGTCAATCGTTCTCAGTCTTGATCTACAAAGTCATATTTTGTTCAATCAGGTGAACAAAATTGGTAATCGGCGATCGCCTACAATTAAATTGTATCTCATAAGTCCTCATAACTTTACACACTCTTATCGACTCATAAGGTAATTTGTGATTCCCTTATTAATATTTGTTTTGCGGTCGAGTTAATTGATCTAATTTGCAATTTGGTCTTCTATGCCCAATTGGCGGCTTGATGGATTAACTCTATAATATTCTAAATAACCTTTAGACCCTATTTTGAGTAATGAATGGTTCATTCGCGTCCCGAATAAGAATTGCCCAACTAAGCCTTGTATGTTTTGACAGATTAACTTTATAATTGTTTTTAATAACCTTTAGACCCTATCTTTTTGCAAACTTGATCTAAATATTTCATCTCCATCCCCAATTAAACCCCAAATATGTATTCCTCCCAAATATATTTGCAACTTGGCTGCTGTATAGGTTCCTTTCTCTCTTTTGAGTTCTTCTTTCTGGTCCTCATTCCCCCCGGTAACCACTCTCTCGAGTTCTTAATCCCTCTCGTCCCTACTTTCTGTCTCGACAACAGTATCGTCCCTGTAGCTTTCTCGACAACAACCAGTTGCTCGGTTTCTCGATAGCTACGGGAAAGGACCTACTGATTTGTAGGTTTTTTCATATCACATGATTCACATATACCATCTTAATAGACTGTTATAAAGTTCAAGATATCTGAATCACATATACCATCTTAACGAATCCTGTCCATCGATCGACTTTTGTACACTGATTTTGGGTCATAGAGTCAATTCATGCAAGTCAACTTCTCTGTAGTGATTCCCTAATGCGACCACGTGTGTTGATTTTGGGAAATAGAGTCGATTCTTCCAAGTCGAATTCGAGGTTAGAGTCTTCATCATTTCCTTACTAATAATGATAAATTAGATATAAATATATATAAAATATATACAAAATTGTCGCCTTAAAAAATGATATGGCTTCGTCATGGCTCTTAAACCTTGAGGCTTAATCTCGTTGCCATGCCACGCCTTACGTTATTTTAAACAATGTATTTTTGACATATTTAGTCCCTCGTATTGAATATTTCTAACATATTAGTTCACACATATATAATTATTTTTAATTACCTATATACACAATATTAATTAAAAGCAGTATTTTTTAAACTCGGGACGTTACATAGTAAATTTACAAATTTATTAGCGGGAAAAAACATAAACACGCTTTATCGAAAAAAAATATTTAATACATAAACAAACTTTTTTAACAGATCATCTAAATCTAAATAAACCAAATTAGTTCAAAAAAACCATGAATGCTTCATAAAGTTATACTAATATTTTCTAAAAAAACATAAAATTTTCGTGATCTGTTTATCCCTCTCAAAATTTCATTTTCCCCTCTCAAAATTTCGTTTTCCCTCGTGACCAAATTTATTCCCTCTCTATTCTCATTTCCCGAAACCTGCTCTTTGTTCAATCACTAGTTCACCTCCTCCCTCCTTTATTTTCATTCCCCCCACAAAACCTAATCTTCTCAGACCTGAACGACGGCTGCTCGCTCTCGCCTCTCGCCTCTCGACGCGCACACACACACCATCTGCCATCTCCGAATCGCCTGTCACTCTCGCCTCTCGACGAATCGACGCATAGAAGATCGACTCCATCTGCTCTCGCCTCTCGAGGAGTTGACGCCATCTGCTCTCGCCTCTTCTCGTCTCCTGTTCTCGACGAAGGTACAAAACAATCTGTTTATGATTTGTTGCTACTTGATTTTCTGCTCTCGCATAAGTCGTCAGATTTATTTTCATTTAGTGATTTGTTGTATGAAAAGTTAATTTTAAATGATCCAAATTGATAAAAGAGGATAACTAGTCACGATGGGTTTCGATCAATACTGTCAAGTAATACATACTAAAGAACTCGAGATAATGATTATTTGTCAAGTCTTTTGTGTCATGGTTTTTGGCTAATTTAGCAATAAATTTGGATGGAAGCTTTTCATATTACTTAACTTTGTAAATTATGGCTGTAAATTGATTTCCAGGTTGTTATTTTTTTCTGTTTTCGACATGAAATTTCATTCTGTTTTGGTGTGGAAGTGATCAAATCATGAAGGAAAGCATCTGGAAACTCGAGCTACTTCTTGTTCTTTGTTGCTCACATATACTTGTTGTAGAGAGTATTAGGTCAAATCCGTTGTTCAAAACCAAGTAAGGTATCAAAGATGGCGGATCAGATCTTGCTGCCCAAACATTCACCTTTCGTGAATTGGCAGCTGCAACTAAAAATTTCAGGGGTGATTGTCTTCTTGGGGAGGGTGGTTTTGGTAGAGTATAAAGGGCGCCTTGAAAGTTCAAATCAGGTTAGTTTTCGGTTTTTTTTGCACATAAACTATTTAATGCAAAAATCAAGTCAAGCTAACGTATACAGTTCCATGACACTTCCATCCCCGAAAGGATGAATTGTATAGCGCTCAGAAATCATAAGGATTTAGGTTTAACTGATTTCTTACTTTAGGTCTCTATTCTAGTTTATATTCCATGATTTATTGGGTGGTTACTACTTATGTTGTCTATTCAGAAAAAAAATGTTTTTATGTTTGTAGATTCACAGAAGTTGTCTAGATATGTAGAGTTTATATAAATTGCACAGAATGTATTCCTTTGTGACTTTGACTATTGTTCTCGTGACTTTGATATTTGAGTGTTGGTGTAGGTTGTAGCCATAAAGCAACTGGATCGCAATGGACTGCAAGGAAACCGGGAATTCCTTGTAGAAGTGTTGATGTTGGGTTTACTTCACCATCCAAATCTTGTTAACTTGATTGGTTATTGTGCTGATGGAGATCAAAGATTACTGGTTTATGAGTACATGCCTCTGGGATCTCTGGTTGACCATCTTCATGGTACATACATACCTACATACATACAGGCACTGAATGTTTATTATCAATTTTGTAGGAAGAGAGAGATTGGGTCGGCCAGTTCGCTATAGTGAACAGTTCTTAATCTGCAATATTTCATCTTCTCTTCCAGCGGGGTAGCATCTTCTGATGAGGTTAGTTTATTGTAATTTGTTTTCTTTTATGAACTATACGTAATATTTATAATGATTAACATATATTCAAAACTAATTACTTGTTCCTTTGGGTCATGGTAGTTCAAAGTACGTAATAATAATGAATGATTAATTGTTATTAGTTAATATAGTTGAAATTGCGTTTTAATGAAATCAGTTATGATATATGGTTCTAATGGCTCATAAGGTTAGTGATTGGTGTTAATGGGTAATTATGACCCAATAACATGTGAGTCATTATGATGCGAGGTGGGTGTGTATGTGTGTGTGTGTGTGTGTGTGTGTATATGTCTAAATTGGTTAAATTGAGTTCTTACAAGTAAATTGGTGTAATGGTCATGATACATCTTACTTGGTCATATTGAATTCTTTTAATAGTTTATATATGATTGTTTATATGTTAAATTTGGGTTGTAATATGTACTTATTATACTTAGGTACTTGAGCTGAAACAAGTACAAGAGTTGCGTGAACGAGAACAAAGACTTTTAAAGGAAATGGAAGAGTCTCGAAAGCGAGAGCTGGAAGAGTCTCGCAAAAGAGAATAAGAGACACGAAAGGCTACTGAAGATCGATTTAATCAACTACAAGAAATGCTACTTTCACATTTTCGTGCTAACCCTCCCCTTCCTAGTTAGTTAGTTGTATTTTTAATGATAACTTAAATCCCAAACATTATAACTTTATCAAATGATCATCTAACTCTAAACATTATTATAATTGGATTGAATGGGATGGGATCTCTTATTTTGGTATCATGTGGTGTTCTTTATATATTTGTATTGTGTATATATTTGTATTGAACATAGGAATTAAAAAAAAAAAAATTATATAGCGTAATTTTAAAAATCCGTCGCTAAACTGTCTGTTTCGTCGCTAATCTGTTGGAATCCATCTAAAAGAAGTCCGTCGCTAATCCGTCGCTAATCTGTCGGAAACTTGTCCCTCGCTAATCCGTCGCTAATATTTCCGTCGCTAATCCGTCGTTAATTTGCGATTCAAGGGTTTGATGAAAACCGTCGCTAATCCGTCGCAACAAACCCTCGGTAATCCGTCGCTAAACTTCCGTCTCTAATCCGTCGCAAATCTCCGACCTTTTAGCGTCGCCTATATTCCGTCGCAAACCGGTTGAAACCGTCGCAAAAAATCGACGCTAACCGTTAGCGAGGAAGGGATTAGCGAAGGTTTCATTCGGTCGCAAATCCGTCGCAAAACGGGATTAGCGACGGTTTTGGCCGTCGCAAATTTGGATTTTTCTAGTAGTGATATATATATACACGTGTGTGTATTATGGGTTATTTGTCTTGAACTATTCGTATGATTATAACTTTTGTTATTATATAATTTTTCTTGGTTTATAATATATCTATAATTAAAAGTGTTATAATCTTATTGGCTAATAAAGAAAAGAATAGCAAAAAAAAAAAAAAAAATACGAGAGAATTGGATATAAAAGAATACCAACAATGCATCAAATTTGTTATCTTGCATGTGGCCTTTTTTTATTTAAACATAGAGAAGTGGGGGTTTAATAGTTTGAAACTATTGCCATGGACACATGTTGATTATATATATATATATATATATATATATATATATATATATATATATATATATATATATATATATATACACGTGTGTGTATTATGGGTTATTTGTCTTGAACTATTCGTATGATTATAACTTTTGTTATTATATAATTTTTCTTGGTTTATAATATATCTATAATTAAAAGTGTTATAATCTTATTGGCTAATAAAGAAAAGAATAGCAAAAAAAAAAAAAAGGAATACGAGAGAATTGGATATAAAAAAATACCAACAATGCATCAAATTTGTTATTTTGCATGTGGCCTTTTTTTCTATTTAAACATACAGAAGTGGGAGTTTAATAGTTTGAAACTATTGCTATGGACACATGTTGATTTTAGGGAGGGTATGTTGATTATATATATATAGGTAGATATAATTAAAAGTGTTATAATCTTATTGGCTAATAAAGAAAAAAGAATAGCAAAAAAAAAAAAAGGAATACGAGAGAATTGGATATAAAAAAATACCAACAATGCATCAAATTTGTTATCTTGCATGTGGCCTTTTTTTTATTTAAACATAGAGAAGTGGGGGTTTAATAGTTTGAAACTATTGCTATGGACACATGTTGATTTTAGGGAGGGTATGTTGATTTATATATATATATATATATATATATATATATATATATATATATATATATATATATATATATATATATACACACACGTGTGTGTATTATGGGTTATTTGTCTTGAACTATTCGTATGATTATAACTTTTGTTATTATATAATTTTTCTTGGTTTATAATATATCTATAATTAAAAGTGTTATAATCTTATTGGCTAATAAAGAAAAAATAGCAAAAAAAAAAAAGGAATACGAGAGAATTGGATATAAAAAAATACCAACAATGCATCAAATTTGTTATCTTGCATGTGGCCTTTTTTTTATTTAAACATAGAGAAGTGGGGGTTTAATAGTTTGAAACTATTGCTATGGACACATGTTGATTTTAGGGAGGGTATGTTGATTTTATATATATATAGGTAGATATAATTAAAAGTGTTATAATCTTATTGGCTAATAAAGAAAAGAATAGCAAAAAAAAAAAAGGAATACGAGAGAATTGGATATAAAAAAATACCAACAATGCATCAAATTTGTTATCTTGCATGTGGCCTTTTTTTTTATTTAAACATAGAGAAGTGGGGGTTTAATAGTTTGAAACTATTGCTATGGACACATGTTGATTTTAGGGAGGGTATGTTGATTTTATATATATATAGGTAGATATGCAAGTCTATTGTGTTTAGCCTAAAACTAAATATTGAAAAGAAAAAATAGTCACTCTATTCACGTAGAATTCTATTGCTAATATTGTTTGGCAAACAAGAAGCAAAGCTGAAATCAAATTTTCAATTGCTAATATTGTTTGGCTGTTTGGAAAAAAATAAGAAATTTTCGGTTTTTAAAAATTGTATGCAAGTTTGTGTCTTTAAGAAGAAACATACAAAATTGTTTGCCCATTTGGGATTAAATCACACATAATTTTTTGAGAAAAAGAAACAAAATCATCAATTGCAATCAAATTTTCTTGATTGCGAAGACAGACTTGATAAAAAATTCTATTTAAAAATAAACTAGATTTCACGTCCGTGTAAACACGGGCCAGTATATAAGATTTTTGATATATGATTTTATATCCTCTCATGAGAATCAAATTAACTTAGTCACGGTTATGTCCGATTTTATTGAAGGCAAACTGAGCTTCAATTAATAAAATCATTTAGGAGTGGCATACAATCTGATTGTAACTAAATAATAATAATATTATTCATTTTCTTTTCATTATGTCTCCTCTTGGATAACTACATATCCTTCAATTCACCTGAACTTCGAAAGGATGAAAATAACCAATCTCTACCTTTTGAAAACTAATTTCCTTATTCCTTTCTAATATGATAATCGAGGGACCCGCTCCATTAGTTTTCTACCCACCCGACGACCTTATATTTCCAAAATGTTACTCCATTAGTTTTTGTTAAAGCTGACAATTTCTGACCCGACACGAAACACGACCCGAACCGGACACGAAAAAAGTGACACGAACTCGAAATGGGTCAAAACCAGGTCGACACGAAGTTGACACGAAAATAAATGGGTTGGGTTAGGGTCAACCCGACAACCCGAAAGTGACCCGTATAAAGGTAAAACTAAAATTAATAAAATTTTCTTTAATACTTAAATTTAAAATTTTTAAAAGGAGATTGTGAATTCAAATGAAGGAGTGACATCTTAGTCAATAAAATCCGATAAACAAAAGTACAAAACCTAAAAAAGCTAAAAATTTAAATAAACAATAAAAGATTTATACCTAAACAATATTACATCATTTTGCTTTTTGTTAATTTTACTATATTGTTTTAGACTTTTGGTAATTTAACGTTTGTCAACTTGGTAAGACCTAAACCTAAACAATATTATAGTGATAATGATTTAAATCAAGACCCTTTGAAACTCACCCAACCCGATATTCCTTGTGAGAATACAACGGTAAAGAAGAAAAAAAACTTGATTTTTGAAATTGAAATTTTCCTTTAAGTTATTTTAGTTCATGGTTTGTTTACTAGCTACAACTTTGTATTAAAACTATTAAGTTGTATTGATATTTAATATTTTAATCACTAGTTAGTAGAGAAAATTGGAAATAGACAAGGAATTCGAAAATTTTGTGAAGAAAACCGAATTTGAAAACCGTATTTGAAACCCATAAAACCGTACCCGAAACCCGTATTCAAAAACCATAATCGAAAATAAAAAAAGACTAGTCAAATACTTTTGACCGAAATGGGTTGACACGAAACACGACCCGAACCCGACACGAAAAAAAGTGACACGACTCGAACCTGACACGAAAATAAATGGGTCGAAACGAAACTGACCCGAACCCGAATGACATGAACCCAATAACACGAACCCGACCCAAATTGCCAGCCTTAGTTTTTGTTATTACAGATTGATAATTAATAGTCTCTCATCACTCCATCAAAGCGGTTTAATATATGCTTTAACCTAAAAAGTTTTTATAATAATAGTATTATCTATTGTCTCTCATTCTCATTAATCTTTCTCTCTCTTTCATACCTGAACCAGAAACCACCACCACATCCACCACCATCACTACCACCACACTACACCTCAAGTTATCCACCACCGCACCCATCTCTCGAGAACACAACTGCAGTAAAAAACCGACTAAAACCCACCAAAAAACACCATCTGCTTCAAACACCGACCAAAACCCCAAAAAGTTCGAATAAAAACCCCCCAAAAACCCTAGATCTGACCAAAACCCCAACAAGTTCGAACAAAAACCCCAAAAACCGATAAAAAAAACCCTAGATCTGACCAAATCTTGGTTACGGTGGTGGTGGCGGATGAAGATGACGGTGGCGGTGGTTCTTCTAGATCTTCGTTACGGTGGTGGTCGTGCTTCGATCTTGGTTACGGTTGTGGTGGTTATTCCAGATCTTGGTTACTGTGGCGGGATCTTGGTTACGGTGGTGCCGTCTAGGGTTTTATAAGGTTATCTTGTACCGATGGAGGTGGCGAGGTGGTTGAAGAAGATGAGAGAGCCGGTGGTAGCGTAGGGCGGTGGTGGTGGGGGCGTTGGTTATTTCGTGAGAGGAATGGTGAACTGAGAGTGAGAGATTGATAGAGAATCTAGAGTGCGAGAGAGAGAGGAGAGAGGAGAAAGTGAGAGAGATGGCGGTGGTTACAGCGTTGGGCAGTGGTGGCAGCGTTGGGCGGTGGTGGCGGCGTTGGGCGGTGGTCGCGGCGTTGGGAGTTGGGCGGCGGCGGTAGTGTCAGGGACATGGTCATAAGTCGTGTGGCTTATCGTTTTTAACCTTTTCATATAAAGTTTTTAAGCGATATTAATAAAAAGTTTCATAGATCTTAGAGCATATGGGCCGGGTGAAGTCTCTAAGAAGTCAAAGAATTGAAAACATCGAAGACGAAATACGAATGTTTATATAATTTTAAGAGTTAATTACAAAAATTGTTTATTCGGTTATCACTTATTTTCACTTTTAGTTCTTTAACTTGCAAAATTTATATAGTTTTATGTTGTCATTTTGTTACACTTTTGATCTTTTAGGCTAAGCACAGTTAAAATTGACCGTTAGTCAAAGGGTATTTTGGTCTTTTCATATATTTTTATTGTTTCCAAACAACCTCTAAACTCTTTCTACCCATTTTGTTAGAATTAATGATTAATTAACCTTTTATCAAAATTAACTAGTAACTTATAAAATTTTAATAATATTAAGTAATACTTTTATACATATTATTCTTAGTGTGTTGATTTAATGATATACATGTTTATGGTGTTCATCTAAAACAAAAATCTACAAGATAAAAAAATCCTAAATTAGATTCAATCATAATCAAATACACACCTGAATCTTGATTTACAACAGAAACACAACATATACAATCAAATCTGGCAGGATTCAATCAGAAACATAAAATACACATAAAGAAACCTAAATATGGATTAAGTTACAATAAAAACACACACCTATATATGTTACTAGAACCAACTAGCATATAACCACACCATGATACAGTAATCTGCTTGAAGAAACTTCTCATAAGTTGTTCCAAAGTGATTCTTATGAACATCATCCCAATTCTTGATGTTATCTGTCAAAGGCCCTTTATGTATCTTGACTTGCCGGCTGGTAAACTTCATAAGCGAGACCTTGGCAAAATCTTGAACTTCTGCAAAAAAAACCAAAAATCTTGAAAAACCTTAACCCAAATCTGTCACTAAATACACACATCACCACGGTTGAGACCTGAGCGATGGTGGTTTAAATATGAGCGATGGTGGTGATGACAGTGATGGTGCTTTAGATCTGAGAAATGGCGACACCTTCACACACAAATAGTGGCGATGGCGATGACGTTGGTGCATAGATCGAAAACGTTGTTGTGCTTAGATCTAAAATCCATAAGAGCGATGGCGGTAATGGAGGTTGCGGTATTGAAGGGAACCACGGAGGCGGTGGCGTTGAAGAGACCACGGTGGGTGGCAGTGGTGGTAGAACCTAAGGCGGTGGTATATTGACGGTGGGGGTGAGTCTGCAAAGCCTACTTTTCATATGTGTTTATGAGAGATGAGTGGAGAGATGAATTATATAATGATTTAGGGTTGTTAATGTTTGGTAATGTGGGTAAGAGTCAAAATGACCAAATTACCCTCATGTGCAAGGCACATGGGGCCTTTTAACGGAAGATTTTAACGTTAGTTAGTGTAAAGGATCGATAGTGAACAAAATGACAATCACAGTGACTATTTTCATAATTTTTAAAGTTTAAGAACCAAAAATGAAAATTAGTGACAACCACAAGGACTATCTTTGTAATTAACTCTAAGTTTTAAGTATGTGGATTTTAAAATTTAGTTTTTAAAAGCTAAAATATTTGTACATAACTTTATAGGGCCCAGTTTACACAATAACATCCTATCTTTTTTATAAGTGTTGTCGTGAATTATTTACATTTTTTTATTATCCAGTTAAATAAGTTATAACTATTATGTTGTAAACTATTAAAGTAAGTAATTAGTTAAGTTTTTCAATAAGTTTTTTGGCCCTAGCTAGAATTTCCACCGTTGGATCATTACTCATCCTTGGTGACCTAGCTGGGATTTATTCATGATGGTGATACCATGATATTATAGTCTGATTAGCTTCCTATATACCGGCTGTTGTTACATTGATGGTTGCGTTGTTGTATCTTTTAATGAGAAAACGAATACCGACAAGAAACCAAAATAAAAAATTTCAATAATTTATATACTTTACTATGTAACTATAACGTAGATTACATGTATGGGTAATTAAATAGTTAATCACCAAGGGAAAAAAAGAATGCCATTTAGTTAACCAAATCTTATGAAAATTTTCTTAGTTACCGACATCCATGTGTGGTACCACAGATAGGTAGTGTGGAACTGTGGGTGTGGACGGTTAGCCGTATCTGACATTAAATATTGCGGCTTAGCTTAATATTGTATGAGATTTTGGATGCGCTTCAAGTAGCATATATTTATTAGTTTCAATGATATATAGCACCAACTAGATTTTGTTTGTTTATTTAGTTATTTATTTGTTTATTATTATTGTTGGTGCATACATAGTCATACATTTAAAAGTTCACTCCTTGTTTTGATGATGATGAAAATATTAACATGTGATACTATTGCTTATCAAAATTATTCATATGTTCATATCTATATTCTTCAATGCTAACAAACCTCAAATTGATGATTAAGTGAAGATCAAACAAGTAAAGACTTTAAATCAACAAGAAATGAAGATAACAAGATCAAAAGAAAAAGTCAACCACTCATGGTCTACCCCAAGGTCGACCGTGAGTCAACCGTCGCTGAAAAATCGGCTCGCTTGAAGTCAACGGATGTCGTACTCGACAATTGAAGTTGTCATCTTAAAAGGCGTTGTCGTAGATATCCTACAAGAAAACGTTCAAATTATATAAGCTCACAAAATAAATAATTGAACATGTTTAAGTTTTTTATAAAATAATCTTTATAAAAACTTTTATAAAAATTGATAATTTTTTTATAAAATTCACAATCTTGGTTGAATTAATACAAGACTTCTTATTTTGGCAAATCCCAAACATAATACATCTTTGAAACAATACAACACCATATTTAGCCAAGGAATCTCTCAAAGAAGAAAAATTACAACATGCTTTTTGTATTGGTTTTCAAAGATCCATTTTTGTGTTAAAATTCAAACTTAAGAAGTATGGAATCAACCTAACTTTTGTCAAGCTCTTTTTTAGTGAATTTTTATGGTAAAATTGAGTTGTGTGTGGTTTTGGTAAAAGCCCAACGTCTATATTTGAAAGGCTGAAAAATGCTCCAGTAGGCTGACGGTTTTAGCCATGGTCGACCGTGGATCGACCGTGAGATGTCTGGACACTTTTTGAGCTTACTTCTTTTTCCTTATTTAAATCAACTCAAACCTCATTCATTACTCAACTCTTGACATTAGAAAAACACATAACATATTCTAAGATCTTGTGAGCTTATATTCCTATCAAAAGATATATCATCTACAAGATCAAGATCAAGAGCAAGAGTGAAAAGTCTTCAAAGCTCAATCATTACATTATCATTATATCATTTGTAATAGTGTGAGGATCAACTCTAGCCTTTCAAATTAGAGTGAAGTGAGGATTATCTCTAGCCTACATAATTAGAGAGAAGTAAGGATTAACTCTAGCCATCAAATTAGAGTGAAGCTAGGCTCATCTTAGCCTTGTTTGCAAGAGAGAAGAGTATTTCTTGTAAACTAAAGAGAGAAGTGTAAAGGTTTATCTCTACCTTGAAAGAGAGAAGCTTTAGTGGAGCAAACTCTTGATGGGTGATGCCAAGGAGTGGATGTAGTGCAAGTTTGTTAACACTTGCATGAACCACTATAAATATCTTGTCTTCTACTTGGTGATATCTCTCTATCTCTACTCTCTTTAAATTCTTGCATATATTAGTTGTGTTGCTATAAGCTTCAAGATTATTCTTTATAACACAACTTACAAATTTTATAAGTGTAAAAATTGGTAAACTAAGTAAAAGAACATATTCACCCCCTCTAGGTTCCAACAATTATTATTATTATTACTATTACTATTATTATTATTATTATTATTATTATTATTATTATTATTATTATTATTATTATTATTATTATTTTGTATTTCTCCAATTGTAACTCGATCTAACCAAGTCTTCAAATCAATATTCTTAAATATCCTCTTTTTGTTTTTTCTTTAGAAAACATATATGTAGACATATCTACTACTTACAATTGTGATACTGTATATTATCAAACAATGAACGAGCAACCAAAATCACAAGATTTAATTAGGTATATTTCCACTTAATTAATTAGACCTAATTAAACCCCTAACCATGAACCTAACTGTCATACTAGTATGTGATTGAGGTCCTCCCAAATACTTTATAACCTAGTTAAATTTCTTTATACACATTGTCACAACCAAATATCGATCTAAAAAATAATGTAAGAGACTAACGCTAATTAATTACCTTAGTGGTCCTTTGATTAGAGTTAATTACAAAGATCGTCCCTGTGGTTATCACTGAATTTCACATTTAGTTTTTTAAACTTAAAAATTACATTGGTAGTTCTTATAGTTGACATGTTGTTTCACTTTAAGTCCTTATAACTGATGTTATCTTTGACCGTTAATCAAAGGGGCAAGTTGGTCATTTACCTTATTATCCTTGTTACCAATCACAATTTACCTATTAAAATAATTTCCAAACAACATTTTCCCTATGTTTTGTTACCAAACACCTACTTTCACCCTCCTTATATCACCTCTCTCTCTCTCTCTCTCTAATCTCTCTTCTCTCTATTTCTCTCTAAACAAGAACAGCCTCCACCATTAGACTTTCGGCCACCACCACCCTCACACTAGGGCCGCCGGCCACCACCACCGCTAAACCACCTCTGCCGCGCTCTCTCTCCATTCCCTTACTTCGATCAGCCGGCCACCACCACTGCCACGCTCGACGTCGCTATCACCATCCACCACCGTGCAACCATCGCCACAGGCCACATACCATCACCCGACAGATCTAAACAACGGATCACCATCTCCGTCGCTCCAAATCTGAACCACCACAATCTGTGTTCTTCCCTAACTGATTTCTTATCATCTATTAGGGTTTAGGGTTTGTAAACAGGTTCAAAGGAAGAGATCGATCAGAATTTGTGCTTTTTAGTCTACCTACTTGAAGATGAATACCAAAACACCAAAAGCATTCTAGAAAACACTTCAAGTTCAGATGCGTTTTATCTTTCTATTCTGATTCTTTCTTGTTTTCAAGTTCAGATGCGTTGACTCAAGTTCTTTATTTTCTGATTCTTTCTGCACAATCTTTTAGTAATCTTTATAAACCACTTCAATGTTCTCTTTATGTATTGCTGTTAGGATCACTGATAAAAAATCCATCTCCTTCAAGGTCTAGGTATTTTGTAATCTAGGTTTCAAGATGAAGATGAGGATGATGAACAAGCATTAATCCTAAGAGAATTATGAAAGTACTAGTATAGAACACTGAATAACAATAATAAGAACATAATGAAAATGAAAAATAATTTTTTTAAATAATTAGAATTAATGAGTATAAAACAAATAAACTATAAAAAATAATTATAATACTAATTTTGTATTTTATTTACCTAAATAATATATTTAATATACTTAAAAAGTTAAATTAGGAAGAAGGGTAGGAAAGAGTCAATGGATTGTTTGGTAACAAGAATAAGATGGAAAAAGCTCAGAATACTCTTTGACTAACGGTCAAAAATAACTGAAGTTAGTTTAAAGGATTAAAAGTGAAACAATATGTCAACCTTAAGGACCATTAGTGTAATTTTTTAGTTAAAAGGACTAAATGTGAAATTCCTATAAGACCACAAGGACTATCTTTGTAATCAACTCTAAGGATTATTTCACTTTTAGTTCAATAAGTCATAAAATTGCAAGATTATTTTTTTAAATAGATTTTTTACACATGATTAGTCCTTTAGTGAAACAGAAGTTTATTAGTAACGCTAGTATAAGGGTATTATAGACAATTTAAGGGTATATGATATGTCTCCTTTTAAAACAATATAGTAGTTGTCATTTTGATGTGAGTAAATTACATCTCTTTTGCTTACACTTCAAAATCGTCATTTTCCCTATCTCCATTACCATCAACTAGCACGATACCCGCACAATTCGGCAGCAACGAATAATTTATACTTCTTAACATGTCCATTTTCAAGACGTAAGGTGTATGATATTTATAAAATACGGTGATTGTGAATAATTTTCGTTTTGTGACATGTCTATTTTCTTTATCTTTTTTTCACTTCCTTTACTTTTTTGTTCTCCATAATTTAAAAAAGGTTGTGAAAATATTTTTTAATAATTTAGTTAATTTGTATTGGCTTTGACTTTCAAAAAAATTGTATTGTCTTTGATTTTCTTAAATCTGTAAAGTTTAGTTATTAAAATGGAATATAAGAATCTTATTAACTATATCTAATAGTTACTCAATTTAGTTTATATAAGGAGCAATTTTGTAATTTCAAAACTCTTAAAATTTAAGAATTTAAACAAAAGGCTTAAATGCTTTATAATATAGTATAGATAGATAGTTGAAAATCATAGCTTTTGCTCTAGACAATGGTGGTTCAATGTCATTACATATGGCGGCTAAGAGGAGATTATATCCACTAACATGTATATCTAAAAGATTATATGCATGAACTTTTGACAAAAAAAAGGACAATCCAACTGTTGAAACAAGGGTCTTCAAAAGGATTTATGTTATCTTGAATTATTCAAGGTTGGTTTTCCACAATTTCCAAATGAACCAGCACACACAGCCCATAGTTACTTTCAAGATCATCTTATTTTTCAACTTTACGTCCACAATCCACCAAATTCAATGAGAAAAATGTTGGCCGGTTTAGTTCAATTTTCTTAATCAACTCCATATTTTCTTAGCCGTATCACACGAGTATAAAAAATGATCTAGGCAGAGTTGGAATGGCAAGGTATTGCTTCTTCTGCCAAGTTAGATCTTGTAAGGATACGTCTAAGGTCTAAGCAACAAACACCACACAAAACAAATAGTTTTCAGGGGGGGCCACTTATTCCAGAATCGGTGGTCCGCAAAAGGAGCGTTCATCAAATTATCAATTATTAATTCTAATAATTTAACGGAAATACCCTAGGTCTCCATCTCACAGCCACCCCTTGCCACTTAGTGAACACAAAGCGTACTACTCTTTCGCCATTCCCTAGTACTTGTATGGATTTGAAAATGTGTTTGTACGGACAATAGTGGTACAACACTGAGCCACTAGGGCATCTATGCAGTTCTCTTGACTAGGGTTGGGCTATTCGCACGCGTTAAATTGCCTACGACACTCCTAAATCGCAATTCTCAAATGCGAAATAACCTTGAAAAGACCTCCTAAAGCTGCTGCACATGTACAATTGACACAAAGTAGACTACTGTTTATTTTTTATTGGGTGTATGTACGATATTGCAGGCTGTTTCTCTCTCCATTGTCTCCACACACTCCTTCTCTCTCCAAACGATTCCTGGGTTTGCAATTCCTGGGTAGCGTCTCAAGCACCGGCCATCAACAACGTAGATGGGTTTCGATGGGTTTCGAACTCCTTCTCTCTCCAGCGTCTCATTGGGTTTCGAACTTTCGATTGTGATTTTCCATTTGTAAATGGGTTTCGATGAAGCTGAAGTGTCGCTGGAAAAGGGAGCAGATGGGGTTGAAGTGTGTCGCCGGAAAAGTGGAAAAAGGAGCCTATGTGTCTCGCCGGAAAAGGAAGTCGCCGATGGATGAGCGGTGGTGGTCACGCTCCTCTCCGGCGATCGTTATCGTGGTGATTGCAGTGGAGAAGAAAGGAGGGGAGGTGATGGTGTTGTGTGACGGCGGCGGTGGTAGCTTCCGGTGGCGGTGTCGCGTCCGGCGGCGATGGTGGCTGTCCGACGGTCGAGAGGGAGGGAGGAAGTGCAAGAGGTGAGTTGTGTTGGACTGTTGGTTGGGAAGGTAAACTCACTTAAATGAGGAGAGAGTTTCTTGGGAAATGCAAACATGAGGTGAGTTGATGTCTACAGTATTTTTGTTTTTTCTTGAACAGCAGAGTAATTCACACTTGGGAAATGCGCAATCTGACATTTTATTTTGCTAGCCACACGAATTTGGTGTGGATAGCAGCACCCCTTAACAATTGATCCTGTCTAGTAGACAACACTTTTTAATTCTTTTCCTTTTCTCCAATTCGATATGTCACTCCATGTGTTCAAAAGTTCGAATCAATCTTCTTAAACATCTTTCTTCTGCTTTGTTTCAGGGTGATAATCTGTACACAACAGATGTTTGCCATACACAACAATTAATTGTTGTTTGGACCATTATACCCTTGAACATGTGGACTAGAATAAAAGATAGTGTTATTCTAGGGGCATAAAAGGCACACTTGTTGTGTATGGCAAAAACTTATTGTGTACAAATCAACTCCCTTTGTTTAATAACTAGTTTGATGTTGCCCGCGCACTGTGCGGAAAAAAATAATGATGAATAATGTAAAAAGTAACATTTGACGATGAATACTTGAAATACAGTAGATAAAAATGTAAACAACTAAAACTGAATATATAGTAAATTTCCTTAAAAAACCCATTGTCCATCCACATCGTTCGATTCAAATTCAAATATATCCTCGATTAATTCTTTCGTATTAGGTTAATTAACATAACATATAATTAATCTTCATAATCAAATAAAGATTTTCAAAAAAACTCTCATGTGATTATTTTAACTTTTTCACACAAAACATATGAAATTTAAACTTTAAAACAAATATATGTATAAAAATATGGTATTAAATAAAAGAAAAATAAAATCTATCTCTATACATAAAATTTAATTATGCTACTTTACAAAGAAAAAATAAATAAGAAATACTTAGTACGTTGATTACCAATTATAAGGTTTACCAATCACACATATATAAATGATATATAAGTATTAAATAAATATAAAAAGAAAAAAAAACCACTATAAATCACAAAGTGTTTAATGAAAAAAGAAAGTGAGGTTTGA
This sequence comes from Pulicaria dysenterica, assembly GCA_947179395.2. Taxonomy (NCBI): domain Eukaryota; kingdom Viridiplantae; phylum Streptophyta; class Magnoliopsida; order Asterales; family Asteraceae; genus Pulicaria; species Pulicaria dysenterica. The sequence continues at coordinate 6,901,772 of OX359291.1, read as the reverse complement.
GGTTTGAACCCATGTTATTAACTTTATAAAATTATAAGTAGAGTTAATTGTTCAAATTGTCCTTTAACTTAAGGGGTTCTGGTATTTTGGTACTTTAACTTTAAAAGTGGTAAAAATTGTCCTTTAACTGTCATTTTCATGCCGTTTTGGTCCTTATTAATAGTTGTCGTTAGTTTGGTCTGTTAAGTTTGGGCCATTTTTGTCTTTTTACCATTTTTTAATATTTAATTATCTTTTAATAATATTTTTCTTTTAATAATATTTTTTCTTTTCCTTTTCCTTATTAAAGAAATCAGATATTTCTTTTTTCTTTTTCTTATTAAAGACACACACACTCTCTCTCTAGACACCATCACCACCATCTCCGATGAACTCCACCACCACCACCGTATTCCTCCTCCTCCTCCACCACCACCAACACCACCAAACACTGCTCTCTCTCTCTCTCTCTCTCTCTCTCCGCATCTCTCTCACTCTAGACACCATAAAAAATCTCACCTTTTGAGTGCAATCCCCAAACCCAATCCACCAAATTGATAGATTTGCTGCCCCCTGTTTCCCTTTCAATCGGTTTACTACCACACCAGACTTCTAGAGCCACCAGACCTTTTCAATCCTCAAAGGTTTGTCTAATGGTATTATGATTTTAATTAGTCTCTGTCTCATATACTTCAGTGCAGACCGTAGCTTAGCTCTAGCTTTGATGTCTCGGGTGCAACCAGACAATATCATTTCTTCATAAACACATGGGACCTAACATTTAACAACATTATTATACTTTTACCAATCGTTTCCACTAGTGTTTACAACACCTACATAATTTGTCTTACAAAATTTTTGTTTTTTGATCACATAGTCCTCGAATCACATACCCACATGTAGTTTAGTTTTGATCCTATCATGATTCTTATTTTTGTTTGATTTGCAGGGTTGCAAAAAACAGCACCTGCCAGGTGCTTGATTAATTGCTCTCTCACTTACTCCATTTACTTTCTCTCTCTTTTTATATATTGATCTATGTATGTTTATCTCTCTGTTTATATGAAAAAAAGATTGGGAGTAGGTTGAATTGGAGCAAAGACTATGCAGCAAAAGATATTAGATTTGGAGTTGATGACAGGGCTATGATGCTGTTGAAGAACTTGCAGGTGCTGTCTAGAGAGAGAGGCAGAGAATCGCAGAGAGAGTGAGAGAGTGGGTGAGAGAGATACAATGTAGAGAGAGAAGAGAGAGAGTGTAAAAAGGAAAAGACAAAAAAAAGTGTTATCTATGGTTTTTTTATTATTAAAAAAGATAAAATATTATTAAAAGAAAAAATATTATTAAAAGATAATTAAATATTAAAAAATAATAAAAAGACAAAAATGCCCCTGACTTAACAGACTAAACTAACGACAACTGTTAATAAGGACCAAAACGACATGAAAATGACAGTTAAAGGACAATCATTACCACTTTTGAAGTTAAAAGAACAAAATGACAGAAACCTCTAAGTTAAAGGACTATTTGGACAATTAACTCTTATAAGTATAATAAGTTATCACTCCATTCGCTTAACAATTAAGTTAATTTTTATGTTTTCTGGTTATATATAAATACGTGACCTAAAAGATAAATTGTTACTGTTTATATATATATATATAGGGAGGGGATCCGCTAAAAAAATCTTATTCTACAAAGAGTAAGGAGAAATCTCAGCCATTCATTTTCCAATAACCGCTCCTATAAAAATGGCTTTTTTCTTTTAATTTTAATTATAAAAATATGCATTAAAGGGTATAATAGTCTTTTAATTCCTTACCATCTCCTGGAAACACGTAATCATCAATCAAAAAATAACAGATTCAAAATTAAAAACTTGACAGTCAACAGATCAAAGTGATTTGATGCACAATAAAAATAATAATAATAACTGATGAACATAGATGATGAATCAGGAAATGAAAAAGAAAAACCTCCGTAACATTTTCTTGCCCAGATTCAAGAATACAGAACACTAACAGGTGCACAAAATTTACAAATAACACATTTTCAGATGCACAAATTCACCTACTCGATTTCAATAACAGATGCAAACAAAAACTTGATGCAAAATAATTTTACAAAAAGAAAAACAATGGTACCATGGTATTGGAGTTACAGTAGGACAAAAGAAAAGCAAATGGTTCACAGATCTCTACTGAAGACGAATTAGGGCTTTCATGCTTCTCTACGTCGTCCCTCAACTGCTTCCAATTCACAGATGCTACGAAAATTGATGGTGCATCCATCGATTTATGCACAGAAACCCTAAAAACGATGGCGGGGGTCACCGGCGTTGAAGCAGAACCAGAAAAAACCTAAATCGATAGGGTTGATGCACAAACATGGACGGAGGTGACGTGGTGCTGATGTCGTGGTTGTAGTGTTGATCTTCCCTTGGTGCAATGCCGGTTGTGGTGAGGCGCCGGTAGTGATGCAGCGGCGGTGGTGTTGCAGAGAAGGAGATGGCGACAGAGGGACGCAAATCGGCGCACGTCTTTTAGGGTTTCCGTCGCCGACGATGATCGATTAGGGTTTCACGACGGAAATCTTCGACAGGGGCAGTGGATTTCTTCGATGGGGGGAGAGGGATTTTAGGGTTTAGGTTTGGGACGCTGAAACAAAACGACGAACGGCGTGAGGGAGGCGACGGCGGAGCTGTGGAGACGATGAATCTATGCGTTTAGGGTTTTGTTTGTGGAGATCGATCGTTGATGGCAGGAAGCTAGGAAGGTTACAGCTCTATATTAGGGAACGTGGGGTGTGGGTCTCTGGAGAGTGAAACAAATTTTGATTGTTCCTAATTTACCCTTTTGCCAGATCTGCCACGTGTCATCGTCCCATTTCTCCTTACTCTTTTTACCCTAAAACTCTTTTTATTTGATCCTGATTCTATATATATATATATATATATATATATATATATATATATATATATATATATATATATATATATATATATATATATATATATATAATTAAAATTATATCAAAACTAAACTATCTATTTTGGGAAAACTGAAAGACAATTTTAACTTTTCAGGATCAAAACTAAATTCAATTTTGATTTTAATTTGATTTAAAATTATTAAAAAAAGTTTCATACATACCCTAATTAAACCTTAAAATAGTGTATTTATCCACCCTAATGTACAAAGGTCATATTTATTCCTTATAATATTCTAATATATTATATTTAATCAAATTCTTACTTCTTAGGTTTATCTTTATAGTATAATTTATAAAGATGTTAATTTATTTAATTATAACCAATAAATATTTGACATAGTATAGATTATCACTAATTGTATCAATAATGGTAAGTAGTTTCTGCCATCACTTCTGCCCCCTCTCTCACATCGAGACTTCTACCAATGTTTTAGATATTGACGCAATTTGTGGCTATTTTTTCTAATTCCATTTTTTCATATTATATAATTATTTAATATTTATTATTTTTTAAATATTATATCAGGAGTATTTAATGTAGTTTGACAATATATTACTATATAACGGGAGAAATTAAGTCAAGTATATAAAATATTAGTCTAATCTAAGAAATTGTTGATTTCTTTTTCCAAGCTTCTATTTTAATTCATCATAACATATAAACTCTATTCTTTTGGCTTGTTTCACTCTCCTAAACAAAGTGTCCCTAAATTATTCATAGTACGTGTATATTTAATAATGTGAAAATATACGAAAAATTAATGTCTTTTATTGTAGGAAGATAAAGGACATGTATGATATATATTAATTATAATGATCGAACCCATATATGGTAACAAACTTAAATAAATGACAAACGCTTTGCAAGATGCAAATGCTAGCTTATTACTATCTTGATAGCACACATATATATATGCCGAAGCAGAACGTAAGTAACATGATGATTGAGTCGATCTCAATACTGAAATGAATCAGTTGTGAGTTTGTGCCTCGTGAGATTGTTTGTATGCAGCTGCCTCTTCAAGAGTGCTGCAACACCTGCATCCATTGTAGTAACGTCTACCACCACAACAACCATATCTACAATATCCACGTCCACGACCACCACCGTTGTAATACCCTCCACGACCACCCCCGTTGTAATATCCTCCACGCCCACCGCCGTTGTTATACCCCCCACCATACTTTGCATCTTCTACCTCACCTGCATCATTTAATTTCATTGACATAAGTATAAAACTCAACAGATAACTTATATATTAGTTTGTAATCTTTATCCATACACATCCTCATGAATAACGTAATAAGGGAACTATGAGTTATACTTATAACTCACTGGTTTCATGGTTGGAGGCCGATTCTTTAGCCGCAGAAACTTCGGAAGCAATTAGGAGAAAAGTGGCAAAAGCAAGGGCAATGAGAAGGAATGTCTTTGAACCCATTTTTGACTAGATATGGTTTCTATCAAAAGCTAGGAATGAAATGTATATGGAAGAAGCAATTTAGGATGAAGAATGAGTGTGGTGTAGTTGTCTATTTATACAAGATGATTGAACTTGCATGCAATGATGAAGATTTAATCGCTAAGTAGTTGGCCGGTGAGAAGGTAGGACCAAGCTTTCATTGCCTTTGACATTATCATGTATCCATTAATCGTATCCATCACCCTAGCGCCATGTATATATATATATTATAATAAGAAAATAATAAATATGAATTAATTAATTAAGAGAATCCGATCCATATATAAGCACCGTGTCGTATCGTTTTGACTTGGTTAAATCATTTTTGTTTTTCATTTTCTTTTGTTAAGGACAGACATGCATGTGCGGTACGACAGTACGTAGTGTGGGCAGTTTGGCCCCATCTGACATTTTGCGGCTTATCTTACATGTCTCTTATTATTTTATTTTTTTTAAAAGCAAAAAAATATATAAATAGATCTATATAAATTATTATATATATCAATTGGCTAATTAAGTAGGGCAATGATTCTTCCACGGTAGTTAATAATCCATTCACGGATTTTTTATGTGTTTTAACCATTTCACCCTTCCTTTTAATTCTGCACATAACTCATGAGAAGAAAGAGAAAGAGCTTGACTTACCCACCCACCATGGATTATTTATTACACTGGTTATCTCTCATTTCACTACCACCATCTGATTTCCAGGTCGGTTACCTTCAAAGGTTCTCTCTTCGAGCCCTTAACAATTTCCGACGCTGTAACAGGCTTCGACGTACACCTCCTAGTTTCACCGCCACCATACGTTTTCCAAATCGATTTCCGTCAAACGATAATTCAAACAACAATGCCATGCGATTAGTTTGGTTTTTATGATTATATATAAATTCGAACTTGTATGTGTATTTTCTGCCAAATCGATATGTTCTACGTGTAATGTTAAGATATATACTTTGATATATCTAATAAATATATTAGGGATAAATATTGATTTCGGTTGTGTCTCACAGAGATCTTCGTTGCAATCTTGTAGAATTATTCAATTAATTGTTGTGGAACATCAACGCAATTTTGAAATTAAAGCAATTTTTGGAGCTGCAAATCTTCGGTCAACAAAGCTAGCTGCACTTTAAAGATCGTGAATTTGAACTGATAAACGATCGGCAATTACAGGTCTGTGGAATTTCAGAACTTCAGCGGCAGCGACGAAATAGAACCGGATTGGCAGATGCATAGGAGATTAACCAGAAAGCCATCTTCGACGTGTCAGCGCAACAAAAACAGAGGAGACGACCAGAGTATGCGGCGACGAATCCGAAACGACGGAGATGTGGCTTATCTACGGTGAACAAGAACAACTTGAGTTTCTTGTGGGTGTTGAAAGAAGAAACACTTTTCTCTCTCTTCAATATAGATAAGTTATTATTATAGTTATAATTATTTATATTTCTATACTTTTCTAAATTTCATCAACAAAAATTATTTCTGGGTTTTCTTATACGGTTTGTATAATTGAATTTTTGAGTTTCATCTTCAAATCATCTACAAAGTTCCACGACATGAGTTCATCCTCAAAATTTTCAACCAGCGATGGTTTTCAATGAAGGTTTGATAGAGGGTTTTCTTGTTAAGAGAAATTATACAAAGACCATATACAAATAAGGACATTAACACAACTAAACATCTCAACCCTTGTGAACTAGAACCTAATGTAACATCTAAACTTTTTTTAAAAACGATACATTGACTCATAACATAGATAATGTGTCTCTTATTTTAAATCAAATATTAATCCATTTATAGGGTCCGCTCTGTTTATAAAAGAATATGATAGATAATGTTTGATTAAACATGAGAGAATCTTAACCGAACTGGTTAGTGGGGAATTCTTTTATTTTTCTTGGATTCAAAACTCCAAGTACGTAGTTGTCAAATCAATAATCTTCAACATCATCATTTTGTTTTAGTTTATGAACTAGGTGATAGACCCGCTTAAATGCGGGCTTGTGTTTTATGTTTTTTTTTTTTTTTTTTTAAAGCCAAAAAAAGTACCAAGTGGTTAAAACACCTTGTGTTTTAGGTTTTGTTTTGCGAGTAAAAATTAGTGCGTAATTAAAACACCATGAGTTTAGGTTTTAATTTGCTACAATCATCAAAAGCCATAAAATAAATATATAAAAATTTCATACACAAAAAACCAAAGTATGCCTATTCTGAATTAGGGTGTGTTGGACGTAACGAGTTAGAGCTGTGGTTGGGGATGATTAATTGATAATCTCAAACCAAATTTATAAGATACTTAGAAAGAATTTTATTTTGAGATATTATGTTTTTAATAATCCCCTCGAGATTTTAACACTCGGACAAGGTTAGAGGACTGAGGATCATAAAAACAAGAATCACAAATCCCTATAAATCAGTTACCGAACACACCCTGAAAAAGTTTGATATCTATATTTCATTGTTTAAACTTTGATGTAATTAGTAATTTAATTTTATTTAATAGATAAAAACTATATTACCAAAGTTTTTATCTAAATAATTTACTTTATGGAAAAAGAAAATGATTAATTTAGAATTAATTTTTATTAACATTTATTATTATATAATAATAAGACTGTTTCTTTAATTTTTATCCCTTGCAATAGCGAGGGCGCCATTCAAATACTTGTTTATAAACCTGTCTTTTTTACTATTTAATATATCGAACTTTTAAACTTATTATTAAATATATTAAACTTTTCTGACTTATTATATTTTGTATCCAACCTGCTATAACAAGTTATATGTTGCACCGGTTTCGCTGACGTGGCTAGTGACGTAAAATCTGACATGGATTTTTCATGGTTTAAAATAAGTAAAAAATATAATCATTGTTTTTATAAATATAGATAAATTATAATTATAATTATAACTATTTATATTTCTATACTTTTCTAAATTTCATCAACAAAAATTATTTCTGGGTTTTCTTATACGGTTTGTATAATTGAATTTTTGAGTTTCATCTTCAAATCATCTACAAAGTTCCACGCCATGGCTCATCCTAAAAATTTTCAACCAGCGATGGTTTGCAATAAAGGTTTGATAGAGGGTTTTCTTGTTAAGACAAATTATACAAAGACCATATACAAATAAGGACATTAACACAACTAAACATCTCAGCCCTTGTGAACTAGAACCTAATGTAACATCTAAACTTTTTTTTTAAAAAAATGCTACATTGACTTATAACTTAGATAATGTGTCCCTTATTGTAAATCAAATATTAATCCATTTATAGGATCCGCTCTGTTTATAAAAGAATATGATAGATAATGTTTAATTAAACATGGGAGGATCTTAACCGAACTGGTTAGTGGGGAATACTTTTATTTTTCTTGGATTCAAAAGTCCAAGTAGTGGTCAAATCAATAGTCTTCAACATTATCATTTTGTTTTAGTTTATGAACTAGGTGATAGACCCGCTTAAATACGAACTTGTGTTTTACGTTTTTTTTTTCTTTTTTGAAAGCCAAAAAAAAACACCAAGTGGTTAAAACACCTTGTGTTTTAGGTTTTGTTAGCAAGTAAAAATTAATGTGTAATTAAAACACCATGAATTTAGGTTTTAATTTGCTACAATCATCATTAGCCATGAAATAAATATATAAAAATTTCATAGACAAAAAACCAAAGAAATAAATAACAAATTTCATCTAAAAGATATATAAACACATGCAGTTAAACTAGAGATGACAATTCTAACCTCTTTACTTTAAAATGAATCAACTCAAGATATGTTTTATATCTAATATTCAAGTGGTTAGGACCATTTAAATTATCCCAAAAGGATACGAATAAAAAGACTGTAAGTTTTGGGTATAAATAGTGTCATATGTCAACCGAACCCATTATAAAGATAATCATCAAGTAGTCAATGTTTGGATCCACATTCTTTGCCTGGTTATAAGTTGCAAAAATCATATTTTTTAAGTTTGGAAAAAGAAAATTCTGCTTCTAATTATTCGATTATGACGGTCCTAGATGATAAATTTCATATCAGTTATAGCGAACTTGTTATCTAAGAAAATTATAGAACTAGCAATTTATTGCATGTACTACTGTATACTTGTTCATTGCTACTTCTATCTCATCAATTAGGTTTTCTTTTTAAAGAGAACCAAGTCCACCTGAACGAAATAGATTTTGAGTTGAAAACCCATTCGTAGCCTTTGAAAGATCTTATAACTAATCAATGACCTTAGATTCCATAGTCCACCAAGCTATACATGAAGTCATTGCCCTATATGTTTCCATTCTCAACAGATGATCTTTGTATCTTTAGTAGACCAAAATCAGAAATAATCCATAAACATACTTTAAACTCGAGCAAGCATTATAATCCTAAAATGGAGTATAATTGTAAGACTAATGAATCTAATCACATGATGAAAAATGAGTATAAATTAACCATAAGAGAACATCAATCATCATAAATTGAATTTTGTATAAAGTAGAAACAAATAACTATATAACCAGAAAAAAGATATATATACAAATATAGCATAGCTCCTCATCCATGATCACCACCTCTATATTGCTCATCTCACAAGGCTTCTATATGATCTAAACCATGCACCAATTAAATCAGTTTTCAGAAGAAACATTGCTTAGCAATATATACAACTTCTCACACAGACTACATGATCGTGATTCACAAATCATGAATGTATTGTTCACTAAAAGGTTAGCCAAGATATAACATATCAATTACAAGAATTTTCTTATTTTCATTGTCATTAAAAGCATAATATCTTTCTTGAAAATTTTGAAAGCATCATACTATTTTCACAGAGATATTAACTAACATCAATTGAGTCAATTAGAAACAAAGTTTTAGGGATTGAGTTTTTTTAAGTGTTGAGAGTTGAAATCGCGTTTAATAATTAAAATATTTATAACATACAAAATAAACTAATTTTTCTTTTGAAGTCAAACTGTATCATGAAATATTAGTAGGATTAATCAATAACGAACATATGCTTATTAAAAATTCAATATATGCTTCTAGCAAGAAAATTAGTCTATCGGCAATTATCTCGAGAAGGATTAATGCAATGGATGATTATTCCCCACACAAACAAATGGAGATCGATTTTAATATAGAAAAAGTGATTCAAGTAAATAGTTGTCATCCATTTAAACCGTAGAATGTTGCTAACAAGGTAAATAGACCCGCGCTACGCTGCGGGATTTACGTATATGTAAGTTTTGATCGATTTATTTATAAAAGTAGCAAATGCTTTATTATATTTGTAAAATTTTTAAAAAATCTTATATCTTATTAAAAGTAAAAATGATATTAAAATATATAAAAAATATAATATATGCCTTTCTTAATTTGCATACTATCATACCCAAGGTATAACTTTAAATGATAAGAAGTAAGCAAAAAGATTTAATTTGATGTCAAAAAAATAAAAAAACTAATAAAATAATTGCTATATTCAAAAATCTAAAAGAAACTAAAAAAAATACTAAAAAGAAGGAAAGCAGCGTAATGGAGAAGGGGGGAAATGGGTTTAAAAAAAGAGTTAATTGCAAAATTGGTCCTTCAACTATCCCAAAAATGCAGGTTTAGTCATTTAAAGATCGAAAGTACAATTTACGTCCTTATTTTGGCTAAGTTGGTGCCATTTCGGTCCTTTTCTTAACTTCCGTTAGTTTTGGTCCGTTAAGTGCTATGGAAATGACTTTTCTGCCCTTCTTCTTCTTTTTTTATTTTTTTAATAATTATATATAATAATTATAATAATAATAGTAATAATAATTAATAATTAAACTTCTTTCTCTCTCTTCTGTCATATATCGTGGGCCTGAACAAATTGGAGGAACAAACCCATTTGATCGATGAACCAATTAGAGGAACAAATCGGGAGTTAGATGAACAACATATCAGATTGGACAAATTTGGACAAATTGGAGGAACCCTAAACCCATTTATCACATCTTTAACATAAACTCTTTAAATCTTCACATTTTCATTCTCTTTCATGAACACCCACCACGAGAGAGGTTGCCGCCGGCAGTCACCACCCACCACCGCCTCTGTCGTCGACAACCACCACACCACCGCCTCCGACAGCGCACGTGCCAACAACCACAACCGCCTCTGTAGCTGGCAACATCCACAACCGCCATGTCTTTCTTCCTGCACACTGCATTTTTACCGCCGCCATGCCCTTTTCGATCTGGGTTTCATAAAACCCCACCGTCGCTGCCATCATACGAACACCGCCGGCGCGGACTACACCATCTATGCATCCCCTGTACTAGATCTGGGTTTCACATCCACCATACGAACACTGTATGGGTTTCATAGCCACCATCTATGTAGCCCATCTACCGTATGGGTTTCGCTACCATCATACGAACACTGCCGTCGCTACCATCATACGAACACCGCCGGCGCGGGACTACGCCATGCCCTTTTCGATCTAGGTTTCACTGCCACCACCATTGTACCAGATCTGAAGCAGATCAAATCCGGTACCAGATCTGAAGCACCAAATGCTTGATATACATTAAACTTCAACACTCTTTCTTCTCTTTTTGTTTTTTTTCTCTAATAAAATAACATTAGGCAAAGGCTTAAAACCCTTGTTGAAGAAAGTTAGATTCAAGTTTAATCTGGAAGAAAATTAAATTCATCTTTGAGCTTTGTTTCCTAAAAAGGTTAAAGTGGATGATCATAGGTATATGATGAAAAATAAAATTGTTCAAGTTTGTGTGTTTATTCTGGAAAATTTTGATGAGTTGAAAACGAAAATGTATGAAGTACTCCTAAATTCATAATCTTCAAGAACATCAAGATGGGAAGAAGTAATTAGGGTTTCATGTTCTTCGATTAAAAAAATAAAAAAAGAAGAATAATTGCAAATATGGTCCTTAAGGGTAAAAAGGTAATTTCCATAGCAGCTAACAGACCTAAACAAACGGAAGTTAAGAAAAGGACCGAAATTGCACCAACTTAGCCAAAATAAGGACGTAAATTGTACTTTCGATCTTTAAAGGACCAAACCTGCATTTTTGGGATAGTTGAAGGACCAATTTTGCAATTAACTCTTAAAAAAAATATAATTGATGTCAAAAAATAAAAAACTAATAAAATAATTGCTATTTTTTAAAATCTAAAAGAAACCAGAAAAAAAAATATTAAAAAAGAAGGAAAGCAGCGTAGCAAGGGGGGGAAATGGGTTAAAAAAAAGATAAGGCTGCATGGTTAGAAGTTAGAACTTGAGACATCAAGTATAAAGATATAACATGCTAACCATCAGGGCTGGAGCATAATTTCAATTATAGAATGGAACAATAAATATAATATGTGATAATGTGCAAGTTAGAAAAACCCTGTTATAAACAGTGTTTTTGGTGCATTTTAAGCTTTGATAAATGTATATATTTATAATACTTCGTCACAACCATCCGCCACAAACGAGCAAGTTGAAGAAATTGGGTGCCAAAACAACAAAAAGATAAACCACAGATGGAAAACTGATTTCAAATGTGGGTTGCTTCGGTCTGTGAGAATAATCCTAACTTTCAAATTCCTCTATTAGACAGTGATGCTGATGAGGACGAGGATGATGACGGGAACGATGAGGACGTGAACAATGACGATGACAAATAGGTACATTTGGTTAGTTACTTGTGGGATTTTGTTGATGTTGTTGATACATTTTAGTGTTGGTACACTTGGTTTAGATTAAACTATCGTGTTTTGGTACATTAGCATTATGTATTTGATCCGTTATATTACGTCCATTTGGTTATACATGTATTTAGTACGTACATTTACGTAAATTATCGTGTTTTGGTACATATTAGTTTGTGTTCGCTATGTCATTGTAGCAATATTCATTTTCTGAATATCAGAGGCGATGCTATGCTTTTGTCAAATAGGGTGTGTTAACCTTACTTAGAAATATTATTTTATAGCTATATATATATAGGAAAAAGTTCATGCGAGAACTATTCTTAGTGCGAGAACCGCGAGAACCAATCTGAGCCGTCCAATTCCCCCTCTTTTAATGTCATTGTCCATCCATGAATTCCTCACATGCACCCTGCCACACTCTATTCCTCCACGCTTACCATCCATGAAACTTCCAATATCCAAGGAATATATAGGGGGGAATTGGACGGCTCAGATTGGTTCTCGCGGTTCTCGCACTAAGAATGGTTCTCGCATGAACTTTTTCATATATATGGGGAGGGTTCATGCGAGAACCGTTGTTAGTGCGAGAACCGCGAGAACCAATCTCGGCCGTTCCTTGGATATGGAAAGTTTCATGGATGGTAAGCGTGGAGGGATAGAGTGTGGCAGGGTGCATGTGAGGAATTCATGGGTGCACAATGACATTAAAAGAGGGGGAATTGGACGGCTCAGATTGGTTCTCGCGGTTCTCGCACTAAGAATGGTTCTCGTATGAACTTTTTCATATATATATTAATAGGAACACTCTAAAATTATAAATGAACCCCAAAAAATTTTGGGCAAGTAAAAGATAGAGAGGAAAAAAAGTGAGTGAGTGTATGTTTCAATCTTCATAGGTCAAATATTTGTATCAATACGTATATATCTAGAGAAGGTCATAAGTTTATTGACTAGGCAATGGCATTGATTTTTTATTTTTACATTTTAATTCAAAGTCCTGCTCTATTTGGTTTTATGTTTGAATTATTGTACAAAGTACAGTTATATAATTAAGTTTGCTAGACTATTAGTTAAGTATTTTTCTTAAATTTTGTATTGTTATATTTTTTATTATTTTATTAGATTATGTTTAATCAACTTTTAAAATTATTTTTTTGTTAAATACAATGACTGAAAACCCCTACAAGTATAAGAACTTTATGTTATTTGCTTTGAATATATGTTCACTATTTTGTAGTTATGCATAATGTTATTTGCCGCACTCAAGCAGAGGCGATGGCATACAAACAAACTCATAAGGGACATACTCACAACTGATCGATAGATCCAACATTGTACGTATAATTGAGATAATAAAAGAAATCATGTTTCATGTCCTTGATCTTCTACAATAAAAAAATATTTCCGTTCCCATATGTGTGTGCATGAGTACTCCTTGTTGATGAATTTGCGTTAATAGAAGAAATTGTTAAAACAAATATAAATAAACAATATTGTTGGTTCACCTGTATCAAATATCAAAGACTTCATGTATATCAATGAAATTTAAGTATTTGTGAGTATTGCACCTTGGTCTCATCGTATTTGTCAAAGGCGACACCAAACTTGCTAAGAGGACTTTAAAGTCGGCTTTGACTGTTTATGAACATTGTTTCATGAATTTTTATAAAGTAGTAGTCACTATTCATCATACTAAATTATAACACACTTCTTATAGTATATCAATTTTTTTAAAAGAAAATAAATCAAGAGAGATTAGACTGTTGGGCTCGCCGTTAAAGCAGGTCGCAATACCAACATTGGCCTGGACAAGCGGGGCTCAATGTTTTTTGAGGCCCATCATTTTAAATTTTCTCTTTATTTATATATTTAGGTCTCACTACTAAAGCTATAGAAAAGGATCCTTACTAGGTCACTTGATTACCAGATGGAATTAAAGGTCAAAATGTGTTAATTGGAAATGAATTTTTTTGTAAGAGTCTCAGTCCATTCTCTTTCTTGTTTGCGACTCTCGCCGTCAATTTAATCAACATTTTCTCTCTTCTCACCTTCTTTTTTGTTACCAACAATTTGGTGGATAGATTAGAGAAAATCGATTCTCTGCTTCCAGTTCGACTATTACCGAAAGGGTAAGGATTCCAATAGAAGGTTAAAAGTTAGAAATTAGATGGTGAGCAAGTGAAACTTGATCAAAACATGAAACATATACTAGGGCCGGCCAAGGCAAGTCAAAAATCGGCTGTCTCTTGATGCAATTTATAGTCTTTTTTGGTGTATTTTATCTTGCTTTTTCATTTTCTTTGTTGCCATTTATTAGTTAGAGTAATGTTAGAAAGGGTAGAATATGTATTTTGATAAGTAAAACCTTAACACTGATAAATTATTTAATGTGTTCAAGATTTAAAAATTAAGAACTAAATTTGCAAAAATTTTAAATAAACGGCTAAAAGTGTGATTTTATTATACCTTAAAGAACCAATGGTGCAATTAACTCACAATTTTTGCATTTATCATTATAGAATAAATAATTGTATAAAATTAAATATGTTACACTAAAAAGTGTAGATACTGTTATGAATAATTATTAGTAGATGTCCTTATCCCCAAATATTATATAAGATATATTAGAGATATGTATTATCCTATATAATGTATTTGAATTTTGAATACTTATCCTTATCTATTGTACTCCTATAAATAGGAGATGACCTAATGAATAAGATTAAGTCTTTTCTCTCTATTCTCTTTCTCCTATTCTCTCTATAATTCACAACACGTTATCAGCACGAAAGCTCTGAAAACAAATTAAACCTAGAGATTTGGAGACGACGATGAATTACAACATTTCGAGAATCGTCTAAGGTTTTTGAAACTAAGTTTTCAATGTCAAGAGTCCTCATTGTCACCGTTGCTAGAGTGCTCATCCATTGTTTTTTTTCTTCTTCCAAACGGTACGTTCTCGAACTACACATAGTTGGCTTAGTTGATTCACACCTCCCAAGAATCATGTCGTGTTCTTTTAATATATGATCTTAATCTTCTGCCACATATATTCTTTCAATCTAAATATTTGATATATAAATAGTTTTAGAAATTCATATATGGATTACTTCATAGTTGTTTCTTGATAGGTTTTATGTGATACTTGTTTGTTTCTCTCACTTAATCTCAAATTATTTATTCTTGAAACCTAATTATCTCCCGTTCATTACAATTATTATTTATATAAAGGAATCCAAGGAAACAAACTATACATTCATTGATTATTCATAAAGTTGCAAATATCATGCGATTGTCCATTTATCTTTGTGGTTTTTTCCAACCCTCGTTATGGTTTTACCGTTTTAGATGATGATATAAAATAACATCACTAGATAATGGACTTCGGCATATACCAATTTAAAGTGTTGATAATATATCAAAATTGACTTTATATGCTAAAACTATTATGAGTACGAAAGTACTCATTGCTTTAAATTGTTTATAATAGATCCAGAAGGTATATATATATCAACATTCCATAACAGTTAACTTGGTATATTATATCTAAATATCTGATCGTTTGTTAATTTGTGGATATATTATAATATAATAAGTTTATTCTCGTTATTATGTATCATATAAATTGGATCTAAACAAACAAATAAATATATTGATTATCGCTAGATTCGCAGTGTGTATCATATTTTATTTTTAGCTTATAACATATTACTCTGTTTAATTAGCTTATCATATTTTATCATAAAGTAACAATTTTGTATGCTAAATCATCATCATATATATTAACCCTTATTTGCTATACAATTTATCATGTCAATCATGCCAAACTTGAAATTCTTGTCTTGAAGATTGTTTTGAGTATTAGATGCCGGCACCTACATGCTAATTGTTTTATGATTTTGTTTTCATGCTTTTACAAAATAATAAAATATATTTATTTTTAATGCTTAACACACAAATTTTGTGATAAAAATATGAGAAAATTAAGTATGGTTGAGGCATCAAGATATCTTATTCTAGCTAATACATGAATACAAGATTCTATGTTTTGTCATGATGATATATTATATTATATGATTTTTGTTTATGTTTAGAAATCACAAAAGCAATTATCTCTCGTCTTTATATAGTTACTTACGTAAATGATATAGTATCAATGTGACATGTATCATTTGTCTAATAGAAACAAATTTAAAGTTGTTTATTTGAAAATTACAAGAGGCCGCTGACATGTGCACCCGAAATTGTGACATACCCTTAAAGCTCATTATAAATATATATTCTTCTGGTAAGAAGGAAAAACTCGATCATATTTATAATTACTTTTCAGTTGATATTATAAAGAGAATTATATGAATGAAAACTATGATAAGTACGGTTAAAATTGATGCTTGCTTTTTGTCGAGTAAATAATGGGCAAAACAACGAGTTCTCAATATAAAACCCGTCTTGTTTGCACAATTACATTCCCAGAAGTGAATGTGATAACATGATAATATATATAAAGATGTTGGTGATCGACCTAATTGAGATAAGTATCTTGATACACATGTTAAAAGTATGGTTTGCCAACAGAAATAGCAAGATAATTGGCGGGTATACAAGTTTCAGAGAGTGGAAAGTATAAAGATGTCACATAAAATTTATGCTAGTAAATGGGTGCGAGAAATCATTGGATGCATTCTAGAAAGCTAAACAACTAGTATAGTATTATCCAAAAGCTCTTATTAAAGAAAATGATTGTTATATTCACATGATGTGTTTAACTTATGATTTATTTATATATGATGGTTACTCATGACTTAATCACATACAATATTATTTGGTGAACTATTGATGGTTATTATATGTGTTCTATAAATATAAAAGGTTTGTACTGCAAAACAGTTTTCCCTATGTGGTAATGTTACTATATATAATAGTGCAAAATAAATCAAATGCTCCAGAAGAGCTTATATAAAATGTCACGAGGAAAACTTTAGAAGTTATGACACATTATGATATTTTGCATCCTTTTACACAAAGATTAGGGAAATTGAATCGTATGTGGCCTTAAAATAGAATTTTATTGACCATGATTTTTTGATTGATTGGCATGACCGGATAGACCATCTCGAGTCAATGATGAAGTGAAAAGTTTAAAGTAAAACAAAAGTCTCTTCAAGTAGTGAATTTGTATATATCTTGTTTGCTCTTGTGGAAGTTAATTTATGATCTAGGGATGATACCCCTTTAAGTTTCTGTAAAGGATGCAATGAGACATGTTGTGACATATATATTCACATTATGAACCATTTAGAGTTTTAAATCGATGCATCGTCTAAATGGTTATAAAAGTCGCAACTTAATATCTGTGATACTAGTAACTCGAGTAATAATATTGTGAAATCATTGCTCCAAATTATTATAAATCACTTCCCACATGTTCAATGATTATTGTAGTGTTGAACACTTTATGTCTAATGTTCACACGTATTTTGCTTTTGTTGAAACGCTTAGCAAGCGGATTCAGTTGATTGCAAAGCCAATAATCATAAAGAGCAAAGTTTCCGTTTTGGGTCATATTATTTTTACATATAGATAGTAAATCACATCAAGCCAATAAGTTATGATGATACCTCCCCATTATAATTGGTTTTTGGTCAGGAACCAAATATTTCAATATGAGGTTTTGTTTTACTCCACCACAATGTACAATGATGGGACTTGAAAAGAATGTTAGGAATATTGCATTAAGTATAACCCCCATCAATAATATTTAAAACCATCAATAGTATATTTGCAATGAGTTTTTTTTATTGTTAATCAAACATCCTAACATTCAGGGGAGAGAATAAGCAGCTAGAATTTAATTGATATGGAATGAATTATTGATCCTCACAATAAAGAATATGAAAAAGAAGTTCTTAAAATAATTCATATATGATTTAGTAAAGCCAGACATGTTTACTGACCTAAAGAGTGTGACTAGATCACAAATTCAGCTGTTAATGCTCCTAGTAAGATATGTATCTCACAAGGATAGTTGGAAATAAGAGTCTACGGCACGCCTGAAGCGTGGTAGACAAATCAATTCCTAAATTATATATAGATATATCCCTCGAATGAAAAAGGAGCAATAAATTAAGATGGTCAATCGATGATATAAAGACCCCATGTGAATCTCCTAAAAAGATACTAGACATGAAGGATCCAAAAGAACCTCAGGTACCTGAAAATAATGAGATCTCAACAAATATATCATGTCTAGGAAAGAATGAAATCGAAACAAATTCGACGTCAATAATGCTTATGTGTTTAATATAGCGCTAAATATCATGATTGACAATGAGGATCTTGAAAGTATACATGCACATAAGTGCAAAGATATAAATGATCGGCCGGAATAGAAAAACGCAAACAACTAGTGAAAAATCAAAGTCCCTCGGATGTGATATGTTTGGGACATGAAGTGTATACATGAAGAGGTGTAATAAATTGGTCTTTGTCGGAAAGTGAAATGAGAAATAAAGTTATGAGATATAAATGATGAATTGTGGCACAAGGTTTCGCAAAGACCCGAGATTGATATATTTTTGTGTGGTGGAGATAAATATATTATATATATATATATATATCATAGTCTGGTAATATGAAAAAATGTTTGATTTGCGCCTATTATAACTATTATTAGAGCTCGATTGATTGATAATGAGATGCCTTAAAAGGTAGAAAGTGTTCAAGCATATATGTTACTATCTAAAAGCCCGAAACATATAAGAAAAATTCTCGAGAATACTATTGAATCGAATTAATGTTGTTATATGGGCTAAAACGAAATGAGCGTTTATGATATAATTGCCTTGGTGAATATTTATTGAAAGCATGTAATGATTCTATTAGTTCATGAATTTTTGTGAAGAAATTCGGATCCGAATATGATATAATTGACACATATGCTTTGATTGTAATATAATTGGAATTCCTAGTGATATTACTAAGGCAATTAAATACTTGGAAAAGTATTTGAAATAGTGATCTTAGAATATATAAATCGAACACCTTAAGGAGGAAATCCTTGTGCACCACTAAAAGGATATTTTAAAAGGTGTTTAAGATTTTATATGATAAATCACATCACTAAGCACTATGAGGTCACTTGGTATTAAATGACCCGGCTTCGACTTTTATAAGGTGACTAAAAGATTCTTGGTCAAGAAGTACCATATTATAAGTCACTCGGGTCAATGATATTTCTAGCTAGTTATTAATGACATTGTATTTACTATTATTGAATATATTAACAAGATGTAGTTCGTGTCCAAAAGAGATATCATAATGGAATAAAACGAATATTCTGATACCTTTAAGGTATGAGGGACACAAGTTTATATTTTACTAACCCATCAAAACAAGTTTGTTAGTTTTGTAAATGCAGGATATATGTCAGATCCCCGTACTGATTGGTGTCAAAGTATATGTAACTTCATAATTGGTGACACCACCAATTAATGACGGCATTCTTCAAGGCAAATCATTACAAAAGCTTCATCTAATGTTAATGAAATCTTATCAATCCACGAATATGTGTTTTCATCAAGGAATGCAGTATGATATCAAGAGGTTCTTTCAAGCATTGTTTAGTTGACTTATCTACCGAAGAATTTCCAGCTTCAACGTTCGAGAAGATAGTTCATGATGGTCATTGAGCTGCATCGACTTAAAGAGCTCAAGTGATGTGTTCGTCAGGGGGAGAAAATACGCGTTGTACTCTTTTTCCCTTCGTCATGGTTTTGTCCCACTGGGTTTTCCTGACAAGGTTTTTAATGAGGCAACATCCCCAAGCGTATTGAAGTATTGATGTACTCTTTTTCCTTCACTAGGTTTTTGTCCCACTGGGTTTTACCTAGTAAGGTTTTAACGAGGCATAATACTTTTAATGGACATCTAAGGAGGAGTGTTATGAATAATTATTAGTAGATGTCCTTATCCCCAAATATTAGATAAGATATATTAGAGATATGTATTATCCTAGATAATGTATTTGAATTTTGAATACTTATCCTTATCTATTGTACTCCTATAAATAGGAGATGACCTAATGAATAAGATTAAGTCTTTTCTCTTTATTCTCTTTCTCCTATTCTCTCTATAATTCACAACAGATACTAGTTATTTGCACCAAAATTGATTGCACGCACGTACTTGAGTAGATAAGTGTAAAAAAATTAATGTGAATAATCTCTAAACTTTTTTAGTGAATAGAAACTTAAGTTTTTACGTATGTATCAAATAATGCGAACATTTTTATATAATTATACATATGATGAGAACAACTAAGGGTGAGATAACAACTTATAGTTCCTTAGTTCAAGAAGTAGCTCTACACATTATTTCCTTTAAATAGTCCATTGCGTTCTCTCGATCAGATCATCTTCATCATAATGAAAGTGCAGTGCTGATTATTCAGTTTTTCATCCTTGTTCCTTTAATTCAATTGCGTGTGTAGTTTTTTATCTTCATCTTTGATATTACAAATTAATATTAGAGATACTACTCTCATTCGATTCTGAGAGAAAAAAAAAATATGTGGGTTTTAATCAAAGAAGAAGGAAGATCACACTAGAGTCTCATGAGAGTTGAGCAATAAAAGAGGAAGAAGGTTCTCACGAGAAGAGACTCAGGGAGAAGGTTTTTAGGAAGAAGGTTCGCAGGACGAAAGTTCTCAAGGAGAAGGTCCTCAAGAAGAAGGCTCTCTGGAAGAAGGTTCTCAAGAAGAAAAAGGTTCACAGTAGCAGAGTAATGGCTCCTCCCTTGATTATGATAGAAAAGTTCATCTGTATGAACAATGTTAGTCTATGGCGTCTCAAGATGAGGGCCTTGGTGAAGAGAGAAAGAATATGGCAAGACCCTATAACGAGGAAGATGTGGAGGTTAATCAACAAGAAGAGAAGGCTCACTCTACAATCTTGTTGTTATCGGATGAAGTTCTATATGAAGTTGCAGAAGAGGATACATCAGCAGGTATGTGGCTTAAACTTGAATCACTTTACATGACGAAAACTCTCACGAACAAATTGCTACTTAAGCAACGATTATTCTCTTTGAGAATGAAAGAAGATTCGGTTCTTAAATATCATCTTAATGAATTGAATTCAATCTTGATGCATCTTAAAAACGTTGAAGTAAAGATTGAAGACGAGGATGCATCTTTAATCCTCTTAGTCCATTTACCACCATCGTTTGAGAATTTCGAGAACTCGTTTGTAGTCAGAAGAGACACAAGGCTTCAAGTAATGTTTCTTATACACAAGTTGTAGGTTTAAATATAACTAGAGACGAAGGTCGAAGTTATGATCGATCATATAAACGAAAATGTAGATCACAATCAAGAAAAAGAAAGTCTACCCACGAAAAACCTAAATAGCTAACATATCGCTAGAGACAGGAATTATTTTTAGAAACTAGCTAGTACGGATGGATATATAGGCCAATTAAGATAATTAGCTGCAATTATGCACGTGCAGGACCTTAATTTTGACTTGATACACATCTATTTATTTTTCTTTAACCAGTTACTTTTATACATACACATCTACACATCTATTTAGTTTTTCTTTCACCAATTACTTTTATACATACACATCTATATAACGCCTTTGAAACACTCTAAATTTAAATATAGATAAATATATGAGACTGTTCAAATGAGAACTTATTAATGGATAACTTTAAACTAATTAAACTAACATAATTAATTAAGAGAAATTTGGACATTTTTGCATTACCCTCACTTTTTTTAAACTAATATACTCATCAAACGGAAAGGTGTTAAATTTCGGAAATTATACCAAATTAACAAGAAAGTTATGCTCTTTAATTTGCTATATTTTTTGGATTTTTTTGTGTTTGCTAGGTTTTTTTCAATATAGGTCTCGACATGTGCACGTGTGCATATGTCGAGAACCCTGTGTGCAAACACTGATTTTATTTCCAGAAAAATATCAAGATAGGTCTCAAATTAAATAGCATAGTTTTCTCGTTAATTTGGTATAATTCTCATAATTTAACACATTTTCGTTAGATAGATTTATTAGTTTAAAAAAAGTGGTGATAATGTAAAATTTTCCAAACTACCACTTTGATTTAAAGTTAAATAAAAAAGATAGCCATTATTTTCACTTTCCGAAGATGTCGGAGGGGTATTTAAGGCAAATTGGCTAAAGAGGATGACCACTTATTCTTAAAACTAAAATATCTACCAAACGCATAGTTATTAAAATACCTATTTCAATACTAAACGCAAAATTATACCTAATACACGAGGAAAAATATGCTCTTTAATATGACATCCCTATTTCTATACTTTTTCAATGAAAAATTCGTTTTTGATGGATTTTTTTCTAGCAAAGCATGAGAAGTGTGCACATAACACTTGCTTTTTTTTCAAGCAAAAGTGCATCACTTGTTCATACTACATATGTGCGCCTAGTTGCATATATATGTCTCGTGCAAGTGTGCATCCCCTACATATATGCATATGCATCTGTAGATGTACCACTCGCTTTTTTCACGTAAAAAATTTGTTTTAGTTATTTTTTTCAAGACAGCATCAGATATATGCACAAGTGCACGTGCCTTTCGCTTTTTTCCACTACAGGTGCGGATATGTTCACATGTGCATATTATAGTCGATTTTTTCCAGCTCAAACAGTAAAGTCACATATGCATGGTGCATATGTGCACAACTGTAACATCCTCAAACGGGCCTAGTCGCGTATACTTTAGGTACGTTCAAATCTCAAGTTTATAAATGAATATTAGAATCATATAATTAAATTAATATGAAAATAATTAAGAAATCATGATATTAAAATAATAATGAAATTAGATAAGTTTAATAAAACATTAAACGGTTTTGAATAAGGATTCCGGAAATATCCTCGTTAGTTGAAACGGACAAGCGGGTATTAAGTTGTGAGTTGAAAAGGGGAACAAAATACCCCCTTGTGGATAAATAAGAGACCAAAGTCGGCCCCCTCCTTGCTACATACACAGACATGTACATACACACTAACACACACACTCATGCCTTGTTCTTGAACTCGTGAAGGAGAAAACCAAGAGGAGAAATCATCAAGCTTTTGTCGAGCATCAAATCCACACAACAATCTGATCTTGTTTCAGCATCTCCTTCATCTATCTTCCATTGTAAGTTCACCATCTTCATGTTCTTGAGTTCTTAAAGTTAGGTCAAAAATGGCCAAATCCAAATTAGCTATCTATAGTTGGATTTCAATGGTGGAATCTGATCATACACCATTTCTAAGTGATTAGAATCCAAATTCATGAATTAAAATGATAGTTTTGATCATATTCCATGAATAGCTTCAAATGGGTTAAAAATTGAATAAATTGATCCCATGTCTTAAATTCTTGATTAGATTATGTTAAATGTATGTTTATAGAATCATTATGATGCTTTAGTTGATATGGAAACACTGATTAAGTATGGTTATGATAGCTATATGTTGTGTTTAAGGATTCAAGCTTCAAAACTCCATTAATGGAGGTGAATAGTGAAACTTGAAATTGAGTTTTCATGTTTAAATGATCCTAAACATGTTCTTATTGTTTCAATCAGTTTCTATAGCTTATATAAATCATATTAAGTAAGAATTATGGATTAGAAGTGTTAGTTTTGATGAATTTCAATAAATGACTTAAATTGGACATTTCTTTGTTAATTTAAGTTGGATTTTTGTTTGAATTAATTGAGTAAGTATTATAGATGTTAGATAGTTCCTAAAAGTGTTAAATGATGTTATTAAACACTGAAAAACGAGTAGAAGTGATTTGGGATTGAATTGCTAAAAATTACCGAAATCTCAGTAAAGTTGACTTTTATTGACTTTGGTCGTCTTTCCGAGTTAGAACCTCAAAATTTCCATATCAAATCTTTATCATGAGGGGAACAAGCTGTCTTGAGAAAGTTTTTTTTTTTAAATGTCGTTTTGGTGTCGATCCGTTAGAGCCAAAGTTGTGGTTATTTGACCCGTTTGGTCAAAAATGAGCTTTGTACATGGTTTTATGTTTTGAGCAGAATTTTTGGGAGAAAACTTACATTCTTAAAGATTGAATTATGATTATATAATATAGAAGAGGTAGCTCTGATGTTTGATGCTATATGTGAAGATATTTGTGTTAATTACCTACACTAAAGCATGAAATTGACTTGGATGAACTATACGCATATGTAGTTAGTTTGTACATGTTGCAAATCATATATAAAGAGATTATAAGTGGTTATAGAGGTATTTTGTGATCATTACATGAATTGGACATGTCTGATACATTTTGACTCGTTTGTGAAATAGTTTGGTTGTTGTACATTGTGACTTGATTTCTAAATATAAGTAATGGAATGTTAGGTACATCCGAGGATCAAGGGGACCCCAAACACTATGCTTGTCTTCTTTAAATTCTACGGGTGAGTGTCGGATAACATAATAATTAATATAACTATATTACATATTATCAGTATATGTCAGTAATTCAATGAAAGGTAATTAATGTTATTGCATGTATGTGACACGTACTTTATGATATGTTTATGCATGAAGCATGTAAGAATTGAACCAAAAATATGATATGACTATGTTATGTGCGCTATGAGGCCCGGAATGGGTCAGCTATGTGTTTGTGAATGGATCCGAGATATGGGGGCTATTGTAACACCCCACCGCGGTCAGTGCGTCGACGCATCGACCACCCTGCAGCCGACATGGCGATGTTAGGTCTGCAGCCTAACATCGCCAATTGGTGATATCACTCTGGAAGGAGTGGTATAAAAGGTCATGGGTTCAAACCCTGACAACAACCTACTCTGGATAATGATCAGAGGGAAGGGTTGGGGTGTATTGGGCTGCAGACCTAACATCGCCATGTCGGCTGCCGGGTGGTCGATGCGTCGACGCACCGCGGGGCGGTAGGATGTTACAATATGTATGTATGTGTGTGTACAAATATATATATATAATCATACTCATACTCATCAATAATAATAATAATTACAACAACAACAACAACAACAATAATAATAATAATAATAATAATAATAATAATAATAATAATATTAATAATAATAATAAACACTCTCTAACACACACGTATACATACACCTACTTAGTGTCCGTTTATATTTAATAATGTTAGGCTAAAGTTAAGTGAATGAACATTAACACAAATATTTATTCTTTTAACCATTCGTGTTCATTTTATTGTTCAGCTAAAGTTAAACGAAGAACACGAACAAGCCCCAATTCGTGTTCAATAGATTCGTTTACAGCTCTTGTGAACAAGCAACTCAAAGTTCGTTCATTCAAACTCATTGACAACTCAAAAAATTCTAACAAAAAGGATTTGTGGAGTATAAGTACTTAGTAGGATAAAAGACCGAGAAAGGTAACATATATATCAATATTTGTCATTAAAGGTAACATGTATTTTTTTTTGGTCGAAAAGGATTATATATTTAAATATGTTATAAAAAAATAGGATTGTAAATTTCTTTTTTGCATAAAAAGATATTATAAATTTTTAATTTGTTATTACTTATCAAAAAAATATAATGACATGCTAAAACACAAGGTTATTCGATCAAGATTCTCTTTTTTGTAACAAATTAAAATTTATAGTCCTTTCTTGGCCAAAACAATGATATATCCTCCTACTATATTTTGGTACTTCATCCTCTTATCTCCTTAACGTTTGAAATTTGGAATGCACTTATTATTTTTTTCTACATACCATCCTCTGAGTTTGATACTTGTATTGATCAAATGCGTAGAAGGATGTAAAAACTAATAGTAGAAAGATAAATCATTTTCCCGTGGTTAACAAATTTGGAAGAAAGTAAATAAAAAGTAACAAAAAAAAGTAATTATTACTATTTAGAGTTAATTACAAAGATGGTCCCTGTGGTTTATGCTAAATTTCACATTTAGTCCTTTAAACTCGAAAATTACACTGGTGGTCCTTATGGTTGACATGTTGTTTCACTTTTAGTCCTTTACACTAACTGCAGTTATCTTAGACCGTTAGTCAAAGGGTAATTTGGTCATTTCTTTCTTTATTCTCATATCCAAGCATACCTTTGTCTAATTATTGTTTCCAAACATATTTTTTATATAATTTATCTAAACTTATTTAATCCTTGTTGCCAAACAAGATATTGTTTCCTTAATAAAAGTCACCATCTGGTCACATGTTTCTTTCTCCCTAATCTCTCGCAGGTGGCCACCACTTTCTCCCTAGATTTCTCGCCGGCAGACACCATTCGCCGGCCACCACCACTGACGGTTAGGGAACCATCACCATCACTATCACTGGACATCACCATCTCAGGTTAGCAATCACCACCATCTCCCTCTTAACACCGATACCACCACCATCATCGACGCCTCCACCATCTATATTACCGCCTGACGCCATCATCAACGTACACCACCACCACCAAAGGTTTTCGTCGGAAATCGTAGTCTAGGTCAGGTTTTATCAAGAAGTTTTCTTCAAAACCAGTGGTGCGATTAGGGTTTTCATCACAGTTCTAGTTTCTATTTCTCCACTTCTACTCATCTTCTTTTTTTATTTTGATGAATTTCTATGTATATATTTGTCCGATTAGGTGTGAGATGAACTTGATTGGTGTTAGATGCTTGTATAACTTGATTGGGGCAAAGGGTCTGATGAACCCCGATTAGGGTTTTGATTTCGGTGAGTTTATGTGTTTGATGAAGATGAGTTGGTTGTAATTCGGAGATGGTGGTGGTATCGCCGGACGTGAAGGTGGTGGTGGGTCTGCGTGTGTCTTTTCATTTCCAAATTGGACAAATCGATTTTGTCTTGAATGGTTTGGATCTATGGTTTAGTATGTGCAATTTTAGAACTATGTTGGTCGATCAATTTCTCTCACTTTGATTTTTGGTTCATTGTAACACATGTTAATTTGGTGGCCGGAAACAGTGACCACAGTGGTCGAAGATGGGGAGATGAGCAAGGAAGACGATGGCCAAAGATTAAAAGGAAATGATATTTTAAATGAATTAAAATTAAAAGGAAATGAAAATGTGTGTTTGGTTTCAAGATAAGTTGGAAAAAGACCATAATACCCTTTGACTACCCTTTGACTAACGGTCAAATATAACTAGAGTTAGGCTAAATGACCAAAAGTGAAACAACATGTCAACCATAAGGATCACCAGTGTAATTTTAGAGTTTAAAGGACTAAATGTGAAATTTAGCGCAAACCACATGGACCATCTTTGTAATTAACTCTACTATTTATAAAAGAGAAATTGAAAAAAGAAAAAAGAGTTCAAAAAAAATGTGGTTGGAACACAATCTAATAACCTTATTAAAAGAAAATGATGTATGAAATCATCATGCTTATTTGTAGGAATTTTTTTTACCAATTACAACCTCTAAATTTACAATTTTTTTAAAAAAAAAACATTTGATAATTACCAATAACAGCCTCCTACTTTCAATATATTTGCTTTTCTCATATTAAGTATGATTATTGAAAATTGAAACTAAATTTAGATAATAAAGTTTTTTAAATTTTTAAACTTTCCATATTTTTGGTGATTAGTATTGGTAAATATCTAAAAAATAAAAATAATATATGTTAATTATCCTACAATATATACCTAATAATAGTGAAATTAAGTTCAAAAACTTTTACAATTATTTTCTGTTGCTTTTGATGATGATTTCTATTTTTAAAGCTGACAATGTTATAGTGAAAATGAGATAGATTCACGTTTCTTAAAAAAACGTAAAAGGTGATTCCAAAAACTGTATCATCAAAAGTAATTTCTATGTGAAATATTTCTTTAATAACAATTAAATAAATTTATCTAGTCTTGAGATAATCTTCATGGATGAATATGTAATCTTTAATATTCGATATAAATCATATATATTATTTGCCCATATTTCATAATTTCTATTAGTATTTTTTATTTAAATATTTATTCTCAACAGGGTTTACAACATAACCGTCACCATTAGAAAAACGTAACTAACAATGTTCGAGTGTCAATTAGAAGAAGATGATTTTTATATAATTTCAAATTTCAGGGTTGCATCATCTCTTCTAAACCCAAAATGGTTGATCATGTGACGAAAATTAACTTCTTCCAAAACATCTCTGTCGAAGATACAACTGATTTTCCAAGTCATGATAATGATTCAATTTTGTCGGTTAAATACATTCTGTATGTTTAACAGTTTTATTTTCTATACATGTTAGTACTCTATAATACCTAAAAAAATTTAAAAGTAATTTTAATCATCTCTGTATTTATACACGCGGTGTTAAGCTAGTTTAGTTTAAAGGAAAAAAAACAATTCATTTGTGGTACTACCAAAGACGGCGCCCACACTAATTAATTACATAATTATCATATCATTACGTCCTTGTTAATTTATTTTAACGAGTTGACAATAACCCGCGCGTTACATTGGGAAACAAAAAATAAAAATTAATAATATAAAAACTAATATCTAAACATAAATAAAAAAATAGATAAAAATCTAGACTATTTGAATTAGATATATGGTGAAACGTTATTTTAAATATTCTGAAAAGCGCTCAATCATTTAAATTGAACTGAAAACGATAAATGTTTTAGCTTTTAGTATTATGATAACTAAAGAAAGAGTTTCACAAGGAAAAAAAATAGAAAACACTGTCATATAATGATGTTTATCCAAGAAAATGTACTATTTACTTTTTTAATATTATTACATTGAAATAAATATTTTTAGATAAACGTTTTATTACAATAAAGTTATATCGAACAGAATGTATATAAAAACAAAACAGTTCAGATGTATTATATTGCTATAAACATTATATGTTAAATATATGAAATAAAAAGAACAATTTAGATTTAAAATGTACTTTGCGCAGCAAATAGAGCAGTAATTACTGTATGAAAAAAACAGAACATGTGAAAAGCATAAATCAAACACATTACTGCTTCTGCAATTAAATAAACAATATCAGAATTATTATTGTTCACTTTCCCGATAATTGTTATATAATATAGAGTTAATTGTACCAATGGTCTTTTAACTATAAAAAAGTTACGGATTTAGTCCTTTTTTTCAAAAAGTTGCAAGGATGGTCCTTTAACTACCCAAAAGTTGCACCAATAGTCATTTTTAACATTTTCCGTTTGTGAGGTCTGTTAGTTGAGGGCATTAGAGTCTTTTTGCAATTTTTGTAATTTTTAATTAGTTTTAAATATTTATTATTTAAAATAAATCCTCAAGGGCCCACACATACACAAAGCTCTATCCCTCTCTCTTTCTGCACACACACACACACATACACACATACACTCTCTCTCTCTCTCTCTCTTTTGAAACCCCAGAAACATATATCCCAGCCCCACCATCACCGCCTTCATCTCCGGCACACCTCCGCCGCTTCATTTCCGGCGACAAGCTCCGCCGTCAACCACCTCCACCACACCCTCAAACTTTCGGCTCTCTCTACTATCCTCCGTAAACGCCACATCCACCACAACCACCACCAGATCTAACCTAAACCCTCAATCATCTTTATCATCCAGTACCGCCGCATCCACCACGACCACCACCAGATCTAATGGGGGTTTTGCGGAAGGAGACTGTAATGGCGAGACGTCGAAATCAATAACATTAATGGGGGTTTTGCGGAAGGATGGTTTTCTGTTGAAGGGCGAGGATGTCCTTTTCCGTTGAAGGGTTGTGGTAGCGGTGGATTAGCGGAAGGAGGGTTTTCTGCTTCAATCCAGAAGCAAACCCAGTAGCAGTCGAAATCAATAACATTCATGGGGGTTTTGCTTCTTCATCTTCTTGTTCAATTTTTCTTCTGGGTTGGGGATTGGGTTTTCAGATAAGAGAGAATCAGAAGGGGTTTTGGTGGTCGTGGTGGTCCTGATTAGGTGGTGTTTGGTGGTTTCCGAGAGAAGCCGTGGTGGTCGTGGTTAGGTAGTGTGTGGTGGTTTCCGAGAGAAGCCGGACGGTGGGTGTGGTGGGGGTTGTAGTTTCGGATGGTGGGGGTTGTGGTGGTGGAAGTGGTTTTGGTGGTGGAAATTGTGGTTTGTGGTGGTTTCCGATAGAGTTAGAGAGAGAGAGAGATAGAGAGAGAGTATGAGAGAGTGAGAGACTGACAGGAGAGAGGATGACAGATGAGAGGGTGGGGTAGTTTTCAATGGCTTTTAATTATTAATAATATTATTATAATATAATTATTAAGGAAATACATAAAAAATAAGGGTAAGGGGTACAATAGTAAATTGACAAAATCTAACAGAATTAATTAACGAAAAACGTTAAAAAGGACAATTGGTGCAACTTTTAGGCAGTTAAATGACTATCCTTGCAACTTTTTGAAAAAAAGGACTAAATCACAACTTTTGGATAGTTAAAGGACCATTGATGCAATTAACTCTATAATATAATTTAAAACAAATATAAAACATATATGACTATATAAAATAATTTAAAAAACTATAAATATATTATTAATCAGAAATTTATACATAAGATTTTTATTAAATGTATAATGTAAAACTTCTTTATAGACAACATTCGTCATTTTATTTATACGTTTACCTTCTTCATCGTAAATAAAAACTTTTAACCATTCTAAAATATTTAAAACCTTGAATTACATGGTTCGTTTAATAAAAATACTATAAATATTAAATATCTATAAATATATCAAATAATTATAACATTAAGCGACAGACTCCGGGAGATGGAAATTGAGAATATGGGATTAACAAAAGCGAGTAGGTGTAATTGAGTTTTTAAATAAAGGCTTCTTTTAATTGGTTCACTAATATTTAAAAAGGAAAATGTTATCAACATTCCTATTCTTTTAATAATTTAATGTGTATATATAAGATAATTATTTTAAATGAAATAAGATTAATGATTATCTTTATCTTAATTCATATTGGTTAGTCAAATTAGTTTAACTTTAAAAAGTCAAAATCAAAATTTTAAAATTAAATAAATAAACGGTTAAGATTAAATCTTTTATTAAATGAATGGTTCAGATCATCTAATAAATTTTTTCTAATTAGTCTTTTATATATATTAGAAGATTAATTATGACAAAACATTAAGTGACTAGTCTATGAAAAACTATGAAATTGTTATCTATATTACTATATAAATCATTTAACATTCTCTCTCTTTTTTAATATTAAGAGTTCTTAAAATTTAATCAAAACAACATCTCAACCTTTCATTCTATCTAAATTAAACACATCCACTCAATTTTTAACTATTTCACTCTCTCTCCTAAATACTTTAACTTTTTATTTTTATAAAATACATTATCTCAATAACACATAATCTCACACAAACACAATTATCTATCCACATCAACACAATTTTTAAAATCTTATTAACTTTTCTCTCCTTATTTCATAAATATAAATCTTTTTCTTATTATAATGTCTTTTAGAATTTATTATTAAAAATTATAAAATAGTTGATGGCAAATACTATATAAATCATTTAACATTCTCTCTCTTATTTAATATTAAGAGTTCTTAAAATTCAATCAAAACAACATCTCAACCTTTCATTCTATCTAAATTAATCACATCCACTCAATTTTTAACTATTTCACTCTCTCTCCTAAATACTTTAACTTTTTATTTTTATAAAATATATTATCTCAATAACACATAATCTCACACAAACACAATTATCTACCCACATCAACACAATTTTTAAAATCTTATTAACTTTTCTCTACTTATTTCATAAATATAAATCTTTTTCTTATTATAATGTTTTTTAAAATTTATTATTAAAAATTATAAAATAGTTGATGGCAAATAAAAGAAAACCTGAAAAAACGACATGCTGCAAACCAGAAACTATTCGCCACCGCAGCATTGCGCGGGTACAATGCTAGTATGTAATAAAAGTACGTATAAAAACTGATATTAGTAATCACATGAAACATCGTGATCATTAGACCATGTGCATCCAACCCCCTCTTACTCTCTCAAATCCATTACCACATCAACATCCACATCATTCCCACCTTCAACCCTTTTAACCCTCAAACCCTAACATCCAACCCATACTTACCCTCCTAATATTTTATTATTAAATAATAAAAAAAACAAAAAAAAAAGGTTGTGTGTGTGAGAGAGAGGGTACCCTCACAGGTTGAGAGACCCGCCATGATTGAAGGGTTTGGAGAACTCGTGGGTGGACGATGGTTCTAACTCCAACCCACGTTTACCCGTGGATGAACCCGCTTGCCGATGTGGGCGGTCTTAACATAAAATCTCAAGGCTGACTTTTCTTGCCCTTACCAGGTCAAAAAGGTGTTTTTTCTTGTTTGTGATTTTAGCAAGAGCATATGTTATCGTTGAAAGTTTTGATGATTAAAAGTGATTTTTCATGTAATAAAATTAATTTAAGAAGTCTATAAATAAAAAAAAGCAAGATGAGAAATCAATCCAAATAAATTCAATATATCAAAGTTTTGATAACAGCTCTATTAATCATTGTTACATATCACCTAATAAAGACTATCGTTTCTTTTAGATTATTTTCCAATTTCTAGTTAATAAATTTTTTTTTTGCACGTAAAATTAAATTGACAAGTGATATATCAAGAAATAGGAGAGCATTGTATTGTGCTTACATATATAGACTTGCAACTTGATATAGTTATATAAATGCAATGTGCTAGTTTTAGCTCTTTGATGTCTACCATAAATTAAGGGTTAAACAAGATGGTGAGTGCCCGATCGAATTGACATGCTCATGTAGAAACAGGGTACAGGGTTATCTCAGAGGTTAGAGCATCACATGATTTTAATTAAGGGGTTCAATTCTGATATTCAGATTTTGATTTAAAGTATTTTAAAAACTTGAATGATAGATGTTTGTTAATTGTCACAACATTCTTTCTTAGTAATGAATATATTTATAAATATATTGTAAAGTAAACCAATATTCATCTCCACCTTTAATTGGTTTCAACGTTTAATATCTTAGTACAACGAACATTTGATTCTTTATAACTTATTTTATAAACTTGTGTAAAGTTCGTTATATTATTCGAACTTATTAATATGTATAAGATAACAACATTTTTAGACGTGAAAAATCATAATTAACAATGATCATATATATAATTATATAAAAATGTACACATTAATTGATACAT
The DNA here is from genome assembly GCA_947179395.2 of Pulicaria dysenterica. NCBI lineage: Eukaryota > Viridiplantae > Streptophyta > Magnoliopsida > Asterales > Asteraceae > Pulicaria > Pulicaria dysenterica. Next base: position 6,868,393 of record OX359291.1, on the reverse strand, counting down.
ATGCAAAAAACTTAAGTTTCTATTCACTAAAAAGTTTAGAGATCAATTATTCACATTAATTTTTTTTACACTTATCTACTCAAAGTACGCGTGCGCGCTCAATTTTGGTGCACATAACTAGTATCTACACTTTTTAGTGTAACATATTTAATTTAATACAATTATTTATTCTATAATGATAAATGGAAAAATTGTGAGTTAATTACACTGGTGGTCCTTTAATGTATAATAAAATCACACGTTTAGCCGTTTATTTAAAAAATTTGCAAATTTAGTTCTTAATTTTTAAATCTTGAACACTCCAAATAATTTATTTGCTAACTATAACGGTGTTAAGGTTAAACTTATCAAAATACATATTCTACCCTTTCTAACATTACTCTAACTAATAAATGGCAACAAAGAAAAAGAAAAAGCAAGAGAAAATACACCTAAAAAGACTATAAATTGCATCAAGAGACAATAGCCGATTTTTGACTTGCCATATATGGCCGGCCCTAGTATATGTTTCACGTTTGATCAAGTTTCACTTGCTCACTATCTAATTTCTAACTTTTAACCTTCTATTGGAATCCTTACCCTTTCGGTAATAGTCAAAACTGGAAGTGGAGAAATCGATTTTCACTAATCTAAGAGAATCAAGATCTGTGCACCAAATTGTTGGTAACAAAAGAGAAGGTGAGAAGAGAGAAAATGTCGATTAAATTGACAGCGAGAGTTGCAAAAAAGAAAGAGAATGGACTGAGACTCCCACAAAAAATATTATTTCCAATGAACACATTTTGACCTTTGATTCCATCTGGTAATCAAGTGACCTAGTACGGATCTACGGAGAGAATAGTGGCGGGGAGTTAAGCCCCTTTTTATATTACTTGGGCCTTTTCTATAGCTTTAATGTTTAGACCTAAATATATAAATAAAGAGAAAATTTAAAATAATGGGCCTTAAAAAAAAATTGGCCCCGGTTGTCCAGGCCAATGTCGGCCCTCGTTTAACGGCGAGCTCAACAGTTTAATCTCACATGATTTATTTTCTTTTAAAAAAATTGATTGGTTAATACGTATTAGAAGTGTGTTATAATTTAATAGTGACTACTACTTTATCAAAAATCATGAAACAATGTTCATAAACAGTCAAAGCCGACTTTAAAGTCCTCTTAGCTAGATGTTTCAGCATTGAATAAAAAAGTTTGGTGCTGCCTTTAAGAAATACGATGAGACCAAGATGTAATACTCACAATACTTGAATTTCATTGATATACATGCAGTTTTTGATATTTGATACACGTGAACGGACAAGATTGTTTATTTATATTTGTTTTAACAATTTCTTTTAGTTATGCAATTTCAATAGCAAGGACACACACATATGAGAACGAAAATATTTTTTATTGTAGAAGATCAAGGACATGAAACATGATTTCTTTTATTATCTCAATTATACGTACGATGTTGGCTACATCTTAGATCAAAGAAAAACGATGCATGATGGATTGGATTTTGTTTCCGTCTTTTATCAATAGGTAATCGTCCGCGTTTGAGTGTTATATAAAGATTTGTATTCTATAATTGGGGGTCATAATCAGTTTTTGCTCCTTGCAAAATCTGATGGTGACAGCCTTTAGTTTGTAATTGCTTGGTTATTTGGTAATGATATCTGCTTTTCAAAAAAAAATTGTGTCCCTTATGAGTTTGTTTGTATGCCATCGCCTTTGCTTGAGTGCGGCAACACCGACACCCCTCCATCGTCGAAACGTCCACCACCACACCAACCGAACCTGCAATATTAATCTCCTCCACGACCACCGCCATTATAATAAGGTCCAGGACCACTGCGATTGCGGTACCGCCCACATCCACCATAATAATCCTCTCAAGGTCCATCATTATGGTATCCACGGTCATCTCGATCAGGCTTGGCATCTCCTACCTCACCTGCATCATTAATTTCATGAACGTAGCAATGTACGAGCATCCCACATCGGTGAGGCAAGGGGAATTCTTCTTTCTTATAAGGAGGGAGATTTTACTCCTACCATCGGACGCGTTTTAGAGCGGTGAGGAGCAACTCAAAACGGACAATATCGTTGGTTAATTCCCTGGTTGCGATACTAACAGAAATAGTTTTTTTTGTTTTGTACCTCCTTTTTCACCAATGCTTCCAAATCAAAGTTAGGATTATTCACCTAAATTAGGGTTCTTCACCAATGCTTCCTAATCGAACAAGGCAGAAACAATGGATGAAAAAGGCAAAGGCAGATGTTGGCGCCGATGATATTGAAATTGTCCCCTAATTTCAAAATGAAAAAGGCGATGGTGGATGAAGCAGATGTTGACGCCGGCGATAAAGAAGGCGATGACCGGCGTTGAAGAAGATGGTGATGATGTCGAGGGTTTCTTGTTGAGACGGGAAATCGAGAAGCAGGGTATGAAGACATGGGTTTAGGGCTTTTAGATGAAGTTCTTTTAAAAAAAAAGAGGTAAATCCATGTCCGCTTACAACTGATAAAAACAGATCTATTAATGTCTATTTTGAAATGTCATGAAACAAACACTCTATTTTCTTAGCATATGCGCGCCAAACAGAGGAAAATAATCTGATAAAAAAAACTACCTTAGTGACTAAGCTTGTCTATTTACACAAGAATAAATTTAGTTAATTTGTAGAGATAAAACATTATTTCTAATAGCTAGGTTGGCTGGTAATTAGCATTATGGATCACGTTGCGACCAAGAATGTTCCATTGATTGATGTTTTCAATATCCGTTAATTCTTGTATCTAACTTGAAGTAATCTTTTATTTTAATTTTTTTTATAAATATTTACAAACTTTACTAAAATATAATGAACATAACTTTAAAAATATCAGTGTCTACCATAAATTAAGAATTAAAACAATAGAAATAGATGTTGAGTCCCGATCAAATTGATCAGGTCATGTAAGAACAAGGTTATCTCAGAGGTTTGAGCATCACATTTATAAGCAATGATCGGTGGGTTATATTCCAGTAGTCAGATTTTGATTTTAAGTATTTTAAAAGGGTGAATGATATATAAGGTGTTTGTTGATTGTAACTAAACAAGGTTTTTTAGCCCCGCGTTGCGGGAGCGGGAAGGACATAAATCAACTAAAAGTACTTGTTATATATGTAACATAAATTTATAGGAAATTATGGCTCAAGCGACAATTTAATATTACCCTTGAAGGCTATACACACCAAAAATGTCTGAGTATTACATCTTTTGACTTCTTTCGTAGCATGATTTTGACTCTAATTAAAGCCAAAATTCTTACATCCCATTTAGATAGTATCTTAGAAGTTTAAAAAAGAAAGTTAAAAATAAAAAATTAACTATAAATGAATAGCCCTTTACCTAAATGACATAAATCGATTGGACAATATGGCTCAAGCGACAATTTATTATTAACCTTGAAATTTAAGATTATCATTTTCAAATTTCTAGAAGGCTATACACGCCAAAAAAAGATTTTACGTTTTATATTACGAAATATCCGAGTATTACATCATTTAACTTCTTTGATAGCATGATTTTGAATGTCAAATTAAAGCCAAAATTCTTACCTCCCATTTAGATAGTATATTAAAAGTTTAAAGTACAAAGTAAAAACAAAGTACAAAATTAAAAATTAACTATAAATGAAAAGTCATTTACCTAAATAAGTTAACTAAAAAGTAAAAAAAAAAATTGTAACAAATAAAAAATAAAATTGGTGGCACTATTTCTAAGCTACCACTTATGAATAGTTACCAACCAAGTTGATAAATGTTAGGGTTTTAATTAATTAATTAATTCTTAGTCGTGAATATATTTATAAATCTTAAATATCTTAGGACAACGAATATTCTGTTCTTTATAACTTATTTTATGAACTTGCGTAAAATTCATTATATTATTCGCACTTATAAATATGTATAAGATAACCACATTTTTAAACGTGCAAATCATAATTAACAATGATCGTGCGTATAATTATATAAAAATGTTCACATTAATTTATACACGCATAACAAATTAAGTTTCTATATATTCACTAAATAGTGTAAGATTAATTATTCATATTATATTTCTTTGCACTTATCTATTGAGTAAGCACGAACAATTTTGGTGCGAATAATTAACTAATATCTACACTTTTTAGTGTAACAAATTTAATCTTACGCTTTTAAAATTACGATTATTTTTCTATAATGATAAATGGAAAAATTATGAGTTAACTACATTGGTGGTCCTTTAAAGTATTAACAAAATCACAATTTTTAGTCATTTATTTAAAAATATTACCAACTTAGTTCTTAATTTTTAAATCTTGAACACTCCAAATTTATTCTTTCTAACAATATTAGTATTGAAATTATTAAAATACATATTTTATTCTTTCTAACATTATGTAGATGGACATTTTTAAAAATAACTCTAACCAAGAATGGCAACAAAGAAGCGAAAAAGCAAGAAAAACAAAGAAAAAAGATTGTAAATTGCATCAAGTTCTAGACACCGAAAAAAACTTACAATAGCTTATTTGTGACTTACCCTGGCCTACCCTAATATATGTTTCACGTTCGATTAAATTTCACCTGTTCGTTTAAAACTTTTAACCGTAATAATCAAAACTAGAATCAAAGAATCGATTTTCTCTGATCTATGAGAATCAAGGTTTATCCACATAATCGTTGGTAATAAAAGAGAATGTAAGGGGAGAAAAAAATATCGATCAAATTAATAGCAAGTGTCGCAAACAAGAAAGGAAATGAATTGAGACTCTCAAAACACGATTCATTCAAGGAACAAGTTTTGACCTTTGATTCCATCTGGTTATCAAGCGATCTATACAGATTAACGAAGAGAATAGTCGCGGGGAGTTGAGCCTTTTTTTATATTTCTTGGGTCTTTTCTATAATCTCTAATTAGTTGGAACTATTAAAAAATTTGATTCGTTAATGCGTATTTAGCTATATGTTTCAACATTGAATATAAAAAGTTTGAAGTTGCCTTTGAGAACACTACAAGAAAACTGCTGATTTGGCACGGCCAAAACCGTCTCTAAACCGTCGCTAATAGCCAATTAGACACGGATTTGCCACGAAATCAAACCGTCGCTAAAATTGTCGCTAGTTTCAGAAACGGAATTTAGAGGTGGATTCACATCGTTTGCAACGAATACTTCTGTCGCTAAAGTTGTCGCAAATTAGACACGGTTTAGCCACGGAAAGTTAGCTACGGTTTAGCCACGGAAAGTTAGCCACGGAAATGAATTGAGATGAAATACTCACACATACTTGAATTTCATTGATATACATGCAATCTTTGATACAAATGAACCAACAATAATGTTTATTTATATTTGTTTTTAACGATTTCTTCTAACTATGCAAATTCGTAAACAAGGGAGAACCCACACACACATAAGTGAAACGGAAATATTCTGTTATTGTAGAAAATCAACGACATGAAACATGATTTCTTTTATTATCTCGGTTGTACGTACGATGTTGGATTGATCGATCAATTGTGAGTTTGTTCCTTATGAGTCTGTTTGTATGACGTTGCCTCTGCCTGAGTCTTGCAACACCGACACCCTCCATCGTCGTAACGTCCATTACCACAGCAACCGTACCTGCAATATTGTCCTCCACGACCACCGCCATTGTAATACGGTCCAGGACCACCGCGGTTGCGGTACCGCCCACATCCGCCGTTGTAATCCCCTCCAGGTCCGTCATTATAGTATCCGCGGTCATCGCGATCACCCTTGGCATCTCCTACCTCACCTGCATCATTAATTTCATCAACATAATTAATATATACTGGGAAATTATAAATATATATATGCTATCAACAGTGTTGTTACTACACATACATCAACAGTGTTTTGGTCTACGCAATAGCACTTAACTTAGATACCCTTTAATTAGCTAGCTTTGTAAATTTTATATATACTCACCACTGCCATGGTTTGAGGCCAATTCTCTAGCGGCAGCAACCTGAGAAGTAATAAGGAAAACAGTAGCAAAAGCAAGAGCGATTAGAAGAAATTTCTTTGAAACCATGTTTTCTATAAAAGAAATCTGTGGAAGAAGGGTGAAGAATTAGTGTAGTAAGCTTGTATATTTATACAAGAATTTATTTAATTAATTTCTAGAGATCAAACATTATTGCTAATAGCTAGGTTGGCTGATAATTAATATTATGGGTTAAGTTGCGGCCAAGAATGTTCCAATATTTATGTTAGGAATCCATTAATTCTTTCAAATTATTAAAAAGATCATCTACAAGAAACCTAGCAAGTCATGACACACACAAGAATTAAAATTAAAAATCCGTATGTCAAAAAACCACTTTTTATAAATTTATTTATTAGCAAAATGTTCTTGGTTTTTAACTAAGAACTAATAAAATTAAGTTTAGGAGAGAAGAAAAAAATATCAATGAATGTTTTAAAAAAGAACAAAGTAGGATAGGAGTGGAATGGATGACATTGAGGGGATAGCTACCAATAGAGTATAATTAAAATTTTAAATCTAATTACATAAGTGAATCTCATAATAAATACGTATAGTAAAAAAAAATACTTTCATTACTTATTAATAAAGAAAAGGAAAATAAATTAAAGTAAATGACATTAAGAAAAGAGCTGCTTCTTTGTTATGTTAGCGCCGCCTCCACCATAAAACCCTAGTTTCTCACCGCCGCCGCCGCTTTCTTCTCCGGCCGTCGGCGTTAGCTGGCGGTTTGGAGAACCTCAGTCTTTTTTTGTTGTTTGTTGGTTTTTTTGCTTTCGTCGACTTTCAGTCCTTGTTTTCTAGTTCATCGTTTCGAGTTTTCAGATCTTGATTTCAAGTTCAGATCGTGGTGCGAGTTTGTTTCGGTCTTCAGATCTCGGTCTTCAGAACTCAACGCTGACTCCATTTCGTATGCCTCTATTCTTAAGAGTGGTTCAGGTCCGGTGCAATGGTTGCCGGTATGGGTTCAAGTATGCTTCGAGTTCCCGTGATCCTTGCCTTCGTGTTGTGGGTGCTGGTGCTGTGGTTGCCGGTATGGGTTCAAGTTTTGTGCGTTTCCGGTATGCTTTGAGTTTCCATGATTCTTGCCTTCGAGATCGTGGTTTCGGGTTTGGTCACCGTGGTTCACTCTCAGATCTGGTTGTCGAGATTGTGATTTCGGGTACCGTTATGCTGTTGTGTCAAGATGAAGATCTATTTCGTTGCTTGTTTTTCCTCCTAAACTCCGGCCGTTGGAGTTGCCGGCGGTCTGGTTGTTCTTTTGTTCGGCAATGATGTTTTGGTGGGTTCTCGGCGGTCGTTATTCAAGTTTCATTCTGAGTGTGGTTTCAAGGTTTGGCCGCCAGGGGGGCCGCCGCCGCCGTGGGGTTTAAATCCAGTTTCTCCGTCGCCGCCTTGAGGGTGTCTAGGTCGCCAATGCCGCTAAGTGTGATTATGTGTGTTACATGAAGGTGGTGGTGTCTAGGCCTGTTACGGCTCAAGTGCCGATGGCGTTTCTGATCTGCTGGGTCGATGTCCTGCGGTGTTGTTGGGGGCTTTTGTGTGTGGTTCTTTTGTGGGCCTTGGTGAGTTCTTTTGTGTGAGTTTGTATGTGGTGCCGCCAGTGGGGAGTCGCCGCCGCCATGGGGTTTAGATCCAATTTCGCCGTCGCAGCCGGTAGGGTGTCTAAGCCGCCGCCGCCTCTCAAGTGTGTTTGTGTGTGTTACAAGGAGGTGGTTTGTTTAGGCCTGTTACGTGCTCAAGTGCTGATGGTGATTCTGATCTGCTGGGTCGAGATCCCGTTGCGTTGCGGGTGACTTAAGTGTGGCTCTTTTGTCGGTCTTGTTGAGTTTCGTTGGGTGAGTACACATGTCGTGAGAATGTGATGTTGATACACGGTTTTTAGCTTGTGTGGTAGCGATGTGAGATACAGGGCCGGTCCTGAACTTTTTGATGCCCAGGGCGAAACATTAAAAAAATGCCCCCACGTCAATTTTTAAACAAAACAATACGATATTTTTTAAGGATTAGGGACCTAGTTAATAAATCACAATCCATGTAGCTACTAAACTATTTCTTATTATTTTTTCTTCCTTTTTTGTCTATGTTGGACTGTGAACATGGAACAATAATATATATATATACTAAATAATATTTCAACAATAAGTAGTAAGTATAGAAATAGAATACCTGAAATTATGTTTTCTTCCTATTTTTTCCACATGATCTATCTATACCTGCAACTAAAATGAAGAAATAATATTACTATTAGTGAACTATATTCAACATTACTAATATACAATTACCATATCATCTAAATTATATGCGTCAGTATTAAAACTTGAGTTATTAAACAAATTAGCATATTTGAACATAAAAACCACAATGAAAAAGCTTTCCATTGATTAAAACTGCATAAAATCAACATAAAAACAAGCTAACATACTACCTTGAAATTATTATACTACACCATAAAAGGAAATTACAAATGGGTCAATTTAAATTAAGAGCTGGTATCATAAGTTCTCACAAGAACCTTGCAAGGTTACAAGCTGTCTTTAGGATCATGTGATAGTCTTATTTAATTTTACAAACCAATGAGAACCAGAAACAAACATAGTTTCACTAGAAAAACAATCAACAAACTTAATTGATGATTTAGCTCTTAGCTTTTAACAACAAATTAAACCAATATTTTAACTACACATATAAAATGAAAAAACATGAACTAATAACCATATAAACAAATGAGCATGAAACATAAACATAAGATGATAGAAACATTCAGATGTTAAATATGAAACATCAACATACTTTAATCACTCAATACGTCATAGAGCAACAATCTGAAATTGCAATGCTTCTTCTTGTATGTCACTTTGATCAATTAACAATGCCATTATATCTCTATTTTACAAACCCAACAGTCTCTATGTTCTAACTTCATGGTATGGACTTCAGCAAATTCTAAAAAATATCGATAGCCATGGCAATATATGTAGCAAGTAGCTAATGAATTACAAAGAAAGGCATATATAGATAAGGGTTTTAGGATTCAAATAAGTAGACTTTCCTAATAACACATAAAATCATTCATGCCCCCAAGTTAAGAAGGAAGATATTGGACATCAGTGAAGAAATCATTCATAAAAAATTTCAAGCAATTGAAATATATGAACATTGAAACCACACCTGTTCGTGGCTTGATTATAGATTCTTTTGATTGTTTGAATCGTTCTTGATAGTTCGGTTTGAATCGTTTTTGCTTAATAATGGTTCTCGCAGAAACAGAACAATGATTTCATTTTGAATGGTTTGTCTTTCTTGAGTTCTCAAACGTTGCGTGTTCGTGCCCCCCTCCCCCACCGAGAATCAATAGACTGCAGATTTCAAAAAAACTCATTGAATATAATTTATTTTCTCCTGTTGTTTGTCCCTTCGTTGATCGCGCCCTCCTTGAAAATCCAAAGGTGATCGTTGCCCTCTTTCATGCAGTAAGTAGATTAAATTTTTTTTTTTTAAAACCACGAACATAGTATACAACAAGCTAGACCCAAAAACTGATGCCCTCCCTCAAATTGTTGCCCTGGGCCCAAGCCCATGCTGCACATGGCTTGGGCCGGCCCTGGTGAGATAGTATCATGTGTGTGAGATTGTGAGTGATTGTGCATCATGTGTGCTAATGTGTACTTGTTTTATCAAGTTATAAAATTTTTGCCGTTTAAAAAAAATGACATTAAGAAAAGTAAGAAAAAACGTTAAGAAAAAAAAGAAAGAGAAGTAAAAGAAGTAAAATTTGGCTGTAGTTGAAAAAAAATTGAACAATACAAAAAATGAAAAGATAAAAAAGCAGAAAAACTTGGAAGAAGAAAGAGGGTTCGAAACCTGTTATGCGGGGATGTTGCTATCTAGCTCAACTAGACTATAAAAGTATTTGAATCAGTAATTATAATACTTAAAAAATACAGATGCCTTTTAAGAAACGTCTCTTAATATATATTTTATAATTAATTAATAATATATGTGGATCGGTGTGGTTTGGAGTGAGGATTTGTGAATTAAAGAGGATTAAAAGTTAGATGATATGAATGTTGATTTGACAGTGAAAAACTCCATAAAACTCCGGATTATAAAGTGATGTTTAACTACCAACTAGAAAATGTGACGTGTACACGAATTTCGCTAAACGGCCTCAGCAAAAATCAAGTGACCGTAGCGAAAATTTAAAAAGTGAGAAATCGAAAGTTGACTTGTGGCCTAGTTAATTGGGGTATGTAGCATTAATTTTTTTAGGTAGAATTAATGTGTTTTTAACATATTTTGACGAATTTTGGAGAGTTTTCACGACAGCTGCACTATTTTGACGAAATTTTCACCCATTACCCAAATCTGATGAAGGAGCTTGTTTTTGACATTTTCACAAAAAGGAAGATTTCCAATAACTTTATTTTTTTCGCAACATGACTTTTTCACTACATTGGTAGTGTCATCTTTGATAGCCTCAGGGGTTGTTTGGTTTGTAAGAATCCATAAGATTTTGTGGGAATTGGATTTTAATTCCTTAGAAACCCATGTTTGGTTCACCACAGAATTGGATTTAATGGGAATTTAAATCTCATAGGTAAAGGATTCTAAAATCCTTTGACATGTGGGGGAATTTAAAAACCATTAAACAAGGGAAAGTAGCTTATTACTATACTACCCTCATTCAAACCTTATTATGCCCTAACTCGTTAGACACTTCCCCATTTTGCGTCGGCAACCTCACACCAACGCCACCATCATCAGCGTTTCTTCAAAGCCACCGTTCGCCGACCACCACCACCATCGCCGCAGACCACCACCACCAACCGCCACCACCGCCGCAGACCACCACCAACCGCCACCGCCACCACCGCGACGACCATCCCCAAACGCTACCGCCACCGCCGCCGCCGCCGCCACCACCGCCGCCGACCACCACCTCCGACAACCACCAACCGCCACCGCCGAACATCACCAACCGCCACCGTCACCGCCACCACCGCCACCGACCACCACCACCGTTACTCGGCACCACCGCCACCGACCACCACCACCGCCGCCCGCCTCCACCGCCGCACGCCACCACCGCCGCCGACCATCACCAACCGCCGCCGACCACCACCAACCACCACCGCAGACCACCACCAACCGCCACCGCCACCGCCACCGCCGCCAACCCCCACCACTGCCGCCGACCACCACCAACCGCCATCGCCACCACCGCCGCACACCACCACCGACAACCACTAACCGCCACCGCCACCGCCCACCACCGCCGCACCACCGCCGCACCAACCGCCACGGCCACCACCGCCGCTACCGAACATCACCAACCGCCACCGCCACCGCCACCGCCACCGGTGGCGGTTGGTGGTGGTCGGCGGCAGCGGCGGCGATGACGGTTGGTTTAGATGGAACACATATAAAGTTTCAATACAAATTGATCTTGTAATAAGGAGGGCAAATTTGTCATTTTACAATACTGAAATCAAATTCATCTGTATTATTTGCGAAACAAACAGAATATGAAATTGGATTCCAATTCCATTTCTTGTCATCCAAACAGATTACAGATTCAAATTCCAATTCCTGGCAATTCTAATTCCTTCAGAGAATCCAATTCCATCAGAAATATTCCTGCAAACCAAACACCACCTTAGTATTTTTGGGTGGAGTCAACGTTCTTTGTGTGCGGATAGGTTTCCAACTAGACCAATTTCATAAAACTTCATGTGAGTTATATTTATTTCAAGGGCTTGGTCTTTCGATGCACGATGCTAACGAAGCAAGTACTTTGATTAGTCGATGAATGTGAAAATTTATACTTTCAAATGAGGGGTTAGGACAGGTTTAGGCATTCCTAGTTGTGTATGATGACAAGACCACACTAAGAATTGCCAAGCTTCCAGTAGACAAGTTTGGACCCTTTGGGCAAGTGTGCTTTCGAAAATCATAGAGATTGAAACAATTACATATGGATCATGTTTCTTATAAACAATATTAGGTTTTGTCGTTCAGATAACCATGATAAGGTTAGGGTTTGTTTGCAGATGTTGTTGTTGTCGCGTTCTTAAGGATAAATGAAAAGGGTGGCGTGGAAGTTAGAGTGCTTAGCCTGGTTTAGGATGTCCCTTCATGATATAGATTTCATGCATATGATGCTAGAAACACCGGCAGTTATGGAATGCCTTAGAAAAGTTATAAAAGATTGTGTGTTTGTTAAGTTATAAAAGATTTGTTTATGTACTTAACATTTTTATTGTTCTGTATTTGTAGGTCCGTCAATACTAACCTTGTGATGTTTGACAAGGGTTTCATCTGGATTACATTGAGATGCGGATGGGTACATAGATGAGCATGTTCGGTATATGATGTTAAATCATTACATGTACATAATTATGTATTAAGTAATCGATTATGTTGAGACACTGAAGTTGTTATATTATGGTTAACTATCATTGCAGAATGCAGACACCCACCTTAACAAACGTAGATGAGAGGAGCAAGCTTGGTATAGGAAATGTTTATACCACTTCCTTTGATCGGGTCCCAGATACGAATGTGTTATTTAAGTGTCTCTTCCTCTTAAAACTTTAGAGTTAACGTAATATATACTATAGTATAAAGCATTTAAGTCTCCTTAATCTTTTAAATTTAATTAATTTAAAATTACTAATTTATCCTAATATTACAATTAATGGAAACTATTATATAAAACAACAATTTGATGGAATTAATGCAACCTTATATACCACTTTAATAACCAAACCTTCCAAAATAAAGATTATATAGAAAATCAAATTAATATAAATTAACTTAATAATTAAAAATATGAAGTTATGGTTAAATCATAAACTTTATGGTTAAATCATAACAAATTCAAAACTTTATAGTTAAATCGTTTGAAAAAAAACTTTGATGGTTAAACCATTATTGACCCTAAATCTAAATAACATACAATCTTAATATATAAAAATTGTTGGATTTTTAAATGGGTAATATAATTAAAAGGACAATGATAACAACAGCCCTTACGGCTGTGGTTAACAGTATAAAAGGTAATTTCACTTTCCAAAACTGATAGTCATAACTCAAGTTACATAATTAACCTTCCATGTTTGTAAAATATTCACTTTAATAATCTTTTAAATAATATTCAAACTTTCTATTCATAACACACGGTTACCATTTTTAAAACTTAGAATTTTATTTCTTTTACTCTTATCCACAGCCCTAAGGGCTGTTGTTATTATTTTCCTAATTAAAATATAATAAAGTTACAAGGCCAACATTTTTGTTTAATTTTACTATCCATGTAAAATTTAATTGACACATTATAATCTAGAAAAAAAACAAATCACTATTGTTTTAAAAACGGACAAGTTAGTAAAAAAAATATTCATAGCCACTACATTGTACGGATACAATGCTATTGTTATAAATATAGATGTAATTTAGGTGATTGCCGTAAAAAAAAATAACTAATGAACATTGGACAACATATAGAGTTTTGGGGCTATTATTTGTAAGACCAGGCAGCCCGATTCACATTGCACTAGCACATGGCTTATTGCCTTATTCAATTTTGGAGATGGAAGACCTCTTGTAAATCAATGATCCAAGAACCAATGCACTAATCCAAATATCAAACAATATTTATATAACGCATACCGTATTATTTTTCTCATTGAAAATTTATGTTACACTTGATCTTTTTTCCACGTTTGTAAATTATCAGTTTCATTATAACATATTTGAATACAAAGCAATTAAAGTGTTTATTATAAATATATTCAACAAAGGCTACTAAAAAAATTCAACAAAGGGATATATTGAATACAATATAAAAGAAATTAATTCATCAAACTTCACGTTTTTCTATTGTATGTATTAGACATTAAAATTTGTAATTATGTATATCGAAATTTAATTTTCGCTTTATTTTTCATGTAAGTATGTAACTAAAATACATACCATAACAATAAATTAAAAGTTTGATGTATATAATAAAAAAAGTTAAGTTCGATACGCATAATATCAAAACATGATAAGTTAAATACTTTTGATTAACTAAACCCTATAAAAAAGGTCCTAATAGCTATATAATAATTATAAAATACAAATTAATGTTAAGGATATCTTAAAAACGTCACATAGGCCATAGCTTAGAGGCAAAGCTAGGAATTTTAAATAGACAGGAAGGCCGATCAATAAATTTGAGAGGGCGGAGGATAATTAGTTATGGTAAAAAAAACGTGGGGAATTTTTTTTTCACTCCGATATATATATATATATATAGGGGAGGGTTTAAACGAAACTGTCTTTCGTACGAGAATTGCAAGAACCAATTTTAGCCGTTGATTTCATAAATGGAATTCTTGGATGTAGAGCGTGGGGGAATCAGGTGTGGTAGGGTGCATATAATGAATTCATGGGTGGGTGATAACATTAAAGGAGTGCGAACTGAACGGCTTATATTGGTTCTCCAAGTTCTCGTACGAAAAACAGTTCTCGTTTGAACTTTCGCCGCCCATCACAACCACTTTGCTCCTGTGTAATATCTGTTTAATTCGCCGTTCGCCGCCTATGAGAACAAAATGGGCAAGATGTAAGGCTATGACAACAAAAGCCAATTCTTCATCTTCTTCCTCTAACCGTAAGACCACCGCCGGCGGAACGTCACACTTGTAGAACAACCGCCGCTGTCTTTTGCCGGGTAACTACAAAACCACCATCACCGCCATCTCATTCGATTTGAACCACCATCACCACCAACGGTCACCAGATCTGAGCCATCATCACCACCATCATCATTGCCATCATCACCGGAACTCGACGAGTTACAATGGATCTGAAACACCATCACGTCAGATTTGAAACACCGTCATTACCGTTGTTGAGAGCCACCATCGGACAATCACCTGGGAAACCACCGTAGCTCTCTTTCCGATCCTGAACCACCATTCTCATCATATCTCAATGTTGGTCACGTTGCACGTCTTCTCCTTTGTTTCTATTTCTAGTTCGCCGCTGTGTCTCATCCGTTTTCTATTCGTCGTTGTATCCAGCGATCGTCTCCGTTTCTGGTTCACTGCCGCATCCGACGACCGTCCTATCTAGTTAGGTTTCGCCGCTTCTTCTATAATCACATCCTACACTTCCTGTACATCTTTGTATCCGTCGATTTCACCCTGCAAAGAGATTGAACTGGATGATATATGAGGTTGTTTCCACCATGGGTATTGCACATATACTCTCTCTTATATTTGCTTCAGTGTACCAGGGAGGATATAATGATAAAATTACATTATTTTTTTGTGGATGAAATAAAATCATCCATGAAAATATCAGTTCCTATTATTTAGTTGTCATATTTTATTTAGGAGGTTTCTTGTTTGATAGTGTTACCCATTAATGATTCTATTATTCTAAGGCCATCGGGTAAAAAGAATTTGATTTATTCGGGTTAATAAATCTCAAAATTGTATCCTAATTAAAAAACAAAATATGGCAATTGGTTCGAATGAACCGAATCAAAAATAGAATTTGATATGGATATCGTTTTTTAATTATGAAACGATTTGGTTTTTCGGTTAAATAGTTATACCCGAAATTTTAACACCCCGTGAATATGATTCTATCATGCTAGTATGGGTTTATACACTCTCAATACATGCCGGTATGAGCTAATACATCTTGAATACACTAAATTAGTACGTACACGTATCACGGTATATTTAAACCAACTCATGCTCACTCCTATGAATAATCCCTTATTTTAAGTTTTTTAAACTGCCTATATATTCTATAAAATCTTTAACCTTTGTTGGATACAATACTATTGTTTTTAGTTTTTTTTCCTCAGTTATTATTATTGCTAATAATATTGATTTTCATTTCATTGTTACTCTGTTTAACTGTTATTGTTATCTTATTAAATATGGTTTTCAAATTCATCCATTATACATATTTTTTAATCTTAGTGAATATAACTAACATATGACAACCCTTCCTTCATATAGATTTTTTGGGTATAAACAAATTCAAAGAACAAATGGGCCCAACTTAATATAATATAGTCTGTGTAAGTGTAAATTGTAAGCCCAGTTAAAAAGTCCAAAATAATAAATGGAAGGAGGTATTGGGCCCAGCAGAAACACAAGGAAGTTGGGTAATTGAAAGTTTGAAACAATGCTTCATTGAATCTTTGCTTCCACTTGCAACTTGCTTCACTAAATAATTGCTTGCTTAGACCAGCCGCATCGGTTTTTTTACAAAGCGTTGGTTGGGTCTCTAACCCCACGGGAACATCATCGGCCCCCCTTTGGGTTGTCGACGGGTTGGAGAAGCCTATGGCTTCCCTTTCTTTTTTTTCTTTTTTTTGGCTTCTTTCCCCAAACTAAAGTAAAATGTATGAAAAAAAAATAAAAAAAAATAGAAAAGATAGAGGTTAAATATGGTTGGATGTGACAGTTTGTTGATTAGAGAGAAGGTTGGAGATGTGGATGATATGGATGTTGATATGGCAGTAGATTTGATAGGGTAAGTGGGTTGAATGCTAATCGTCTTAGTTTTGGCACTTTGGTACTTTGGTGGCTTGGTTAATTACTTAATTGAATAATTAGTTATATGGTTTTGGGACTATAATTAATTAATTAACACCCTACTTGGTTATTACTACTTGTCTAATTGATAATTGATATTTGGTTATTACTACTTGCTAATTGGTTAGTAAATTTTATATCATATTTCCCACAAACACATTTATCCGGTAGTCAAAAACGAAATAAAGGAGAAGAAGTGGAGAAGCTTTTTTTTTTTGAACTGCCAAATGTATTTCATTCATCCCATAGTTTAAGTACACAATGATAACATCTCCCTCACTTAAACATAATAATACATCTCAACCTCACACACTATATCTTCGTACTCTTCATAATGCCGTAGCATCCCACTCAGCAGCACAATATAGAGACAACAACTTACCGCACACAACTCATGAAAGGAACATGCTACCGTTAGATATCTCTGACTAGGATCGAAAAGGAATAGATGCCAGCAGCTCCGGACTACTCATCGCCAGCATAGTATAGCACAAAAGTAACAAAATAGGCTTACATACACCCACCAGACATAGTCACAAGGCAATCATCATATCCAGTACAGCTACTCTACAGAACCTCAACATCTCTCCACACACGGATACAACCCGACACAAGATCATAACATGTTCCACCACTGCCTCGTACACTACGCGTTGCATCCCGAATCAAAACATATCAATACAGCATACAAATATAGAAGCCGGCGGCTCTATATAACAGTAGCGCTGCCTAGATGCATCATTACCACTGCCAACTCAAAAGCACCGCTCTTAATCCATCCTGCACAAAGCAAACAAACACAAAGTTTGGGGCTTGAAGGAGGGGTTTGCAAGGCTACAGAAAGATGGCCTAGCAAGCCAAAAGGGATTGAAATGCCCCCCTTATCACACCTTTGCTACAAAAAGAGCGCAAACCTCCTGCACAAAATTAAAACCCGTGCTAGCCTATGACCATGGCAACTTAATGAGGGAAATGCAATGTGCAGTGTGTGCCAAAAAAGTGCCACCTTATCGCCAGACCAAGGAAGCATTGCCATAGCCTCTCTACCTACCCTTGCCACCCTTGTATCTTCAACCCAACCCGTTGCCCCAGTAGGTAGAATGGTATAAATAAGATCGCATCACTATTTCAGCGAGACCTGGGAGAAAGACTTCCTCCATACGACACATCACGAATAATACCCACAAATTCTGGAGCTTGAAATAAGGGATTTGCATCGGCAACAGAAAGATGGCCTAGCAAATCAAACAAGGTAACAGTGCCCCCCTTGTTACGCCTTGGTTACAAGAATCTGTGCAAACCTCCTGCACCAACCCCAGCTCACTAACCTATGACCATGGCTAAGAAATGATGGAAAACAAAGTGCCGTGTGTGCTAATAGTCAGTGCCACCAGGTACATCCAGAAAGCGAAATTAAGCCATAGCCTCTAGACCTACCACCACCACCCTTATAGCACCCACCCAAACCCCCACCCACCAAATCAGATGGCATCAAAGAAGAAGTGGAGAAGCTAATACGATCTTAAATAAGATCGTTGGATAAATATATGAAAATAGTAAGTTCTTCAAATATTTCAAATGAATTGATATTATATTAAATAAAATATTTAGATGATGAATGAAAATGATGTTAATGATCTAACTTAAATAAGATTATATATAACTTTTATTATTTCGCTGAAATATACATTTATATATTTAAAAGTCTGGGTTGTGTTCAATAAAGTCCATAAAAAAATATAGTCCTGAAATTTTAATATTTAATCACATGTGATTGTAAAAGCATCACATGTTAATTACGAAAATATCACTCTGCCCAAAATTTTAAAACTCAATCTGGATCATTGATGAAACTGATCCAAATGCTAAAATTAGTCTCTTAGAACAATAAATTAAATATGAATTATATATTAAACATTCTATTTTTTACTTTCGCTTGATCCTTAAAAATATTTTGGTTCGACTTAGAAGTAAGGCTAGTTAAAACCGTGTACCGAGTTAAAAACCGGTTCGGATTTCGGTTACCACTACATATCAAATATACATATTCTTTCTTATTAATTAATATTTTAATGCGTTTTATTAAAAGGCAAAACAATGAGGTGGGCGCTTAAGAACCATCAACAATACATAAAATAAAATAGTCTCGTCAAAAACCACAAGACTCGGCCCCGCGTTATTTGAACGCACACATCAATTATAACACCATGAAACCATTAAGGAACAAACATATAATTAATTACCTTTTTTGCTCTATAAATTACCTAAACACAAATTTCAACTCAATACCACCAAACAAGTTCATTTTATAAAGAAAAATCATAGTAAACATGAGTGTAGAATTGTTAGATGGTGCAATCATTCTCGGGTTTATAGAAGATGATGAAGCGTTCAACGGTTCGATTCAAGATCGATTTGCCAACTTAGATACGAACCATGACGGTCTCCTTTCCTACTCAGAGATGTTGAAAGAACTACAATCGCTAAGAATGGTCGAAACCCATTTCGGTATTGATGTGAAAACCGACCCTGAAGAGCTCTCTCGTGTCTATGGTTCCTTGTTTGTGCAGTTTGATCGTGATTCAAATGGAACAGTGGATTTGGAGGAGTTTAAGGCAGAGACCAAGCGAATGATGCTTGCCATGGCTAATGATCTTGGTTTCTTGCCTGTCCAAATGATTTTAGATGAAGGTAGTTTTCTGAAGAAAGCAGTTGATAGAGATCTTATGAAGTTGCAGTCTAATTAATGCGTCCATTTAACAACATCACTTGCGTGTCTTTTTCCAAATTTTGGTTTTTTGATGTCGTAAATCAGTATATGGCTTATGTACTTCTTGACAAGAAATAAAAATATGTAATATATATCAAGAAATAAAACTATTTAACTTATATACACGATAATGATTTGTAAACAATAAAATTGTATATACATAAAAAATCTATGTTTCATCAACAAGTATCATGCATTATTCGATATTTTATACGAAAATATATTATTGTGTATAGTGTACCTTATAAGATAAAAAAACTGTAACACAGGAGATGTCAAACTTAAATTAAGAAAAAATATCTTACTTTGAGATACTGTAATCTTGATTTCCTCGATGCAAATAAAATAAGACAAGTGGTATATATGTTAGATCTTGGAGTAATCAGATTGGGATTCAGTGGAGTATTTTGCAATTATAACCTTTGAGAAAATTAATTATTATTACTTAGACTTGGGGGTGAATTTTGTTAAGGTTGATCATATTTAGTTATTAAAATGTCTGTCAATGTAAAAAACGAAATTTCATTAGTTATTAAAAACCATCAATTACGGATGTGTATCGGGCGGTTTTAAACTTGAACTAAACTCTGTTTAATTCGGTTTTAAAATTTTCAAATCTATTGGTTACGGCTTTGGTTTTTTGTTCTTGGCGGTTGTAATTATTAACTGTTTGGTTTTAGTTTTAAAATTGAACCTACCTGTTTTTCAACATTAATATATATAATTTCTTGTATTAATCTTCATATTTTTTAGCATTATATACAAATGTCAATAACCATATATAACTAGTGTTATACTCGTGCGTTACTCGGGTACGTAAACAAAACTTATATATTTGATAATTTTTACACATACTCTTTTCTAAAAAAATATAAAGTTATATTACATGTTTTGTATAATATTAATGTATTTCTCGTGATTGAGCTCTCTTCTGACATTGTAAAGACACAAACATAGTATTATTGTTAGTATTGTGATATCAAGTGCTTAAAAAACACTTTTATTTGTCAATTATATGTTTGAATCTTAGGGATTGTAAACTAAACTTATTAAAAATTAAATAATAATGACATCAATCTAAGTATACACAAATTAGATCACATAAAATTAAGATACTAACATAGAATAGATTTTATATATACATATATATATACATGTAAATTGTATAAATATAATTTATTATTTAATTAAATATAATTAAAACACAAGATAACATTGAATTCATATATCCATCTAATAATAACCTTAATTTTATGTATGAAATTATTAGTAAAAAATATGAAAGTTACACCTTTCATATTAAGTATTCTATCATATAATAAATATCATAATTTAATTATTAGAAAACTACGAATAACTAGAACTAATATATTTAAATAATATATAATCTAAGTTTATCAAAAAATTTAGATTTTAAATACGTAATAAGTTAAATAAAATAGAGGTTTTGATGACAACGTTCTTGTTGAATCAATATAAAAAAAATGTAACCCAATTGAGAAAAAAGAAACACACTATTCTTATTTTAAAAACAAACAGATTATTTAACAAAAAAAATATTCGTCAACATTACACCATTACATTACATAGATACAATCCTGATGCCTCATAAAACACCATTTATATGACCATTATTGCTCCAACCTTTATTAGCATTCCAACATGATTGTAATTGTAGAGGGGCCAAAACTAAAAGTGCACTAACATCAAAATGGAAATGAGAGAATAGACATAACCCTACTAGCAAGAAATCTTTATGAAACCCAGCCTGCTACCAACCATGTGCTCAAAAGCACCACCATCAAATAACAAAAAATTAAATAAAAAAGTGTAAAAAAGAAGTGTACTTGATAATACTTATCTACCCTTTACTTTACACTTCCTTGATGTAAAGGTCACCACTTCCAGCTCTAAAGTTCTCTAAACCTTACCAAATCCAGCCTATATATTAATTTCTTTTTTCTAATTACCAGTAAAGGCTGCTTAATTAGCATTGTTTATTAAGAAAAAGTTTTAATATAAAAGCTTTTATTTTGTGTATTTATAAATTAAGGGAAAATGATATGTGGGAAATGCTTTTTATACTCACAAATATTTAAATGAGTAGATAATAAAATGACTAATATATCCTTATTTAAAATGTTTGTGAGTGTGAAACACTGTTTAACAACTTATTGCTATATAAAAATACAGTAAGGTGACAAACTGTTAACTCTAGAGAAACAAAATGTATTACTTTCAGAATCGAAACTTCGTCTATCATGTTTTTGGATTTTTGGCTCAAAATGCTGTCTATCATCAGCTCTTCTGCTATCATGAATTCATGATGTAAAAAGGTAAAAACGGGGGTCGAATTTACTGTTAGAAATTAAAAAATGAATACAAGTGGACCATATATTATTGTTCTTTAGTAGCACAAGCATATGGGGTATCCTTTTTCTTCCTTTCTTTTCTGATATAACCAAAACAAACTAAATGAGTTCCATCAATTATAGCTAGAGATGGGTATCACTGGAGAGCTAGTGAGAAGTGTGTTCTCTAAGAACAGATCTTTTGGAACCACTCATGACACCAATGTGAGTTAATTATTATTCTTTAATCTTGATCATTACATATAATTTTAATCTTAATTTTTGTATTTTTTTTTGAGTAATTCAGGTGATGAGAAACAATGCAGTTGAAAGAAAGAGATGGGCTTCTGTAAGATCATATCTTTGTGGTGATGAATTGAATTTGGTTTTAGCAGAAGATGATGTGGGTTCTAAAAGAAGCTCAAAAGAAGCCTTGAGTTATGTTTCTGAAGAGGATTACTCTAATTCTGCAAGAACATCAAAAGCTACAGTTTTTAGTTCAAGAATTGAAGAAGATTCAATATCTATCAAGGGTTCAGAGGCCACTGTGACACAGCCAGTTTCAGATAACTCAAATGACACTCTAGAGGTTGATGAAAAGACCAAATTGACCTCAGAACATGATGCTGCAGTTGTCATTCAGTCAGCATTTAGAAATTTTCTGGTCAGTTCCTACAAACCAATTCTGTTCAAGTTTTCTTGATATTCATGTTTAAATGCTTAAAAATTTTAGATATTATCAGGCTAGGAATCGAATTATAAGACCTGAACCGGAGAATAATAATATCGGTGATGTAGAGTCGATTGCGACATCGATAGAAGTCCAAACCGGGAACTCGGTGGTGGAAGTGAAAGAGGCCGAGAGTGATAGTTTCGGTCATCGTATGCAGCATCACAAGGGAACCCGAGGGCAATCGACAAAGCTAAAGGTATAGATTTGATATAAAAATTGATTAATCTTAATTATGTTTGTAATGTTTGGATAAACAATCTCTTTATTGTTACCTAATTATCTAGTTAAACAGACATACACTTTTAGGATGTTTAGATGGAAAAGTGCTTATACTAATCTGCTAATATATATGATAAATAAATTGTTTTCAATGGGTAGCTAGTTTGGCATTGCTTTATCAAATTAATGTCTTGGTAGATTCAAAGTTATAGTTATAAGTTATAACATGTTTATGTTGTTATACATGATAAGGGAGGGCGGACTCAGGATTTTTGTTGACTGAAAAAAATGACAAAAATAAAATTAATTATAATTGAGGTGTTAATCGGGAATTTTTTTCGTGCTTCCAGTTAATTGGACCGGGTTAACGAGCTTTCGGTTGTTATTCATGCATTTTAGGGCTAAAACGTAAACAAAACACAATTTATATGAAGCTCTATTAACTAAATTGTGAATTTTAGAAGATAAACTAAAGTATTTTAAAAATATAAATTAAAATATTTTAAATATATAAATTACGTCGAAGATTAAACTATATCTTATATTTTTTTTAAAAATCATTTTTCATTAGATCACTGGAGACATGCATAAAAAAATCACTGGTGACATCTCAAAATTTGATTTGTTAACACCGGCTCGAAAACGTTAAAATTTTCTATTTCATCTGCAAAATTGATTGATGAGCCGTGCCACCACTAAAGTACATATAAGTCCGCATATAATTAGTCATGATAGTTACCACGGTGCTTCTTTATATAACCTGATAATGTTAACATTTCTACCTTTTGATTCCTTAAATACTCAAACAACTTAGCATCATTAACCAAGAAAATGACTATTTCTAGCAACTCATATTAATAAATCTTGATTATATAACTGTAATTATGCCCATTTTTCTTTGGCAACTAACACGCAAGAACGTTTGCATTGTTTTAGCAGGAAGATTGGGACGATAGCACAGTGAGTAGCAACATCTCAAAAATGAGGATTCAAAACAGACTAGAAGCATCTACTAGGCGTGAAAGGGCCCTCGCCTATGCTTTCTCACAACAGGTATCGTTTGGCATATAAGACACTCTAAGTTTAAACAAGTCTTTCAAATTTTTAAAACTACAGTTTTTTTATATATATAAATATCATATTGATCTTAATCAGCTAAGGATATGCTCAAAGAAGAAACAAAATGCGAGATCCGGGAACGAGTCAGAAGCAAACATGAGCTGGAGTTGGCTCGAGAGATGGATGGCGACTCGACAACATGACACTTCTTTCGGGGATATTAGCAAACAATTTGAACAATTAAATGGGAATCAGAAACAAATTGTAACAAGTAAAGTAATTTCAGATTTAGCAGTAGAAGAGAAGGAAAGCTGTGGATCAAATGAAGTTTCTATGCATTTCGATAACGTTTCTTTGAGCTCGAAAACAGGCGAAAAATCTTACTATAAGCCCGCTCGAAACAGGTTCAAGGCGACAAGTGTCTCGAGGCGAAAAACATCACCTGGTTATGGTTACTCTAAGGAGTATTCTAAGGTGATCATAGTACACCCCCGTGATTAGGTTGTAATTTTGTAGTGTTTTAACGATCTAATAATTGAATTGTGCAAACATTGACAGGTGAAGAAGCAAGGAGAAAGAGAAAGTAGAAGTGAAGATCAATAATTACTACTAGTTATTTTAATTACTTTTGAGTTTGTTCACCGATAATAATATTTGGTGCTAATTAATGGGGTGGTAAATTTGTAAAAAAGTTGGAGTTTATTTAGGTTCGGTTTTTAATCGTGTCCGAATATAAAAAGTTTAAAAGTGATACCATGGTTGTTAAAATTGATATCTATATTATTTATCGTTTTAGTCGTTTTAGTTTTAACATTATCTAGATCAAAAATCTTTTCAGACAGAACTGGTCTAAACATTTTAGGGATTCGAGACAAGACTAAAGATTGCACTACAAAAAAACAGGCTTTTTGCGGCGACAAAAGTCGCCGCTAAAGCTCCAAAAGTCGCCGCTAAAAACCTTTTGCGACGACAGTTCGCCGCAAAAACTTCGCCGCTAAAGCTTCGTACCCAAAAGTTTTTGGCGACGACAATTTTGACTTTTTGCGACGACACACAACGGACCCATCAAGTGCCATGTGGACAGTTTTTTGCGGCGACATTCCTTATTTTGCAGCGACATATTTAATTTTATTTAAAAAATAAAATAAATCTTTTAGCGGCGACAATTTTATTTAAATTAATTAAATTTTAAAATATAATTAAGCATTTTTTGCGGCGACATGTCGCCACTAAAATCCTTAAAATATTTTTTCAGCATTTTGCTGTATTTTGCATTTTCCACCCATTTTTAAACCGGGCAATTGCAAAAACCCGCTGTTTCAGAACTCAAAACAACTGTAACACGACGTTTTAAGCTATATAAAACAAACATACATACCAATCAATAGTTTCAAAGTTAACATAAACGTTTTTAGACAATCACAACGTCGCCTAACAAACTAATAGTCTAATCCTCATGATCGCTAGACGCTTCATCACGAGAAGCCAAATTAGTGATTGGTTCATGTCGGGAAGTTGAGGGAATATCGACATTTATACATGCCGCACGTAATACTTCAAGTATTGCTTCTGTACGTTGAGAATTAGTATTCATCTCCTCCCGGACCTGCTGGATATCAGAAGAATGAGACGCAAGAATGACATTTACCTTGGCTTGTGTATATAATCTCCCTGTAGGCTGGGATTGTGCAGTAGATTGTGCAACAGATACGGATGAAGAACTTAATGTTCTTCCCATTCCACGAACGTGTCCTCGGCGTTCACCCATTACCGTCTTCAAGATTTCTTCTTCGCTCAACGGATTTTGGCTCCCGACTTGACCGTCTCTCAAGAAAACCATACGGTGATGTGTATGAATAAGATATAAAAACAATTAAAATCATATTATATATATATATTTAAACACATAAGTCTCATGAAGTATAAATAATTACTTACATAATTTTCTTGAAGAGACTCGGATGTAAAGACGCCATTGCGTGAATGGTTTAACATGTATTGTTCAATCAAGCTAGGGGGTTCTAGCGTTTCCGGGTCACGCTATAAACAAATTTAATAAGTATATATTTAATAACGATTAATATATCATATAAACGGGTCAATCATTATATCAATAAAACGGGTCAATCATTATATCAACATACTATGTCAAAATTAAGATTTAAAGATAAATAGACTTACGTTTTCGAATCGATACTGACAGTATGATCTCCGACCATGCAAGCTTTGATTTACTTGTTGCGCTCTTACTTGTGTGTTCGCTATTGACTGTTGAACGGTCTTTACCCCACAATAATAGTCAATGTACAAACCCCACTCACTCAGTTCCATGTTAGGAGGAGGATCTTGACGCAGTCGTTGAGCCTGCAAGACCCCCCCTCTTCTCTCAAACCATTTAAGCTTAAACTTGTATTTTTGGTCTCTGTACATCTCAGCCCACATCTTATCGATTCCCGTCAAGATCGATGAACGGCTTGGAGTGTCATAATGGTGCCTCAAATCAAAGTAAGTCTGTAAATTATAAGAAAAAGTTAGTTTATTGTATATTTTATACAAATATACAATATATAAAAAAAACTTAAGTGAAACCTCAAGGCCCGGTACGATCGCTGCCTTCAATTCTACGGGGACTTTTTCCCATGACGGGAAGTAATATGGGATGTCGTCTCTCACCAAGGTCCCCGCGTAACTCGTAAAGTAATCAGCATTAACCCCGACCGGTCTCCAAGTTTTGTTACATCTAATATCATCAAACTCGATTGGAAGTGGTCGTTTCCCGTTCCTCTTCCACGCCTTTCTCATTTCTACATTTCGGGCTACTCCACGCCTTTTCTTGCGGCCTACAATTTCAAGCAAACAAGTTAAGAATACACGTAATTAAATTAACCTATAAAAAACATTTCAAAGTTATATAATACCATCACCACCACAAGCACCAGAAGAAGGTTGCCAGTTACCATGCGGTGGATCACCACCACAATCACCACCATGGCCGCGAGCTACAGCTGCCATCTGAAGAAGGTTGTGAGTGGTTTGTAGCAGGGTGGCCTTCCTAACCCACTTTTTGAATACTTTACCTCATATGTGAATACATATTACATGATCGGTTGTTTAAGAAAAATTCGGCAGCATTTACCCTTAGCTCCCAAGTATATAAAGAAATATATACCCGGGAAGCATAGAGTAAATGACAACCGAATCTTTCTTAAACACACAACCATGTAACGAGCATTCACATCCTAAATGAGATATGGTATTCAAATAGCAGTCCCAACATGGGAACAACCCGAAATTAATTTCTAAATCAATTTCGAGCGGGCATTCTAAGCTAAATGATTACTACCATTATTATTATACCAACATGGGAACAATAATCTAACATTACAAATTAAAGATTAATACTACCCTTAAAGATTAAAAAGTAATTAACACTAATCTATCATTATTGACAATAGATAATAATCAAACATTATCAAATAAACTATTTAACATCATCATATAAACTATTTAACACATTATTAGTATACTAACAATACTTAAACATTAACACTAATTAACAATACTTAAACATTATAACACTAAATATAATCTAACATAATAAATTTAAATTAACAACTAGATTAATCAATTATTTAACACATTATTAGTATACTAACAATACTTAAACAGTAACACTAATTAACAATAATCTAAAATTATAACACTAAATATAATAAACCATAATGAATTTAAATTAACAACTAGTTTAATCAACTATTAACACTAGTCTAACACTAATTAACAATTAAATAACTAAAATTATTATCAAAAAATAATTTTAATCTAACACTAATTAACAATAATCTTGGATCAATCAATTATTACCACTAATTAACAATTAAATAACTTAAATTACTAACAAAAAATAATAATAATCTAACACAAACTAATAATAACCTAAACTAATTAACATTAATATACAATTAATAAAAAAAATACCTCAATGAGGAGGAAGGAGATCGGAGATCGACGGAGAAAGATTCCGGCGCGGGCAGAGGCTGAAGTTTGCGGCGGCAGAGGGCGGTAGACGGTGGCAGAGAAGGGAGGAGGAGGTGAGACCCCTTGTAACAAAAAAACAAAAACAAAACATAAGCCTCTAAAACTAAAACCCTAGATCTAGAAACACTAAATGGGGATGTTTACCTCGGAGAAGAAGGTAGCCAGCGACGGAGAAGAAAATGACCGGCAGCGGAGGCAGGAGCTCGGCGGCGTGAAGCGGCGGCGTGGAGCGACGGCTGATCGAGAACAGAGGCGAGAGAGAGACGACGTTCGACCGCGAGAGGAGCGGCGTTCATGGCGAGAGGAGCGGCGTTCGACGGCAAGAAGGAGCGGCGGATCGACGGGTCTGGGGGCTGCTTTGTTTTGGTTCGTAAATGGCAGAAAGAAGGCAAATAAAACCCTATATCTCCTAATACCTTTTGCGGCGACATATTATTTAATTAAATAAAGAAACTTGAAAATTGTTTTAAATAAATAAAGAAAATGGAAAAGCTATTTGCGGCGACACCATTTGCGGCGACAACAGTGTCTTTTGCGGCGACACCCAATTTTTTAGGTGGGAAAACATCCCGCCATTGTTTTCGGTGGGAAAATGAGGAGGGAAAACCCTAAATCGGCCAAGCATGTCGCCGCAAAAAAGCTTTTGCGGCGACACCAAGTATTCAGAAGACTATGGCCCACATTTTTGTCGTTTAGCGATGATTTAGCGGTGACATACATCGCCGCAAAAGGATGACGCCGCAAAAACCTTAATTTCTTGTAGTGGGTTCCTTACTATATTAAAATAACTAAACTAAAAGATATAAAAGGGTCAAGATAAAAACTTGCAATCAAATGTAACCAAAACCCTAGATAAGTTTGTGGCATTGCATTTTGGATTTATTAATAATGCGAGAATCCGTTTTGCTGTTCAAAAAAAAAAGAATTTGTTCTATATATGGTTCCAACTATTCTTCAGCTATTTTAAACCACCAACTACACACAAAAATCATAGAAATATGCTTTGTCGCGCTTCTTAGATGTAAAATCACTAATAACGGTAGCAAAATCAATATTGTCTTTATCTATACATAATAGCCAAAACATCGAGTCTTTCATGTAACATTGATGACCTCAAATAACGTACTTTTAAATAATCTTGTGATTCAATTAATCAAGTTGTTCAACTATTCAAAGCAATAAAGTGTTTCTAGTAATTCAATTGTAACATCCGAAAATTTTGAAGAAATAAATTAGTCAGCATAAAAACCGAATGTTAAGATATAAAATATTAAGGAATGACTATCTTAATAAAAATATTGTATATGTGAGAAAAAGAGAACAATTCATTAAGTTCTAATTTTGCAATATGTAAATGGTATAAGAGGTATTATATCTTCTTATTTTTTTAAAGACTCTTAAATGGAACCACAAACACCTACACACACACACTTTGTGTGTGTAAGGCTGTGTGTGTATATTGTGAGGTAAAGAGAGAGAGTGGAGGAAGAAGAAGGCTAATTTTAAAGAGATTATGAAAGAGATTGAGGTGCATGCGAAGATTATAGAGTAAACTACAAGAATCAAGCTACAATCAAGTCATAACACAGCAAACCAAGGTAAGAATTCTGTTTTAGAATGAGAAAGAGGGTTTGACTCATATGAATGGGTAATTTAAGCTTGCAAGTCATAGAAAATGGTTAAAATGATGGGTATATGCTCAAAAAACAACTATATAAGTTGTTGCTAGTGTTGGATTACACTATAAGAAGCATAGAATTCGAATCTAGTGAAATTTTTTGTATGATCTGACGCTATCCAGAAAGGTACACTGGGTGTGTATGGGAGCTACATGGCCCATGTAGCTTTTGGAATCCGTGTACCTTAGGCCGTGTAGGCTATACACGACCCGTGTAGGGTCTTGTGTGGTCGTGCAGTTTAGGGATACACGGCCCGTGTAGAGGTACATGGCCGTGTATGCCCTTTTTCTCAGCAGCAGAACTTTTAGAGCTTATGTTTACTATGGGTTGCTTGACTAGGTTTTCGAGCTGATAAATAGCATAAGTGAAGCATTGTTTTGGGTACCGATTAACCAAGGTGAGTAACTTAATTCTTTTACTTGTAAGAAATAAGGTTATGATGTGTACAATGGTGTTTGAATTATAGTATGACATACAACCGTGTTATGTGATTATATTGAATTGTAAAGCATGATTAGTTGATAACATTTTAATGGCAAATGAATTCTAGAAATTTAAGTGTCCTATTAAGACTAAAGTACACATTAAGTTAGTAGAGGCTAGAGTTTCAAAAGATACGGATATGAAGTAACATTTGAAGTGTTGGCTTAGTATATAAGTTGAAGGAGAAAATAATTTATAAAAATTTGTACTTAAGGTTAATAGAACGGAGTACGAGTTATGAATGGATCGTTTTGGTTATATTGTTGTGCTTTTTAAAGCATGTCTTCTTAGTGATATGAGAAAGCAAGTTGTATAACGTGATGCTTGTTAATGGGCTGAATTCTAATAGGGTAGTTGTGTGAAAAGAAATAAATTGTATTGGAATGGCTAAGTATGAGATAATTAGTTCTATAAGTAACTAGAGACTTATGATGAAATAAGGTAGTTGATTGTAAGTTTTAAAGTATATAAAGAGGAGAAAAGTTATACAATAAAAAGTAAAAGAAGCTCTTGATCATAAAAGAATAAATAGATAGAGAAGTATGAAAGATTGGTTAAGGCTATGTTATAAGAGGAGAAGTATCTTATTGTAGTATGAAATAGGGTAAAATAATAATGAATATGAAAGTTCAGCCATTGATTTCTACTAATGATTGTTAATGAAATACCCAATAAAGTGATGAGATATCATGAGTAAGATTTAATTGTGATAATTGGAGACTTAAGGGGAGTATAATAGTCGTATAAGTTAAAAAGATAACATTGATAAAAGATAGTAGAATATGATTATAATGTATATATGTGAATTATGAGAAGTATAGTTTCAAGTAAAGAGTAAAAGCAACGTGATTAAGACTATAATTATTGAAGAGCCTTTTCGTTAAGATAATAATATAGAAACTTCATTTGAATGCTTTTAGTCATTAGAGAACTAATTAAAGTTCTCCAAAAAAAACCCCAAATCGCCTTCCTCCTAAAAACCCTAATTTCAGTGCCGTCACCATCTTCTCCGGCCGTCGGCGTCAGCCGGCGGTCCGTAGATCCTTCTTCTTCATCTACTGTTTTCGTTTTCTCCCGTTCGAGATGTTTCACAAGTACCCGTTCGAGTTTCAGGCCACCGTGTTTGCAGATCTTGGTCAAGATCGCCGGCAAGATTATGATGGTTTTAGATCGTTTTGGTTTCAGATTGAGGTTCAGGTCGCTTTTTGTCAAGGTCGCTGTTAAGGATGGTGTTGTTCGAGGTTCAGATCGTCTGTTTTCAGATCGAGTTTCAGGGTACCGTCAAGTTCGTTGCTGTTCAAGTTCGTGTTCATTGTTTCCAGATCTAGTTTCTTCAAGTTCAAGTACCGTCAAGTTCGTTTGTTCAAGTTCAGAACGAGTTTTCAGATCCGTGTTGCGGTGTTCAGATCCGTGTTTGTTATAGTTGCTGTTTTCAGATCCGTGTTTTCAAGTACCGTCAAGTTCGTTTGTTCAAGTTCAGATCGAGTTTTCAGATCCGTGTTTGCTGTTTTCATATCCGTGTTTGTTTCAGTTGCTGTTTTCAGATCCGTGTTTGTTTTCACATCGACTTCAGTTGCTGTAACACCCTCTTACCTGGCCTAGATTAATTAAGGTAATTAATCAAGTTTAGATTTGGATTTAAATTAATTATGTGAATTAATTGATTTAATTGTGATTAATTGGTTAATTGTTTTAATATTAATCAAAATGGATAAAAGAAAATTGTTAAATAAGATTATTTGTGTTGGTGGATTTGTGAGGTGTCCGATTTGGGGTTTAGTCATCACCTACACTCACTAAACACTAACAATTCATGCAAATTAGAAATTAGTGTGTGTGTGTGTGTGTTGCTTTCTCTCTCGGCCGAGATCAAGAATAGATAGAAGAAAAGAATCAAACAATTGATCTTAAGACTTGAATGCAATTAAATTACTGAATTCAGAACTCAATCAAGGTTAGCATACTGATCTTAATTTGTTAATTGATAATTGTATTCGGTTTTGAATATATGAGGTGAATTCCGATTTTTCTTGATAAATTGATGAACTTAGGTTGTATGCATGCTAGATTTTATGTTTGTTATATGTTATTTAAGTGATTAGAATGATTACTGGAAACATAGAACATTAACATGTTAGAATTCAGTGTTGAATTGTGTTAGAAACTGAAATTGGGGAAGAACATATAAATTTATCGGATTTAGGGAATGAATCACTCGGAATTGGTGAAATCCGACAGAAATAGTTGGAATTGGATGAAATCCGACTAAAACACATGGATTTTCCCTAAGAGCATAGGGAGTACCCCAAGTGAAGCATCTCATGCTTCATGCCACGTAAGTGCCACATCACTCATGCTTCACCAATGCTTAAACACCCGTACTACTCATGCTTCACATGCTTCAAAAAAATATTATTAAAAAATACCCTCTTTTCTCTCTCCTCCTTTTCTCTGTCTTCTTTACTCTCTTTCTCTCTCATGTCTCTCTCTCTCTCTCATGTCTCTCTCTCTTCTCTTCGGCATTCTCTTCGGCAAACCGATGCTTAGAAAGCATGAAAACTTGCGGTACCAAACACTTGGGGGTGGTGTAGCTGCGGTACCAAGCTCTCCACCTCAGCATGCCGAAAGCATGCTGAGGGTACTCCGCATGCTCTAACACTTTTATCGGATTTGGGATGTGTCGGAATCCGACTAAACCTCTATGTAATGCCTTAACTTTTCCCTCGGATTTACCTATTCTCTCGGAATTGAACATGTATCGGAATCCGACTAAATTTTTATGACTTCAGTATGAAATCAGATTGGTAAATGCCTTAGCACTTTCTCGGAATCCGATTAACTCGGAATTGGACTTGTGACGGATTTATGCCTTTACTCGGATTGTATATTTACTCGGAAATTGGATATTATCGGATTTGGATTTGGATTTGGATTCTATCGGAATTGGATCATTTACTCGGACTGTGCCTATGCTCGGATTTGAGTTATGATTCCATCGGATTTGGACATTATCGGTTTTGGTATTATCGGATTTAGACCTTTGCTCGGATTTCCATTCGATCGGATTTGGATTCAACCGAATTTAATGATTTGTATATCTTTGGGATTATTGTATGATGAATATATATATGCAATTGTGTACATACATGATTTACATGGTTAGATATGATATCTATTTTGGATCAGTATTATGATTTGAATACTGACTTGGGTTACTTCAATCTCAGGAACTGAGAAGACTCAGTGAGTTAATCACTTGAGTGTGCTTCATATCTTTGAAGACTTTGGTGAGTGGGTTTATATCTTTTGATATACAGGATTTGATATCCTATTTGGAATGCTCTTGTTTGGATTGTATATACATGTTATTTGGAGATCAGTTTAGTCTGAACCATTGCTTGGGGGATTTATCGTATCAGATCTTGTGGGGCATCTGTTGTACTCAAGAAGGCTGGTATTGTTATCCATTTTAGCAAGGTTATCGGTAAACCTTGGTTTTGCCGACCTTGGTTGTAGGTGCTTGCAACACCGCCGGTTCTCCTGGGATTCATGAGCTATTTGGGTTAGACATGTTTGCCTTGTTTATGATTAGATATTGGTTCCCTCACTTAGCTTTGTGCTAATTCCCCACTAGACTGTTTTGCAGATTAACTCCGGTAAGCTTTGAAGCTTAGATTGGGAATATGTACAGACCGTACTCTGATGTCAAGTTTTTGATAAAGAGCCTGTTTTGGTTTAACACTGTAAAAGTTTTGTTGTATAAAACAAGATAATCTTTTGTATCTATTATGTAATCAAGTTAATTATATGTATTTAGCTTCCGCGTGCGGTATATTATATGTTTTAAAAATACAGTGTTATAGTTGCGGTTTTCAAGTTCGTTCGAGGTTCAAGTTCCGTGTTTGTTTTCAGATCGGGTATCATGGTTCCGTCAAGTTCGTTGTTGTTCGAGGTTCAGATCATTTGTTTTCAGATCGAGTTTCAGGTTCCGTCAAGTTCGTTTCTGTTCAAGTTCGTTGCTGCTCAAGTTTGTTACAAGTTTTCACAACGAGTTTCAGTTGGTTCGTGTGGGTCGTGATCGTGGTTGGTTCGAGGTTTCGTGTTTCAGATCTGGTTTCTGCCTCAGATCGTGGTTAGTTCGTGGGTTCGAGTGGGTCATGATTAGTCCGTGTTCAGATCATGGTTAGTTCGTGTGTGGTTAGTTCCAACTGTTTCAGATAGTGTCGCGGTTAGTTTTTAGATCGTGGTTAATTCGTGTGGTGCGTGGTTAGTCCCAACAATTTCGGTCGGTCCATTTAATCTATTCTGAAATATCGTTTGCCACCACCTGGTTGGATGTCGCAACCTTTGTGAGTTTGTTAGTTCGGGTCGGTGTTTAGATGGAGGTCGAATAGGTTCGACCCCACCGGGTGGCTGCCCTTTGTGCTTTACGACTTTTAGTTAGGTTGACCGGATTGGTTTGTCAATGTTGGTTATTAGCTGTTTAGCGGGATAGGTGATCGGGTTTAAATTTTAATGTTTGTATCATTGTTGTATTAACTAGCATCTAGCTAGTTTTTTTGATTATATCTAACAAATACATTGCCTTTCAAAAAAAAAAACTAATTGAAGTTTTAACCTATTATTACAAGTCTTAGAATGATTTATTCGCTGAGCTTCATAGCTTATCAGATGTTTTTGTAAACTTTTCAGGTGTTTAAAAGCTGTCGACGGCAAGGCTCCAGTGGATGACGATTTGCAACTCCTAGTTTATGTTTTTAGTATCAAGTTGATGTCCCAAAACTTTTAAATAATGATTTTGTCTGTAATAAACTAAGTTATGTTACTTTTTATCAATTTCAAAACACTGTTGAACTCCTTTGTTTTTTTAAAAGATTATTAAAACCGCTTCCGCTAATTAATTTTCAGAAAATTATGGGTTGCACACGAAACTTTTATGAATTATTGAAAAGTTTTTTATTAAATCTGCTTTCTATGAAAATGGGGCATTACATCAATTAGTCAAGTAAACAAACCATATTAACTAGCAAACTAATTATCAATGATTCAAGTAAAGATTTAAAGATTATAAAGAGAAAATTAGAACCTTATTGTTTGAACTTTAAAACATTGAAATTTGAATGAATTTTGTATAACCGACTAACTTTTGAGTCTTGATCCTCGAATAACTCTCACAATCTTAAAACTTTAACACTTAAATACTTAGTACTTTATATCTATTTGTAAGAGCTCAAACAAAACAAAAAATCAGTTAATCGTATCAAAATAAGAACTAAATCAAAACAAGAAATCGGTTAATCATATCAAGATTAGAATTTTAAAGATTACCATCTAAACTTTAGAGGAGCTGATCGATGATGTCTAAATTTCGAGATGAAAGAATCGGATACAAAGAACCAGTCAACGAGAGTCGTAAGGTTGTAAATCAAGGAATGAGGATTCAATATCGCAGGTTACAAAGGTAACAATGTCCGTTAAAAAGGGTTTGCCATTTCTAACTTTCGCTTTTGCCTTTTGGTTTCTAGAGAATGAATGTTGGAAGACGCAATATCAAAAATCCAAGAGTCTGTTTCAAACTTGCAGAAGGCAGCTCGAGTCTGTAGAAAGCGACCTGCGACGATCGGACTTCTCCGCCAAAACCCTTTTGTTTCTTGTTTATTTATAGATATCCCTCCATGCCTAAGAACGACGGCCCAAAAGTTTTTATTTGGCTTCTTGGGCTTAAAAATAATGTGCTTATATATATGTAGACACACACACACATGATCATGATGTATAAGTGTTAGGCTCCTCCTGACCATGGGCTTCAAGTGTTTGCCCAGAAGTCCTCTTCATTAGAGGAATTAACGTCTTGATCCGAGTCATCATGAAGTTCATCCTCATCCAAAACTGAATCCTTGAAGAAACTTGAACCGGAGACTAGAAATAGTCTACATGATTATCGAGCACACAATCCTCTGGGATAATGACTTCACCACATACTTTAGAAATATCTAAATAAGCATTTGTGCACCACACATTAACCCTGTTCTCGAGTTTTTAAATGAAGGAGAAGGGAAGGAAAGGGAAGAATGGAAAGAAAAAGGAAAGATAAAAAAACTCCCCCTCTCAATCATCCTAAAAGTGGAGGGGAAGTTTTTACATATAAAAATGATAAAAGTGCCCCTCCTAACCCTTTCCTTCCCCTCCTTAAAAAAAACTCAAGAACACAGTTTCCCTAAATAAACCTTCTCCTCCTTTCCCTCCCCTCCATAAATTAACTCGAGAACAGGGTGATAGGGATGTGTTGACCTCGTTGTCGAACTTAACCAACACCGATAATGTTAGATTATGTGCAGAGATAATTAATGGGCACATTGTATCCAATGTTATAAGAGACTAAAGGGTCACACCGCTGCATACCCAATTCGGAACAGTTGGATTTCACCTTTATTCTGTGTGGAAATAATTAATCAGTTAGATTAATTATTAAAGATAATTTACCAGTTGGATTAATTATCGAGAAGAGATAAATAAATAATTAATCAGTTTGTATTAATTATTAGAAAGGAATAAATAATAAATAGTTATTTATTATTTAAAGATAATTAAATATTAAGTTTTAATATTTAACGGACCAGTTAATTAATAGTTAATTAATTAACTAGTAAAGTCCAAGGGATGAATATGAGAAGAGATGAAAGTTTAATTAAAACCAGCAGGCTTTTAGTTAAACGGGCTTAGGTCCAAGTTAATCCTTATAAATATATCCTTAAGGCTTAAGGATTAAGATAAGAGACATAAGGATTAACCCTAGCCGCCACTCTCCTTCTCTCTCTCAATTTCGCCCTCTCTCTCGGTCGACCTCACTATCGACTGTAGCACACACTCTCTCTCGGCCCTCTCTCTCTTCGACGATCAAGAAGAAAACACCAAGGGTGTTTCTCGGTTTTGGTGATCGACGCAAAGGACACACACACACTCTCTCGGTTTCGAGAATTGTGATTCGGGTGAATCCAGGAGCGGTCTAGCAGCCAGTTCCAGTGAGGTGCAGTAGTGGTGGACTATCTTTAGCAATCCTAAAAGTTTTTGTTCAGGTATGATTTTATAACCTTATCTATGGGTTGTTTGTAAGAAACTATGTTGATCATATAAAAGTTTAAAGATCCTAACCCTTTTTGGGGTTTAGAGGGTTGTGTTCAATCCAATTCCGTTTTTAGGATTGAACCAGTAGAATCAAACCCAGGTTTGACCAGTTTGAGTCATATGGTGGTTTGGTCAGGTTCAAAACCCTTCAGATAATCTACGGTAAGGTTCATAAGGACCCTAGTATTCAATATTCTTACTTTACCGAACTTGGCGTTCAAAGCTTTGGAGTTCTTTACTCCAAGAAATCTTGAAAAATAAAGTGTTTCTTCATCCGGAAAAGGTCCCTTGCTATATAAATAAAGTTCGATCAAGAATTGTTTTCCTACAAGAACTACAAGAACAAATCTTCGCTTTTGATTAAAATTAAATCAATGGTTAACAATTTTGGTTGCTCTCATTAATGACTAATGATTGACTCATTAATGACGCATTAATAAGAGGTATTTGGGAAAATCAAGTCTCGCACATCAATGACGGCT
The DNA here is from genome assembly GCA_947179395.2 of Pulicaria dysenterica. Taxonomy (NCBI): domain Eukaryota; kingdom Viridiplantae; phylum Streptophyta; class Magnoliopsida; order Asterales; family Asteraceae; genus Pulicaria; species Pulicaria dysenterica. Next base: position 6,830,824 of record OX359291.1, on the reverse strand, counting down.
CATCCAGACGTAACTCGCGCTTGAAAACATGTATAATCGACCAAAATACTCTTATGAATGAGTCATATATGATGTTACAAACAATTCAGTTTTCGTATGGAAATACAATTTTTGTTTAAGGTTTTCTTTCTTTCTCTATCTATATTTAAGGAAAAGTTTATTCAAAAATCATTCTTAATACAATTATTATTTGTAATCACTATTAATGTTAATTAGTATGTATGGTTAGTAAAATAACTTTTTGATTTAAAAATAAATAATTCTGAAAATATTATATCAAAATAGGTGTAGATATACATTAAATAATTTTCCAGTTTTAAGCAAACAGCATTAAATAATTTGGGATACCAAAGAATGAAAGAAAAATTTCATTTACAAAATTACAATAGCATTTAATACGAGCATAATTACCTCAAAAATAGAAAAGATTGCATCGAAATAAAAAGATTTGCTAAACAGTACCATCATTCTTTCAATTTCAAATCAACTTTAATGACCGTTTTACCCCTTTCAAATCCTAGTTTCAAGGGCATTTACGTCCATATTTAATTATTTACAACAACTATATTTTCTTACTCTTTAAATATTTACAGTTTGACACACCATTTTCTCCAACTCCTTTTCCCTTTCACCATTATTTACCCTCTGTTTCTAACAATTTGCCATTTTCGTCGCTAAGTATGGCCTCAGGGTCACCACCATTGCCGGAAGCGGCACCTTCATGTGCGAGTTCAACTCCTGAAACTTGGGAGTACGATCAAAATCGGGTCATCGATATGCAACTCAAGTGTATACTTCGCCACCAACTCCCGTTTCGTGTCTTCGACAACGATCTGTGGACGGAATTTTATGAACTCCTGCAACCAGAATACGAAAGGGTCAGTAAAATCACTCTTAAACGTCTTGCATTCAAATACTACATTCAAGCTAAGAAAGATTTGGTCAAATATTTTGAAAGTTTTATGGGTAAATGTAGTCTCACAATCCATGTATGGGACACTGCTTTCATCAGTGTACAGTATGTTTGTATTACTTGTCACTGGATTGATCCTGATACATGGAAAATTTCTAGAAGAACTATCTGCATTCATGGGCATGAAGATATTCATGAAACTATTACTGACTGCGTTTCTGATTTCAAGTTAAAAGATAAAATCTTGAGTGTAAGCTATGATTATGCCGATAATGGTATCGATTTCAAGAAGGGTTTTGAAATGTTGAAAAAAGATTTAAACCCAATTTTAGATGGGATTCTTTTTCAAACAAGATGTGCATCACATATCTTGATTTCAATGGTTCAAATCTGTCTTGATTACGTTGACCCTGTTATCGAGAAACTTAGGAACATGTTGATGCATGTGTGTACATTGAAAGTAGACGAATTTGCAGAGTATTTGAGTGCAAAAGATGTGAAATTTACCGACCCAATACTCAATTATTCTGATGAATGGAACACAACCTACAAAATGTTGAAGGGTCTTGCAAATCAAAGATCAATACTCACAGACTTTTACGCTAATTCTGGCAAAAACGATATTACTGATAACGACTGGGAGATTGTTGATTCGCTTTTGGGCATATTAAAAGTTTTTCGAACTTCTACAGTTCGTTTATCCAATACTGATAAGCATCCAACATCATCACTAGTGTTAGGGGAAGCTTTGTTGATTTCAAGTATGTTGAAACAATATAAACAAGACCCCTTTTGGGAACCAGTGATTTCCCAGATGAAGTCAAAGTTTTTGGAATATTACGAAGCAATCCCAGTGATATATTCGATTGCAGCAGCTTTAAACCCCACAATCGGTGTTAATGGTGTGGAGAATATCATAGAAGACATTGCTGGAAACTTGGGGCTGGATGTAAACAACATGAATGACAGTAATTTCGCAACACTTAGTGTCACAAGATTTCGTTCTGCTTTCAAAGAAGTGTTTGATTACTATGATAATCAGCTCAGATCAAAAGCTTTGGTTACTGTAAATCCTGGGAATGCAGTATTGCAATCTGTTTTGAGAAAGAAATCAGAAACAGCGACGATTTCTAGTGATTTGGAGTTATACAGAAGGACTGATTTTGTTAATATTATGAGTGCTGATGAATATGAGAATATAAAGATTTTGGAGTGGTGGAGAATGAAAGGCAGACATCGGTATCCTGTTTTGGGGGCTATGGCCCTTGATATACTAACGGTCCAAGCGGGTAGCGAGGCTTTGGAATACGCCTTCTGGTTGAAGGGTAGGTTTTTGAGTGAGGAAGAGAGTAAACCGAACCCGTGGTGGTTAAAAAGGCGGATTTTCTTGAAGCAGTATTTTGATACGATTGGATGGGAAGCGAATGCTGATATAGTTAAAAGCGGGTTGGAAGAACTGGAAAGTGATGGTTATGATATATTTGGTAGCTGGGATGAAGCAGAAGAAGAAGAAGAAGATTGAAGTTTCTTGTGGTGAATGTGAAGATTTACTTGACCAATTTAGTTGGTTATTTTGAATGCAAATCTAAATCCTTCTGTTCTTGGAAGTTTGTGATGTTGTTAAGAAGAGTTATTTCTGCTTTTTGTTACATATGCAACAATTGCTAAGAATGAAGAAATCTCTTTTGCTACTTTGTCTCAAATTCAACATTCACACACATCTCTTGAATAATGCCAGATATCATGTAACATCTTATTTGCCTACACAAAATGATTAATAAGCATTGCTATATGATATGAGTTAATGGAATTGAAATTTCAGTTTGTTCACCAATTCAACATACAAACCAAGAATGATCTCTCCTTGTACAGTAGAAACAAAGGGTATATATATATTGTAGCAATTAAGAGACTCTACTAACGTATTCAAGATTTTTGTGTTCTTCAGTTTTGATTTATGGCTCTAGCTAGGCTGATTCAAGATTTTTATGTTCGTTTGTTCCAGTCAATCAAGTGTTTTTTCTTGTGTTCTTTATTCTAGAGTTCTATAAACATATTCAAGGTTTTGGGTCAATTTCTCTCTAACTCTGTCACATGCGGTCTCTCTATATCTTTGTTGCACAGACACTTTTTATAATATAAAAAAATGAAATAAAGGTAAGAAAGTTGAAAGATAAAGATTTATAGGTTGAACGATGAGAGTAAAATACATAATGAGAGTGATACGTTACTATGTAACAAGAAAGATAGAGATGAGATATAATATCTCATGTTCATAGTATCAATGAATCTTATAATTTGTTTATTGTTTGGTTTAACCTAAGATGGCTTACGTAAAGTTATGTACAATCTGATTATAATATGCTTACTTCAACATGTGTTTTGTGTGATCTTCATACAGGTTCACGCAAATAGACCACTACAAGTAGTCATTATATATAAAAATCATTTTTTAGATATATAATCTTTTTGAACAATAAACTCTTAAATACGCTAATTTTACAGCTTTTATAAAATGTTTTATTATTAAAACTAAAATGTATTAGTGTGGTATAGTGATAATTAATAATTGTTTTAGTTTCAATTCAATGATGAACATGAATGGATTTTCAATGAACAATTTGTTCATATCGGTGTGTTTTCAACATGTTTTATGAGCAATTTGTTTAGATAGTGGTCAAATGTTTATTCGTGATGTAGCATTTGAAAGTGGAAGCGAGATAAAAAAACAAATAATGTAATTAACGCTTTTTAGCTATTTTTAACTGTATTCATATTCATAGACACTTTAAGTGAAGAAAGGTCTGTATTGATTTATTTATCTATTTAAACGTTTAAGAGCGTAAAAAAAGAAGTGTACGTCCGATTGTTGAAGGAAAGGAACCAAAATTCTCTTGGTATCTTTGTTGTGGGGGAAGGGTCTTAGAGGAGGGATTAATTGTAAAGTTTAATAAAAGGTAAGATGGGTAAAATTATCCATTGATATGAAATTGTTGTTTATGTTTGGATCAAATCCCTTTTCCAAAATCACATACTTTATCAACAATTATTTTCAAGAAAATACTTTAACAAACATGTTTCATATTTTTCCTCAAGAATGAAAACTCCACCCCATGTTTTCTATTTTTTTAGAAAAATGAAAACCCCGCCTTTTTTTACAAAAAATAAACAACAGAAAATTTCTCGTACTAAACGTAGCCTTAGTTTTTAAAAGTGGCAATCACAAATATGTTTTTATAATCAACGTTCTATAATTTTCATACTTGCGTTTTAATTGTGATAGATTTTCTATACGTGAAACGAAGTTACCATTTTTAAAAACCAAAATTATATTTTTTATTCTAATAATGGGATATGGTTATATTTTTTTTATAATAATGATAATAATAATATTATTATGAGAAATGACCCGTAATCTTAAGATCACTATCTTATTTATATTAATTTTATCAATCAGTAGTTTAGTTATTTCTATATTTACCCATTTTCTAAGATGATATTAAAATTAGGAGTTATTTTTAGATCACCAAAACAAAACTTAAAATAAACGATCCGTAATTATTATATTATATTACTTTCATAAAACATTACTTTAATAAATAATAGTTTAGATTATTTTTGTATTTAATCATTTCATAAGCTCAAAACAAATAATAATTATTTTCAAATAATAATAGATCACCCAAAACAAAACTTATAACAAAATGATTCACCATCATCGTCTCAAGTTCAAATCTTGATTAAGATTTCTCTTCCATCTCTCTTCATGCCACCAGCTACGATACATCTACTCCTCATATTCGCTCTGTTCATTCCTCCACACCCAACCACCGGCGATCAATCATTCATCTCGGTACTCATAACCCAAAAGGGTCTCAATTTCGTCAAGAATTTTCTCGTAACGAAAGCGATTTCTACACTCACACCCACTTCGATTCCCGGGTTCCAAAAGGCTGTTCAAATCCCTGTAATCGGTAAAGTGTATATTGCTCTTTCAGACATCACTATTTCCCGGGTCAAAGTCGGGTCATCGGATGTCGTACCCGGTACCGCCGGTGTTTCTATTGATGGGGCAGATGTTACTGGTAATTTGACGGTGAGATGGCATTATTCTTATGGTACTTGGCTTGTTCCGCTTTCAATTTCGGATAATGGAACTGCTTCTATTGAGGTATTTCACAAATTCAAGAGTTCTTGAAAATTTCAGTTAAATTAATTATTACGTTAAGTACAATTAGAAGATTGAAATTGTTGCATCGCATTTATCTTTGTGCGGGTTAATATCTATAACTTCGATTCTGTGAGTTCAATTCAAACAAGTTAAAAGTTGAAACAGTGAAATGTTCAGGTGGTGTTTGGGATTGCTTATAATCTCAAATAAGTTGTTTTAGGGGTGTTTGGGATTGCTTATTAAAATTGCTTATCTGCTATTCTGCTTAGAGTGTTTTGCAACAATAAGCTTCATTAAGAATGTTGGGTTAAGATCCTCTCATGTTTGGATCAAACATGACGAGTCATGTTCTCTCGCAAACATAAGAGTCGGTCCCTTGTTTTAATCAACAATAGGTCCCCTTTGTAGGGTCCACTCATTGTGAGAGAACATGATCACTCATGTTTGACCTAACATGAGAGGATCCTAACCCAAGAATGTTTAAGTTTGTTTATCCAAATTGCTTTATTTTGTAAAGGGGGTGTTTGAATTTTTGTTTTCAAAGTAATTATTGTGACTGTAATATTAGAATTAGAGTAGTTTAATTGATTAATTTTTCAGACTAAATAATTAGAATGTTGAAATCATTATGCCATTATGGTTATAGACTTATAGTTGATACGGCTTCTTATGATGTAAATGAATGGTGACGTTGCTTGAATTTGACATTCTTGAAGCAAAGGAAGTTTATTATTAACTAATTTGTTTCTTTCTTTTTCTGTGCTAAAGGTTGATCGCATGGAAGTTGGTTTAATACTAGGATTGCACAACGAACATGGATCTATTAAACTTTCAATCATGGAATGTAATTGTCACGTGCATGATATCTCCATAGACTTGGATGGAGGGGCAGCTTGGCTCTATCAAGGGTATGTTACTCTTTTCACCTCACACCATTTCTTGATTTGACAAATCTTTTAGAATAGTAAGATAGTAAAATTGAAAGACTTTTCAACTTCAAAAAAAGTTTCAAAGCTACACCTTATTTCAAAAATATATCTTTATATATGAAAGACTTTTAGAATAGTAATGATTGTTTACCCTTTTCATATAGTCATTCAAAAAATGAAGATATGATAATGGGTCCCGTCTTCATTTATAAAAAATGAAGACGGAACTCAGGAAACATAAAGTGGAAGAAAGTTGTATAAACAAACAGCTCCTAATTTTTTTAACTATATTTCAGGATCTTGAATGCTTTCAAAGAAGAAATAGTATCAGCAGTAGAAAAGGCAATTACCAAGCAATTGAAAACCGGAGTTTCAGAGCTTGGATTTTTTCTACAAACTCTTCCAAAACAAATACCAGTGGATGATATTGCCTCATTGAATGTTACACTTGTTAATGACCCGTTCTTGAGTGACACGTCGTTAGGGTTTGATATAAATGGATTATTCACAGAATCGAAAACTCACACACACTCGTACCACAATGGTTTGCTGCCATCAGTTTATTGTTCAGATCCTTCAAAGATGGTTGGAATTGCCTTAGATGAAGCTGTTTTTACATCTGCATTTGCCTTATACTACAATGTGATTCCTCGAATCCTGAATTCAGTCTTATATGATATAAACTTTTTAAGATTTACAACTTTGTTTCATTTGAATCATATGTATAAAGTTGGAAATTTCAGGCAACGTTTATGCACTGGATTGTGGATAAAGTCCCTGAGCAATGTTATCTATTGAACACCCAAGGATGGAGATTTATAATTCCTCAACTCTACAAGAAATACCCGAATGCTGATATGAATTTGGGCATCTCTTTATCTGATCCTCCAGTTGTGAAAATATCATGGCAGAAAATCGGTGCTACTGTCTATGCAGATATAATTATTGATGTTCTTGAAAGGGATGACACAATACCCGTTGCTTGTATCTCGTTGGTAATAACCTTTATTATTATTGTTATTATTATTATTATTATTATCACGTTTAACTCCATTTTATGACCTAAAAAGAACAGAAGAATTTATAATTGAAGTTAAATGTAAATTATTTATGTTTCCTCATCAAGATTTACATTACAATTTTTCTTGTTACAGGTAATTTCCGGCACAGGTTCAGTTCAAATTTCTGAAAATATCCTTGGAGGTCATTTGAAAATGGATGATTTCACCATGTCGTTAAAATGGAGCAACATTGGCACCTTGCACATGTTTCTAATTCAGGTAATCAGTTGATTTCATCTTCATGTTTTCACAATGAAATTTTGAATTTTGATTTAATTATTTAATTACTTTCCATATGAAATTTTGAATTTTGGTCCGTGGTTTTCGACTGTTCAACCTGTTTTGTTTTTAGTTTTTCTTTAAGTTTAATTGGTATGACCGCGTATCAGTTAACCGGAACCCAAATTGACCTGTTTTTATATAAACAGATTGGAACTTCACCTAACTGATTAACGGGTTGATTCATGTATCTTTTTTTTCTCTAAATGTGCAAACGATTAAACGGGTTGAAAGTTACCCAAGGTGTATTTTTAATGCATAAAACCTTGTAATAAATTAACATTATTCTTGATATAATTTAATTTTTGCATTCATATTTGAGGCACCAAATATTTAATTGAAAAGTTCAAACTTTTGACAAAAAAGTAACTATTTTAACACCATCATCCAACCGGCCTGCCTGTCCATTTTGCCACCTCTAATCTCCAGACTCTTCACAAATAGAAAAGCTTAACTTGTAGAAGGTTATGGCAAAATGGTCATTTTGCAAAATGCAATACAAAAAGGGCTTTTCGTTCGTTCCCTTTTTTCTTTAAAAAACTAGAAACAAAGCAAATGCGCACATCCTATTAGTAACATAATATTTAAAGACTAAGCTAGATACCATTTAGGCTTAAGGGCGTATGGTAACACTAAGTTTACGCGCTAATATGAATAAATATCAGTTGGTTAATGAATGTTTGCGACATCTGTTTTGCAGCCCGTGATGTGGACACTAATCGAAACTGTTTTCTTGCCATATGTGAATGCACGGCTCGGGGCAGGGTTCCCTCTGCCAATAATCAGTGGTTTTATGCTTCAAAACGCTGAAATATTAGCCTCGGATTCTAGAATTACAATCTGCAGTGACGTTAGTTATCAAGAAGCGTTTGATAATAATAGCCACACCCGGGTCTACACTTCATAAAACTCCTGATCAATGTTGTGTGTATAATATGTACACTTCTTGAAACCTATGTACATTGTTCTTGATTTTAAGTTTTTTTGTTATAAATGTAGAAATGTAAATCAATCCAACTGCTGAACAGCATGTACTGTGGTGTACTGATCTCCAAGAATGCATAAATTATTTATAGCCCTTGATTTTGTTTTGGTGACCTACATACATTTTCTTATAAAATTGATTTGTTAAATTAAAGGTTAATGGTCGTACAATAAATTTTATTCTCAATTAGTCTTTTATTTATATTATAAGATTATGTATTAAGTTAGTTATAAAGTAACCGATACGAACCTCATCAAATCTATATTAACTTCAGTAGATCAGATCAAGTATTACAGAAAAAAGATTTGATTGCTGAAGGTTGGAAAAGGTTTGGATTTTAGTTAAATAGGTTTGTGATTATAGTTTAAAAGCTTTTTTCCCTTGAGGAAGAAAAACATAACATCAAATCAAGTTTTACCTTAAGAAGATATAACTATACTTATGGGAGTGTTTGGATTGCTGAAGGCTTAAAATAGAATGTAATCTTATAAAAAAGTTAAACTATAAAGGATTAATTTCTATTTCATGTTTGGCCAATGAAATAGAATTCTAGGATCAAAATTCACTTTATTCATTTTTATGAAAAAACTTTTTATTTAATAGTTTTGGCTTAAACCAAACCGTTATAAAGTAATTAATATTAAATTAGTTTTTATTTGTATAATTACAATTAGCATCATTGTTGTCATTGCCGTTGCCACCAGTCACCACAATATTCGATGTCGACGTCAGTGACTAGTGGTGGCAGGGTGGTATTGGTGGAGTGACTAGTGGTGGTAGAAGCGATCAATGGTGTATACGATAGCACACAACAATATTGATTATGGATGGTGATAGTAGTCGATGGTGGCGACAATGATAGGTAGTGTTCGTGATGGTGCCGATGATCGGTGGTGGTGGTGAAGGCGGTTGGCACCATTAGGTAGTGACGATGGTTAGTGGAGGTGGCGGTTGATGTTGGTGGTGGTGGTCGATGGTGCCGGCGGCGGCTAGTGGTGCAATGGTGGGGGCGGTGACTGTGTTCGTAGCGACGTTTGTTAGTGGTAGTGCGACAATGGTTGAAAAATGTGGTGGTGGCCGGTGGTGGCAATGACGGCCGATAATACAATGGTTGATGGTGTTCGTATCGGCCCCGGTGGCGAGACTTGAAAGGGTACTTTGGTATTAGTTGTGATCGGTGGTGACAATGAAAGTATATTACATTTACACACTTTTGTTATTATATGTATCACACTTTAAAATTTTAGATTGTATGCATCAAACTTTTAATTTGTTGCTAATTTTTGTACTTTGATTACATAAAAAATGGAAAAATGAATAAGTTTAGTACATACAATAGTTACTTTAATACACACAATAACGATAATAGTAAGTTTAATATACGCAATAACGACAAATTAAATGTTCAATACATACAATAGAAATTGTTAAAGTTCGATAGACACAATAGCAAAATGTGTAAAACTGGATACATTTAGAATAATTACCATATTTAATATACTCATTCTATAAGCCCCAAGTAATAGATATTAGAGATTTGACAAAAGTATTAAGTATGACGGATGATTAGATCTTGATGAAAATGAACTTTATATAGAACTGAAGTTGTTTCACATGTTTTTACCTAGTGAACTATCAAATCTAATGGTGTGTTAATATCTTAAACAATGCGATTGTTTTCCTAGTGCAATTATTGCATATAGAGTTTTGTTAACGATTCGAATAACGTTGACATCTACATAAACAAGTTTTTCGAAACTTATGTTGCTGATGTCTTACTTATTGTCCAGAATATCACAAGAAAAACTTAATGGATCGAAAACGATATTTATTAGGAGCGATACTTGATTATGAAGAGTTGATTCATAATTTTGTTTCTATTAATGGTAGGAGAATTTCATGATTCCTATAACTATGTATGATAAAGTATTTACACTATTGTTTTTTGTTTTAGTTATTGATATAACAAATATCGTAGTTTTAGTAAAAAAAATTCATATATATTTGTGTAAAGGGGGCACATTTTTCTTCTTCATACAGGACCTAAAATTCATGGGACGCAATCAGTGGAGCCTAAGAGATGTACGTTATATTAACTACAAGAATATTTAAATTTCTTGCAAAAAGAATTTATTAAACAGAACAATGAAATAAAATTATTTTTAATTATATCAGATTCCATTAAACTTTGCAAACAAACATCTCTGTGTTTCTCATATCGAGTGACGGATGTTTTTGAAAGTAAATACTTCTAAAGGCCGAAACCTGTAAATCTCAGATAGTTTAGGGACTAAAAGGGTTACTGCCCGATTCTTGAGAGATGTCGTATGTGCAGAAGATAAACAGGCAAAATTGCTTAATACATGGATTCGTTACTCACCAAAACCTTCGTTAAACCCTTCTCTTTACACCCAAAAATGCGGTTATCCATGACAATCACAAACCCTAGCTTCCCATCTGTTCCCCCATTTCACCAATCCACCCCTCACCCTCCTTCATACAAACAACCCCCAATGATAACACTTCAGAAACCATCAAAAACCCATGATACTTCTACAAATTCCCTAAAGAATTCTGGGTTTTTATCAGCAATTGGGAACGCAATCGAAGAACAGGAGTATAGGAAAGCCAGGGCTGAAGTTATTCGAAAAGGGACAGGGTTAGAGGGTTATAATATCGAGGGTCTTTCAATTGGTGGTCACGAAACTTGTGTTATTATCCCTGAATTCAAGTGTGCGTTTGATATCGGAAGGTGTCCTCCCAGAGCTGTTGCCATGAACTATTTGTTCATTACTCATGCTCACCTTGATCACATTGTAAGATTTTGCTTAAAGTTCTTATCTTTTTTGTGATTTTGATGTCCAATTGACTGAAATTATCCATGTTTTTTATATTGATCGAGTAAAAGGTTCTGTAATCATGTTAAAGATTCGATTTTTGGTCTCAAAATTACTTGATTGTATGCCAGTGAAGGGGTTTATAGCCTCCCAAGACTAACAGGATAAATCTGTTGGTCTCAAAATTGATCACACAGGGGCTGTTTGTTAAAATATAATGATTAAACACGGAATGTTTCTGTGGTCTGAATAATTCAAAGACTCTGAATGTATTTGTCTCGATGCTGTTTGATAAAGTTATCGAATAATGAAAAGACTGCTTATGGTTTTCTGTTGTTATAGGGCGGGCTACCCATGTATATCGCAACTCGTGGTTTGTATAGCATGAGTCCCCCAACTGTATTTGTACCTCCTTCCATTAAAGAGGATGTTGAAAACTTAATCGAGCTTCACAGGAAGATGGGTCAGGTGGAGCTAAATCTTGATTTGGTTGCATTGGATGTAGGTCTGGTTTCTTTTAAACACCTCTTTGTATTGTAAGACAATTTCACTTGATGCTTATCAAAGCATAACATGTATGTTCTGCTTTTTTCCCTCTTAGGAGAGACATATGAGCTAAGAAACGATCTTGTTGTACGGCCTTTTAAAACTCATCATGTCATACCCAGTCAGGTATATTCTCCTGATCTTTTTGATGATCAAATTGCACACAAAAGGATGTACTTTTGACCTTAAGAATTAAAGAACATTAGTGGTTGTTACAGCTTTTATGATAAACTTATCTCCAGGGTTATGTCATTTACTCGGTTCGCAAGAAGCTAAAAAAGCAATACGCTCATTTGAAAGGAAGAGAAATCGAGAAAAAGAAGAAATCTGGTGTTGAGGTTTGTAGATTTGGATTGATCGCCTTTTGATCGTCTTCTTTCCTCATTATTCCTTTTTTTGTTCTTTTAGATTACAGATATCATATTGTCCCCAGAGGTGGCATTCACTGGTGATACAAGTTCTGATTTTATACTTGATCCCAGAAGTTCTGATGCCTTAAGAGCCAAAGTTCTTATTACTGAGGTAAAATTTTCTTTTTTAGTTTCTGGCATCTATGGTTGAAAAGCTTGACCTTGGAATGATCTTGGTAGGCTACTTTCTTGGATGACAAATGTAATATTGAGCATGCGCGAGAACATGGTCACATGCATATTGATGAGGTAATATTTCCATCTTGATAGGGGCCACGATTTCGACCTATTTATCTAAAAAAGGGTTGATTTGGGTTCTGTTTTATCTCAAACGGGTCAAATAAAGAACGTAGCTTAAAGTGGAGCGACTCAAATGGGATAAACAAATTGAAAGTCACTTGTCTTTTAAGAAGCATTAGACCTTCTAAGCCATTTTAGTCGATTATCATTCATGAGTTGTGTTCAATATAGTCCATATAAAAAACATAGTCCTGATCACATGTGAATTATATTGAACATTTCTCTATTATTCATTTGTAGAATAACAAAAGTATTCAATTTCAGATTATCGAGCATGCTAAGTGGATTAGAAACGACTCGATTCTATTGACTCATTTCTCTTCACGCTACCATATCGAGGTAATCTTGAAAAGAAAGACTTCCCCTTCATTTGTATTCTTTTAACAACTTCTGTTTGCAGGAAATCCGTGAAGCTGTGACAAAGTTGCAGTCAAAGGTTTCAGCGAAAGTGGTTCCACTCACAGAAGGTTTTAGATCAATGTACTCATCATAACCGCATAATTGGGAATCTAATTTTGTGGGTATTATTACTTCAATTCTTGTGTATATGTAGAGTTTTGAAATTCAGAAAATGAAGAATGAATTAAACTCAGAACCACCACTGTAAAAGTAAAGAACCAAGATTTTGACAACAAAGGTTTGATAGTCAAATTGGGCAACAATGAACTATAAATCAATTGCTAATTAAACAAGATTGACCTACAAACTTTGGTTAATTAAAGGGTTGCAAACAGAAGAGCCGCGTTTGTTCCTCCAAACCCGAAAGCATTTGATAAAGCTGCTTTGATTTGCATCTGCTTTGAAGCAGTCAAAGGCATGAAAGCTTCTTTGAAAATAGGATCTGGGTTAGTCAAATTAAGCGACAAAGGCGCAATTCCCTGCAATAATATAGCACAAAACTTTCATTACAGCAACAACAATTGAAAAAAAGTAACCAAAGCTTCATACTGCAAACATGACATAGTTCAAGATTTTGTATTTACATTATGTATGGCAAGAACAGAGAATATTGCCTCAACTGCTCCAGCAGCCCCAAGAAGATGCCCGATAGCACCCTAAACGGTTTACAAGAGTTTCAAATACAACATTAGAACATGGAATACAGAGTTTCAAATACAACATTAGAACATGGAATACAGAGTTTCAAATACAACATTAGAACATGGAATACAATAAATCAGAACTAAATTTCCAATATAATCACAATATAACTCTTTCAAGAGCAAGATACATTTATTCATATTCAAAAATCACATGCTTTTATATTTACATCCTTACAAAAGGATGCTACAAATTACCTTTGTGGATGAAAAAGCCAAGGCACCAGATGTTGCATGTTCAGTAAACAAAGATTTAATTGCTTGGGCTTCCACCATGTCACCTGAAAAATAAACAATTTGTAACCCTCTAATATTGATTAAAATCAGTCCATAGAGAAAATCATAAATCAAAATGGATATTACCCAAAGGCGTTGACGTGGCATGGGCATTCACATAGTCCACTTGATCAGGGAGAAGGCCCGACTGTAACTCACAAGAAGATGGAAAAAAAAATGTTAGCGAATATAATGTCAAAAATGGTAAGTTTTAAAATACAACGCTTCATGTATACAAAGTATATATCAAAGACTTCAGCCTGAAACCTGTTTTAAAGCACGTGACATGGCGAGAATTGCACCTCTCCCATCCGTGTGTGGTTGTGTGATATGATGTGCATCACCTTAATAAAGAAAGATACATATTTTACTCATAAAAACTTACAAAGTAATTAATAATAAGACCAAAAGTCAACAAAGTCAAACCTGACATCCCATAACCACGTAGCTCGGCATATATATTTGCTCCTCTCTTTTTTGCATGTTCGAATTCCTATGACAAACGACTATAAAATTAAAACTGAGAAGACAAATGTCACACAAAAGGACCTACAAAAGATTACATTCTACACTTAAAAAACTTTTGCATACAGAGCAGAATGATTACTCACTTCCAGAACAAGAACACCAGCACCTTCTCCTATGCTGCATCCAAAAATGCGTTGATATAACTTATATTGCTCATGACATAAACAAGGTTACATGGTGCTAAAACTATTTACTAACATACACAAATCCATCTCGTTCACAATCAAAAGGCCTTGAAGCTTCTTGAGGGGTAGAATTGTACTTTGTAGCTAGTGCCCTTAATCTGCATTGGTTAGACTGTGTATGAGTGTTTCACATCAGTTCCATTAAAACCTCAAAAATCAAGATGAGTTTATTGTTGCTCAAACAAGGATTTTTATATTATTTACTTGCAAAATCCTGCTATTGATAAAGCATCAATGCTGGCCTCTGTTCCACCAGCCACCATAACATCAGCATCTCCAAACTGAATCATTCTTGCTGCATCACCGATTGAATTTGCACCTGTGGCACAAGCCGTCACTGCAGCATGGTTGGGTCCCTAAAATCAATATCAATACTAAAATATGCATCAAACAAACGAAAATAGGAGAGGGTCCATGCTAGGAACCAGTATCTTAGATCTATTATTATTATGACAAATTTGTTAATGAAGAAAGATTATTTCATTTACTGATTACATACACACCTGGAAGCCATACTTCATGCTTACATGACCAGCAGCCATGTTGATCAAAATCCGAGGGACAAAAAAAGGACTAAGACGACGAACTCTCTGAGTTAGAAAGAACAGATATAACAGTCATTCTCCATTTTATAAAAGATCCTAAAGATTTGTATCTTTGGAAATTTTGATCACAAATATCAATAATTGAAAGAAAGAAAGGAATAGAATTCAAAAAATTAACCTTTTCACAGATTAGTTGTGATGCATCCAGTATATCACCAATGCTTCCAATTCCCCCACCTATAGAAACCCCCTGATTTCTTCAAGTTAGAAAGAAAATAAAGCAACAAAAAGAAGGCAAACCAACACAATCATGAAATGCATATTATATACAGTTTTCTCCTTGTCCTCCAGCTCAGAGGGTATCCAGTTTGCATCTCTAAGTGCTTCGTCAGCAGCACACAGTGCATAACTTATAAACCTTGAGATTGATTTACCATGCTGCAAAAAGAAAAAGATCAATTATTGTAACAGCTCGAACCCTGTAGCTTGATACTGTCCGCTTTGCCCCATTGGCTCAAAGTTTTGTTTATGGCATGGAACACTCCACCCAAAAGGCCTCATGCTAGGAGAGGTATCCACACCCTTATAAGGCATGTGTCGTTCCCCTCTCCAACTGATATGGGACGAATGTTACAATTATTCTTTAAAACATCAAAATACTATATCTAAGCTTCTAGCAAATATCATAATTACATGAAATACCTTAGAATCAAGCCACAAGGACTCGTTGAACTCGCCGGATTCAGTACCACAAGGTACAACAGCAGCCACCTTGGAAGTCAACTGTTCAAATGTATACAACTGAGTATCTTTGTCAAATCCACTCATTTTCAGGTCTTCAGTAGTTAAAGCCCTAATACCACTTTCCCCTTTGATTAAGCGTTTCCATGTGGTTTCTACTCCACAACCTAATGGTGTAACCATTCCTAAACCTACAATAACCCAAAAGAGTCAATTAACTCATCCTATTGACCATTTATCAATCGGCTTCCATGCGTTCCAAATTCAATTAAGATCAAAACATAACCCTAAGATCCTACATCTCAATATCGTTGTTAGTATTTGCAAATGGTACGCATTGAATCATGAAAATAGATTGAATTCATTCAGATGTAACAATCATGGGTGAAGGGGAAGAAATTACCAGTGACGACAACTCTTCTTTGAGTGGGAAACGGAGGAGGTTTGAAGTAATCAAGAGACCCACTAGAAGATGAAAATGAACGACGAATGTGGCGGTATAATTGCGCAGATAACCACCGGGGCTTATTCATAGCAGCAGAGGTGCAATTTGCTTGGAGTTTTGCAGGAATTCAAGCGGAATCAAGAAAACGTTAAACCCCCTGCAATGGTTTTGCCGATTGTGTTTATTTTGCTTATCTTGTCGTTTAAAGCCCCTGCTTTATGAACAATATGTCGGTTTTTACCCTTGAATATCAATTTTGATATTATTATTCGGATATATCAATTTTGATATTATTATTCGGATATATCATTATTTCATGACAATGAAGGGTCTGGTCAAACAAGAAAATCAAGAAAAGAATGGTGTGGTTTGGAACTAGATACGACATCCTTTAACATCATATATATATATATATATATATATATATATATATATATATATATATATATATATATATATATATATATATATATATATATATATATATATATATATATATATATATGAAATCAAAGGGCTTGTAGCCTAGCACTATAAGGTATTGAAATGGTGTAAAACAAATCATGATAGGATAAGGATAACGTCAATCAAGTTTTTTCACAACTTGAAAGGGCAAAAAACTTACATTCACTCTTCAAATTAATTTACTTTGAAGTTCGAAATCTCAGCCTTCGATTATGATTACCGATTTCAGTTCTTGTTTCTAAACGACTTTGTGTGATTTCGTCTCAAATGGTCAAACGATTTGGTGTGATTTCTTCATAAATTCGTAAACACATAAAAGATTTTTGATTTTTTTTTCATGTTCCTCCTAGACATCAAAACCATCTTGGCAATTAAATATTTGATATATGCTTTTTTTTTTAAAGTCAAATGCAATTGTATATTTCAAAATGTGACCCCATAAGCAATGAGGTCAAATACATGTTTTGTTACAGATCCAATTGACCTTATACATTTCAATTGGGCCAATAACAAACAAAATTATATCAATTTATTATCACTAAACAAAATGAGATTCAGCCTCCTTTTATGTAAACTACATCCGGTCCTGAAATCCAGTCCGACCACAGCAGTATGGTTCCAGACTTGACTCTGGCTTTCAACCATTGAAAGAGCAGAATTTTGACTTGTAGAGACGCATTCCATAACTGATTTTTACGCTCACCAAAAATGAATTCGTTTCGCGTTCGCCATATTACATACGCTGTAGTTCTAATTACCAAGTTCCACACTTTCAAGTTTTTCCTTGTAATTAGACCTGTAGCCATTGCAATAAGATCCTGGAAAGATTGTCCCCCCGAATATTCTAAATTCCACCAAGTGTGTATTTGTTCCCAAACAGTAACAACTTTTTTGCAAGTGAACAATGCATGCACTACCGTTTCTATATCGTCACTGCACCACGGGCATAGAGTAGATGGTATATCAATTCCTCTTTGAACAAGGTTCATCCTTACCGGTAATCGGTTGCGATCAACTCTCCATGCGAATACACATATTTTTTTTGGGATGAGATTTGACCAAAACGTTTCCAACACTTGTTCTTCGTGATATGAATCTTCAATGTATTTCCTGCAATCTCTGACTGAAAATTGACCATCTGATGAGAATGTGCAACTCCACTTATCGCTTTCATCCTTCTTCAAGTTTACTTCATTGAGTGACTCCATTAGCGAATCAAATTCAGTTTTGACTCTCCCTTTAACCTGTAGATGATCACCAATCTCCCAAACCCAGTTATGACCCATCCATTTCCCCATTTGACTTACTAAGAAGCCCTTATTTCCAAATTTATGAAAGACTCTTGAGAATAGGTATTTCAATTGTAAGTCTCCTAACCAAGTATCCTCCCAAAAGAGCGTGTTTGAACCGTTACCCACGTTGCATTTGAAACAGTTAGAAATATTAATCCCCAATTTGTTGAAATCACTAGCCACATTTACAATCCCCCCCCCCACATTCCGGAAACCATTTTAGGATTATTAACATTTAGACCCCCGTTCGCCCCGTGTATACTTGTTATTACTTTGACCCACAATGACTTTTTTTCTTTTGCAAAACGCCACCACCATTTAATAAGAAGACTCATGTTAAGTGATTTGAGATTACCCATTTCCAACCCCCCCCCCCCCCCGGATCTATCTGCTACGACTTTGTCCCACGCTACCCACGCAATTTTCTTAGAATTCCCCCCACCCCCCCCAAAAAAAAGATTTTCTAATTTTATCAATAAAAGCAAGGATACTGTTGGGAGCTCGAAACACTGAGAGGAAGTAGATCGGCAAACTGGATAAGACTGCTTTGGAAAGCGTAAGACGACCCCCAAAAGAAAGGCACTTTGATTTCCAAGAATTCAATTTTTCCTTAAACTTTGACGTCACTTTTTCCCAATGTTCCCTCTTTTTCATTGAAGCTTCGACTGGCACCCCTAAATAAGATAATCCCGACTCCCCTACGGAACACCCAATCTCCTTTGCAACTTCTTTTTGTTCCTCTTTATTAACCCCGATCCCCAGTAATCTGCTTTTTCCCAAATTGATCTTCATACCAGACCATTGGTACCAACATTTTAGAATTCCAATTGCAGCTTTGATATTCCGTTTTGACCACGTTCCAAAAATGATAGCGTCGTCTGCATATTGTAAATGAGAGATAGAAATCTTTTGTGATCCAATTTCTACCCCTTGAAACACCCCTTTTTGTACCGCTTCTTGAAACAACACATTCATCCCTTCGACTGCTATTAAAAACAGATAGGGTGCAATCGGGTCACCCTGCCTTACCCCTTTTTCAGCTTTAAACTCTTTTGATGGTGAACCATTAATCAAAACCGACATATAAGATGATTCCAAACTTGTTTTGATCCACCTAATCCATTTTTCTCCAAATCCCATTGTATACAACATTTCAATTAGGAAAGACCAATCCAAGTTGTCATACGCCTTTTCAAAATCAATCTTAAATACCAATCCTTTATTTTTTCCATTTTTCAACTCTTTGATAACTTCGCTACATATAAGAATTCCATCCAAAATTGATCTCCCTTTTATGAATGCCGACTGAACTTCCCCAATTAAATTGTTAATTACTTTTTTCAATCTTAAGGAAAGAATTTTAGATAAAATTTTATAGTAACAACCAATTAAATTAATTGGTCTGAAATCGTTAAAAGAAAGTGGATCTGAGACTTTGGGTATTAAAGTGATAAAGGACGAGTTACAACCTTTAGAGATCTTACCATGCTCCCAAAACCAAAGGAGAGCTCTCAACAGGTCATCTTTGATTAATTCCCAGAAGTGCTTAAAGAAAAAGAAGTTAAACCCATCCGGTCCTGCTGCCTTGTTGCTACCACAAAGAGACACTGCTTGCCTGACTTCCTTTTCCGAAAAACTTTCTTCTAGCATCTCCTTTTCTGAAGTATTGATTTTTTTGAACAAGTTTGAGTTTAGAAAATCTTTCTTTTGAAAACTGTTGGAGTAGAATTGTTTAAAGTGTGCTTCCGCATGTGACTTGATTTGAATGATATCTTCTTGCCATTTCCCTTCTATCATCATACCATTAATGTTGTTAACCCCTCTTCGTTTCCTTAATGTGGCATGAAAGTACCTCGTGTTCTCCTCCCCTTCCGCCGCCCACTTTAGTCTTGCCTTTTGTTTAATCATTCCAGACTTGATCTTTTCTTTTTCTCCCAATTGTTTTTTAAACTGACCCCAGCGTTGTTTACTTTCAATATCCAACTCTACTTCTTCCGCCTTTAATTCCAATGTTTTTAACGACTCTCTCAAGGACACAATCTCCTTTTCAATACTGTTGAAGTTTGAATTGGACCATGCTTTCAATGCTTCTTTCACATTTTTGAGTTTCTCCATGAAGATACAATCTGGGATTCTTGACTTGATTGGTTTCCCCCACGCCTCTATGATTATCTTTTCACAATCTTTGTGCTCCATCCATGCGTTGAAAAATCTAAAGGGTTTTGGACCAGAATTTTGATTGAGATTATAACAGAGAATTGGGCAATGATCCGATTCTTTCCTGTCAAGTACCTTACATGCCATCGAACCCCATTTGTCTTGATAACCATCCGACCATAAGAATCTATCCAGCTTACTTAGTTTTATCCCATTATCACACATCCTTGTAAACTTCCTGTTCCCTAATTGAATATCTACAAGATCATTATCTTCAATAAATTGATTAAAATCTCTCACATTGCCTTGAATTGTTGCCGCATTGATTCTTTCTTGATCCGATCTTACTTCATTGAAGTCACCAAATACCACTTTATCATCATCTGACGATTGTAGGAGATTACCAATTTGTTCCCAACATTCTCTCTTTCTGACTGTAGTATGAGGGCCATATACGTTCACAAACAAACATGACTTTTCTAACCCTTTTGGTTGCCCTTTTAATGCCAAAAAGAATTCCGAACCACATGTTATACCGTTTAATATTAATCTTGGGTCCCAAATTGTTAACAACCCCCCCCCCCCCGCGCGTTACCCCTTGAACTAACAAATGCAAACATAAATGTTGTGTTGCCCCATATATATTCCACCACCCTTTCATCAATCGATTCAAGTTTAGTTTCTTGTAACCCTATTACTGTTGGATTTTCTTTTGAAATAAGTTCTTTGACCCACTGTTACTTTGTTACATTTCCCAAACCCCTAATATTTAGTGTAATAATCTTCATATATCACAATTAAAAACGAAGAAGAAAGCAAGCTACCTTGGTACTGGCTACTGTTTCTGAACTTCCTCCTCCCACTGAAATCCCAATTTCTCTGCAATGTTTTTGGTTTGCAACGAAGAATCCGAAGATGAAGCTCCTACCACGGACGAAGCTTTAGCACTTGATGATCTTGATTTTGCTGCTGTTTGTTTTTTCATTGTTTGACCCTTAGCTCTCGCTTTGTCTTTTTGTTTTCATTATTAAGTTGTTGTCTCCATGATTTTTATTCTCCATTAAAAGTAATTTCTTTTTTCCGTTGATCCTTGTGAAACGTGTGTCTCTCCTTCCATCCAAAACCTTCACTAACTCTACCAGCACACATTTGTTGTTTCGGCATGTTTCTGGGTATAAATGGGAACTAGTTTTTAGTAACAAAAAGATAACAGTTTTTCCTACAAATTATAAAGTATATATAATCAGTGGCGGATCCAGGATTTTCGTGTATTGGGGGCCTACTTTTTTTTTAATAGTAAAAAAAAACTTAAAACAAATGAAAGAAAATGATAAGAGATGGCAAACTAGATTTCATTGAGTACGATAAGCATTATAATTACATTCTAAATTTGCCCTTTACGTGTATTCATCTTTTGGAAGCGTTCGATTATATCTTCATTTGAAACTTTACCAAGGATCTCCTTTTCTATGGCACATGTTAGACAGGAGCTCAAAAAACTATCACCAATTCAATTACGCAAATCCGTCTTCACAAGCTTCATCGCAGAAAAACATCTCTCAACTGTTGCGGTTGCAACGGGCAAAACTAGAGTCAACTTTAATAACCGATAAACCAAAGGATATGAAAGGTGCTTCCTTGTTTCAACCATCACTCTAGAAAGATCGGCAATACCATTCAAGTTGGCAAAAGCTTTATCATTTCGCACATTGTGATGGTACATGTCAAGTTGATGTTCAAGGGTGATTCTTTCTACATCATCAAAATCATAGGGATACAACTCACTCAATCTCATTAACTTTAATGCGTCAAACTTTGAGAACGAATCACATGGATTCAAAGCCGCCATATTTTTTAGTAGTTCGGTATTTACCTCATTAAAGCGATCACCAAATTCTTGAATTTGCATATCTAGTACCGTGTTGAAACAATCAAACTCATAATAATGTTGATTGGTGATATTGGTCCTTCGTCTCTTGTTTCTTAGATTAACATAATGTTCCTCCATCTTCAAAGTTGGAATATCATGCTTTTCACAAAAATAAAGGACTTTCTTCAAAAGTGCATCAAAACCCTCACTTCTAAATTCTTGTAATTTTTCTTTTGTTAAATCCACCAATTTCACCGCTTCTAAGATATCTTGATCTTTTCTTTGGAGAGCTCGTGACAATATATCTGTTATACCTAGAATATGCAACATCAAATGCAAATAAAACACGAAGTCAAATGATTCAAGATAATTTAAAAGACCAGTTGCTTGATTTTGATTAGAACCACTAGTGCCTTCCGCTTCAACATACTCAAGCACCTTAATGACAGATGAAAATAAAGTAACCAAACGCAAGATAGTATTGTAGTGAGAATTCCATCGTGTGTCCCCGGCTCGTTTAAGAGAAAGCTCTTGGTTTAATCCACTTCCGGTTATAAGTTCATCATTACCAATTTCTTTTTCAACTCTCTCTTTCTCAAGTTCTCGAAGAATATCTTTCCTTTTGCAAGAAGCACACACCACATTCATTAAAGTATCTAACATGTCAAAAAAATCCACAACTCCCAAATGTTTTCTTGCAACCGCTACAACTACTAATTGAAGTTGATGAGCAAAACAATGTACATAATACGCCGAACTATTTTCTTCCAAAATTTTTGCTTTTAAACCATTAAATTCACCACGCATATTGCTTGCACCGTCATAACCTTGACCTCTTACTCGATTCCAACTCAATTTATGTTTAGCAAAAAAAGAGTCAATTGAAGCTTTTAGAGACGAAGAAGATGTATCCATCACATGAATAAGACCAACAAATCTCTCTTTAACAAGTCCACATGTATCAACAAATCGAAAAACAATTGCCAATTGTTCCTTTTTTGACACATCACTTGACTCATCGACTAACAAAGCAAAAACATCACTACCAATTTCTTTAAAGATGAAATTAAGTACCTCTTCTTCAAAACAAGTAGCAACATCTTTTTGAATACAAGGAGCCACCATTTGATTATTGCCCGGAGCATTTCGTAAAGTAACCTTACGGACATCCTCATTTTGACTAATAATCACGTCTAATGTTTCCAAGAAGTTCCCTTTGAAAATAGAATCATCATTTTCACGATGTCCACGAAATGGTAAAGCACATTTCAACAAAAATCTACAAGCAACAATTGTAGCATTTAATCGAATCTGGTACTCCTTTTTGACAATATCACTTTGCTTATCAAGAGCAACGGTAATAGATTGTTTTTGTCTCATTAGATCTTCACAATTCTTTAATGCTCTATTGTGATAACTTTTAACATCACCTACATGACTAACAAGTCTCTCTGTTTTATTCCAACTATTAAAACCTTCCGTCACAAATGCATCATTTCCACCTTGATGTCCAACATCATCTCTAAATAAGTAGCAACACAAGCAAAAAGCTTTATCTGCCTTTACACTATATTCTAACCAATTATGATATTTTGCAAACCAAGCTTCAATAAAACGTCTTGGCTTCTTTCCTATGATTGTTTTTGGGAAGTCATGACCAAGTGGTTGACAAGGACCTCGAAGCCAATATGCACGTCTTATTTCATCTCTTTGATTAGGATTATAATGCAAAATTCTTGGTCTATCAGAGGGGTCCCAAGGAAGATCATTCATGTCTACTACATTAATAGGCATTGAAAAAGTAGAGCTACGTTTAGTAGTATTTATATTTGAAGGTTCTCCATTAGTACCATCTGATGTTGGCAAAAACGGTGATTTTCTTGGATAGAATTTTTCCATATTCCTGTACAAATAGCATAACAAATACAAGAAGATAAATTACTAACCTAAATACCTTAAATTAGTTAACATAGAAGATAAATTATATAAGGATTGAGGCTTACAGGGACTGCCAAATATATGCATCACAATTCACAAATTACAAATAAAAAATATCTATTTACTTAATCTCACAAATTAATAACAATCGTGGGCTAGCAATTAGCAAAGAAAAAAGACAATCGTGGGGTAGCAATTAGCAAAGAAAGAAGAAGAAGAAGATAGAGAATCGAGACTTACAGGGGCTGAAGGCTGCCACAAGGGTGAGAAGAGTGCCGACGTGCGGTTTTGCTTCTGCGTTTTGCTTCTGCGTTCGACACTTGCAGGGGCTGAAGCTGAACCGCTGAAGGGCAGTTCGCTTTGCTTCTACGTCTGCTTCTGCCGTTCTGCTTCTGCGTTTGCTTTTGCTGCGTTCAAGGAATCAAGGGTTTTAATTCAAACTTCAGATTTAGTTTTGGGTCATGGGGCCTTGAAATTATATTGTAGGGGGCTATAATTTTAAGCCCATATAATTACTATTAAAAACTTTTGGGCCATTGGGGGCCTCTCCCCCCCTTCTCTTCACTTGGATCCGCCGGTGTATATAATGGAACGAGTTGCATAAGCATACACTATGTTCTTGAGTTATCTTTGAGCCCAGTTTTTTTTATACTAGATTTTGTGCTAAATGATCAAATTTTATTTACCCTATTTGTTTACATCCTAATAGTTTTCTACGAAATGTGTAAGCGTTGTGAAACGAAATTTTGCTTCCGCATTTGCTTATATACCATTGTAACCCATTATCCTTACCCGTCATATGTTTCCTGATTAGCTTCACGTCTTCAAACTTTGAAGGTCTACAAATCAATATTACTCCACGACGAATAAGAAGTTTCATCTATACAACAAAATGTATATTTCAAGATCCTCGTATATATATTTTCCAAGAAGATTACATATTTTACATATACAAATGATTAAAGAAGGTTTGTCTAGCGAGCCCAAATTCACAGTCCCATTGTCTTTCAAGATTTCTCAATCAGTATAAAACTAGCATTTTTGATGTACAATTTCAAACACTCCAAAACCTCTAGTACCCGGTCAAGCGTGATTGGGTCTATGAGTCTATCTATGCAACAATCCACAACCAAATTGCATTTTTTTTACAATGGTTTAGAACGCAATGCATGACTCCAGTGACGATTTAGCCAGCCACAACAGGCCTGGATCATTCCTCTTCAACACCAAATAAGCTTCTGCTCTCCCGATCTCATCTTGAACAATATCTTCACAAAAACCAATCAAGAACAATATCTCCATGGCAGCTGCGGTAACACACAACGAACACATAAATAAATATGATATCATTAACTTCCGGATTAACTGAAATCAGAATTTAAGAAAGATATTAAGTACTAACCGTTGTAACTTGCTATGTTCTTTTGAATTACAGGGTTAGCCTGCAGATAATCCAACAGAAAATGATTAATAAGGAATGCAAATCTTTATAAATGCAGCTTTGAATGACAATTATTGTATCACAAACCTTGCGTAATTTCTTGAACTTTGTTTCATCAGGGTGATCAATAACGTTCCTGACTATCTTCACAAGTGTCTGGAAAACCATGGCGGCTTCAGAGGGACTAACTTCAGATTGCAACGTCTCGATGAACTTTTTCAGACGATTACAAGCAATTATAACAGGGTCTTGAATTCTCTGTAGCTCTTCATCGTTTAAGATACCATCATCAGGAACAGATTCATTGCTTTCAGATTTATCATGATTAACTTCAGAAGTAATAATAACGTTTTGGGTCGATTCTTGACATGGTTCAGATTCCATAGCTTCGCTCTTTATACTATCATCTGGGTCGGGCTCGTTTTTGTTATTAAGGAGCTCATGGTCATCAGGGTCAGGCACATTTTTATTATTTAGCACTTCATGGTCATCAGGATCGGGCTCATTTTTGTTGTTAAGCACTTCATGGTCATTAGGGTTGGGTACATTTTTGTTGTTAGGCACTTCATGGTCATCAGGGTCAGGTTCATACGTTCTTCTTTCACTCATGGTCACATCCATGGAGTCATCAGGGTCGGGTTCGTTATGTGTTGTTGATGGATTATTGGATGCTATCAATAGCCGCTGGTAAGCAGCAGCAACTGAAGTTGCTCGAGCATTAGCCAGTGAATTGGATGATTGGTTTCCCCCAAGTTTATGAGACGAACTACTACTACTAATACTACTATCAGTAGCATGAAACTCGTGTCCATGTTGTATTTTCTGGGACCCGCTTAAGGTGTGACCCGCAGATCTAGTCCAGTCTAAAGCTGCAGCTTCCTTGTTAAGCTGCTCATAGTAAAATAAGGGTTTACCAAAAACAGTTTGATTAAAAGTTTAACAATAGAAGACAAATATGGGGTTGCATGTCTTACCTGACTATCAAGGGCATAAAATTTTGCATCATGTTCAGAGAAAACCATATGCGCCTGAAGGGGGGAAAAAGACAGAGTGAGTAAATTATCTCTGATTATATTTTTAAATGCGCACATTTCAACCCATTTACTTATTAAACGGGTCGATTTAAGAAGGTTATGTCTCGTCATCGACAAGCCAATCGAGTAAAATCACAAGATTATTTAAAATGAAACACGCGCTAAATGGGTTCAAAGCCATCCAGACTGAATTTAATGCATAAAATCTTCTTAGTCATTTTATTCGCAAAATCATATTATTATTGAAACAATATAATTTTTTACAATCATATTTAACATCAATTAATTATCGAGAAGAAAATATATATTTTGGACAAATGTTATTTCAATTCAACTCGACCTCTGCTAATTTCCTTACAGAACAACAAAGTTCGTTGTGGAGGAATGTGAATTGTGGTTATAGGAACAAAGAAGGTTTTGAATAATAAAAATGCTTACAAGTTCATGCAGAAGAGTCTTTTTAATGCTCTGGTACTTTCTGAAACCCTTGAGATCATCGGTTCGAAGACGTAAGGATATTTCCTCACCTTGATTCTGTACCAAATTTGGAAAATTTTAAAAACAATGGAAAGCGGTTTTCTTTATAAACAATATATGATTGGAAAGAAATTACCTTGTTGAAACCAAGGATGCACACGGGACTAACGCCAACATAACCCTCAGGAGCCATCTCAGTCATGATTCCTACACGCCATTTATGCTTTACATACAGAAAAAGTAAACCAAAATTAGAAATATGACTACAAAGCAGCCGAGTTTGTTTAATATTAAGTAAATGGCAGTTATTCTTATACTAGTATTACCTTATTCATGATAGCAACAATTCCTCGATCTGCAGCAAGCGTGTGCATAAGTCTCAGTGCCTCAGAAGGTGGAGGATTTAACTATAAGGGACAAATAATCATGTTACTTTTTCATGAAAACTTTGTCATACCACAGTTCACCATAATAAAGATCACATGTAAATCCATGTTACCCTGTGATGGTGTAATTAAAAAGAAAAAAGATTGTAATAATGCACAATGGTCATTTAGCTACTCGATGTATCTATAGGAATGTCAATATAACAGCACAAGCAAAATGGTAATATACTCTTTGCAACTAAGCTAGATAAAGCTAAATGTATATAAAAATCAGCAACATTATTCATTAAATACCTCAATCCCTGGAAGATCAAGTGTTCTAAAATCACCAAAAACATAATTTCCTTGAGGAAGCTTCAAAGAGGTATCGAATCCGTTTGACATTCTTTGTCTCATTCGCTTCTCCTCTTCATCGAATCCAGCTATCCTCATGTCCGTTCTTGCAAGTTTTAGAACTTGATCAACCTCTTCTTGTGGCACTCCCATCATCCGTATAGGTTTCCCCTGAGAGTAGAAAATAGGAAGCCAAAGATTCAACATTTAATATATATTAAACAAAACAGGAACTATGTCATTCTATTCTACTAATAAAAAACATTCATCAGCACCTCAATGATGGAAGTTTCGTGCAAACCGAGACGAGAGTGCTCATCAGAGAAAGGGGAGAACAACTTTGATGCTTTATGAGATTGAACAATGAGCTTCAAAGTATCGGCTTTAACCGCAGTTAGTTTTTGCAACTCGTGCCCCAATTCTTCGAGAGTGGCACCTGAATTCATAGTCACAACATACTTCTTTCCCCTCCATGTAACTGCTATTTCATGGCTATTTCTTTCCGGTTCCATGTTTACCTCCTGCAAGAAGTAGGTGGATGTTACTAACTGCAGCCAAATCCTAAGCAGGTTACTAAAAGGTCAAATTTCACAGAACCCAAAACCACGATCAAGACATGAACATTTAGTTGTCAATTAGTGGGATGCTATAATTCAAACTATAAATAACCAAACTTTGCTACTAAGCATACGTCTGCACATTAAGGTTATAACTTAGGGCTCGAAATTGAATAGAAAGAGGCCTAAATTCGATCTCAATTTCAAATACCTATATCGATCATTGTAAATTTGTAATAAAGCATCAATCCACACATAATCTAGAACAATAAGCAACATAATTTCCAATAGCCGCAGCAATTCAAAGGGCTAACAGTAAAAAAACGAATCGAACAACATTTTAACCATATATAAGACGAAGAAACTCAAGGAAAACAAACAATTGTCACTAAATTACTGAAACTTGATACCTTAATACCTTTTTTCATCCATATCCAATAGGGAAGTGGAGTTATATCGATCAAAGAGGTAAGTATCATGATTCTTTACAACAAAGAAAACCAAACCGAAAGAGGATCGAGGGCAGATGGAGAAATCGAAAGGAAATTACCTTCTATCGATGTTCAAATCACGGTGAATTGTGCGAATTGTAGGGAAAATCGTAGGGGGCTAAATTCACGAGATAAATATTTTGATGTGAGCAAAAACAGAGGAAGGATGAACAATATAACTAACTTGAGGAAGGGGGAAGTATGGGTGTTACGTCGATGCTGACGTAAGCACGAGAGATGGTTCCAGATGGGTTTTCGGTCAACGATGGTGAACTTTTGAACGCGGCTCTAAAAAATGAGACAATGTGATGTTTTGTGGTTAATTTAGTATTTATGAGAAATGTTTAATATAATCCATACTTATTGTATGGTTCTGAGGGACTAATCTTAGCTCTTGGATTAGCTTTATCAATGATCCAGATTGAATTTTAAAAATTTGCATCACATGTGATTGTATAGTAAATCACATGTGATTTTATATTGAATCACATATGGGATGAAGACATAAGATTCAAGATCCAATTACTTGGCTTTCAATGGTTAAAAGCTAAAGTGAAGAATGCTAATGTTTTCAAGTGGGAGGGGTGGTTGCTGATGCCTTCTGCCTTATAGAAAAAAGGTAGCAAGGATGAGGTTATTTGGTAACTTACTTGGGGGGTTGTTAACATGATAAATATTTAGTTTTAGGTATTTAGCATTTTAACAGCTTGTTGGTTTCGTGCGCTCTATGCGATGGAGGAACATTATTGTGTACAGTTGTCATTGAAAATATATATATACCATTCTGGCTTTTCAAAAAAAAAAAAAAAAATATATATATATATATATATATATTAAACGCAAATCTAGTATTTATACTTTGAAACTTTTTACATATATTTTTAGTCACAAATCCCACAACATACTTCTTTATCCCTTTCTAGATACCCCTCAAAAGTTCTATTTCTATAACTCTATTCCTTTCATCGAAATGAGATACACGCACACATCACCAGGCTAAAATGTCAATCCAAATTATTTTTCAAGTGTAATAAGAAACCAAACAATGATTAGTTGTTTATACCATCATCGAATCTTTAATCTTTAATATATATTAAAAGAAAAAATGTTTCTCTCTCTTTTAAAAAAATCTTCACCAATCACAACTCTTGATTTTAAAAAAAAATTATAAAAATCGAGATGATGATGTCAAAAATGCCAAAAATCCTTAAGTCTTGGAAGGAGGTATTGTGAAAATTCTAAGGGGTTTTATAAAATATGTTAAGGGTTTTTATGAAAATGTGAGGGTGTTTTATAAAAATTGTTTATTAATATAATTAATTATAGGTTGTTTATAAAATATGTTTAATAAATTATTATATAATTTGTTTATAGAAATAATAATTATATATTTGCGACCGTCTCATTTTTATCTACGTTTTGGTATAAATTTTATTGTAATATGACACTTTTTTTAAAGTAGTATATTTTTAATTGTTTGTTATCCATTAATAATAGTGAGTAGGTTATTCATAAAACAATTTATATCTTTTTTATATTTATTCTATCTACGTATAATAGTCGATATAATAATTGATTCCTCGGTCTTTCGATAAAAAGTAATAATTTTTTTTTAAGTTTTGTTTTATTTATGATAAATTTATATAAAAATAGTTAACATTTAAAACAAACAAAGGTGCATCAATCAATATAAAAAATTAAAGAATCATATATATAATCAACTATTAAAAATAAAACTATTAAAAAAAAGGGTTACTTACATCATCAACTCTTTCTCTAAAAAATCTCCACCAATCATAGCCCTTGATTAACAAAAATTAAAGAAAATAAAAAATGTATTAGTTATTACGTCACATTCCATCAAATCTCTTAAGGGAAATTTTATATAACAAACTTCATGTGTTTGTTAATCTTGGATAAGATAACAATATATATTTGAATTAATCGTAGATAACATAATAATATATATATATATATATATATATATATATATATATATATATATATATATATATATATATTTAAATTTGAATTGAATACATATTTCTAATTGACGTGTATTTAATTGGTTTAAAATTACACCACTTTGTTAGGTAAGGAAGTTACTTTTAGAATTAGAATTAAAAAATTTAAAAATGTGATTTAAATGGAATAATAATTGATAGATTAAGTTTGAAAATATAAACAAAAAGGAAAAGGAAGTAGACGATGAGATATACTTGGATAATATAACAACCATTTGAATACGAATTTAATTGAAAATTCAACCATTTGAACTATAACAAAATTCATCTCTTTTAATTGTTCCTATTATTAAGTAAATTTGTTAAGTTTAAAGGATAAAGAAATTATTTAAAAATTGTATGTTGTAATGGTGGGAAAATATTTTTTTAATTTTAAAAAAAAATAGATGATCATATAAATAGGTGATCTTTAATAATATGCCCTAAGTTTTAAAATAAAATTTTCAATGCTCAATTATGTTACTAAACAGGAAAGAAAGAAAAATTAGTAGATCCTTTCGTAAGCTCCATTTTAATTCCACTATTCTAACACATCTCATTTGTCTGATTCATGAAAATTCTGTGATTGAATTACCTAAAAGCTAGATTAAGAAACGAAAATTATATATGAGTTTGAAGATTCATAATTTGTTCTTTTTTATCTCTAATTTCCTACTCTGCCTTAGTAAAATTCGTTGATTTTGTGTGCAATTCATTTAGTAAAAGTATGAAAAATACCCAAGTTAGATATGCCATTAGCCCATTTCAAATAAAATAGCTTAGTTTGTGTATGCGTTAAATTACTAATAAAACCATGAATGTTGTTTATAAAGAGTATCTACAGAAAGTATTATGATAATCTTATGTATATCAAACTTCTGTAATGTTTATCATTTCTTACGAGATTTTATATTCATATATATGTTTTCTAATTTTTTAACGTGTTAATATTTTTAAAACTATATAAATTTAAAATTGTCTTATATAATCCCCGTGTTGATACACGGGTCGCTTATAAACAACATCAACAATAATATTATAGTTATGGTTTTACAATATCGGGATAAAGCTCCATCACGAGAAACACATTAATATTATACTAAAACTTTTAGACGTGTAATGCAACTTTATATTTCTTAAAAAGAGTATTTATAAAAAGTACTAAAAAGACACGTTTTCACTCATGGACAGTTATATGTGACAGTTTCTTGAGTGAAGAGTAAAAAGAGGTTAGAAGTTTTAATTTGCGATAATTAAGAAAACCCTACAAATAAAACTATGAATGTTGTTTATACAGAGGTTTTAAAGAAAATCTAATGATAATCTTATGTATGAATTTCAAAATCCTGTAATGTTTATTCATTTCTTACGAGATTTTATATTCATATCTATGTTTTGTAATTATTTTTACTATACGTCTTAATACTCTTTAAAACTATATAAATTTAAAATTGACTTATATCAACCCGTATTGATACACGGATCGTTTAGCTAGTAAAAGGGACATAATCTGGAATGAAGATAGATTTTTTTTATCATAAAGCGCTTCTCGAACTAATACTCTCGCTTGCATTGCTCTCCACACAATGTCTTTAACCTTATATAGAACAAGAGGATTACAAATAATTTGAAAATCTCATGTTACTGATTTAGATCATCTGAATGCTTCAATCTTTACGCACATACTTTTGTCATATAAAACAGATCATTTTATCTCCTATCAATCATATAAAACTAGAGAATTTATCCCTCAAACTTTGGTCCCAACTCATCTATCGTCATCAAAGAAATCTCATTACGATTCCCCAACACCGTCTCAAAAAATTTTAAAAAAATAATCCACACCCAATCACCCCGAACAATATTACCCCAAGATGAACCACTAGTCGTCAAACCGATTTCATAGAAACGAACAAGAAGGAATGATTAGAATAGACAACTGATTTCAAATATTATTCAAATGAGATACAAGCACACACCACCATACTAAAATGTTAGTCAAAATCCTTTTTCAAGTGTAATAAGAAACCAAACAATGATTAACTATTTATACCATGCATCATCGAACAAAAGGGACACATATAATCTGGAATGAAGATCGATTCCTTTGTCATACAACATTTCTCGAACCAAAACTCTCCCTTGTGTTGCTCTCCTTAAACCTTCTCCAGAACAAGAGGATTAGAAATAGTTTGAAAATCTCGATCATGTTATTGATTTATATGCTTGCTTCAATCTTTGTGCACATATATACTTTTGCTGCATAAAATGCTAACTGTTGTCACTTCACCATGACCAAGAACCCTGCAGCATAATTTTGGACATCAAGTATTCACCAAATCAAACAAGTCATTTTTCTCACCGACCCCTCTCCCTCTTAACTCCTTATCCACGACCATTGCCAACATCATTCCCCACTTACCCACTTCTCTTTATCAAACAGATCGAGATCATTTTAATTATCTCCCATAAGTCATATACAAACTAGAGAATTTATCCGTCAAACTTGGGTCCCAACTTATTTGTCATCATAAAAAGAAGTCTTATTATGATCCCCAAAACCTCTCTCAAAACAATTCAAAAAATAAGTATTGATATAAGTATTATAATAATACATTAATATTTATAAAAAAAATTCTGAATAAATTCACTTTGTTTTAAACATTTACGTTTAAATATTATTTTTATATTTTGTTCGTCCTTACTTTACGTTTTCTATCTTAACACGCAGATCATATCATGTTGTTTTAAAAATAAGTGAATTATGTGGACAATTTTTATAAAATAATTAGTTGTTGGGAAATTGGGATATGAATTTGGAGGCAATTTGTTGTTTGTATTTATGGAGAGGGAAATGCCAGGCAGCGACCCCTCCCACGTCTAGAACAAGCCTCCAATTTAGTTGGGATGAATTGATGAAAGCTTTCAATATGAATATTTAATTTAATTAATTATTATTAGATTAAAACAAGGATGATGCTATCGTATAAGACTATAATTTGAGGGCTTAAACGACCCGACTTAAATTTCAAATGTTCTTGATATATACAAGATTATTAGTTTGTAGCATAATTTGTTTAATTGAATCTTCTCAACTTTTAGTTAATGAAAACTTTATGATAAGAGATTTATTAATAACCTTGCTAGACAATTTCTCTAGCACAGATATCGGATCAAAATAAGTATATATTTGTTACATAATTATTAATTCACTATCTTGCTAAAAATCTCAAATTAACGAACATGATAGTAGTACGAATAATATACCTAGGTCCGGTTTTACAAGGGGTAGTTGGAAGAGGCATTAGAAAGACATTTTTAGTTACTTTTAAACGTAAAACAATCTTCAAGAATCGTTATGAATTGGATGAGATAACAGCTGGAAGCTTTAGGCTATTTTATAGCTCTGGATTAGAGCTGAAATCATTCAAAACGTTGCAGTAAAGGCAATCTATTCACTTTCAAGAGCGAATATAAGAGGGAACAAACTATTCAAAGTGAAGCTGAGACCACGTATCAGTCCATAAAAGTGTTATTTCCATTTGAAAGTTCACGAACAAAACAATTTTTGTCAGGGATGCCATGATTATCTATAATTAAGCTTGCAACAGGTCATAGTTCGATCCGTTCAAGATTCCACCATACTCATCGTTGTTTCCAACTTTCAAGACCAAAGTTGCCATGACAATCGTGTGTAGCTCAGGATCCTTTATCAAACATTACTTTATCAAACATTACAAAGTCACTTATTATCTTATGTGATATATTACTCAACAAACGGAATTCACAATACACTTTTCTCATTGTTCATTAATGAATCACCAACGCCACTTACTAAATAAGCTAATTTTATACATTAGTTTTCTTTTGTAATCAATATGGAGAAACATTGATTTTCTATATTTATTTACATCACCGGCTTCACTAATGATTATCACCATCAATGTTGACCACATTGTGTGCTGTCTTCTCCACCCCCAAAGATTACCTTCGATTGGGGGTGCATATTAGCAACCTTTCAGTAAAGAACCCACGAAAGCGACTACTTTAATTTGTACACCAATTCATGCATGGTCATGACTATAGGTTATGCATGTGAAATTTATGTTAGTACGTACTAGTGGATACTCATCTGCAAATATTTAATAGGTGATCGCATTATGTTAGAGCAACATTCTACTTAGGTGGAACACCATTTTAAAAAAAATAGAAAAATATGAATATCAAATTAAAGAAAATAAAATAAGCTTTAATATATTATAATTTTTATTACTTATAACCTTTGATGCATAACCTTTGAGGCTTGAGTTATTTAAGTTTTAGAAACACAAGGATGGTGTTTGAATTAAGTTTTGACGTGATCAACATTTTTTTGCAAAACATATAACAATTTTGACGTGATGATCAACATTTTTTTGCAAAACATATAACAATATTAGTGTCAAATGAAAGAGGATGAAACACTTGTTAATTCGATATATATTTTTATAATTTAACACATTGGATTTTAGAGATATTTAGTAGTGAAAACATAAGAGTAATGTTTAATTTAAGTGCCACATTATTAATTTGGATTAGATTAGGTTGAATATTGAAATATAGACAGCAATAGTGTACATGTATATATATATAATTAGTGAACAAATGATATGATCTCACCAAATTCTATGTAAATGATCGATCTTTTATAATTAGTAACATGTTCTAGAGTTAATAGTCTCATAGATTATTCTTTATTCACTTATTTTATTCTTTACCCATAAGATCAAAGTAAGCGTCCTTTTATTATATATTATAATATAATTATAATTATAATTATAATTATAATAATATAATTATCATAGTCATAGTACACTAATATCTTTTCTAATACTCATGCAAAGATGATTTAATGTGCGACAAATAAACATATACATCAACGACAACTCCTTTTTCGGTGATGAATAAATGTTAGATTTCGAAGGGAAAAGGTGCCCTACTATATACTACAAATAGCCAAATAGGCACCCATGATAATTTTAATGCAGAATATTCCTTTAGTCTTCACTATAGATTGAATAAGCTAGAAATCATTTAGACCCTTCTAAAAAGTTACTTCTGAAAAATCATTTAGTTAGCAAATGAATAACTAAGCTTATCTATATTATTATATTATAAAACATTTAGACATTTTGCTTAAAACTCTTAAAATTTAAGTAAGTTGCAATGTCCTTAATACCCCTCCTTAACCCTTTCACATATCTACATAATTAATGACTTTAATTAATTGCAATTAAGGAAAGTATATTGGTATCATCTTAATTAAAAAAAATTGTCTTACTTATGGTTGAAAACTTGGAATCCATTTGATTTCGATTAAGGTATATATATATATATATATATATATATATATATATATATATATATATATATATATATATATATATATATATATATATATATATATATATATATATATATATATATATATAGGGTAGGGATATGGTACAAAAAGTCTTAAGGTACTAAATGTAAGGTGAAATCTCAGCCATTAGATCTAACCAAAAGTCAAAAAAAAAAGTCAAAAAGCAACGAGGATCACGTTCTAGATTCAACCAGTTAAAGGGCAATATGGGAAAAATGAAAAAGAAACAATCCTTAATTTCTGGCGAATTAAACCATCGACGGGTGTCGTTCCATGAAACTGACCGGCGGCATGGGCATCACGAATGCACAGTCGAAATGACCTTGACCAGCAGCAGCGTGTGCATCGCCGGAACCTAGGCAAAACCGGGAATGCACAAATGACTGACCTGCGGCGGCGTGTGCATCGCCGGAACCTACGCAAAACACGGAATGCACAATCGACTGAACTTGACCAGCGTCGGCGTGTGCATCGACGGGACCTACATTTAAAGCAGTGGCGGCGTGTGCATCTCAGATGTGATGCATCGACGGTCTATGATGCAGAGGCGGTATACGGCGGAGGAAAATGGGTTGAGGCGGAAAAAAACGCCACAGGTCTAGGATTTCACGTAGCGGTGGTCGGCGACTTTAGAGCGGCAGCAACGGCTTCGCATGTGACGGAGGTCGTCGGCAAAGTCTTCAGTCGTGGCGTTGGTGGAATGGGAAAACCGGCGACGGTGGTATGGGAAAACCAGCGACGGTGGTGATTTTGAATTTCAGTCGAGGGTGCCGTATATATTTGGGGGCGGCGGTGGTTTAGGGAATCCAAAAAAATAGGGTTAATAAACTTGGCAATGTGATGTGAACGAGATTTAAGGGAGAGAGTATATAATTAATACAAATTTTCTTATTTACCCTTTATTTTTAATTGTCATGTGTCCTCTCCATATTCCTCCTTACATTTAGTACCTTAATATTTTTTTTACTTGAACCTATATATATATATATATATATATATATATATATATATATATATATATATATAGGGGATCATGCGAAAACCGTTGTTAGTGCGAGAACCAATCTCAGCCGTTTCTTGGATATGAGAAGTATCATGGATTGAGAGCGTGGAGGGATAGGGTGTGGCAGGGTGCATGTGAGGAATTCATGGGTGGGCAATGACATTGAAGGAGGGGGAATTGGACGGCTTAGATTGGTTCTCGCGGTTCTCGCGCTAACAACGGTTCTCGCATGAACTTTTGTCTATATATATAGTCATTGTTAAAAAATAACATCTATTATACTAATAATTAATAATTAGTTGTAACTACAAATAACAGACTATAAATTCAATTTAAGGAAATTAAACTATCCAAAAATCAGTATTAATCGAATTACGAATAAGATTAAATCATTTAGTTTAAGAAATGATAATTTAATTTATTAGCTATCTACCATTCTTTCCTTTACTTTACTTATAAACTTATAACTAAAGAAAAATGACAAATATACTCTTAAATACCTTGCATTTTTGTAAAACATTTAGACCCAACAATACACTCTCTTATATCAACATAATTTCTTATATATCTACATCAACATAATTTCTAAAGTCATTATATGGGTTTATCATCATATGTTATAAGTAAAGATTTTTCTTACTTTACTATTTTTTAAAAGTTATTTGAAAAATTAATAAAAGAGTTGATAGATAAAAAGAATAAAGAAAATGAAAAAAGTAAAGATAAAATGCACATGTAGGAAATGAAATTATTGGATGTTATCATAGTGCATAAATGTCATACTTAGACTTTATCGAGTAGAAAATATTCGTCGCCGCCGCATTGCGCGGGTACAATGCTAGTTTCTAATAATATATGGGGAGTGTTTATTTAAGAACCATTAATACTATTGTGAGAATCGTGAAAATAAATATTAGTCATTCATTTGCTAAGTGAAATTCATAGAAAAAGAGCGTGGGAATATATAAAATGTGACAATGTGCATAAGATGAATTATGTATGTGTGATGGAACTTGAAGAATGAGGAATTGAACGACTAAAATTAATTATTTTGATACTCATAATAAAAATTGTTCTTAAATAAATTTATAATATATATATATATATATATATATATATATATATATATATATATATATATATATATATATATAGAGAGAGAGAGAGAGAGAGAGAGAGAGTTAGAAAAAGAATCTTACATATGCAACATACACGTTAGAAAGAATAAGAGTATGTTTATTTTGTATTTGAGACAGATTTATTAAAATTTGGTAACCGGTTTACTTCTACAATCGTGTTTATCATTTTCCAAAATTCGATATTTCGACCCTAATAATACAAGCATGCACTCCACACTCCATACAACAAAAACAGTATCCAATCCTGCTAAAACGGGGTATGGAGGAGGTAGAATGTAAACAATCATACATCTACTCGAATGTAAAGAAATTGCTTCCTAAGAAAGACCCCTGACAGCGTAGAAAAAAAATCATTAAAACATAATATAAAAATAAGAAAAAAGACTCAATATAATAAAGGTAACATTGAAATAAAATAATATAACAATATAGATATAAAAATAAAAATAAAGTCAGCAGTAAGATCCAAATACTTAAGATAAAAGGGCTAATAGAATAGTAGAAATTCTAACTATTCACCGTATATATATTTGGGAATCTACTAACCCTTATATAGTTATGTCTGAAATCGTTATAAATGTTATGTTTGATTTCTTAGTTAGAAATTGATTCATGATACAAGGTCGATCCTATATCTTAGGCCCTAAGCAGCAAAGTGTCAACTCCATTCTTTTTACCCCTAGATCGTAATCATCCTTCTCCATGAGGGTTTATCTGACGCTGTAGGTTGCCTCCTTTTTACGTGGCCAAACCACCGGAGTTCCCCCTCTCTCATCTTGTAAACAATAGACGTTATTTCTAACTCGTTTCTAAAAGCACCAACCGTAGTTTCATCCAACAAAGTTTTCCCACAAATCCATCTAAACATCCTCATCTCGGCCACTTCCATCTTCTCTGCTTGTGTCTTTTTTAGAGCCAACATTTGGATCTATATAACATAGCAGGTCTAACAGCCGATCTGTAAATTTCTCTTTAAGCTAAAGCGGTACTTTCTTGTCGCATACAACTCCTGTTGTCGCTCTCCACTTCCGCCACCCTGCTTGAATACGGTTGGTAACATCCTCATCTATTCTCCCTGATCTGTGTAAAATGGAGCCCAAGTACCTAAAGGACTCTTGTGATTTCAAAATGTGATCCCCTATGCAGATATAATGGATGTCATCATTTTCGGTCTTGCTGAAATAGCACAAAAGATACTCAGTCTTATCTTTGCTAGTCCGAAGTCTTGAGCCCTCGAATCCGAAACCAAGACAATGTCATATGCGAATAGCATACTCCATGGAACATCTCCCTAAATTTCTCTCGTTAGCTCGTCTAGAATGATCGTAAAATTGAAGGGACTATGTGCAGACCCTTGGTGAAGGCCTCATAGCACCGGAAAGTACTCGCTGTCTCCTACCGGGGTGCTCACGCTGGACACCACACCCTCATACATGTCTTTCAAGACCCTAATATAGCTCCCTGGTATCTTTCTATCATTTAACCTCCTCCAAATAAGTTCCCAGGGATGCTATCGTTCTCTAGATCTAAGAACACCATGTGTAGATCCCATTGTCTTTGTCTATGTTTTTCCATGAGATTTCTAATTAATTGTACTGCTTTTTATCAAGGACCTCCCAGGCATAAACCCAAATTTATTTTTAGCAACTCTAGTTTCTCGTTATAAGCTTGTTTTCAATCACTCTCTCCCACAACTTCTTAGTATGGCTGAGAAGTTCAATACCACAATAGTTCCCCACAAAGTTGGGCGTCTCCCTTGTTCTTAAATATTGGATAAGCACACTACGTATCCATTCTTCTGGCATCTTAGTTGTTCTAAAAATCAGGTTGAAAAGATTCGTTAGCCAGTTTATCCACGGCTCTCCAAGGCACCTCCACACCTCGATGGGGATTTGATCGGGTCCTGCCGCTTTTTCTCTCCCCATCTTGCGTAGCGCACTTTTAACTTTCCCAGAAGAGATCCTAGTACAATAACAGTTGTTATAAACACGAGTTCCTGCCTTGAAGCTCTCTTCACGATCCCTCATACTATGTATTGTCTGCTGGTGACACTCTCCAAACTTGAAACACACGTATAAAACTCATTACACTAAATGAACCGGTGACACTAAAATAATATATATGTAGTTAGAAAAGTAATCAAGTCTCTTAATTTTTAAAACTTTTTGAAACTACTCGATCGTGAAACCAGACCAATATATGATACATCTACCATCAACATCAAATATGAATCCTTAAACGAATAGGAACAATTTTAGTGTTATTAATTTAAGCAACAAGGAAACCCTAGATCGGTATCTCTATTATCTACTAGTAGTGATGACATCTTTGAACTACTTAATTGCTAGACCAGTCTTAAAAGTTTCAAATTCAACATTTGGTCAAACCTTCAGCAACACGTACGAGAAACTTCCAGGATATGT
Source organism: Pulicaria dysenterica (assembly GCA_947179395.2). Taxonomy (NCBI): domain Eukaryota; kingdom Viridiplantae; phylum Streptophyta; class Magnoliopsida; order Asterales; family Asteraceae; genus Pulicaria; species Pulicaria dysenterica. The sequence continues at coordinate 6,790,160 of OX359291.1, read as the reverse complement.
TCTTGATGCCACTAGTAATGATGTCTTTAGAAATGCTTGCATGTTGTTACGTCAACTTTACAATCTTCATGCTCCGTAAAACTCGCTGAACACGTCACCTTTTTTCTTGTTTTAATTTCGCACAAGAATAAGAAGAAAAAGAAAGTTTTTGATTTCTTATGTGAATTGTTAGGAAAGAGAGAAGAGGAGACAAACATATAAGAGAATCTGGTGTTGTGTTACTTAGGTTTTTCTCGCTTTTAATACCGGTTTATTTTTAAATAAAGTAAATTTATTTTGTTTTTAGCTTAATTTGTAGAACGACAAACACATGTACTCCTAAAATCTATTTTTTAAATCTATTTCATTTTTCGTCACAGTACTTCTCTCAATCTCTTGGGAAGTGACACCTTTTACCAACATTTGATACCGTTGAGTTACAAGTTATTTGATTTATAGTAAAACCAATTTTCTTGACAAATTAAGCTATCAATTATTTGGATTGATTTTAATTGTATTAATTACATATATTTATTTTCTTTTAAATAAATTACATAGTTTTTTTTGGAAAACACACACATTCTCTATGCCTAATCCTAAATCTACTTCACTGTCTATGTCGGGACTTGAATCCACAACCTATTAAAAGGGCACACCACCTTACAACATCAAATACGCTGGGCTACAAGTACTTTGGTAAATAAATTTCATAGTTAGTTTATTTATTTCAACAGAAATAAACTCGTTAATTAATAACATCATATACTTTTAATTCTAATTCATAATATAAACTTCAATCATTTGCGACAATTTTATGAATTAATTCTCTCTTTTATTGATTTATAAATAAATCAATTCCTACAATTCTAAAAATTGTTAAATGTTTATTTTTTTAATGGCAAACACATACACCCACTAAACCTACTCATAATATACTCCATTATCCACATCGGAACTTGAACCCATGACCCATTAATTAAAAGAGAGCGTTACTCTATAACATTAATTAGATACCGCTAAGTTACAAGTCTTTTGGTTAATTGTTTAGTTGATTCTTACACTGTGACCTTTGAGTCACGTATGATATTACCTATGACGCCTAGTATTACTACATATCCACATAATATTTTCATTTACAACCTACTTTTTACCACCAACGAATCAAGCTTCATATTGAACTTATCTCCATGTGTGCATATGTTTAGTGTTTTTGTGTGTATATATGTGAGTGATCACATGGAGAAGAACCCCAAACTTGATCATGTGTGAGTACGTGTATGTGTCTTAAGGATTGTGGTGTGATAGTTTTTATAAAGCAAAAGTGTAAACATTGAGAGAGAAAGAGGTGTTGTTAAGTTAACAGCAATTTTCTATTAATTAAGTTTAGTTTAATATACATTTAAACACAATTCCTAATGGTTTAATTATCGGGAAAAAGAGAATCTTTTAAGTAGCAAAATCATCAGTTGGGTCAAACTATTTTGTGTTGTTTTAAAACTTATCTTTAAAACAATAAGATAATTAATTTGAAATATATTATCTAACTACAGCTAATATTTGAAGTTTGTTTTAGTGTTAAATAATTGGATAACAATTTGAAAAACAATTACAAGCACTCTTAAAACCATTTTATTCACATACTAAAACACAATCTATCTATCTATATATATATCTATATATAAAAGACATGCAAATTTTCCAAAAATAACCATAAATTGAATCTTAATTAACCAATCACAACCTTCAATTTCAAAAGTATTCTATTCTCAAAACAATTTTGAAAAAATTAAAAATTATGGATAGGAGAAATTTAAATTAATTTTAAATCTATTAAGAAGGGGTTGGATGAAAATTGTGAGGCGTTTTATAAAAGGTATGAGGGGGTTATAAGAAAATATGAGGGGGGTTTTATAAAAATTGTATTTTAATGTAATTAATTATAAGTTGTTTATAAATTATGTTTATTAACTTGTGATATATTTTGTTTAGAGAAAAAATAATTATATATTTACGTTTTACGAGCGTCTCATTTTTATCTACGTTTTGGTATAAATTTTATTGTAATATGACACTTTTTTGAAATTAGTATATTCTCATCACAAATGTGATATTTCATTTACTGTATTATTTTTATTTGAAAATTCTAATATCTCAAATATATTTTCGAAATACCCGTACGTGTACTGGTCAATAAACTAGTACATCTTTCTATTAAATTCATCTACCAACTAAAAATTACATTTAAAATCCATTATTTTTCGTTCTTTATCTGATTTCTTAACTTTTATACGATCTAGTAGCTAGCCTGACATACGAGTTTAATAAAAAAAATATATAACAATTAACAAACACATTGAGCAATTAAGATGTTTAAGATTTATATTAGCAGCCGAGCAGACATTCTATATCTATAAATCTTATTCTTAAATCTACATATTTTATTTATTACGAGACTAGAACTTATCACTATAATGAGCATCTTTTTAATATGAGAGGTTATTAGTACACAATAAAGGTGACCATACATAACGACTAGATATATCATCAACTTGTAACATATGTATTAACTACATGTACCTTGTAGTGTATGTCTAAAAACTACTGTGTATCGATCGGTTTTAACATAACATACCTTGATATCAAAAAATTACAAATGATTTAACAAGATATTCAAATTTTAACAAGTAACGTATCTCCAGAGCCACTTACATGACAACTAAATTTTCCATAAAAATCCCCATTGGCGATTGATTACTTGTTATCTCAAGACTGCAATAAATATATCATTTCTCATTTATTATTTCGAACGAACTCCTTGCTCTCCAACGCCAATCCTCTTTCTTCTTATTTATATTTATATTTATTCATTTCTACTCTCACTCTTCTCTAAGCTTCATTTCTTCTTCACTCACATTTATCTCTAACAAAAATGGGGGTTTTCGTTGTTCTTGCTCTGCTCTTCATGCAAATTTACACAATCGGAGCCAAGATCCCGGCGGTTATCGTGTTCGGCGATTCCTCCGTTGACGCCGGTAACAACAACCAAATCCAAACGGTGTTGAAGAGCAATTTCCGGCCATACGGTCGTGATTTCTTTGGCGGAAAGGCCACCGGGAGATTCTCCAATGGACGTGTTCCGCCTGATTTTATATCGGAATCGTTTGGTCTCCGGCCGTTTGTCCCGGCTTACTTGGATCCGGCGTACAATATCTCGGATTTTGCTACCGGAGTTTGTTTTGCATCTGCCGGTACTGGTTACGACAATGCTACCTCCGACGTGCTCGTAAGTTTCTCCAATTACTCATTTAGTAAAATCCAAGAGTTTTTTTTTTGTTTTTTGTTTTGTTTTATAGAATAATGTAATTTCCATAAATAAATTAATCATTAATGTGTGTTAATGTATCTTCAAGTAAATGTAGTAATAATTTATTTTTTAAATATTTTGATAAGAACAAAAAAAGGACATTAACGTTTAACAAAACAGTCATAAGTCATATGTTACCCGTCTTACATTAGATGTTTGCATTAAATTACATATTTACATGCATGTACACAATATTTACTTTGGAGTAGTTAAAGCATTATTAATATTCAATAAATTTAAATACGATGATGAATGGTTAATGCTTTGTTCATAAAAAATCATTATATTCAACTATTATTTTTTATTTTAAAATAAAAATTTATTATATGTAATGATAACTAACAATAAGTTTATTGTATTTTCGATTAATTTATGCTTAATTTCTTTATTATATAAATCGAATCAATATAGTCCTATATTAAGAAATTAAACATTTAATATGTTCTTTTCACTCTTATTTTTTGATTTTTTATATTATATACATATAACATAAGTTATATAACACGTATACAAACAAAAAAAGTAAGAAAAGGGAAACAAAAATATGTTTCACGCACCATAAAGGACTAAAGGTGCTGATGAAAATAGGACGTCTCACGCGTGGTGTATATAGTGACATTGGAGATCTGCTACCATATAAGGGAAAACGACTCGTGACTTATCATGAGATATTAGAGTGGTAGAATTAGTAACATTGTATTATACTTGTTATATAGTTATATAAGCTTTTTTTTCATACAACTGGGTCTACCACTCAACTCTATAGTAGTCACTATCAATCATATCAAATTATGAGACTTATTTAAATACTCACTAATCAAATAAAAGTTAAAAAAGAAAAAAAAAAGTACTCGTAATAAACTTGATTTGTGCTTACCATCAACCACCACGCTTACAATATGCATCTTTCCACCACATCTTTATGAAATGTCATCATTCCCACCACTCAAGTGGTTAGCCAACCACGCATCCCTACCTACTCTCAGGTGCTGTTTGGTTTGATTGATTCCTTAGGAATTAGTTGGAATTGGAATCCAATTCCAACCAAATCATGTGTTTGGTTCAAAAATAAGAAAGGAAAAGGATTTTGAAAGATGGAAAACATTCTTACAACTAATGGAATTTAAAATCCTTCTCTTACCCCATGGAATCTAAATTCCCGAGTTGAACTCATACCACATCGACCAAAGGGCGACGAGCTTCGACGGTGGGTCGTCGACGGCGACCAAAGGGCGACGGCTAAAGGCCTTCGACGGCGACCAAGGGCGGCGGCGATCTAGGGTTTCGACATACGACGACCAGTGAGGTGGTGGGGACGGCTAAAGGCGTTCGACGGCGACCAAGGGCAACAGCGATCTAGGGTTTCGACATACGAATGTGGTGGCGACGACTATCGCCCTTTGACGGCGACCAAGGGCGACAGCGATCTAGGGTTTCGACATACGAATACCAGTAAGGTGGTGGCGATCTAGGGTTTCGACAACGACCAAAGGGCGACAGCGATCTAGGGTTTCGAACGAGGTAACCTCTTCTTCTCTTCTTCATTCTTCTTTTCGATGGTGGTGGTGAAGGTGGCGACAGCAGTGAGATGGTGGTGAAGGTGGCGACAGTAGTAGGGGCGGCGGCGACGGCAGTAAGGTGGTGGTGAAGGTGGCGATGGTGGTTTGTGGTGGGGAAGTGAATTCCATTTCCTGATGCTACCAAATACAACATAGAAGGATTTAGATTCAAATTCCAAATCCCTTAAAATCCAATTCCTTCAAAAAACATTTCATCAAACCAAACACTACCTCACTCTTTTCACTCTCATGAGTCCATATGAACATTTTCAAAGGATTTTCTATTTTCCCTTTATTACAAAAGTTCATTTGAGTTAAATTTTAAACCACCTTTTAATTATATATTTGAAGCATTAATTACTACTCAATAAATAAGTGGATAATATTCTCTAAAAGGTAAGAATATAAATATGTTTCTTCTAGATTAATCTCTTGCATATTTAATAATGGGATCCTAAATGGTGCATTAATGTTCAAAAGAATCAATATTTACACGGTTTAATTCTAAAATTACAATACCACTTAGATGGTTTTTAGCAAAAGGTTGTTTTACACCGTGTCGATCCCGTGCTTGGGATCCGGTGGATTTGAACCGATTCTTTCCTAAGGACCCGCACGCAGGTTATGATTACATGTCTTGACTGTTCAGTAGGGATTGGAATTAAACTCAAAACCGTTTTAGCAAAGTGTTCATTTACCCGACCCACCAAGTATTTGTCAGGGGATATATCATCATCAATGTGTTTACCTAGGGAAGGATCAAACCCGTGATCTCTAGAAGGAGAACGAGTCGTTTTATCACTAGGCCATCTTGTTGGTAATTTTAATTAGATGGTTTTAGGATTTTTAAACAGAGTTTAGTTACGAGTCTCAAAGTTTTTAAAAATATATATACTTTCTTAGTGAGCTAATTAAAACAGTTAATACAAGGTTTAATTAGTGAAAATGTCATTTTTAGCCTTACATTTAATATATTATTGATTTGTGAAAGATGTAATAATGCTAATTAATTAAGTGTAAAAGAGGAAAATTAATAATTACTAACAATATTTTTTGGAAATGGATAATTATCCTAGATAGACCAAAATAGTATAATGTACAATAATATTAAGACGAAAGGAGTATAAATTTTAATAAATAAGTAAATTTTTTTTTAAACGGTAATCATACACATCCTTTTAATCCTACTCCTAAATCTAAACCACTGTCCACGTCGGGACTTGAACCCACAACCTCTTGGGAGGGGGCACCACCTTATACACCAGATATCGCTGGGCTAAAAATCCTTTGGTAATAAATAAGTAAATGCTAATGTAGACAGTATTACTTAATTCAACATAGATTGTTTGTATAGCATACAAAATACTAATAAGTGATAATATCGATATGTCTTAAACACAGTCAGTGATACCCCTATGGAAAGAGGTGGAATACTACAAGGAATACCAGAAAAAACTCAAAGGCCATTTGGGTGATGAAAAAGCCAAAACTATAATCTCAGAAGCAGTCTACCTTATAAGCATGGGCACCAATGATTTCCTTGAGAACTACTATACACTTCCCAACAGGAGATCCCAGTACAATGTTAACCAATATCAAGATTATCTTGTCACCATTGCTGATTGGCTAGTTAAGGAACTCTACAGCCTTGGAGCCAGAAAGATTTCACTTGGGGGTCTTCCTCCAATGGGTTGTTTGCCATTAGAAAGAACCTCAAATATGTTCACAGGAAATGGAAATGCATGCAATGATGCTTATAACAAGGTGGCCTTGGTCTTTAACGGAAAGTTGCGCGGTTTGGTGAAGCGATTGAACGGAGAGCTTTCGGGAAGCAAGATCGTGTTGTCTGATCCGTATGCCATTTTCCAGCAAATCGTCCGCAAACCTTCGTCTTTTGGTAACTTAATTCTTTAATTACTTGCTTCTGAAGCCTAATTTTTTTTAAATTTTGTTAGTGATTTCTGTTTTCCTTATAGATTGAGATCCTCTCAAGTTAAAGACAATATGACGGCATGTCATATTTTCTCATAACAAAAACCAGTATATAAGAGTTGCTGGGTTTTGTTGTATAAGGACATAACCGGTCATATGTTAAAAATTTCAAAAGAAAACCATCAAACTTTGAAAATATGACCATGTACATATGTTTTTTTCACAAGGAAAAAAAAACATTTTTATGTAAAATTTTAGTAGAAAACATGGGTCAGTTGGTGTTGTTGGTGTAGAATTGTCCTACTTGTCTTAGGCTATACGTTATGCATTACTCGAAGCCATCGGCTTCCATCAAGTTGGTTCAGGTACACCAAAACTCGATTTCGAGTTTGGCCATCGAGTAGGTAAATCGGGTCCTGGAACTCGATTGTGAAGCCAGGCCTCCCCCACACCCCCTCACCCCTTCTCAACCAATCATAATTAAACACATATTTTTTTTTATTTTAATATATTAATAAAAAATGAGGATAGTTTTAAGGTAAGGTAAAACTTGATATTGGATAAAGAAGAAATGTAAGAGAGGAGGAATGATGTGGCGCTGATGTGACTGCAGGTAAGTCTTACCTGCAGGTAAGGTATAACGCGTAGCCTTATGGTACATATGCATGTGTCTTTTATATATGTGTACGTTCCCTGGGGCCTGGGGTACAAGGAAACACCATTATTTTGTGTTATATGTGTAGAAAAATTTAAAAAATTTTATTTCCTCCAATTAAATCTTTTCACTTTATACTCTTAGTAAATAATAGAACGTAAATTTTATTAACTCTTTTTTTCTAATTTTTTATGATTCTAATAATTGTCTTGATCTTATAATATGAAAGATAAATAGTAATATAGATTAGAAAAATATAGATCCTCTCGCTAATTTATTTTTAATTCACACCCTAATCTATAAAAAAAGAAAACATCTCACTATTAAATCAATACTGATAACAATTTTAATCAATAAAATAAATAAAATAAAGTAGTTAAGGTTCAACCAACAACACCATCTATGTAAATGAAGGTGCAATAATTAATATTGTTGGTGGCAAATCCATGCCACTTAATGGCAAAAGTTATGAACATGCATTAAATTGCAGAAGCCTAGCTTTGCAGTCATACGTATGCAAAAAAAATACAGTATATTTATTATAATTTATATATTGGGAGATTAATTTATTAATATTCCAAAAACATTAATATATAATATAAATAATAATTAGAGTTTGAAATTTATATACAGGATTCGAGTCAGCATCCGTGGCATGCTGTTCGACAGGGCTATTCGAGATGGGATATATGTGCGATCAATACAACCCCTTCACTTGCTCAAACGCCAACGAATACGTTTTCTGGGATTCCTTCCATCCAACTGAGAAAACCAATCGTATAATCTCCGACCATCTTTTCAAAACCGTTCTTTCTAAACTATCATAACTGCTAGTACCTTAATTAATTACTTAATTATATATGCTTATATATATATATATATACATATATATATATATATATATATATATATATATATATATATATATATATATATATATATATATATATATATATATATATATATATATATATATATATATATATATATATCAAAAAGCGATCGATCAAAATGAATTTTTAAAAATGCATGCATGCATGCATTTGGTGGTTGGTGTGTTATATTACTTAATTATATACAGGATTTGTTATGTCTATGATGTTATGAATGATGTACAAATTAAGAGATTTTATGTTGTTGATTTCGATCGAGTTCTAAGTGAATTGGTCCATGAATTGATTGTTTAGGAATCAGGAATATATTATTTTTAATGTTATATATTGTTCATTAATAAAGTTTTATTTGAACTTAGATTGATAATCTCGTAAGTTAAATTTATGACATAATATAAGTATCACAATTTTCAATTAGATTAAAACCGAAATTAGGACAATAAGATATGTTCGGTTATAAGAGATTTAGGATTAAGGGTGAATGTCTAACTTATGTACTAAACGAATAATTTTCCAAAACATTTGTTTAGTAATATGGTTTTTCAAACATAAAAGGAACAAATTAGCTAGTGACTTGCCCTGAAGATTTAGAATATATCTTTAATTACTTTATTATTGTAAGTAGCTTAACATGAAATGTATAAACACAGTGAATAATTAAAGTAAGTGATAAATATTAATGATGTTAAAGAGTATTTATATATATATATATATATATATATATATATATATATATATATATATATATATATATATATATATGTATATATATATAGCAAACAATTGTAAAGCATACACACCAAATGACTTAAAAAAAAAAAAAAAAAAAAAAAAAAGATAGCCCTAAGGTATCTGATGTTATGAATGGTATAGATTATGGGTAGGTTTAGTGGACAATGGTTCAAGTCCCTGTGTAGACAATAGTGTAGATTATGAGTAGATCTAGTGGACAATGGCTTGTAGCCCTAAAAATATCAAAATGAGAATAATAAGATAATAACCTCTTTGCTTTTTCTTATATATTAAAAATATAATTAACTTATAATTTCAGAATTTTTAGTGCTTTCATTTAGTTTATCCTTTCCTTTTAACTTTTTTTATCAATTAATTATACTATGTGTTTGTATAGTAAGTATTCTAATCAAACCCAAATCACCTCCCAGATTTGATTCAAAGTTGTCAACCACTTGCAAAAATATTCATGAAATAAATTTTACTATATGTGTTTGTATAGTAAGTTTAATCAAACCCATGCATTTCTAACCTTGTTTGTATCAATTAGAGATTTAGAGCAAATAGCTAAATTTGTAGCCTAATGGTAAGCACTAAGTGCTTTGGTGTGATGTCACATTGACCAAAGATCATGGGTTCAAGTCCCATTAAGGATAAAGTGGTGTATATTTAAGAGCCGTTAAAAAAAAGTTTAAGATGGGTAAAAACAAAAGAATGGCGCTATGATCTTTTTAAATATTTAATGTAAGGTAATTTAAACTTTAACCAGGGTGTACATATTTGAAAGGGAAAAGAGAAAAGATACCTCATTGGTCTTAAGTTCTTCGGTGATGTGTGTGAGAGAGTGTTAAGGATTTGAATCAAGAAATTTGGGATTTGGTAAAATCTGACTAAGAGTAAGTTGAATTTTATTTTTTGGAAAGTTAGAATGCTACCAATATGTATGGAAAATTGAATTTTATTTTTAATGAAAATGTGTGTTAGTTTTTGGGTCAAATTTTTTTTATCATAAATTTGGAGTATAGTTTCAAGTTACGGTATAAATGAATAACAAGTGTATTTCCTGGAGGTGTAGAGTAAGTTGTATGGAAATTTATTAGATGATCTGGTACACGTCATGCTTTGGTAAAAGATCACACATTGAGTTTTTGGGATGTTGGGGACACTTTTGTCGATGTAGGTGCCAAGTAATTAATAATAATTTCAATATGCATAATGATTTATCAAGGTTGTTACTTAAGGTCGCATGGAACATTTATGTTGTCTGTTTTAACTTACTAGCTAGGTTGGAACTTACATGCCTTGAGCATGCATACTAGTTAAAATAATTATGTGATTAGCTATCTTATTAGTACTCTATTCCTCAATGTTTGTCTAGATTTCAAGACAATCAATCATCCAAACATATACCTAATTAGGTAAATATTCGAAATCCGGCAACGTTAAATGATGTGTGGGAGTTTGATTCTAGACCTCCGCTATATATTCAATATCCCCAATCAATTAGATGTGAAAATATGTATATACTAGCTAGCTTCTTTTATGATGTCTTTCCTAAAACATTAGCCAAAGACATTGTCCCTTCAATATTTGAACTTTTCTTATTTGTCGTTGTACTTTGATCAAACCATTGTCCCTTTTTGAGTCAAGTACCAAGTTTGGTGAAGCAATTGCATCCACAAGCTTACAAGAAGTTCACTAAATATGTGATGTCGACCTCCCAACTACCATCACTCAATACATAATTGGGAAGTTATATTTCATCAAATAAAAATCATTTCATGCAATACAGTATATATACAATGTTAGCCACAAATGATGCAGGTATATAAATATAAAGAGAGGTTTAAATGAAAACTGGTTTTCGTACGAAAATTATAAAAACCAATTTTATTCTTAAATTAAATTTAATCAATGGCTATATATATATATATACTAGTGGGGTACCCGCACAATACGGCGGTGGCAGATAAAGAGGGATACTGATAAGTTCGTGATTGTCTGCAATATATATGGCATGGCAATAACAGTTGCAAATGGTGTCTGACGGCGAAATCATGTTACTATATTTTTTGTATAAATTAGATAGAGCAATTTAACATTAATCACATCTAGTTGATATGGAAGTTTGATGTTAAGATTACGGTATTAAAAAGATATAGATTTAGTGTTGACAACTTAAGTATATGACAATCCGGATGGCTACATTTCCACATAACTATCTATTTTCAAGCAGGAAAAATAAACATCGATACTGTCAAATCTATCCGAAAGATCAATCATTGTGTAAAAAGATGTATAAACACCATATGTCCTGCAAAAAATATATAATGATTATTCTATATAGACTTTAGGAAAAAGATATATAAGAATAAAAAGTAAATAATACCTTATTCGTCACGTAAAACTTCCTTGTAGACCACATTTGATGTGTAAACACCATCATGAGTGACTGTTGTGTCGGGTTTAACTAATACCTTCGTATTTTGACGGGATGTTCCTCTAGAGAGCGCCACGTAAAGCTGGCCATGCGAGAATACCGACTGTGGTAGATATACACCGACGTTAGGAATTGTCTGTCCCTGAGCTTTATTAATTGTAATAGCGAAGCTAAGCCTAACAGGAAACTGTTTTCTCTTTAATTTGAACGGGAACATGTCATCTTCAGATGGACAAAAAGGAATTCTTGGCAAAAATACCCTTTTACCGGAATGTTGGCCAACGGCTATTTCTGCATCAATAGCATTTTGTTGAAAACCTCTGCATATTAATCTGGTACCATTACACAACCCGTCAGAAGGATCAATATTCTGTAGCAGTATTATCGGACATCCAATTTTAAGACGAAGAACATGAGGGGGCAAACCACTAACAGTTAGCGAGTTCAAGAATTCCACAGGGTAAAAGTTGTTTCTATCATCTTCAGCTTGATCGAAACTGTAATAGATTTTTTCCTCTCCATTGAAACGGTCAATTAACTGATCATTAATCTCATCAACGTTATCATTTTTAGTTGATAGTATAGCCCTGGAAATGATATAATCAGAACAATTTCCATTCAACTGCATAGATGGAAAGATAGCATCGACCAAAGCATCTATAGACTTAGCTTTATCTGTGTATGGAATGGTCATGTCATCGGGTATGCGAACGAAGGTTTTCTCAACCGTTTCTTCGTTCCCGTCACCGACTCGCAATAGAAACTCTGAAAACCATGGATCAGTTTTTGCTCTCATGTTCATGGTTAACCGTAGCTTTTTAATTGATGGCCATAGTGGAGACATCCGTAAGCTAGAGTCTACGATCTGTGCTTGCGTGCCACGTCTCACAACCGGTAACACCTGTCTAAAATCTCCCCCCATAATCATTATTTTTCCACCAAATGGAAGTGTCACCCCTGTAAGGTCTTGCAGTGTGCGATCAACGGCCTCCACCGCTTGCCTCTTAGCCATTGAGGCTTCATCCCATATGATTATCTTTGCATCTTGAAGGAGTTTAGCAGCTCCACTATGTTTTTTAATGTTGCATACAGAGTTGTTGTTAAGGTTGATGGGAATCTTAAATCGGGAGTGAGCCGTTCTCCCCCCTGGCATGTTATTTGCAGCGGCACCAGATGAAGCGGTCGCTAATGCAATAAGGCCACGAGAGCGAACTTCTGCAAGTAATGCTTTGTAAAGAAATGTTTTCCCAGTTCCACCAGGACCATCTATGAAAAATACACCCGGATAATCACCATCCACATGTCTCATGATCTCATCATATGCGAATTTCTGGTCAGCATTTAGAGAGTCGCGGGCACGTAAATGTTCGTCTTCAACAACTATTGAGTACTCCTCTTGTACCTCACAAAAACCTTCGGAATCTATATTCATATCTACATTGACCTGCGGAAGATCAAAGTCATTGAGACTCTTACCCATAGATTGAAGAAAGACCGTGATGTCTGTAAGAACCATATTGCGGACTTGCTCAACACTTTCCAACCGCCTCTTATAATCCTCTGAAAGTTGTTTACCTTTGCTATGGAAAATTGATAATAAAAGAATAATGTTATTTTTTTGTAGGCTGTTGGTATTGTGTGTGTATATATATATATATATATATATAGTATTACAAAAGAAATGGGTTATTTGTTATCCACGGAAACTCTACTAATTAGATGATATATTTAAGGAAATACGATATCTTTTGATTTTCCATTTATGAGTTGCAAATTTTAGTTAACCAAATTTATTCTAAATTTAATATAAATAATTAATACCAAATTCATTCCATATTTAATATAGGTAAGTCAACAACCTCATTACAAATAACCTCAAACTTGAAAGTAGAAACTATTACTGAATTCCAAATAAGCTTTGAAAAATAGAACCACAGTAATAAACGTATGTTAAATAGACTAAGTCACAACTACATTAAATTATCAATATATATATATATATATATATATATATATATATATATATATATATATATATATATATATATATATATATATATATATATATATATATATATATATATATATATATATATATATATATATATATTACCTCATCCTTCTCTATGGTTGCATCTGCAATTGTTCGAAATCAGCTCATAGAAACTGTGTTGCTGAAAATGTAAAAACCTTATTAGAAATTTAAATAAAAAAAAACTGCAGGATTGACCCATAATAAACAGAACTATGAGCAATATATAGATTTGTTACATGTGGAATGATGAGATCTTCTTCCACATATAAAAGGTTTTCAACTGAAGTTGTAAGTATATGGCCAATTCAGGTGATGATATATAATTACAGGTGCAAGTTGCTGCTGTACAGCCTGTTTAAATTCACCGATTGTATCGCCTTTTCGAACATGGAGTCGTTAACCGGTAAATATATGGCCAATTGTTGGTGATGATATATAATTACACTTTGCAAGAATAAAACGAATGCAAACTTAGACATAATAACTACCTGCATTACTCGTCGATGGGCAGCACCATCCCAGTAGTTGTAAGTGATTTCAAGAGCCTCATCTGCGGAACAATCAAAATATATTACTGAAGATATCATTTTAATATAAACTTAACAACAACAATAATAAGTTCCTATACTCTAGATTACTTTTAATCTGCTCTTGCTTGCGTAGTCACTGTTTACGCAACCTTTCATGCTCAGCTTGTCCTCTGCCTCCCTCGCACTGAAAGAGTATGCTTCTCACCACAGTGGTGGCAATTAATCAGCTTAAAAGAATTACCAAACCAAGTCTTTTTTTTTTGGGTGGTGAAAAAGGGCAGAGAGATGTATCACCTGTCAAAAAGAAAGCTAGTTTCTACAGTAGGATATTTGCGGAAGCCTCTTCGGCCAAACAAATTTGATTCTTCAGTTTCTGCATTAACAAGACAGTAGTATGTAACTGATATATCTGAAGTTCTGGGACAAATTTGTAGTTGACAGACGTTATAAAGTTGAAATAGTACTATATTTAGATAGAATCGTTTAGTGTACTTTAAGCATGAGAAGGAGTAAAGGAGCACATGTCATTTTCACTGAAACGGCTGCGCTGCAAAACAGAAAGCAAAAGCATAGCTAAAAGCGTATTAGAGAAGTGGAATCAACGACCCATGGAGGAGAGCTAATGGTCTTAAATCAAAATAAACATAAACTGGAAGAGCTAATGGTAGTTTTTACACAATGACATGAACATGCATATAAAACCATCTTTACCTGTTTAAGACAATGCTTATAAAATAGTATAGACGAAAGTTAGTAATTAAAACAATAATATATGTATGTTATTATGTTAATACAATACAACAAAGAAGAAAACATCATAAGACACAAAAATTGTCAATTATAAGCAAACTAAAACTAATCTGATCTTTTAAGTAATTCTTAAAAATAAGGAGGAGAGATAATGGTTTATATTTAATAAAGTAGAAAAGATAGGTTGATCACTGACGGGAATGAGCACCAACCTTCAACATGAATGCCATCACCACGGACTCCATGATTCATTGAAACTGAGAATAGAGCCACATTAATTGTTGATATTGATGGTACGCTTGGCTTTAAGGATAATTCCACCAATTTATCCTGAATAAACATCATTTGTTGAAGGCTAAGTTTTGTACAATAAAAAACATTACTAACAGAGGCAGAAAGAGAGTATTCACAATGTAAATGGAGTATTAGACATTAGTTCTTACAAGCAAGTTCTTAATTATTATGTTGGGATCTTGCAAAAATCATCTCATGTAAGTGATGTTGAGTACCTGACCATATCAAAGCCCTCATTATCCTAGAAAATGCTACTGTATAACAACCATTTATATGTGTGCTTCTAATATTGTGTAAAATAAACCAAAGCATCCCAGGTTACAACATTATTCTAATTCAAACAGGATAAAACAGAAATTCCTGATATACACAGATACACATATTACTTGAGATACATTAATATAGCATGAAGAATTTCAATTTATTTATTTTGATATAATTTGATAGTTATACCTTCATCTCTTTTGACTTCTTCCAAAAACTCAGTTCCTCATGTTTCCTTCGTTTTCTCTGCAAATATCTCGTTTTCGTAAGCATTCAAGCAATGAAGCAAGAAACTTATGACATTTATAACGCACCACTTAAAAACACACATAGCCAGGTAAGATTTTGCAGCTCTTGATAAAAAAAATGGCCTGATATAAATAGCCCTACTCAACGCATCCTATTTAAATACTATAATTTTTACATACTTGATAAGAAACAATAGTCTAATGCATCACTGTCACTAATAATGAGTCTTTTAAGGCACAGAAGAAAAGAACCTGAAAGAATTCTTATCAAAACACTTGTTTATACAAATTAATCTAAATTCAAGTGGACATAAACATACGCAATCACAAACTTTTTAGTATATCCAGTTAATAAAGTCTGATGTAGACGTACTAAAAAATGGACGCAACTGAGGATACAACATTCTAATCAATGAAAAGAAATTTAGATATCATAAAAAGGAGTAAGAAGCTCACCGCCATCCACCTACACCTTAGAGCAACGTCACGTACAGCTTTATTACGCAATGTAGCAGCAATCTTCCTATAGATCTCCGTCGGAGACCGAAGGGCAGAATTCGGTCTAAAGCGAACGGGCAGGCGAAGGCGGTCGGCCATCAGAGATTGCATCCAGTGAACGGGAACAGTAGCCGGAGACTGTCAGACCGGCGAGCAGAACGCAGCCATTGAAGGGGCTGGTGATAATCGTTGTTGGAGAGAAGGGACCAAGGGAAATGTGAGCGATTTGGGACGGAAGATGAGTTGCAAAGAGACGCTCCTGATGAATGTCGAATGGCAGAGGTGATCCGCATGGTGGCGTGTGATTCAAAACCCTAATTCTCATTTGTAAATTGTAAGGCTAGATTTGATGCGGAACAAATGGACGGTTCAGATCAAGTGTTGACATAATTTTAAGTATTTCTTAAAAATAAGGAGGAGAGAGAGTGGTTTATGTTTAATAAAGTAGTAAAGATATATATATATATATATATATATATATAGAGAGAAAAATGATCAATATAGAACCACCTCTTAAATATAGAACCTAAAGAACCATCTTGGACCTTTAGATTAACTTGATCAATGGCTCATATTAGGTTGTGGCAAAATTGTAATTATTATGAAGTATATTTTAAAAGAAGGACAAACACGGAAAACATTTTATTTATCTCTCTTCAACCTCTCCACATCACAATTAAAACTCTTTTCACGTCTCTTCAAAACCACCGTCCCTCCCCTATGTCGCCCTTTTTCCTACTCCGACCGACAACATCCCCATCCTCACCGGCGTCTCCATTTTTCTGCTCCGACCGACAATAGCAATGAAATTAATCGAGAGGCACAAATTGATCCAGCAACATTATAATTAATTTTATGGGAAGTTGTGCATATTGATTGCAAATTTGCAATGGTGGTTTGGTGTGTCATTTTAATTGGAACAACAAAATTGCAACTAACCAATGATCTCTTAGCCTAGTGGTTAAGAGTGAGGGGGAGGCAAAGCCTTCTAGGAGGTCCAGGGTTCAAACCTTGGCAGTGGAGTTTATTTCTAACTTGGGTTTACTAACTTACTAACAACTAACTTTGCCGTTAAAAAAAAAAAACAAAATTGCAACTAGAACCAACAATTTAATTATTTTAATGGAATCGATGCATCAATAATTGTTTTAATTTTGTAATCGTGGTCCGTGAGTTTTATTGGTGTGAATTGTGGTGGCGTTGGTTCTTCAACAACGGCAGTTTAATGCGTCAAATTTATTTGGTGTGAGTTACGATGGCGGTGGTTCTTAAAATTTTGCATTTTCTGGAATTTTTGTATTGTAGTGTTTGTATAGAATAAGTAAATTTTACATTTTTTGTATTTGAATATGTAATTTGCATTTGCATTTTCATTTGAATCAGATTGTTAAAATGCAAATTATAGTTGTGGATTTGCATTTTCATTTTCATAATTTTGCATTTCGGAAGCATATACATGACCTGCATCTTCCTTTTTGTATTTTCGTTTTTTTTTTTGCATTTTGCATTTTTGCAATAAAACCCAGATGAAAATGCAAATTTTGTAAATTTGCATTTTCAAAAAAAAAAGTTTCAGAAATATATAAAGCCTAGTCTTGTTTGAAAGAAGACGAAAAACTGAATCTAATGATATAATTTTTATGCTTAAACTCTTAAAAATGAAGGAGTTATGACCATTTAAATGTTTGAGTGAGTTTGTTTTTTTAAAAATATTTGATTCCCTGGAGATTGAAGAGGAGGCGCGTGGGTGAGTTGTTTAAGTTTATTTTCCAATTTTGCCCTCATGCATAATGTCACGTGTCATCACCAGGTTAGTTCTTTACGTTCTATATTTAAGGATGGTTCTATGTGGAACTTTACCCTATATATATATATATATATATATATATATATATATATATATATATATATGACCAAATACTCCAATTAATAACTCATTAATGGCCTTAATTCAGGGGCATAGACAAATTAAGTGTTATTTTAACAAATAGGTTTCTTGTCTTTAAATAAACTTTCTTTATTTATTTATCTAGCCAAATATGAACTCTTTTATGTCGTTCATATATATGTGTATCATTAATGTTATGAAAAAGTAAAGCTGGTCCCGCTTTATTGAAATCCTAGCTCCGCCCCTGATGCGACATTATAAACAGTTCTTATACAAAAAACAGTTATTGATTAAACTTTTTCCTATACTACAAATCTTATTGCATGAATCATAATTTGCATATATACAAATCAACTTTTTTTTTTCTTTAAAACTAATATTCGGTCCTAACCATCATAAGAAAAATCTAGCAACCATCTCTTTCAAAACCAACATAAAAATAAGCACATATTAAAAGAGGACACGCGGATTAGGTTGTTTTATTGTTCCACGCGAAGATATATATTAAGCTAGTCAAATTGGTGTCGCATATTATGATATAATAATAGTTAGGCTATGAGCTATGAGGTATACTTGCATATCAATGTGAGAGAGACTACAGGTGGCCTTGCCCGACTGCACGAGCCACCACCCTGACCTCGTTCCTTCACCTTTATGCATGGTGTCTCCTAGAGGTGAACAAATGGGACTGGTCTGACCGGTCCGACAAAGACCGTCAAGACCGGACCGGTTCTGAACCGGTCCAGGACCGTCATGTCACTCCTCAGTCTGGACCGGACCGGACCGGACAGGAAGACCGTCAAGGACCGGTCCGAAACGGTCCGAGAGTCGGTCCGGACCGAGCCGGTCCAAGAGTCCAAACTGGAAATTCCTCACTACCTCTTCCTTTTTTCTTTACACAAAACTTCTTTTTACATATTCTCTTTATATTCTCCCAACTTTTTAAGATGTCAAAAAAATCCGAAAAGGAAACGAAAAACAGGAAATTTTAATCGAAACTTAAAATTCAAAACCGAACCGAAAGATATATCCGAATGAAAACCGGACGGGTCTGGACCAAAGTCGGACCAATCCGAAAAAAGACCGGACCGCTCAAAAACCGAATGGCCAGGGCCCCACAAAATTTAGGGGCCCATTTTGTATAAATCAGTCTATGTATATTTAGTTATGTACAAGTCTAGTAACACAAGATATATAAGTCCATTAAGATGTTAAAAAGTTCAAAAGAGAGGCCCATTCAGCCGTCTCGCTTCTTTGCATCGAAAGGTTCAAAGCAATTGGAAACGGAAGAGATTGAAGTAGGGGTGAACATGGTACCGGACCGGTACCGACCAGTACTGGTACCGGTTTTACCGAATACCGAATTTAATTTTAAGATGGTATCGAATCCCGTACCGAATTATTCATATACGGTACCGGTATCGGTACCGAATACCTATTTTAACTAGTTAGTTCGGTACTAGTCCCGAATACCGAAAATACCGAGTCCCGAATACCGATTTAGCAATAATTCAAGTACCGAATACCGGACCGAAAACTCTAATTCGGTACCGGTTCCGGTACGGTGCCGGTACGGTGCCGGTACGGTTCGGTATTTCCGGTACACATGCTCACCCCTAGATTGAAGACTGTCGTTCTCGAGAACTCCAATAGTCCAGCCGCTTACTCGTCGTTCTTTGCCTCGAATCTCTTCTCCATGTCTCGGTTACGGTAATGCCTTGAATCCCTTCTCTTTCTCTTGATTACCCACTCCCAATCGAGCCTCTCGAAATCGAAATTAGAAACAGAAACGGCATTACGGTAATCTTAATTGTTTGTAAAAAGCCGAAATCACAAGTCGCAAGGCCAACAGATATCTCTCGATACTTCATACTTCGATTGTTAATTTGCGTGAGAAGAAAGGCGAAGCAGGGTTCAAGCCAGGCATTCTGTGTAATTATATCCAGGTTTATGAATACAAAAAGTCTTTCATTTTCATTTGCATAAACTGCATATTGCTAAGTAGTTACTTCTTATTCAATATTTCAAATCAGTGCTTGAATTTTTTTGTTATTGGGCTGCTTAGAATCTTACCTGCTACATAACTATAATTGATAAAATACTTGCACATATGATTGTTATTCATATATGTAATGAGAGTATGCTCTTGAATCGGTAACCTTAGTTTTCTTAATATGAAGGATGAGCACTCTGAAGCAAATCATCAACTTAAACTTATACAAGTTAGTGAATTTACAAATACAAGAACAACAAATAAAAAAGAAACACCCATACAAATTAAACATAATTTACTCTGAAGCAATTTAAACAACAAATAAAATTTTCATGTAGTAATGTTCTTCTTTTTTGATTATTTAGTATAGCTTGCTTCTTGTCCGCTTACATAAGATAGTAATTTGTATAACTAGAATAGATATTTGTGTTTACGACTATGCTTACTATAAATGTTACAAAAAATTTACAAGTGTGCGATGTATGATTATCGAGTAGCTAGATCATTAGAAATAAGCACCATTTTTTCATTAATTTGTTGTATTATATATACAAATCACCACTCTTTCAAGTTGATCTTGCTTGCATGTTGTGATGAGATTTATCATGTTCATATTACTTACGTTAATAAAAGATATAGGTCCCCTTTGGCCCCAAATTTGTTTGGGATGGCCCTGCTGATTTGGGACCACGAGATTCTATCTCTCTCACACAAACACTGTATATCTCTTGTTTACATAGCTTTTAATATTGATTTCATATAAATGGTTAAAAGACGAGTATTTCTTAGGTTTAAGAAATGAGTAAAAGGTAAGAAAGGAGTGACGTGATACTAGCTTAACATGAAATATGGAGATAAAACGAGAAAACACTCTATTACTCTTAGGGGGTTTGGTTCAAGTATTGATTTTGGCAGGAATAAGATTTATAGTGGGATTGGAATTTGGGGATATTTGCATTTGGGGGAATTTACAATCCAATCCTTTGTTTGGTTCAAATGTTGTATGTAGGATTTCCACCACCTTGCAACAACCACAACAAGTCAACAACCATCAGGTTCAACACCACCATCCAAGACAACACCAACCTCCTACCATCCAGCGACATCACCACCTCAGTCGGCGACGGCGACGGCAAAGCCACCACACCAACCTCCCCTAACCACACCAACCTATCCTAACCAAATCTGTGACGGCTAGGGTTTTTTGTGGGTTAGGGTTTTCTGAACGGCAAAACGACGGCTAGGGTTAGGGGTTGGGGTTTTCTAAACAGCGAAGGTTTTTTCGTGGGTTAGGGTTTTCTTCGAACGGTTGACAGAGAGCTACGACGACGGCGAAACGACGGCTAGGGTTAGCGGCTAGGGTTTTCGAAGGGAGAACGACGGCTAGGGTTTTCGAAGGAGAAACGAAAAAGGCGATGACTAGAGAAACGACGAAGGCGACGGCGAACAACTAGGGTTTCTGATGGCCGTGGCTTGATGAGAACGACGACGACGACGGTGGTGGTTTATGTCAGTGTAGCAAACGACGACGGTGGTTGTTCGCCGGAATTGTAGCCGGAGAGTCGCCGGAGCAAATACCTCAATTGAGGGTTTTCAAAATACCAAGGTGGATGGAGGGATTGATAAATCCTTCATATGTGGAATTCTAAAGAATCCTGGGAATTTGAATCCGATGTCCATTTTGCAAACCAAACACATGATAAGGAGGGATTTCAAATCTCATTCCCATGAAATCTCACGAAATATCACGAACCAAACGCCCCCTTAGTGAACTGGATTAAATTTCTATTTAGTACCAAGCCTTATCATAAGGGACCTAAAACTAAAACTGGGTTAATCGGATTTAACATTCTAACAATCCGAGTAATAGAATTATAATACTAATGTGTTAGTGCATACATGGTCACACATTAAGAAATGCATCCTTACTTGATTAAGCTATACATGATACATTCATTATCTCATCATGAAAAGATGAAAATCATAAGTGGGCCTACATGCACTAAAATACTCATGAAGAAATAAAGGTTATCTATAAAATCTTGGTATAAACATTGATTAAACCTTTACTTGCTACATAATGAAAATGAATAAATATCAATTAGTTATGAATAGACTAATATTGAGATACTCTCCACTATCTAGAGCTAAGAAAATTTTTGATATTCATCTAAAAATTAGATTCGTGGATTTTGGTTGTCCCTAACATCATTTGCACATTTTAAGGGGGAGTCACATACCAAAAAGCATATCTCATGTATATTTGTTCACACCCTCACTTCCTATCATTTACATAAATACAAGATAATGATGCATAAATCTCTCATAATTCATACTTGAGTATATTTGATTAAGTTTATGCATATACTTTTGTATATCTTGCACTTGTGTTTTGCTTTGTCTATTTTTTTGTCAAGTGCTAGCTCAAAGAGATCGTTAATCAAGGGGGAGCTTTGATCAAGCGGGAGCTTCAAATTTGTGTAGCAATAGGGGAGAAGAATGTTCCTTTTTGATTCGACAAAAGAGGGAGAATAATGTAGATATGCAACATGTTAACATGAATAAATTTGTGTAGCAATATTAATTAAATGTTGCATATTTTGTCATCATCAAAAAGGGAGAGATTGTTAGTGCATACATGGTCACACATTAAGAAATGCATCCTTATTTTGATGATGATAAAAATATGAACAAGTAATATTATTGCTTATCAAATTTATTCATATGTTCATATGTTACATTCTTTAAAGGTTAACAAACCTAAAATTAAGATGATCAAGTGAAGGACAAATAATTGAAGACTTCAAATCAACAAGCAAAGAAAACAAGATAAAAGCAAACATTCAACTTTCACGGTCGATCCCACGGTCGACCGTGAATCAACCGTCGCCGCACAAACGTCATCTCTTAACATCCTCTTTCTTGATGTCAACCGATCTCATACTCAACAATTGAAGATGGAATCTGTAAAGGCGATTAATAAATATAAGAGTTCACAAATAATTTTGACAAAAGAATATTTTATCAAATCTTTTGTAAATATGTCACACATATAGTTTATAAAAGTAATTCCAAACTTTTATTTAATTTGTCTTGTAAGACAAATTATAGTAAAACAAATTATTTCTTATTGTGGCAAAAACTAAACATGATTTTTCATTGAATTGCCACAAGACTAAAATTAGAAAAGAATCTTCTATATGTGGTAAATATCCAACATCATTTTTGCAAATCCTTCCAACCTTCCAAATTTGCATAAAGAATTCAAACTCTTTTGGTAGGTCAACTTGGGACTTTTCTAATGATTTTTTATGGCAAAAAATGTTTGAGTATGGTTTTATACAAAGTGCAACGTTCATATTTTGAACTTCCAAAAAGCTGTCCAGACCTGCGACGGAAGATGCACGGTCGACCGTGGCTTCTTCCGTGGGGCATCCGGACAAAATTTCCTTTTGTCATTCCTTGGTTAATTAAACAAGCTAATGTCTTCATTTCAAACCAACTCTTGACATCTGAAAAATATAGAAAATATACAAGATCTTGTGAGCTTATATTCCACACAAAAAGACCATCTTCAAGATCAAGATCAAGAGAAAAAGTGCAAAGTCTTCAAGAGCAAATCTTCATCTCTATATATTATGTTATTTGTATAAGTGTGTAAGGATCAACTCTAGCCTTTCAAATTAGAGTGAAGTAAGGATCAACTCTAGCCTTTCAAATTAGAGTGAAGTGAGTATCATCTCTAGCCTATAAAATTAGAGAGAAGTAAGGATTATCTTAGCCTTGTTTGCAAGAGAGAAGATTATTTCTTGTAAGCTAAAAGGAGAAGTGTACAAGGTTTATCTCTACCTTAAAAGAGAGAAACTAGTGGAGCAAACTCTTGGTGGGTGAGGCCAAGGAGTGGATGTAGTGCAAGTTTGTTAACACTTGCATGAACCACTATAAATCTCTTGTCTACTCTTGATGATATCTCTCTATCTCTACTCTCTTTAAATTATTATATTAGTTGTGTTGCTATAAATTTCAAGATTATTCTTTACTAATTTTTTTAAGTGTAAAAATTGGTAAACTAAGTAAAAGAACCTATTTACCCCCCTCTAGGTTCCAACAATTGGTATCAGAGCAAGTTGCTCTAAAATTTTTGTAAAAATTGTTTTGTGATACAACTTGCTTTGTAAATTTTCAAGAAAACAATTTTGTTACAAAAATATTGAGTTAGATCCATGGATTTAAATGATAACCTAAGTTTGGGGGTTTATATGGACAATTTACCCATGTTTATTGATTATACACTTTTAGGTTGGAAAACCTACATGTTGACTTTATTAAGATAAATAGATTATGACATGGGTGATTTTATTGAAAGTGATTTTGATGAAAATGAATCACTAAATAAACAAACATTGATATTTATTCATAAATCTCTTAAGGAAAGCAAATATGAATATATGTGTTCTTACACTTGTGCCAAGATATTATGGAATGATATAGGTAAACTTGAGGAGCTTGAAGCAAGAAGAAATGAAGAAAAAGAGACATCAAGAGAACTTGTCCGCTTCATGGCTTTTGAAGAAAATGAGGTATCATTCATAAGTGATTCTAGTAGTAAAGATTACTCACATAATCTTTATGATGAGCTAAAAGATAAATATGATATGTTACTTGATATTAATTCAAAACTCATTAGCAAGACCAATGATTTAAAAAATGTTGAAAATGATAATCTTAAACTCAAAGCTCTTAATGAAATTTTGGTCAAGGAAATAAATGAGTTAAGAGAATCCAATATTATGTCACAAAGTTGCTCTACTTGTCTGGATTTTAAAGAAAAGAATATTAGAGTCCAACAATCATCAAGTGACAATGAAGGTCTTGGGTTTTCAATTGAAACAAGTAACATATCAACAAATATATTAGAACCAATCAAATGTGTGAAAGAAAAGGCAAATGTGAAAATCCAAGTACCTCACGGTTGATGCACGGCGGATGCCGTGTATCTTCCGTCAGCTCACTGGAATTTTCAAAAACTTGAAAAATACAATATTACCTCTAGTTCTTTCACTTGTATGCCTAAAGTTGTAAGTGATAAACAAATGATAAAGTCTTATACTTCAATTTCAAGGTATGAACTTGGTTTTAAGAAACCTAAATCAAATGTAATTCAAAGATCAAGACGTTCTCATAAAACTATTGATTCTATGAACACTTTGTATTATAAAGGTTTCAAGATAACACCAAGGTGGATCAAAGTAGGTGTTTTTGACACTAACAATCCCGGACCCATGAAAAGATGGGTACAACACATATGATATATGTTTGAGTTGTAGGTTGAAATTGAGGTTGAATATAATTCTTGATGCAACTTGAAATCTTGTGTGAATCAAAGACTTGGATAATAAATCATCAAGAATAATGTTTTGAACAACACTACTGAAAAACAATCAAGATAAGTTTCTCTTTCACTTCTCAAAGCTTTATATGTTGACATCTATGTGTTGAAAGTGCCATGAGCACTTATGTGAAACTACTTGACATGTTTAAATGTGTTTGTTGTATCTAGTGCTTTACATAAACTTGGTTTGCTATAAAAATAAATCAAGGGTAGCAAAAGTATTAACAAAAGACATAGAAATACTTATCAAATGCTTAAATGTCTTTCAAAGCTCAATTCATACTCAAGTCAAATACTTTTTGATTGAGTTACAAAGTTGAACTATGTGGCGTTAAAATGACATATTACTTATGCCCATATTACTTGGTGTTGTGATTTAAATAATAACTTGAAGCTCTTCCATATAGATGCATGACAAATATCAAACTATCTTGAAAATCATTAAATAATAAATTTGAGAAAATTGATAGTTGATTAATAATTTTAGATGTATAGTCTCATAAAGTTAGAATATACAAACTACATCTAAACAAGAGTATTTGCTTTTGAATGTGAGAAATATTGTGCTTAAAGTTAAAATTGCATATTGATGAACAATATTTTAAAATTTGACATACCATGTTCATGTTCATCATATTGCCTTAAGTGATTATATGCAATGCTTGAATTTCTCACAAAGCATGATTTGGCTAAAAGTATTTAAATGATATGGAAATATATGTTATATAATTCTATATATTGAAATGTATAGTCAAATAATAAATTATTTGTCAAAGAATTAAAAGTTTGCTTAAATCCCATGGATTTCATTTTCACATACACTATTTGGGTTTAAGTAATTATAGAGCCAAATTAGATTTTATCATAAGTAACATTGTCTTAGAATTTAAAAGATATCATATTACAAATTAAGACAACTTACTTTGATGAATCATAATTGGGACTTCATAAAAATGGTGCTTAGAAGTTATATACATGCTTTAAAGTTAGATATATTAAAGAAATAATATTTCAAACACACAACAAATGCAATAATATAGCGGACATAAATACTAAATCACTTAAGAAAGAAGTAGTTGATGCAATGAACCTTGGTTTAGGAATGATTGAACATGTTCCCTACAAAATAAAGTTTGATTATGTGAAACTTTTCAAAATGGTGCTTCCAAACTGTCCACGGTCGAACCACGGTCGAAGCCGTGTATAAATAATTAAATTGAAAGAAGAAACTCACGGTCGATGCCACGGTCGACCATGAGCTTGATGTCACTTTTAACAATTTTCTATTTAAGGCTTATACATAGGTTTACTCTTGCTTAATACTAAACATACATCAATGCAACATAAGTGATTCAATTGTCTTCCGAAATCTTAGAACATTTAGGATACATGAACCAAATTGGTATACACATACATGTTAAGTTTACATTAACATATGTGTTTCAAATAAAATGAATCATCATCACTTCATCACCTATTACTTTGAGAACTTATACAAACTTTTTGAACAACATCGTAAACAAATGAACAAAAGCATGTTTATGCTATTAACACGCTATGCCTAAACCTTCATGTATGAAACGAATTATAATACCTTGGTTTAGTGCAACAATATGCTAACATGCAACTTCTTGCGATGTTAAAATTTGAGTATCTTATCTTGGGGCTCAAATTCTAAGAACTTAATTCAAAAAGTCAAGACTATCAGTGTTGGTGATAAACTAACTAAACTTGCAAAGTAATAAAATGATTATTATGAAGTTAAGATAAGATTTTATTAAATAAATAGAGACATACACTTCACAATTCATGGTAATCACACACTAAAAGTTGAGTTATGATATGAGAGTTTGATAAATCATTTGTTCAAATATTTCATGTATTACTCTTAAAAGAACTCACTAAGTAATTGCATGCATAAAGAAATAAAGTTAATTTACACAAACCTCATGCATAAATTCTATATCTTACATGGTTTGAAAAGGTAAAATGCTTGTATGCAACTTATATGTAGTGCTCATGATATCCTATTTACATCAACAAGATATGTCACCAAAATAACAATACATGTTAAATGATAATACCTTGATTCATGTTTGACTTATCATTGTTCTTCAAGTTATAAAATTACATATGTGATTCTTACATGAAATATCACTAAACATATGTAACATTATGACATGTCATTCATGCTCATCAAGCGTTGAATAATTATCATGTAATGAATTGTGGTCAAGCTATCTTACGCATGGATTTTTCATATAAGATCACTATCAAAAAGGTTTTTAAAATAAGTTTGTGATACAAGATATGTGAAAATGATTACAAAGTGAAGACATATAAATTAACATATTGATTGTTACAAGTGGCTCAATCTTACTATCTTGTCATGGTGCTTAATGAATTACTCTTTGTAATCAAGATAGTAAAAATAGATGACAAATTATGTCTCATATAAGAAATCATATTATTTGTCATCTTGATATATGCTTGAGTATGCCTATGTACTTAAATTACTATCTCATGTGTCTCACACTTAATTTACTATCACTTGACACATGAATCTATGAGGTATACGTGCATAAATAATGATTATAGTATATGTATTGCACATTTGTGTATTCATGAGAATACTTTTCATCTTAATCTTGTTGAATACTAAATACACATAAATGGAAAAGAAAATTTAAATATAAGATTAAATAACAAGTAAACTTATACTTAAGCCTATTTGATTTATCAAAAGAAGATAAACTTAAGTAATCATGAATCAAACATGTAGCTACAAAATCTTTGTTTAACTTGCATGAAATTAGAATACTTTTGTTTACTAGTAATGATGGGAGTATAGTATACGTAGGTATTGAATTAATTCAAAATGTGTAATGCTTGAGAAAAATATCTATGTTCTATATCTAATTTCTCATGATATGTTGATCTACATACACTATGAATTATTCTTTGAAGATCAAGATAATATACAAATGACATCATGTGCTTCATACATAAAATAAAAATAATTATCAATTCAGTGCACACATTGGTCACTTACTTGATTAAGCTATACATGATACATTCATTATCTCATCATGAAAAGATGAAAATCATAAGTGGGCCTACATGCACTAAAATACTCATGAAGAAATAAAGGTTATCTATAAAATCTTGGTATAAACATTGATTAAACCTTTACTTGCTACATAATGAAAATGAATAAATATCAATTAGTTATGAATAGACTAATATTGAGATACTCTCCACTATCTAGAGCTAAGAAAATTTTTGATATTCATCTAAAAATTAGATTCGTGGATTTTGGTTGTCCCTAACATCATTTGCACATTTTAAGGGGGAGTCACATACCAAAAAGCATATCTCATGTATATTTGTTCACACCCTCACTTCCTATCATTTACATAAATACAAGATAATGATGCATAAATCTCTCATAATTCATACTTGAGTATATTTGATTAAGTTTATGCATATACTTTTGTATATCTTGCACTTGTGTTTTGCTTTGTCTATTTTTTTGTCAAGTGCTAGCTCAAAGAGATCGTTAATCAAGGGGGAGCTTTGATCAAGCGGGAGCTTCAAATTTGTGTAGCAATAGGGGAGAAGAATGTTCCTTTTTGATTCGACAAAAGGGGGAGAAGAATGTAGATATGCAACATGTTAACATGAATAAATTTGTGTAGCAATATTAATTAAATGTTGCATATTTTGTCATCATCAAAAAGGGAGAGATTGTTAGTGCATACATGGTCACACATTAAGAAATGCATCCTTATTTTGATGATGATAAAAATATGAACAAGTAATATTATTGCTTATCAAATTTATTCATATGTTCATATGTTATATTCTTTAAAGGTTAACAAACCTAAAATTAAGATGATCAAGTGAAGGACAAATAATTGAAGACTTCAAATCAACAAGCAAAGAAGAAAACAAGATAAAAGCAAACATTCAACTTTCACGGTCGATCCCACGGTCGACCGTGAATCAACCGTCGCCGCACAAACGTCATCTCTTAACATCCTCTTTCTTGATGTCAACCGATCTCATACTCAACAATTAAAGATGTAATCTTTAAAGGCGATTAATTAATATAAGAGTTCACAAATAATTTTGACAAAAGAATATTTTATCAAATCTTTTGTAAATATGTCACACATATAGTTTATAAAAGTAATTCCAAACTTTTATTTAATTTGTCTTGTAAGACAAATTATATTAAAACAAATTATTTCTTATTGTGGCAAAAACTAAACATGATTTTTCATTGAATTGCCACAAGACTAAAATTAGAAAAGAATCTTCTATATGTGGTAAATATCCAACATCATTTTTGCAAATCCTTCCAACCTTCCAAATTTGCATAAAGAATTCAAACTCTTTTGGTAGGTCAACTTGGGACTTTTCTAATGATTTTTTATGGCAAAAAATGTTTGAGTATGGTTTTATACAAAGTGCAACGTTCATATTTTGAACTTCCAAAAAGCTGTCCAGACCTGCGACGGAAGATGCACGGTAGACCGTGGCTTCTTCCGTGGTGCATCCGGATAAAATTTCTTTTTGTCATTCCTTGGTTATTTAAACAAGCTAATGTCTTCATTTCAAACCAACCTTTGACATCTGAAAAATATAGAAAATATACAAGATCTTGTGAGCTTATATTCCACACAAAAAGACCATCTTCAAGATCAAGATCAAGAGAAAAAGTGCAAAGTCTTCAAGAGAAAATCTTCATCTCTATATATTATGTTATTTGTATAAGTGTGTAAGGATCAACTCTAGCCTTTCAAATTAGAGTGAAGTAAGGATCAACTCTAGCCTTTCAAATTAGAGTGAAGTGAGGATCATCTCTAGCCTATAAAATTAGATAGAAGTAAGGATTATCTTAGCCTTGTTTGCAAGAGAGAAGATTATTTCTTGTAAGCTAAAAAGAGAAGTGTACAAGGTTTATCTCTACCTTCAAAGAGAGAAGCTAGTGGAGCAAACTCTTGGTGGGTGAGGCCAAGGTGTGGATGTAGTGCAAGTTTGTTAACACTTGCATTAACCCCTATAAATCTCTTGTCTACTCTTGGTGATATCTCTCTATCTCTACTCTCTTTAAATTATTATATTAGTTGTGTTGCTATAAATTTCAAGATTATTCTTTATAACACAACTTACTAATTTTTATAAGTGTAAAAATTGGTAAACTAAGTAAAAGAACTTATTCACCCCCCTCTAGGTTCCAACATAATGTAATAACTATTTTTTGCATAATAATGTCTTATGAGGTGGTAAACTTTTTGCAAAACGTTTGAATGATGTATGTCTGTGTATGAGTGATAATTTTAAAAGTGAAAACATAACGTGTAATAAAGTAGTGGTGAGCATGGGCCGGTTTGGGTCGGTTTTGACTCCAAACCGAATCGAAACCGATAATTCGGTTAAGATATTTTTCAAACCGTTTGGGTTATCCATTTCTAATGTGGCGGTTAACCGTTAAGGATAGCAGTTCAGTTTAACGGTTTTATTGGTTAAGCATTAAGTTAAGTTGGGCCAACTTATTGGACTTCAATACACGAATTGTTTTATAATAAACATCTTTAGTTGCAAACAAGTTATTGGACTAAATAAAAACTTTATAATTTGAATTTTATACGGTCTAGCACGTAAAACAGTACCTAGCCCACAACCATATTGCATACACACAAAAAAATGTTTAGTAGACTAGTAGAGTATAACGACAACCCTCTCCAATCACTTTAAGAAGGGAGCACATATTCGAAGTTCGAAAGGAAAAACTGAACCAGGGCGTAGACGTGGAGCAGACGTTAAACAGAAAACTGAAATAATATTTAATAAATCCTTATCGGTGCGGTTTCTTATCAGTTCGGTTATAGATATAAAACCGAAACCGACCCAATAACTATCGGTTAATGAATTTAATAAAACCGACCGTCGGTTTTCAATTGGTTCGCTTTTAATGGTTTGGGTTCGGTTTCTCGATTAAGACACTCACCCCGAACAAACTCTTTGACTTGCATGAGATTGATGACGAGAAAGCAAGAACAATGCTTCAATTCTACTCAAGTTTTTGATAAGATTGAAAAAAAGTAGGAACAAAGTTCACGTTCAAATTGATGCTTCTACTCACGGTCATAATGGGAAAAAAGTAACTGGAGGAATATATGGGGATAGGATCGTAGTTTGTTAGAGGATATAATAGTCAATTTGTATTTAGTCAATGAATGGACTGAAAAAAAGATGGGAGAGTGGATGGAATGAAATTTAAGTAATGAGTTTTTTTATGTAATCATTGTTTTCTTTTCCTTAACTCAAACAAACAACTTTTCAACAAACAAATGGAAAGGGGTATTTCTTTCCTTTCCCATTCCTCCATAACAAAAACTACATTTGTTTGGTTGTACGGAATGTAATGACAAAGAAATTGAATAAACAAATGAAATGTAACGCCCCAATTTTTTTTTAATATAAATAAATAAGATAAAATACCAACCACGCGTTCCAAAATACAATTACAGACGAATGTAACAAGTCTTGAAAACAAAATCGAGTTGCGGAAACGTTTTAAATAAATTAATGTCTGTAACGGTTTTCAAACAAAACTTGAACGCTGCTGCTACTGCAGCTGTGCCGGAGCCTCGTCCCAACCGATTCCATAGGAACCTGAAAATATATCAACAACAACGGGTAAGCTAAAAGCTTAGTGAATTACACTACCTTACCCCCTGCATCAACTAAATACATGGCTTGGGCCTCGCCCTCTTGCAGGAATCACAACCTGCCATCAATCACACTGCACGGGCTTAGCCCTTTATCACACTACTCGGGCCTAGCCCTTTATCACACTACTTGGGCCTAGCCCATCATTGCATATCGGGACACACCCATTTGATGCTCAACCCGGGCTCAGCCCGCTACGAATATCACAGGTCCAACCTTTAGATATCGTCAACTCACCTACGACCGGCCCCGCGGGCACGATCGTCTAATCACATAACATAATCATAGTATAACACAATTCACGTAACACTTAACACAATTAAATACACAGCACATATCAAGAACTTCACATCACGTATCACCTATGTATTGCGGGAAGCGGAAGTAAGTTAGAGTAACTCACCTAACTGTCGACACAACTTGGTTAGTAATAATCCTTGAATAATATCTTAACGAATCCCGTCAGCAGAACCTACAACACGCGTACCGAAAATATACTGAGTTTAATTCGTTGAGTCACGCGATCTTGCAACCCCTAGGTCGAACCTAGCAAATAAGTTAACAACTCAACCCTAAGCCGAACGCGTTCCCGTCGAAACCCCAAATAAATCTTTAAGCTGAGTCATCTAATAAGTCGGATTTCTGTTTATTTATATTAACGCCGGAATTAAACTGTTCTCACCAAGAAACTGCCAAATGGGCCTGTTGGCCCAATAGCTCATATACATAATACATGTTATATCGATGTGTACTGGATCTTAAAAGCAAAATGTTGAATGTGGCATATACATATATATGTTAGGTGAATTAATTAGGATGCCCCATACTTGCCTAGGTGAAATAAAAAAAATGATATAACTCTAACGTAACATAGGAATGAATATTCATAATCTTACAAATAATACCAAGATGGAATGACTTTGTTCAATAACTATAAGACAAAAATGTAATTGAATATTCAAAGGAAATGACTGAAAGGACTCAAGGAGGACTTCATTTTTTAAGATATCCAAATAAAAATTGATACGTTTTTTTGTAAGTTACAATTTAAGTACAAGAATTATGTGAAATATATACACACAATATTCCGGCAAGTATGACCGGATCGTGTAGTAGTTTAGATGAGGTAAGTCATCTATACTAATTGCTTCGTTGAATTTTTATGGCTAAAATGTTTAAATGAACCGGATCATATTTTGTCTTTGTGTAAACTATATAGTTTACACTTTAGAGTTAGAGTTTGTTTGGTCAAACTATCTATGGCTGAGGCTGATTAATTAATAATACTAAACCCAATTCATAAGCTATTTGAAAATACTTTTATTTTAAGAAAAAATTATAAAAATTAGAATTGCAAGCCCTTATATTTCTTATAAGCCCGTTTCTGAACAAACTCTGAAAAGATTTGTTTTTAATCTAATAGTTCCCCTTTTCTATGACTCAGAATTTATTTATAAGAATCATATGTATCTACTTTAGTATGATATAAAACAGCCCGTGTTGCTATATACACTATTTCGTGTATGTAGCTGACATTTGATTAAAAGATTTAATTACAGAAATAAGTCTCTCACACCTTTATAATGTATATAAGTGTCCTTTACACAAATGTGTCCACTAAAGTATAGATACCTACCCACTTTGTTTCTTTGTCACAACCGAAGCATACATCCCATGTCCCCAACCTCTATTGAGCAACCGTAGTTCTCTTCCCTTATGACCCCATTTTATTGGGCGATTACCCTCCTTTTGATGACCTTACCCTCACAACCCTAGCTCTCCTCTTTGTCTCTTCTCTTTCTTCCTTCTTTGCTCTCTTCATTATTATTCTATCCAGCGACCACCCTTTTTTTGTCAACCTAACCCTCACGACCTTCCCTAATCTGATTGACTTCTTTCGAGATGAATCATGAACACCTTCGAAAATAGAACCGGTGCCCATATTAAGACAAATTAAACAAATATTATATGTTAGGAATCGAACGTTTGCACTTTGTTGGTAATGGGTCGAGGCGCATGAGGCGATAGGAATGAGGCTAGGCCACTAGGACTGCCGCCAACGCATCTTGAGGAGGGAAGACTCAACATTGGCTGATTCACTAGTGTAAGTTGGCCGAGTAAAAGGAATGCATGATCAATAGAGAGGTAGAGATGCACGGACGTAGTCCTAATTGTCATTGTTTGTTATGCTAGAAGCGAAAACAACTTAACAAGACACAATACGAGCCATATTTTATTCTCTAAAGCGGTCTATGGAGGCAGAAGGAGTAGGGAATGACACTCCATTTTCATAAAACATGGCTCCATCACCAATAAGATCTACTTTGTATGAAATAATTGACAAACTCAAACATACAATCAACATAACTTTTTTAAAAATTAAAGATATTATGCATTTATAAAATTGATTCATTCAAGAAAAATATAGATTAATCATTAACTTTTAATATAGATTTAAACATATTATTACTTTAAGTATATAAAACAATTATACAAGTGGAAGAACAATCTCTCCTTATAAAAAGAATACGCAACAAATTTTTAACATTCACAACAAGTAGAAGTTTTATTATCATACCAATCTAATATCTTTTATTCACAACCATACTCTTTATACAAATTATCATCCCTTGGTAGGGCTATCAATTAGTTGGATCGGATCGGATCGGTTAAAGATCTGATCTGACCCGCTGATCCATTTAATTGGATTTGGATCTGATCCAATAACATTGAGATCCATTTAGTTGGATTTGGATCGGATCAATAATTAATTGATCATGACCCGAAGCGATCCATTTAATAATATTAATTTAATTTAATTTATACAATAAATATATCAAATAACTCTTCCACCCCCACCCCACACCACCCTACCCACCCTACCCCCACCCAACCCTACCCTATCTCACCCACCCCTACCCTACCCTACCCCACCCCACCCTACCCTACCCCACCCTACCTACCCTACTCTACCCACCCCACCCTACCTTATACTACCCCACCCTCACCCTACCCTACCCTACCCCACCCTACCCCCACCTACCTATACTACCCGACCCCACCCTAGCCCACCCTACCCACCCCACCTCACCCTACCTCACCCTACCCCACCCTACCCCACCCTACCTATCCTACCCTACCTCACCCCCACCCCACCCATACCTACTCCACCCACCCTACACCACCCCACCACACCCACCCTACCCTACCCTACCCTACCCCACCCCACCCTACCCAACCCTACCCCACCCCACCTCACCCTACCCTACCCTACCCCACCCTACCCCCACCCTACCCACTCCACCCTACCCACCCTATCCTACCCACCCACCCTACCCCCACCACCCCACCCCCACCCCACCCTACCCCACCCTACCGCTGCGGCGGTGGCGGCGGTGGTCTGCGGCGGCGGCGGTGGGCGGCGGCGGTGGTGGGCAGCGGTGGTCGCGGCGGCGGTAATCGGCGGCGTTGGTGGAGGCGGCGGTGGTCGAGGCGGCGGTGATCGGCGGCGTTGGTGGAGGTGGAGGCGGTGGTCGGCGGCGTTGGTGGCGGTGGCGGTGGTCGGCGGCGGCGGTCGGCGGCGGTGGTGGGCGGCGGCGGCGGTCGGCGGCGGTGGTGGGCGGCGGCGGCGGTCGGCGGCGGTGGTGATCTGCGGCGGCGGTGGTCGCGGCGGCGGCGGTGGTCGGCGGCGTTGGTGTTGGTTGCGGCGGCGGCGGTAGCGGTGGTGGCGGCGGCGGTGGTCGGCGGCGGCGGCGGTTGTCGGCGGCGACGGGCGGCGGCAGCGGCGGTGGGCGGCGGCGGCGGTGGTGGTCTGCGGCGGTGGGCGGCGGAGTCGGCGACAGTGGTCGGCGGCGTTGGTGGCGGCGGCGGAGGTGGCGGTGGCGGTGGTCGGCGGCGGTGGTGGCGGTGGTCGGCGGCGGTGGTCGGCGGCGGTGGCGGCGGCGGTCGGCGGCGGTGGCGACAGTGGTCGGCGGCGGTGGGCTTCGGTAGGCGGCGGCGGTGGTGGTGGTGGTCGGCGACGGTGGTGGTGGTGGTCGGCGGTGGTGTGACGGTGGTGGCGGATTTTTTGATATTAAATGGATCGACCCAGACAGATCTTGGATCGATCCATGTAGTGATCTATTTAAATGGATCGGTCCATTGGATCTCTTATTGGATCAATGGATCAGATTTTTTGACCCGTTGGATCATTTAAATGGAGCAGATCGGATCGGATCTAGATCATGATCCGATCCATTGACGGCCCTACCCGTTAGTAGATTAAACTAGAGTCATCACATATTCCCACTCCGTTTATTTTAGTCATTTATTTTTAAAATAACCCTTCTAGTTATTCCATTTCCCAAAAAACGTAAGTCGACTAAATTCAAGCTACAAAAGGCGAGTGACAAACGATGGAGAGAGTGTGATATCCCTAAACTGAATTCTTTAATCCAGTACTACTACCCATACCCTTATATAGCTATATTTCATTCAAAGCTTTCATTCCCATTCCACCACAAATCTCTCTCTCTAGAGAATTCACACAACCCTCTCAAGAATCCACCCAACCCTTCACAAATGGGGAAGCTCTACAACCAGGATAAACGCAAAATCCACCCATCACCGCCGCCCTCCACCGCCACCGACACGGATCACTTATCTCTGCTACCCGCCTCAGTCGCCGTCGCCCTATCACCGGAAGACAAGGAAGTTCTGTCATACCTTCTTTCATACTCTGTTACCACCACCAACATTCAGAAATTTCTCCGGCAACACCAAAACCAGCGCCGGAGGAGGAAGTCATCATCCAAGATTCGGTTGCTACTGTTATTCATGTTACACCAGTTACTGGGTTCGTTGGGATGCTTCGCCAAATCAACAACTGATTCATGAAATCATCAATGCGTATGAAGACGGATCGATCCATAACAATAAGGGCGGGAAGAACAAGAAAGAAAGAAGTAAGAACAAGGTTTCTCCGTCTCCGAGTTCGTCACACGCGCTGCCACAAGTGGAGGAGAGCATGACTGAGAATTCTAGTAATGAGGGCGATCAAGATGAGCCGATCATCGGGTCATCGTCACACGCGCCGCCGCAAGTGGAGGAGAGCATGACTGGTAATGAGGGCGATCAAGATGAGTCGACCATCGGGTCATCGTCAGACTCGCTACCGCAACTGGAGGAGAGCATGACTGAGAATTCTGGTAGTGAGGGCGATCAAGATGAGTCGATCATCGGGTCAGTAAGAAAATTTTTAAATTTCATAGGGGAAAGGATTTGGCCATTTGGGGGGTTTGGGGGGTTTAGATGTTTTTAGTTTTCTTTATTTAAATTTTGCTGTAAATTTTCTTGATGAATAACAAGAAACCTATTTTCTCATTTTGGTAAATTCAGAAATGTCTTTTTTTTTGTTGTAATTTTTAGAATTTTTCATGCATGTTATTGGTTTGCCACAGCAAATTATGATTCATATGAAATGCGGGATAATTAAATAAGTAAATTTGCCATGTAATATAACTCAGGAACTTGTAAGCATTCAATATACATACATACTAATTTAGAGTTAAATCTACATATTTTATTTATAATAAAGCTTTTACTCAGTAAAACATCTTTCAAAATGATGCTACCAGCCATTTGGCACATGACATGTTTCTTAAGCAAAGCTAAAAAAGAATGAAGTTGAAAGTTGAAACGGTTAAAAATGTCATATTTTATAATGTCAATAAAACAATGTAAATTGTTATATGCTTGAAACCAATTATTATCTTTGTTATCTTTAGTTCTACTGAGGTGATATTAGTTGCACTTAGGGGTGTTCGTTTAAAGTTAGTTTACGTGATTATTAGCTTATTACAAAATTTTTAAGCCTTTAAAAAAATAGTGTTTGGCTAAAAGAACTTCTCGGCCTTCTATTATTGTTCCTAGTAAAGCACACGATTTCGCCATTGCCAAATTAACCGTAAAGCCATCGTCAAATCAACAATGGTCGAGTTAATGTTTATTTTTGTTCCGAATTGAACCGGCTGGGTTACAAGTTGAATCAGTCGATTATTTAGAATATATGTTTCACAAGCTAGATTGCAGTTCAAATATATATTTCAACCAAATATAAGTCAAATGATTTATTTACATCATAGTTGTGTACTAATATTTCTTACATGATCACTCCATACAACTTGAGTTTCATGATTCGGTTTGGTCACTTCAATATCTAACATAGTAACCAAATCGGCAACCTTGTTGTGAAGAAATATTAAATCTAACCGGATCTTTAAACTAGCTAAACTAACCATCAAAAACTTGTTCCATTTGAGTTAGTTTCACATGTTTTAACTTTCAATTTCTTAATTTGGTTCTTACCTTTCAAGTGTAATTATTTTAAAATTTTAATAGTAATGTACTATTACTAATCAAGAAGTTTAGAAGGTATATGTATATGATAATAGCATAGACAAACTATAATTATATATGAACTTTGAAAAACTATTTACGTACATATAATTTAAAATATAACAAATTAGTAATATAACTAATATATATATATATATATAGGCAAATTTACTTATTTAATTATCCCGCATTTCATATGAATCATAATTTGCTGTGGCAAACCAATAACATGCATGAAAAATTCTAAAAATTACAACAACAAAAAAAAAGACATTTCTGAATTTACCAAAATGAGAAAATAGGTTTCTTGTTATTCATCAAGAAAATTTACAGCAAAATTTAAATAAAGAAAACTAAAAACATCTAAACGCCCCAAACCCCCCAAATGGCCAAATCCTTTCCCCTATGAAATTTACTAATTTTCTTACTGACCCGATGATCGACTCATCTTGATCGCCCTCACTACCAGAATTCTCAGTCATGCTCTCCTCCAGTTGCGGTAGCGAGTCTGACGATGACCCGATGGTCGACTCATCTTGATCGCCCTCATTACCAGTCATGCTCTCCTCCACTTGTGGCGGCGCGTGTGACGATGACCCGATGATCGGCTCATCTTGAACGCCCTCATTACTAGAATTCTCAGTCATGCTCTCCTCCACTTGTGGCGGCGCGTGTGACGAACTCGGAGGCGGAGAAACCTTGTTCTTTCTTCCTTCTTTCTTGTTCTTCCCGCCCTTATTGTTATGAATCGATCCGTCTTCATACGCATTGATGATTTCATGAATCAGTTGTTGATTTGGCGAAGCATCCCAACGAACCCAGTAACTGGTGTAACATGAATAACAGTAGCAACCGAATCTTGGAGGATGACTTCCTCCTCCGGCGCTGGTTTTGGTGTTGCCGGAGAAATTTCTGTTAATGTTGGTGGTGGTAACAGAGTATGAAATTCCTTGTCTTCCGGTGATAGGGCGTCGGCGACTGAGGCGGGTAGCAGAGATAAGTGATCCGTGTCGGTGGCGGTGGAGGGCGGCGGTGATGGGTGGATTTTGCGTTTATCCTGGTTGTAGAGCTTCCCCATTTGTGAAGGGTTGGGTGGATTCTTGAGAGGGTTGTGTGAATTCTCTAGAGAGAGAGATTTGTGGTGGAATGGGAATGAAAGCTTTGAATGAAATATAGCTATATAAGGGTATGGGTAGTAGTACTGGATTAAAGAATTCAGTTTAGGGATATCACACTCTCTCCATCGTTTGTCACTCGCCTTTTGTAGCTTGAATTTAGTCGACTTACGTTTTTTGGGAAATGGAATAACTAGAAGGGTTATTTTAAAAATAAATGACTAAAATAAACGGAGTGGGAATATGTGATGACTCTAGTTTAATCTACCAAGGGTATTTTCAAGGATGATATTTTGTATAAAAAGTATGGTTGTGAATAAAGATTTTAGATTGGTATGATCATAAAACTTCGGCTAAATGTTAAAATTTTTTGTATATTCTTTTTTTAAAGCGAGATTATTCTTCCACTTGTATAAATGTTTTATAAACTTAAGTAATAATATGTTTAAAATTTAAAGCTATATTACAAGCTAATGATTAATCTATATTTTTCTTAAATGAATCAATTTTATAAATGTATAATATCATTAATTTTAAAAAGGTTATGTTGATTGTATGTTATAGTTTGTCAATTACTCCATACAATGTAGATCTTATCGGTGATGGAGCCACGTTTTATGAAAATAGAGTTTCATTCACCATGCCTTCTGCCTCCATAGCCCACTTTAGGAAACATAATATGGCTCGTATTGTTTCTTGTTAAGTTGTTTTGCTTTTAGATAACAAACAATTACTATAAGGACTACATTTGTGCATCTCTCTACCTCTTTATTGATCATGCGTTCTTTTTACCCGGCACATTAGTGAATCAACCAATATTGGAGCTTCCCTCCTCAAGATGTGATGGCGGCGCTCCTACCCCCTAACTAACCCACGATCCTATCCTCAGATGATCTTCCTTCCCGTTTTGAATTTATGAAACATTTGATTAACGTTTTTCACGTAGTGTTCGTCGTAATAATAATAGTTATTTCCATATTTTTGTGTTCTTAATTGATGTGATACTCTTGTAGAAAACAATTTTTATATGGTTTTGCTATTATTAGGTTGACATTATTTATAAATGATAATCTCGTAGTTTTAATATGTTTTAAGATGTTTAAGTGTATTTAAAATAAATTTCTATATATGAAATTATTTAAGTTTAAGTTATATCTTTTCTTTTAATTCAGGGGCACTTTGCTTATTGTTTATTTATTTCATTTCATTCTGATGTCTATTTATCTTTACCAAACATACTGCGGTAATGATTTATTTCATTCTGAGAAAGCAACCAAACATGCGGATGGAATGGTAATGAACTATTATATTCATTTGTCCATTCCATTCCTTTGTTTATTCAATTACTTTGTTATTTCTTTCCGTACAACCAAACAAATGTAGTGTTTGTTATGCAGAAATGGAGAAGGGAAAGAAATACCCCTTTCCATTCGTTTGTTAAAAGTTGTTTGTTTGAGTTGAGGGAAAAGAAACAATGATTACATAAAAAATTCATTCCTTAAATTTCATTCCATCCACTCTCCCATCCTTTTTTTCATTTCATTCATTGACTAAATACAAATTGACTATTATATCCTCTAACAAACCACGATCCTATCCCCATATCTTCCTCCTCCTCTGATCGCTTTTTTTCCCAATATGATCGTGAGTAGAAACATCAATTTGAACATGAACTCTATTCCTACTTTTTTTCAATCTCATCAACAACTTGAGTAGAATTGAAGCATTGTTCTTGCTTTCCCGTCATCAATCTCACGCCGGTCAAAAAGGTTTGATGATTTCATTTTTTTTTCCTTTACATCATGTTTTGTATGATCCGGATAGTGGTAAAATATTGTTGATTTCTCATCTTGTTTCTTGCATATTTCTTATTAATTTTAACTTTGTTCAACTTGATTATTGACATGCCCTCTAGATGTTTGTTAAAATGTATAAGTGAAATATTTGATAATAGTAGTGTTGAGATTGGATTGGGTTTCATATAATTCTTGATTGTTTGTATCATATAATTCTTTCCAACGGTGTTTTAGGAGTATTTGGAGTTTGTGTTCATGATACCTTGGTAATTTTGGGGGTAGAATGTCATATTTCTCTGGATAAGTTTTGTAGCGAAATCACATATATGTTTTCTAGATTAGCATTTATTTAATATGAGGAATACAAATATTTCTAGTCATTCTTGTTTCAATATGTGTAGGATTCAAGAGAGTATGGATGACAATTAAATGAAAAGGTTAATTTTGATTGGAAAAGGCTACTGCACTAGAAGGTTTGTTAAGTTGTAAACTTTAATTAGAGAAAGGACCATGAATCTTACAACTCATTTCCAGATTCCTCTTCATGTATAAAAGAGCTAAAAACAGGCCCAGTTGGTCTAGTATCCTTGCTGGATGGCTCATTATTACCTCTAGTCATTCTCTTCTGTAAATTATTAGTGTAACACCGTGGTTTCTAAAATTTACCATAAAAAAAACTTTTAACAATCTAATCAAGCTCAAACCACAAAGCGTAACCAGTAACAAGCTGGAAATTCTAAAGTAATCATAATAGATAAGTGATGATATTTATCTACCCAAAGGACCCCTCTCACAAAGTCCAGCCTCTAAGCAACCTGCATGAGTACGAGACACCATTCAAAAAAACAAGTATCAGCTTTACGCCTCGTGAGTCAATATGGTTTAATCTAAAACACATTCATAAAATATATTTAATCAATGGTGAATATTATTAAGTCAAATAATCATCCCCAACCATCTCGTAGTAGACCCATCCGCATAAAATCATTTAGTATATAACGAGTCAACTACTCTAAATCACACCAGATCATCTGCATGCAAATATATTAACCATGTCACGTAATACATTAATGCATAATTAATCTTTAATCACAACTTATTATATATGTTCATTCTATAATTCATGCCTTAATTCTTCTTAATCCTTTAAGTGTCTAGGACGATCATCTTAAACCCAGTTCACGAATCACGTGCCTAACAACCTAAGAACCTTTGAGGCGCGACTCCCTCCGGTCCTAAGATTAGTTAGGTCCGCCCGCTATCGCTACTCCGATGATGTGGTGCACAACGTACACAACGGTGTCGTTCAGGTGAAGGGATTAATGGTGTCCATCTATATTTACACACCTCCCAACTCCTACGCTAGGGGTGAGCATAAAAAACCGAAACCGAACCAAAAACCGAAAAAACCGAACCAAAAACCGAAAAAACCGAACCAGTGGTTTTGGTTTTGGTTTTGGTTTTCAAAATTTAAAAAACTGAATTTTTCTGTTCGGTTCGGTTCCTGCTTTCAAAACCGCCCAAAATAACCGAACATAACCATTTCTTTTAATTAGGGTGTCTTAGGGGGTATTAGGGTACATACATACAAAAAATATACTATATTCTCCGGTCCCCACATTTGCTCCTCCATTTGCGCCGTCTACTTCGATACCCATTTTCAGATCAGATAGGTAGACCTCAGGCTCCCGTCGTCGGTTCCCCTCAATCCCTCATCGCCGCCGGTTTGCAGTCGCCTCGTCGACCTCAGGCTCCCCTCGTCGCCGGATCGCACTCCCAGTCGCCGTCTCCCACTCTCCCCCGTCGCCGGATCGGACTTCCCAGTCGCCGTCTACCACTCTCCCTCCGACTACAACTTTACGTTCGCCACCACACCTCCATCCCTCCGACTACGACTTTGCGTCTACCACGACACCATAGCCGCCTCCATCCCAGTTGCCGTCTCCCACTCTCCAGTATTGTTTTTACTTGATTTTTAAGGTAATCTATTTTTCATTTCACTTTGTTTTTACTTGATTTTTACCTCTGAGGCTCCAACTATGATTCTGATTTTGTAGTGTACTAGTCACTGAAATATTCAGATTCATTACTATTAGTTTATACTATGTTACATCGATTTATTATGAAAGCTCAAGTGTGTGTATACATAGTTGACTGCCCAAAACCGAACCAAGAACCAAAAACCGATCTTAAAAACCGAAAAATGAAAAACCGAATGGTTTTGGTTTTGATTTTTCCAAAACCGAAAATTTCGGTTTGGTTTCGGTTTTACCCCAAAACCGAACCAAACCGAACCGAGCACACCCTATCCTACGCGGTGTTATCGATTGGACCTCTTT
Source organism: Pulicaria dysenterica (assembly GCA_947179395.2). Taxonomy (NCBI): domain Eukaryota; kingdom Viridiplantae; phylum Streptophyta; class Magnoliopsida; order Asterales; family Asteraceae; genus Pulicaria; species Pulicaria dysenterica. Next base: position 6,746,348 of record OX359291.1, on the reverse strand, counting down.
GGTCCCACACCACTCCAGTGAGTATACATACCCACCATGTTGTCACCAGACCTGTCATGAACGTCTGGCAACTCTCTAAATGGCTAGCACTTCCTAGGAGGTCAGTCATTAACCTACGAGGCATTATCAACACGCAGTAAAACTACCCACTATTAATGTGTTTAAGTAATTATTTATATCTACTCATAACATGTATATTCATCATCATAAATCATATCTCTAAACATCATGAGTAATTATTTACAATCTATTCATAGCAAAGTTCCACATAGGATATAAGTATGTAAAAAACATTTAACAAATAAACACCCTTATAAAAATTATATTTTTGTCTGGTACTCGGTTTTGAGAAAGTATTAAACTCACCTGCAGTCCAGCAAACCAAAACACACGTAAATAGTCGCGGATCCTGCCGAGCAACCTAATCAAAATATATGAACTGGTATTGAGATTGAAATAATCAAATATGAATTACAATACTTAGTTAAAACATACATGCACTCTCATACCTTTTACTAGTGACATGTATACACTCTTTTGTGACACAGTTTCATACACACATCAATCTCCTTCTAGGTTGTAATTAAGCAAAACACACACATCACACACTAGCTTTTTACCCAAGACTAGCTACTGGATTCTTTAATCTTCACAATTCACCTATATATATATGTTTTTTTTTCTAATGTGCGATACACATGCACCCACAACTTAACACACACACACACACACACACACACTCCTTTCACACATTATTACACACACTTCTCCTTCATAATCTTCGAAATAAGCATAATATGCTTATTTTTTTTCTTGCGCTGCATACGATTGGTAATTAATTAACCAACTAAATTCCCTACTATAAAATAATCATGAGAACTTATTAAATCCAACTAAATATACTACCTACCCCATAGAATCACCCGATCAGCACCATTCGTAACTATGATACATAACCGTAACTCCAAAACTCGAATCCTTAAGATGAAAGTGAAGCAACAAGAAATTCGATTCATACCGGGAACGTTAACGCTTGTACTATTTGCTTGGTTCTCCACCGAAAGATATCCAACCGTGCTCCCCTCAATCAACTATTTGCTTCTTCTGCCGCTGCTCTTCATCAGTCTTGATCCACCGAGACAAACAATCAGGAGGTTTACAACTCACGTACGTAGACTCCTAAGGGGGTTAGGGTTTTAAATATTATCTATATGGACCAACGAAATAATACTCATCTACGTACGGCCCAACTTATTTAAACTCAACATATAAATAGTGATAACTTAATGTATTTTTTTTATTCATTAAATCAACTACCGTAAGCTCTTAAATCACAATTATTTTCCTAGTTCTAGCTTCATAGTATATAAATATACATATAGTCTTTATCTTGTGATTATCATCATAATGTTAATTAAATATAAAAAAACCATTAATTTATTAATATAGCATCTTTAAACCCATATGGAAAATAAAATGAAACAATGAGGACTAACCGAGCTAAAGGAACGGAAATTTGGGTCGTTACAATTAGACCACACGTTGTGGTCGACCCGAAGGCAATCGGGTGAGGCGAGTAAATGCAGGTACACCAAAACGTGATTTGGGTGAGGCTAGCGGGTAGGCTACAGCGGGTATCAGGACTCGATGGAGACTTTTACAACCCCCCACCCCTCCCCCCCCCCCCCCCAACCAATCACACATTCACACATATTTTTTTATTTTAATATATTAATTAAAAAATGAGGATAGTTTTTAGGTAAGGTAAAACTTGATAATTGGGTAAGAAGAAAGGTAATGATATGGCAGTGATGTGGCATCGGGTAAGGGTTACCTTAAGGTAACCCACAATGCATAGCCTTATATAAAGAACAAATACAGAATAAACTTGACAGAAGTTCGATGAATGCAAAGGTTACTTGTGCTCTCATTTGACTTCCAGTATTCTATACAAATATGCGTGTAGCCTATTTTACTTGTGTAAATTCAAGATTATCTTTCTGTATTTTCTCTAAAACACCCACATTGCTTAGTTTCTTTTAAAAACCGCCACTTTGCGTATTTAAGAATTGTTTACATTCTATTACAGTCATGGCTCGTCTTACATTAAATAGGAAGAAAAAAAACTTATTGCATTTTGTTCATTGTGGATAGAGATAATTAGTTTAATTAGTTGGTACATCCAACTTGTGACGACTATTATTAGTATTCGTATATACATGCGTATGCCTAGACTTCCCTACAAAATGCATATTCAGATTGGAAACTATATATGCAAAGATTAGTTTATGGAAGTGAGAGACATGTCTTCAACAACTTAGAGTCATTAGGTCGGCCTTTGTCAAGCTTTGTGGTATGCTCGAGATGTACGGCAAGTTGAAGGCTTTGAAATACCTACAATTAGATGAGCACGTTGCTATTTGTTTACATGTCTTGGCTCGCCATGTCAAAAACAGGGTGGTGAAAATTTTCAATTTCGTCGATGAGGAGAGACAATAAGTAGACATTTTAATAAAGTACTCGATGTCGTGCTAAGATTGGAAAATCACTTATTTAAGAAACCCAAGCCAGTTCCCAAAAATTTAACAGATGATGATGGAAATGGTTCAAGGTATCTTATTTTCTAAGCTCCTAAAATATTTTATTATTTTAAACTAGTTACCAACTTTCACATTAAATTAACATGCTGATAGGGCTGTTTAGGAGCAATAGACGGGACACACATAAGTGTACATGTTTCAAAGGATGATAAACCTAGATACCGAAATCGAAAGGGTGAAATAACAACAAATATTCTTGCTGCATGTACTCCTGATATGCAATTCATTTATGTATTACCGGGTTAGGAAGGATCTACTATGGATGGTAGAATACTTCGGAATGCTATTTTACGAGAAAATGGACTAAAAGTGAGTAAAGGTAATTATTATCTTGTTGATGCCGAGTTTACCAATGAAGAGAGATTTCTTGTACCCTTCAAAGGTCAAAGATATCATCTGAATACTTGGTTGAACGTCCGGTGACTAGATAAGGCTGAAGAATATTTTAACATGAAACACTCGTCTGCTAGGAAGTGACCTGAATGGTGTTTGGGAGTTTTAAAAAAAGGGCAACACTTAGGAGTCCAACCTTTTACCACATTAAAACTCAAAATAAAAATCATTCTTGCGTATTGTATTCTACATTACTTCATACGTAAGGAGTTGCCTAACGTTCCACTTGATAACGAGGAATTTAATGACATAAACAACGATGTCGAGGATCAAGATCTTGGATCACGGGTCGAACACATACCAACCATTGGGACTTCCAATGAATTGACACGTTTTAGAGCGAATTTGGCCACATCTATGTTTAATGCATGGAGAAATAGGCCTAACTGATTTAGAAATATTGTATTGATAGCTTTTATTTACTAAACTTTGTTGTCAAACCTATTATTATGATTCAATTGTGTTTTCACTTGTATTTGGTGTCTTTACATATTTAATGTGATACTTACGTACATATATATATATATATATATATATATATATGTGTGTGTGTGTGTGTGTGTGTGTGTGTTACACATTTCAGTTTGAGCAACATTATTGGTATTACATGTGAAGGAATATAGGCACAACTTGATATTGAAAGGGATCGGGGAAAGAACAAAAGAAAATAAAAGGAGATGAAAGACGAAAAACTTGTTGAAGTTATACTTGATGTGCTAAATTCGGAATCTCAATTCAAATCAGATAATGGTTTTAAGCATGAGCTTTTCAATGCCGTTGAAAACAAACTAGCCTTCTCTCTTCCAAACTCTGGAAAAAAGTGAAACCAAATATAGAATCACGGATAAAGACATTAAGAAACAATTGGTCAGTTGTGCATGACATGTTAGACTGGAACAACACGAGTGGTATTGTGACTCTAAAAATAACATGCTTGAAGCACCACAAGCACTTTGGCAGACGTATATTAAGGTACATATTTTAACTTAAAGTACGTAAAATGATTTAGTTCTATCCTTTAATTAATATATTTATTTTTTATTGGTTGGTTTGTTAGGTACACCAAAATTCATCCAAATGTAGAAGTAAAAAATTTCCTCATTATTGGGATCTTTGTCTTGTGTTTGGGAAGGATCGTGCAAACGGAAGAGATGCTCTAACAGCTGCAAAGGTTATTCATCCTCAATAACCTAAAGTTTCATATGTTTATCCTCAAGACAACCTTTATCTGTTAATCCATATTCAAATCAAAGTTCACCATCTTAATCCATACCATCATTATTCATCGTCTTCATCTACATTCATGTCAATTTTCAAAGCAAAAATAAAAAATATGCAAAAAATCACATTCTCATAAGAACACACATCTTGGATTTAGACTCAAACATTAAAACACACATATACACACAAAAAACATGAACCCTAGCCCTAAAAATCTATTACAAGTCATGTTCATCGTATATTGAAACAAGATCTTGGATCTGGACTCAAACTCAAATATGTTTCATCATCGTATCTTGTTCATCTTGTATCTAAAGTTAGATGAGAAAAAAGAGAGAGCGGCAGTGGTGGTGGCAGATCTACTATGGCGGCGGGTGGTTACAGGTGACTACGATGGTGGCGGTCACATATCTTGAAGGGGCGTGGAAGGGAATAGAGAGACGGTGGTGGGTTAATGCGGAAGACGTAGAAGAAGAAGATAAAAATGAGGTAGTGATAGCGAAACTATTATGGCGGTGGTGGTTGCAGGTCAACTACGGTGGTGGTGGTCACAAATCTGGTAGAGGCAGGGATGGGAATAGAGTCAGTGGTGCGATGGTGTAGTAGAGCATGGAGAAGGTGTTATGGTCTATGGTGGAGGTGCGGTGGAGAAAGGCGGAGGTGGCAGGCTGGACTTGGTAGTGGCAGTGCAAGGTATTGGGGAGAGAGAAAGAGAGAGAGAGGGGAAAGGGATTAGAGAGACTAGGGGAGGGAATATTTAAAGGGATATAAGAATAAGTTAAGATCAGAGGGGTATTGTAGTATTTTCAAGTGAAGTTGGAATAATATTGAAACGAAATTCAAACCATAAGGATCAATGTTGTAATTTATAAAACACAAAGACTAGATCTGAAATTTTATGTAAACCATATGGACCAAAAATGTAATTATCTCAAAGAGTTATTGTAAGAATAAAAGGGTAAATATTAACCATTAATTAAATGTTGGTAAAATAGATTATAGAGTCAATTGGTCAAATGGACCTCTAACTTAGGTGTTTCTGCCGTTTTAGTTCTTTAACTTCAAAAGTGGTGAAGACCGTCCTTTATAAACCATTTTCTGGCGAGTTTCTTCTATTCTAATGTCTTTTTACTATTTTTCAATTTTTAATTAATTAAAATAATATTTATTTTTAAATAAATTATACATAACTCTCATACCTACTCCTACCATCTCTACACACACACACACTCTCTCTCTCTCTATCTCTCTCTCTTTCTCTCTCCCTTTCTCTAAACCCTAGCTAGGAACAATATTCACAGAGTCACCTCCACTACCTTCATCTCCAATAAAACCTTTGTCGCCTTCATCTCCGACGACCACCTCCCAGCCGTTAACCACCTCCACCACACTCTAAATCTCTCGCCTCTCTCGTCTCTCTATCCTTTCTACCCATTTCTAGAACTAAACCGAGAGATCTGAGCACACCACCACCACTACCACCTTCTGAACAATACCCACCACCGTCGCCACCGTTGGATCTGAGCACCACCACGAAATCAACTAGATTTGAGCACACTGCAACCACTATGAGCACACCACCACCACTACCGCCTTCATCATCTGTCGTCGTCGTCACCGTAACCACTACCTCCTCCTCCGTCTTCAAGAACAAATCTGATAACGATGTGTGGCAAAAACCTTAATCGTTTTAGATAACGTGTGTGGCAAAAAATATACCTAATCGTGGTGGTTGAAACCGAACACCCACATATTTTTCTTCTTTTTCTTGTTCTGTTTTTCACAAAGTAAACGAAACCCTAGATTCACCCACATAATTCTTCTTCTATTTTTTGTTTTTTAGATCCGAAAGAGTTGTATTTGGGTGTTTTTTTGTTTGAAAGTGTATGTGTGTGTGTATGTTTGAAGATAATGAATATGAAGGTTTAAGAATGGTGAAGGCTAGCGGAGGTGACAGAGGTTGGTCGGAGGTGGTGGCAGTGGTTACAATGAGAGAGACATATGTAAGAGAGAGAGAGAGAGAGAGAGTGATAGATGTTGAGATGAGAGAGAGGAAAATATAAAAGATATGGGAGGGAGGGTGATATCGTTGTTTTTAGTTATATATTTTGCGCGATATCCGGGTAGTTATAGCCGAATATTATTCTTTTTATGTCAAAAAGGTGATTTTTACCTTTGTTTATTTTGTTTAGGCTAAACTGTACAAACAGATGCAAAGTAAAGATCAAAAAGTTGAAAGATCAAGAAAAGAAGAAAAATGTGAATTTCTGGAGATCGAGGCGCGATCCAAAGCATATTTCGCGGCATGATCTTTGTTAAAGATGGAGACGCGATCGTGGGGATAAGAGTCCGAGTGTTCGAATTTCAAATCTGCGATGAATTTGGGGTCAGATAGAGTTAGCGGCGCGAACCCGAGGATAGCGGCGCGAACTTATGGTTAGAGGCGCTATCCCGGAAGATCTTTCAACTATAAATTCTCGCATTACTCTCCGGATTTGGCACCTTTTGCACCACATTTTCCCGTCATACAACCCTAAGAACATCCCAGAGGCACTCAAGGGCAGCTTAGAGCAAGGAATTGAAGATTTGAAGCTTAATTCGAATATCAAGGCTAGAATCATTGCTTATTTTGGGTTCTATTGTTCTATTCTCTTAATGACTTTCATTCTAATATGTTTCCAGAGCTTTGTAATGAACATGCTAGGCTAGATCTGAGTTTTCCTCCCTAGAGGAGATGATCCTAATGACAAGTTAATGTATTTATTGAGATTTGTGTGCTTTTTAATCAAGTTTATGTTATGAATGTCTTAATCACTTCATAATCCATGTTTTAAAATCTGATTTTGGTTGTTTACAGTCTGAGTTTTTGTTAAATTAGATGATCATTCTATTTAAGTTTAACTTGGATCTTTATTATCTATGATCATTAGATAATTTAGACTATTGATTGATTAATCATAGGTTAGACAACTAAAAATCGGTTGTTTCACATGTGGTTCAACATATAATGACCTTTGTATGTTGGTTTCATGTTTTCTTTATTAACAAATCATTTGGATTAAAGATTTTCATGAATTGAATTTAATTGGCTAATTGTACGAGTTAATTAATCCTTTGACCATAAGGATTGTTAATGAGTATAATTATAGGGTTAGATTTTCGGAACAAGAGTCTAATCAATTTAGAAATTTATATTTGGTCTTTATTGTCAAATAGCAAAATTCTCTTGAATATTATCAATTTGGAAAAGGGTGAAATCGAATCTAGGGAGGGGAGTTTTTATTCATATAAGTAAATCCGATAATTTCATTGCCACTTGCTTACTTTGCATGATTTAGATTAATTTAGGTTGTTTTGGTTAGATTTGGTTCATTAGTGTTCTAAAACTCTTTTTAAAATCCCCTCTTTCATTGCTTTCTTTGTTTATTTGCTTTTAGTAGTTTAATTTAGTTTAATCTCTAAATTAGTATAATTATTGTCAAATCATTCTCATTCCCCTCGTGTTCGGCACCCGTGCTTACTGATTATACTAAGAAAACCGATTAGGTACACTTGTCTGTTCATGACGTTTTTGGTACAAATTAAAACGGATTTATAAATAAAAAAACTAATACGTAAAACGCATATCAGAGGGAGAGATGAAGATTGTTAATTTCAAATTTTAAATTAGTGGTAAACATATAACAAATATTAATAAGATTGAATTTAATGAATAAAAAATATATATAAGGGTATAATTAACAGGGTTGACTAATGGTCAACGTTAGAAATGAGTAAAACCGCCACAAAGTGGCTCATAAAGGACGGTCCTCACCACTTTTAAAGTTAAAGAACTAAAACGATATGGTTAAGTTGATCATTTGACCAATTAAGTCTAGATCTAATAATTATAAATCATCTATTATAATTTATCGTCACAATTTATGATTAGATAATAAATAAAATAAATATAATCACTAAAATTAAATCTTTACTTTTTAACTAAATATCTATATTTATTGTATATTTGTATTTGTACGAGTAGGGGTGAGCATGGGTCGGTTTTGACCCCAAACCGAAACCGAACCGTTAATATCGGTTAAGGCATTTTTCAAACCGTTGGGTTATTGGTTTCTAATGGGGCGGTTAACCGTTAAGGATAGTGGTTCGGTTTTGTTATCGGTTTTATTGGTTAACCGATAAGTTAAATTGGGTCAACTTATTGGGCTTCAATAAACCGTGAATTGGGCCACGAATTGTTTTATAATTAACATCTTTAGTAGCAAACAAGTCATTTGACTAAATAAAAATTATTTAATTTTAAATTTTATAAGGTAGTAGACTAGATCTCACATGCAAACAACCAAAGATCATTATTTAATAGCTTGGTTTTGTTTCCAATATTGTCAAAAAGTCGATGCAAAACAGTACCTAGCCGCCTAGCCCACAACCAAATTGCATACACACATAAAATATGCTATAAAAGAGCAAAAGTTCAACTTTTTACAAAAAACATAACATGTATATTGCACTATAAATTAATAAAAATAACAATATAGTGTTTGTTCAACCTTCAATCCTTTAGAATTTTGTAAGCTTTTTTATTATTGAAACTTGAAAGTTCAATCTTCATCATCCATCAATGAGTCATCATGTCACTTTTTTATTATTTTTTATTATTTTTTAATAATTAAATATATAAAATAATATTTAATAATTCCTTGTCGGTTCGGTTTCTTATCGGTTCGGTTATAGGTATAAAACCGAAACCGACCCAATAACTATCGGTTAATGGATTTTTAAAAACCGAACCGTCGGTTTTCATTTGGTTCGGTTTTAATGGTTCGGTTTTAATGGTTCGGTTTTAACGGTTTTAATGATTTCGGTTCGGTTTTTCGGTTAATACGCTCACCCCTAACAAGTAGTATGACTAAAATAAACTATGATATCAAACTAGATCTCATGGTCTCTTCTATTAATACCTACACCTGTCGTATATCTTTTCGAAAATAATCAAAAAATACATAATCGTTGTAAAGGAAGGATACAACGGAGTGGGAATATGTGTCGACTCTAGTTTAATTTCTGAAGAGTATTATTAAGGATAATAATTTGAATAAAAAGTATGGTCGTGAATAAAAGATATTAGGTTGGCATGGTCATACTAATTAATTAACTAGGATTTGTTGTAATGGCATGAGGATTTTACCTATATGTGAGTTCTTGAGTTCGACCTCATTGTGGGGTTTTTCTGGATTTAATGGAAGAGAGTTTTATTTCTTCATGGTGCATGGTTTGAGACTCGCATACTGTCATATATGGATGTCATGCGAATTTAGCCCAATAAAATAACTTCGATTTAAAAAAAACGGTTGACATGGACATTAAATTTCTATTTGATGTGTGTTTGTATGTTAAAAATGTATTGTGTTTAACTTATCAATCTTCTTTCAGAGGGAGGTGATTCTTCTATTTATATAATTGTTTTATATACATAAATTATAATACATTTAAAGCTATATTACAAGTTGGTGAATAATCTATATATTTCTTGAATGAATCAAGTTTATAAATATAAAATACCTTTAATTATTAAAAGGGTTATGTTGATTGTATGTTACAGTTTATCAATTATGTCATACAAAGTAGATTTTATCGGTGATGGAGCTACATTTTAGAGAACCAAATACGGCTTGTATAATTTCTTGTTAAGTTGTTTTCGCTTCTAGCGTAATAAACAATGACGAGTAACGTCCGTATATCTCTACCCCTCTGTTGATCATGTGTTCCTTTTACTCAGCCAACTTACATTAATGAATCAGCCAACCTTGGGCCTTCCCTCCTCAAGATGGTCATAGGGGAGGAGAACGAAGGCTGCTCAAGAGAGGCTAGGGACATGGGGTGTATGCATCGGTTGTGAACAAGTGGACACATTTATGTAATAGACACCTATATACATTATGAAGGTGTAAAAGACTAATAATTAAATATTGTAAACCATGATCTAATATGTTCAATGTCATCTATATACACGAAAAAGTGTGTATAGCAACACTTGTTTTATATCATACTTAAACAAATACATATGACTTTTATATAAAATTTATGAGTCATAGAAAAAGGGAACTATTAGACTAGTTCTGTAATAGAAACAAATCTTCTAAGAGTGTGTTTGACAACATACTTATAGAGGATTAAAGGAGCTTTGGATTCTGGTTTTCATAATCTTTATCCCTCTAACATCGTTTGAGTGTTAAAATATTGGGCAAACTGCTCCAAAATACAATGAACTTTTGTTATACTAACAATGTATACAACGAACTTTTTTTTTAAATTTAATACAACAAACTTGCATAGTCTTACCATTATATACAATGTTACCTGCTATTGAAGGTTAAATGTTATTTTAACCGGTAAACCCATTAGTTTTTAATTTTTTATATTTTAAATTAATAAATTCTGGAAAGATGAAAGCTTTAACTCAATATACATAAATTAAAAAAAATGTCATGAGATAGCTTGAAGATCCACACAAACGTGCAACAATCATCGGGTATTGCAGCCCCTGCCGCCGTCTCAACCCTAAACCACCGTTGCCGTCGTCATGTCTTCAAAGAACCCTAAACCTGAGTTCCTCCGTCTGCAGCCATCGCCTGAGTTCCTCCGACCACTGCGTGGGTTTCTCCAACGACACTACCGCTGCCGTCGCCTTCTCAACCCTAAACCACCGCTGCCGTCGTCATGTCTTCAAAGAACCCTAAACCACGGCTGCCTTCGTCGCCTGTTCTAAGAACCACTGTCGCCGCATCGCCTTCTTCAAAGACAGCCGCCATCGCCTTTTTCAAAGAACCGCCGCCGTCGCCTTCACACCTTCACCATCACAGCCTTTAAGGTCAGATATTAGGGTTTTCAAATCTTATGCCTTATCTGCAACCTTCAAGATCTGAAGACGGCGATTAGGGTTTTGAGGTACAGATTTGTGTGTTTTAGGGTTTCTTCAAATCGATTTGAGTACCCACTTCCAGATGCGATTTGAGTAAGTTTAGGGCTATAGATTTGTTCATCTTCTACATCTAGGTTTTTGTAAACTTACATACGAAGAAGATATGAAGGTGGTGGTTTGATTTCTTGTTCGTGTTCAAAGCCTTTTTAAATGAACATATGAAGAACATTTGTACAGATCTAATTAGGGTTAATTTATGATTTCAGATTTGAACAGATTTGGTTAGGTTGCATTGTATTCTTGTTCAAATGACATTTATGATTTGAACAGATTTGGTTTTAGATTTGAACAAATATGGTTAATTTATGAGTTTTGTTCTTGGTTTATACATGGAGGATGAAGAACACAAAGAAGATCTTGAAGAACATTTAAATTTAAAATTTAAAATATAGAAAAAATTAGAAATTACTGGTAACCTGAACTTCAGGTAACTATTTGTATACAATGGGAGAAAAAAGTAGGTTGATTGTATTTTTTTTTAAAATTTTAAAGTTCGTTGTATACATTGGTAGCTTAGCTAAAATTCGATGTATTTTGATGCAGTTTGCCCTAAAATATTCTAGGATTATTAAAAACATAATTCCCCTAAATAATAGCTTTTTCAAGTAGCTTACCAATTAAGCAGTCTCAGTTTCAGCCCTAACCCTAATTCTAGTTAGTTTCTTCGAACACACCCTAACTTTATAGTCTAAACTATATAGATTACACAAATACGAAATACGATCCTGTTCATTTAAGCATTTTAGCCATAAAATTCAACAAAGCAATTAGTCATTTCTTCTTAACCATTTGAAGGTTTTCATCTAAGATATCTTCAAAAAGAAGTCCTTGAGTACTTTTAGTCGTTTCCTTTTGAGTGTTCAATTATTTTTGTCTTATCTTTATTAGAAAAAGTCAGTCCCATCTTGATATTGTCCGTAAAACTATGAGTATTCATTCCCTTGTTATGTAACATCATATATTTTTTTATTTTATCTTTAATCTCACACAATTTTTTATGTAAGAATAAATAAAAATAATAAACAGAGGATAGAGTCAAAAGATAGAGAAAAAAATAAAGATGAAGAGAGATAGAAAGAAAATAAACACAGGGAGGGGAACTCGAGAGTAGTTGTGGTTTACTGGCTTGAGAGACAATTCCATGTGCATCCATTATCTTCTACCTCTTGTCACATTCGCGTTACATCATCTTCAATGGGAGTATGATAAGAGTTGTATGGGGGTGGTATAAGGTGGTATGGAGTGTAGGAAGAATTGAATGCGTAAGGCCAAGAATTATACCTTCCGTTTTCAAAGAGACGAGAGAGAAAAGGGAAGAAGAGAGAGAAACGGCTAAACTGGGCGTGAGCAACAACCAGCTCAAACTCCCATTTCGAACATAAGGGGGTAGAGCATGGTGTGAGTGTGATATGAGTGTGGCTAACGCTCCATCCTAGGAGATACGCTAAGCCTTAAAAGGAAATGAACCCATCTGGTTCTAACCAGCCGATCGGATGCTAATGATTTAATATTATGTCATGTCACATGCGCTTTCATTAATTAACGACACATGAATAGTTTTAACTTATCGGTGATATTAGAACTCATTAGTAATTATTTAACTATCCATTTTAATATAGTTAATATCTCAAATACTCTTTGTTAATTCAAGGGTACTTATATCTTTTTACTATTTTTCAATTTTTAATTAATTAAAATTATATTTACTTTTTAAATAAAATATACATAACTCTCATACTTACTCCCACCATCTCTACACATACACACACACACTCTCTCTCTATCTCTCTCTCTCTAAACACTAGGAACAACATTCGCAGCCTCACCTTCGATGCCTTCATCTCTGGTGACACCTTCGCCGCCTTCATCTCCAGCGACCATCTCCCCACCGTCAACCACCTCCATCACACCTGTCCTTGAGTTTTTTAAGGAAACAAAGGGAGGGGGAGAAAGGGAAGGGAAAGAAGGGAAAATAAAAAATATGATATGGTTGTGTTCTTGACTTGGAAGGAAAAGGAAGGAAAGGAAGGAGAAACCATATCCTTCCAAATCATCTCATTTTTTGGAGGATGGTTTTCTTAACCAAATAACCCCTCTTTTTCTCTCCTCAAAAAAACTCGAGAACACATAACACTAATGATTTCCTTCCATTCCACTCCCTTTCCTTCTTAAAGATAACTCGAGAACACAACGTAAGTCTCTCGCCTCTCTCTCCTACCTACCCATTCCTGCATAACAAACACTTCTTACTCTTTTTAGAGTTTTTAACCAAATAGGTATTTTTAAAAAAGTTATTTACTAAAGTAGTATACTTTTAAAAGTATTTACCAAAGTAGTATACTTATCCTTTTAATTCTAAAATCACCAACTTTAGCCCTAGCAATTGACCCAAACGACTTTGTCCTCTTCTACGACCCTACTGTAAAATCCGATCCTACATCGGTTGGAGAGGGGAACGAAACATGTCTTATAAGGGTGTGGATACTTCTCCTAGCATTAGTCATTTTGGGTGGAGTGTTCCATACCAGAAACAAAATCGTGAGCCAGTGGGACAAAGCGGACAATATTGTGCTACGGGGTTTGGTTCGTTTAAATGGTATCAGAGCCAGGCCCGGGACCGATGTGCACAATGAGGACGTTGTGTCCGAAGGGGGAATGATTTGTAAAATTCGTTCCCACATCGGTTAGCGAGTGGAACGAAACATGCTTTATAAGGCATCTGTTGTACCTCACTTGCAACCCGCGAGTTGGCAGCGAGTAGGCAAAGGAACACCACCTCGGGTGTCCTTTACTCGCCGGGCTCCTTTCCATCCAGGTTCCACAACTCGCACGCTTCCATCGATTCCCAACCCCCCAACGGTCAAAAAACAAACGGCTATTTTTTTAATTTTAAATAATTAATTTATCTATATATATATATATATATATATACCATTCATTCCAACACTTATATACCATTACACCATCTTTTCTCTCTATTTTCTCTATATCTCTCTCATTTTTATATTTTTTAAATATGGATTCACCAACTGAGTCAATAACAACCTAAGAATTTATGGAGCGTCAACGTACGGTTGCAATGGTGACCCGGCAAGAAAGTTTAAGACCCGACAAGAATCGGAAAGAAAATACGTTGAACGGGCTTTTTGTGTGCTTAAACAACGTTGACATATTCTTCACAACCCGGCACGACCATGGACTCCGGCAAGACTAAGAAATATTATGTACGCGTGCATAATAATACACAACATGATTCTTGAAGACGAAGGAACTGCGATTTATGATTTCGATGACGACGACCTTGTAGCGGATGATATTGAAGCACATATAAGTGAGGTACAACGGGCAGAAAACGTTCGACAAGTCAATAATCGGGAGATTCATATCAACCTTCGGTCAGACTTGGTCGAACACATTTGGACTATTCAAGTACTCGGGAACGAAGACTAGTTGTAGTTTATTTATTTTATGTATTAGAAATTTAAATTATGTAATTTTATTTTTATTATCATTATCGTATTTAGTAATTTAAAATTATGTAATTTTCTTCTTTTATTATTATTAATGAAAAAAATATTTAGTTTAATAATGATTTATTTAATATAAAAATAAAATAAAAAATGGGGGAAAGGGGAAAGAGAAAAGGAAATGTATAACGCTTGTAGTGGGTAAGGGAAAGGGAATGGGAGGAAAAATGATGTGGCGCTGATGTGGCAGTGGGTAAGGAAATGAAAGAGGGGGAGTATAACGGATAGCCTAAGGATGTGGATACCTCTCCTAGCATGAGGCATTTTGGGTGGAGTGTTCTATACCAAAAACCAAACCGTGAGCTAGTGGGGCAAAACGGACAATATCATGCTACGGGGTTTGGGTCGTTACACCTGCCCCCTTCTCTTAAAACGGCTACACCTCTCGTCCTTAAGATTTCCGGCGAATTCGATGGCGACGGGGAAAACTGCAGCAACAGCGACGGCGACGGCAAGGGCGAACTGCAACAACTATTCCCTAAGCGACTTACCGCAGCGGGACTGTTCCTAAGCGACGACAGCAAGGACGACGGCATTCCAGTTCCCGGTGTTCGACTGAAGTAAGCTTTTTTTTTCGCATTTCAGATGCACAAACTAAGATTCACGATTGCTTTTTCTATCTGTTTTTTCCCATTCGAGTATTCGACTTCTTGAAAAAAAAATTCCCATCTTAGAATCTGTTTTTTTTCGTAACATTCTTCTTTCATCCACAGACGACACATTAAGTTGTAGTTATTGATTCACCAAATGCAAATTGCTTCTAGATTTTTCATTTAAGTTGCTTCTAATTCACAATGATGGATATATATTGGTTACTTTCCTTCCGGCCATTTTACAGAATGATTTTAAGTCTGATTTTGTTTGTAGAAATTGGTGTGTATGATAAATTAGGATAATTGGTAGATGAATGGTGTTATACTTGCTTGGTATTGGTATGTAATGGTTGTTTATAATCAATTTTTTGGCATTTATTTGGTAGATAATGATTGTTTATGATCAAAATTTTATCTGTTTTGGATGATGAACGGTGTTACAATGGTTTGCTATTACGATAAGAAAACTTGTGATGACCCTGATAGTGTTACATATGATAAACCTCCAAGTAAAGCAATCAAGGTTAACCATGAAATAGAGTTTGATGAATTAATTGAGCGTATATATCATGCTACATCTCTTGATATACAACAG
This sequence comes from Pulicaria dysenterica, assembly GCA_947179395.2. Classification (NCBI taxonomy): domain Eukaryota; kingdom Viridiplantae; phylum Streptophyta; class Magnoliopsida; order Asterales; family Asteraceae; genus Pulicaria; species Pulicaria dysenterica. The sequence goes on along the minus strand of OX359291.1, from coordinate 6,730,437 downwards.
TACTAAATCAAAGTAATGTGTAGATATCCATTGGTAGGTATTGGAAGAGTGATCAAATATGTTCTTCTACCAATCAAAGATAATGATGATATTGACATAACTTTTGATGTGTTTACTCTACATCAAGAAGTAAATACTATTGACCTATATTTAGAGGTTGAATACAATAACCAAATACAACACACGGAGTTGGTAATATGTTGATAGGTGTTACTTAATTGTAGAGTATTGTGCTACTTGGGCATCCGAGTTTCCCCCGCTTCCTCATGAAACATATTGGCCACAATTATCATCATCATTAAAATTTCTTCCACATTGTGAATAATTACGGAATAAAAAGGGTCGTCCTCGTTCTACAAGACTAAAAAATGGAATGGACATAAAGGAAACACGAAATGCTCAATTTTATAGAATTTGTAGGCAAAAGGGTCATAATCGAAAACAATATTCGTCTAAACCAAGGTAAATAATAAACAAGTAAAATATTACTATTATGTTTCATTTGTATGACACTCTCTTATTTCTTTTCCCCTCCTTTTTTGCAGGTAGAAATGGATTACTAGTTCAAGATTAAAGCTAATCATGTTATTTTAGATTGTATGTTGATTGTGTTACTAGTTCTAGACTTCAAGTATAACAATTGTTTCGTAACAAGACGTTTGTTTTGTACCTCAAAATATTGTAATGTTTAATTGTGGTTTTTATTTTAGTTGTTAGAGTTTGTTGTTTAGAATTTGTTACTTTTCAATAAGTTTATAATTTTTTTTGATGGTGTTAAAGAACTTTTTTTGGTAAATTATGTAAACAAAGTGATAAAATTGTATTGAAATAATAGTTAAAGACAAAAAAAGCAAAAAATAAAAAAAAACTGGAGGCTGAAATTTTTAAAAAAAATACTGGTTTGATAAATAGTTTTACTAGTATACTACTTTAGTAAATAGTTTTAAAAATATACTGCATTACTAAATAGTTTTTCAATACATATATCATATTAAAGATCATTTAAATTCACAAGCCTAAACAAACTTAATATAAAAAGCTCGGATTATGATAACATTAGTTGTGACAACATTTTTAGAAAATAATATTACCTTTTTTATTATCATCCACATCCCTAAAAGTTATGGTTACATACTTCTTAATAACAAAAGGGCTTATAACATAGCGGTATCTGTTGTTTAGGTATCCCATAAAGTTATGGGTTCAAGTCCTTTTATAGACATAATAGTGTATATTTAAGATAAGATTAGAGGGTGTGTGTGTTTAGCTTTTAAAAGAAAAACCATACTCCTTAATTAAGAAAAACCCTCTTTTTATATTCCATTCCCAAAAAACAGTAAATAGAGTGAATTGAGGCTCCAAAAGACAAGTGACAAGGGATGGAGAGAGTCTGAGACTTTGAGAGTGTGATATCACCAACCAGAGATGGGCAAAATCGGTTCTGGACCACAGCCGGTCCGGTCCGGTCCGGACCTAGTCGGTCCCGGGCCGGTCCGGTCATCGGCGGACCGGTCTTCACGTAAGACCATTTCGATAAATTCGGTCTTCGGGCGGTCATAGACCACTTCCGGACCGGTCCAAGTCCGGACCAGTCCGACTTCGGTCCTGGACCGGTCCGTTTTTCGTTCGGATATTTTCCGGTTCGGTTTAGACATTTCCGGGTTTTTTTTAGTTTCGATTTAAAATTTTCCGGTTTTCGGTTCGTTTTTTTGTTTGAAAAAAAAAGTGACTTGTTAATTTAAAAAAAATTTGCAAGTTATAAAATATAAAATACAAACATATATAATTGCAAGTTAATAAAAACATATAAATAACATTGCGATACAATTACGAAATAAAATTACATATTGTTGAAACTTGAATTATTTTTTTAACAAGAAAAGGGAACTCTAGCAATGGAGCTTCGGCATGGCCATCACCCCAAGTTAGAGACCCGAAAAATACATATTGTTCGAAAGAAATAACGTCACAAAATATAAAGAGACAACTACTAAAATGGATAGTCGGAATTGATATTCCAATACTTGTAACTATCGTCGGTATATGGCCCATGCCCATAATAGGCGACGTTGTTCGAGTGGACGTTGGATGATGAACCTGCGTTCATTCTATTTTGAGTATCGTCAACGTATTCTTCGCCGGGTTCGGGTTCTTCAGTTTCAGCTTCGGTGTTAGTGTTTAATGTTCATGATGCAAAGTCCCTATTGTAATCGTCTTCCATAATCGCTTCCTCCAAATTAGTTAAGCCTTCTTCGAGATCCGCATCGTTTTGACATCTTTCCATAGAATCATAGTAGTCCTTAAGCATCACGGCCATTTGCACCGACTCGGCCTTCAACATACACCGTCGTGCGCTTAAAATCCTGCCACTAAGAGAAAAACAACATTCCGAAGCTACGCTACTAGCTTGGACGGTTAGTACGTCCCTAGCCATACTAAACTATATTTAACTAAGGTCATGTATTTAATTCAAGTACTAAACTATATTTAACTAAGTTCATGTATTTAATTCAAGTACTAAACTATATTTAACCAAGTTCATGTATTTAATTCAAGTATTAAACTATAGTTATTGATTCTAAAGTAATACGTTTGACTACCAAGCAAAGAGTGGTCAGGCAGGTCAGTCGGGGGGCAGGATCCTTTCGGTTTAAAACCTTTCGGAAAATCCAACAACCACAAGCCGATCATGACTATTCTAGACATCACTCTCCGGGTTATATCTACTAGTATTACGATTAGAATAAATAACTAAGTTATGAATAACTAGAATTACATACCCTAACCATAAATATAAAAAACCTAGTTTTGCATAAACTAAACATAATTATAAAAAAACTAGTATTAAATAAACTAAACTTAAATATAAAAAAACTAGTATTAAATAAACTAAACTTAAATATATAAAAACTAGTATTAAATAAACTAAACTTAAATATATAAAAACTTGTATTTAAATAAACTAAACTTAAATATAAAAAAGAATACTTACTAAATGCCGAGCGAGAGAAGAATTAGAGCCGGATAAAATTCCTCCACAATTACACTTCGCATATTTTTTGTTATTTTGTTTGAGTTGTACAAAATCCTTCCAAATTTCCGCATGTCGATTTGTTTTTGGAACTTCTTCGTACGGGAGATTTATATTGAAATCACTTCGACCCGCGTTCAAATTGCTAGATCCTTCACCCGCCATTTTTTATAATCTTGAAGCAAATTGAAATATTATAAGCAAATCCTTGAAATGTAAACTTGAGATGTAAACTTGTAATTTTTTCTTGAGAGAAAGAGAGAAAGAGAGAATGAGAGGTTTAGAGAAGATGTGCGAAAAAAATGGACAACCAAATGGGGTATTTATAGGAGAAATTGGAAGATTTTTTTTTTCCGGAAACTAGGCGTTGGGACCGGTCTGGACCGGTTTGGACCGCAAAACTAGCCGTTGAAGTTCAAATTTCGACCGTTGAGCATTTGAACCGGTTTGGACCGAGTTTGGACCGGTTCAAAGACCGTTTTGGACCGGTTCGGCTTCTGGACCGGTTTGGACCGCTTACATCATTTTCGGTCTTGGACCGGTACGTCTTGGACCGGTTCGGTTCGGTCGGTTTTTCTTGGACCGGTCCGGTCGGTCCGCAAGGCCCATGTCTATCACCAACTCATTTCTTTATTCCATTATTAATTTAGAGTTAATTACAAATTTCGTCCTTTTAGATATACTTCTTTTGCACAATTTGTTCTTTAAGCAAGCATTTTTAGTCCTTTATTTAGGAATTTGTTACATAAATGATCCTTTAGGCTAACTCTGTTAGATTTGACTGTTAGTCAAAGGGCAATTTAGTCTTTTTACACGTAAAGGACTGATTTTGTAATTAAATCTTGATTTTATAATTTCTTTTACCATTTTTAATTATTAATTAATTGTTTAGTAATTATTAATGTCTTGATTTTAGCATTAATTACAAATTAATATATTTTCTCTCTCTTCACAAACACAACACACACACACACACTCTCTCTTCACAAACACAACATACATACACACTCTCTCTCTCTCTCACACACACACACACTCTCTCTCTCCATGTCTCCCTCTTCCCTTCTCTCTCTCAATCATGTAACAACACCTCCACCACCAGCCATCACCAACACCGCCGCAGCGCATCCACCGCCACCACCTACTAGCACCATGACCCGCCATCCACCGCCATCACCTTCTTTGCCGCCTCCCTCCTCTGTCCCCTCATCCCTCCTCTGCCACAACCGCCGCCTTCCATCTTCAACACCACAACAACCACCTCCCTCATCTTCAACACCACCGTTGCCGCCTCCTCCTTTGCTTTTAACGACCACAAAAGAGGTTTGAAACGAAAACCCTAAATACATTTAACCACCACCAACAAATCTGAAGTGAAAACGAAAACTAAAAAGTAGATCTAAAACAAAAACCCTAAAAGCATTCGACCACCACAAAATAGATCTGAACGAAAACCCTAAACACAATCAACCACCACAAACAGATCTCAAAACCCTAAAACGATCGATGAAAACCCTAATTTTTTCAAACGATTGATGAATCCATATCTGTGGTGGTGGTGGTGGTGGTTGGATACGCAGGAGGCAGTGGCGGCGATTAAAGACGAAGGAGGCGGTGGCGATGGAGACAAACATGGCGGTGGCGATTGAGACAAACATGGTGGTTGTGGGAGGTGGGCGGTGGTTGAGCCACCAAGAAGAGAAGGAGAGATGGAGAGAGGGAGAGAGAGAGAGAGTTGTGTTTGTAAAGAGAGTGTGAGAGGTGGGTGGTGGCTGTAATGCTTTGTCAGAAAGATAGTGGGAGGTGGGCGGTGGGCTGTGGGCGGTGGGTGAGTCACCGAGAAGAGACAGAGAGAGAGTGTTGTGTTTGTAGAGAGAGAGAGATTAATAATTATGTAATTAACTCTAAAACTAATTAATAATAATAAAATCAATTAATTAATAATAAAAAAATGATAAAAATCATTAATTTAACTATTTTAATTACAAAATTGGTCCTTTACACGTAAAAAGACCAAATTGCCCTTTGACCGTTAGTCAAATTTAACATCTGTTAGCGTAAAGCACTGATTATGTAACAAATTCCTAAATAAAAGACTAAAAATAAAAGAATTTTATTTAAAGGATCAATTGTGTAAAAGGGATAAATCTAAAAGGACGAATTTTATAATTAACTCATTAATTTATTACCCTTAACCTTATATGACCTTTCTACTTATTTCATTCAAACCTTTCATTTTAATTCCACCCACAAATCTCTCTCTAAAGAATCCACCCAACCCTTCACAAATGAGGAAGTTCTACAACCACAATAAAGGCAAAATCCACCCATCACCGCCGCCCGCCACCGCCACCGCCACCGCCAACCCCACCGACACACATCACTTATCTCTGCTACCCTTCGCAATAGCCTCACTTGCCGCCGCCCTTTCACCGGAGGACAAGGAAGTTTTGGCATACCTTCTTTCATGCTCTGTAACCACGACCGACATCAATAGAAACTTCTCCGGCAACACCAAAACCAGCTCCAGAGACTGTGTCGGAGGAGGAAGTCATCCTCCGAGATTCGATTGCGACTGTTTTTCATGTTACACCAGTTACTGGGTTCGCTGGGATGCCTCGCCAAATCGACAACTGATTCATGAAATCATCGATGCGTATGAAGACGGGTTGGTTCGTAACAAAAAGGGCGGGAAGAACAAGAAAGAAAGAAGAAAGAACAAGGTTTCTCCGTGTCCGAGTTCGTCACACGCGCCGGAGAAAGTCTCACACGCGCCGCCGCAAGTGGAAGAGAGCATGACTGAGAATTCTGGTAATGAGGGCGATCAAGATGAATCGGTCATCGAGTCATCGTTGGAGAAAGGATCAGTAAGAAAATTTGTAAATTTCATAGGAGAAAGGATTTGGGGTGTTTGGGGGGTTTAAATTTTTTTAGTTTTCTTTAGTTAAATTTTGCTGTAAATTTTTTGGTTTGAAAACAAGAAACCAACTTTTTCATTTTTGTAAATTCAGAAATGTAATTTTTTTTTGGAATTTTTTTTAGAATTTTTCAGGCATGTTATTGGCTTGCGGACAGCAAAATTATGTTTAATATGAGAAGGGGATAATTAAGAATAAGTAAATTTAGATTGTAATATAAGTCAGGAACTTGTAAGACTTTCCCAGGAGCGGTAAAGCTCCGACTTTGTATGTGACATGTTTCTTTTTTACATACTTGTACACTAATCTAGTATTAATTTTACGTCTTTTGTCGATAACGCTGTGTTTCACAGTTACATGCGGAAAGAAATTGGAAAGATAGAAAATTAGCGAGAGAAGAGAAAAGAAGAGAAAAGGAAATGTTTTTAGCATTATGTGTTCCCGAGTTCGAAAGAAAATTAGAGGAGAAGTGAAATTTGAAGTGTTATTTTGTTTCCTTCCAAAATCTTCCCTACTTTGGAGGAAAATCAGAGAAGATTTTCCTTTCAAAATCTTTTCTTTTCTCCCCTAGAAAACTTGAGAACACAACTGAAATTCATTTTCCTTCCTAAATCTTTTCTTTTCTCCCCTACTTTTAACTCGGGAACATAGCGTAATGGAACTTAAACTCATAAAACATCTTTTAACATCTCGATACAGTTATACTACAAGTCAAAGTCATTTGGCATGTGACATGTTTCTTAAGCAAAGCCAAAAAAAAAGTGAAGTTAAAAATATCATATATACACTGATATAATTCAATAAAACAGTGTAAATTGGTATATGATTACAAAAATTATTATCTTTCATATCTCTAATCCCGCTTAGGTGATATTAGTTGCACCTGGTGTTAAAAACCTGCCGCGGTCCGGTTGGTTAAACAGTTGAGGCATAAACCGGTTTAGAGAACGGTTCGACAGTAACCGGGTTTTAAAAAGGAAGTTCTATTAAAAAAGCAAAGAACGTCTCCATTGTGGAGCTGATCAAGAAACTGTGGCGCAGGCAAATTACACGTTAAAAAAGCCATCTTCAAATCAATAATGAACGGGTTAATGCTTATTTTTGTTCCGGATTGAACGGCCGGGTTACTGGTTGAATAGGTGGATTATTTAGAATATGTTTCGAACACAAGGTTGATTTTTTATTTTTACACAAATTAATTTAATCTTGTAATTTTAGTTTACTATTAATCTATTAAGTGACATCAATTTTTTTTTATATAATAATTGAAAACTGTGTTGATCGTTGGTTGTACTGGCTGACCCATGACCTTGTCATCACACTAGATCAACTAAAAACCGGTTTTAAAACATTGATCGCAGCCAGGGGCGGACCCAGAATTTTTTTTGACCGGTAGCACCATATAATGCGGAAATAAAATTAAATAAAATTGACACTGTGGTTCGGGTTTTTTTTTCGGGTTTTCGGTTAATCGGGTCGAATTAACGCGATTTCGGCGGTTATTCTAGTATTGTAGAGCCAAAATTTAAAATAAAAACACAATTTATATGAAATTATGAACTAAAATTCTATTTTAAAGATATAAATTGAAAGATTAACCTATTTTTTATCATTTTTTTTAAAAGGTATCATCTTTCCTTTGATTTTGGTGGTATCACCGGGTGCACCCCCGAAAATTTACCGGTAGCACCGTCTCAAAAAATCAAAAATTAACACTACGAACCGTCAAAAGACCGGTGTCCCGTGCCCCCCCCCCTAACCCTTAGGTCCGCCCCTGATCGCAGCACAATACATATATATTTCAGCCGAATATATGTCAAATGATTATTTGCATCTTAATCGTGTACTCACATAACATTACATGATTCATTCTATATACAGCCTAAGAGTTTCATGGTTCAGTTTGCTCTGTTTATATCGAACAATAGTGTCACTAACTAAACAAATATTCAGTTCATTCCATCATATGCATTACATTATAACTTTGAAACTTCTTGTAATCGGATATTTGAGCCACTTAACCTCCTATAACAGGTTAATTACATGATTAAACCTTCAAGCTTATTCAATGATTGTTTTAACCCTCAAACCTGCTGCAATTAGATGCTTTTAGCAGCTTAACTTTGTTCACTGATCTATATGAACGTTGCAACAACCTGGATGAAACATCTGATGACGAAACATCCTTCCATGTGTGCGATCTGAAAACTCTGGCGATCTATTAAATGAGTTATCATTGTGTGTATATTTGGTTAAATGAAACCTCCGACAATCACAATTCTCGTAAACCCACAATCAATTGTCTATGTATATAAGTGATTCAAAACCTATACGGTCGATTAAATAAGTTCCTTGTGAGTTGTGACTGTATAATATATAGAAGTTAAAAGCTTACCATATCACAACACTTCAAGATTGCATACGAGCGTGATGACGACTAATATACTTATCTTTAAAGAGTTCAAAATGAAAACTTTAATAGCTATGGGTCAAAAACTTCTTGCATCACCTTAAACCTTCACCAAAAACCTCAAAATAATCTTGACCATTATATTCGGGACTATCTTTCATTGTTATGCAAATATGCAACGCACAATATGCATTGGGAATGGACATATGTCGTCTTATAGGTTGTTGGTATAAATTTATTAAGCCTTGCTTTGAGTACTCTAAAGCCTTTTTCACATAGAGTCATAAATAATATACTTACTACGATTATATATAAAAGAACCTATTTTAAAATATATAAATATATATAGTTTAGTTTATAAATTCATGCCTATTTCTAAAACTATGCCTGAAATTTTACCAATTGGAAATAATTTTGGTTTAATTGCTTTAAAAACGAACCTTTTTCTTATATATATTTTGTATGATTAGCATAGTTTCGTGTTTTTCATAATGTCTAACTGTTCACTTGAGAAACAAAAATTTTATTCTTTTTAGAAAAAGCAAAAAATAAAATACTGACATAAAGATAAATCCACAAGTGAATAAATTGAACATATCCTAGCAACTTATAATATATTATCTTCTAAATAATTAAAAACTTAATTATTACATAGACCATAAACGTTTGTGGTTAATTAGTCGTAGCCGAATCTGTTTTTTACGTTTAACACATATAAAAAGAAATTATGTGCTTTTTGACTTGTTATTTGTTTCGCTTGGCCGTCTTTTTTTTCTACATTTACGTATTACCCAAATATTTTATCCATTAAACAATATTTGTTTATTCAAAACAGAGCTATAATTTATAATTACGTCTTGAAATATCTCGAATATTCCTGAACTACATAAATCCGGTTGATTTGCATGTCATATTGACCATTTATTTATAATATAACATAAACCAATATAGTATTTAATTTTGTATTATACATTCCTTAAAACATTAACAATTTTCAATTTTACACGAGTAACGTACTATATAAGTAATTTCTTGTCGGATCATATATAGTTTAGTTTTTGCAACTAATAGTAATAGGAACTGATTCATTATATAACAGTTTTTTTGGGTATACACAACAAAATACAAATAGCTAATACATATGATAAAAGTTAATAATACATAAAATTATTCTATATAGCCGCTTTTGTTGTTTATAAATTACCTTCTAATAATAATATTACCATAGTTTGTGATTATTTTCTAAGCAATTAAAACAAATGATGCTTATCTATTTGATGTGTAAGGTCAAAGTTGGGCCACAACCAGAACTGTCTAGTCTATGCCTTGCTTAGGAAGCCTATGACTTGACCTATTCAATATGACACAACAGTCTAAAATGGGTGATTGGAGAAAATGAAATACAATAGGAAGGAAGAAAATAACCATCAATCTATGTAACCAAACACCAAAGAAGCAACAAAATTATCCTTTGAGGTGAGAGATTTCTTCATTTTGTTGACAATTTCGGTTTAGACATTGCATGCTTATTTATTCAAGAGTTGTTTCTTTGTGTTTTTTCTTGAAAATGGGATTTCATCAGTTGGTTGAATCTGGAATTTGCGATTATGATCCACTATGAACCAAAAAACTAACTGTGAACTTGTGAAGAAGCCGGATAGTTGGAAATATATAGGAGAATCTGTTAAACCTTATTTTGCTTCTTTTCTAAACTAAGATAATTATATATTTATTACTCATTCAAAGTTGGGTTTAATCCATCCATATAAATATATATAACTTGTTACATTTTACTATTTTATGTGTCTAATTTTAAAGTTACAACTTGATATGATCCACTAATTAAAATAAGATTTCAAGACTAATACTTTCTTCTTATTAACAAACTATCTAAGTTTTTAACGTGTGATTCATTAATTATAGTTTATTTTTCACCACTTTAACCACAATGTTGACAAGAACAAAATTAATATGTTGGAAGTTAAAAACATGAGAGTTGTAAGGTTTTATGTTCCCTTTATACAGATTTTCGAGTCACCAAAAATGGATGTAATTGACTAAGATATAGCTTTTTTAAATTAACCTTTTTAACTATTTTAGGTTTACAGGATAGACTAATTTTAAGTGAAAAGTTCGGGGATTGAATGTGTGAAGCATGTTTTACTAAACAAGATTTAAGTTAAAATATATAAGTTGTGTTCAATAAAGTTTATATATAAAACATAATCTTGAAATATTAGTATTTAATCACATGTGATTTTAAAAGCATTACATATTAATTATGAAAATATTACTCCGCCCGAAATTTTAAAATTCAATTTGGACCATTGACGGTAGTGATCCAAAGACTATGATTATTTTCTTAGAAGTATGAATTGAGTATGAAATATATTCAATAATTCTCTAAAACATATTATAAGAAATCAAATGACTAAATCACATGGTTATAACAAGTTTGACAGCTAAAGTGTTTATTAAAGAATGACTTAAGGGTTCAACTACAGTATTACAATAAGTTTGAGGGTTAACGTGACACCATGCTTTGATAATTTAGTAAAGAAAGATTTAATACAAAAAATATATAAGATAATTATTTTTTTCATCAAAATACATAAAACGAGTTACACTTAATATATATATATATATATATATATATATATATATATATATATATATATATATATATATATATATATATATATATATATATATATATATATATATATTTATTAAGTAAATATAGTTTGACCTGTATAAAAATGTTTAAATGAACTACCTAATAAAGCAAAGAAAATGAAAGAAATTAGTATTTTTAATAATTAATTAGAGTAATCGGTTCATATATGAAAATAAGTACCCTCTATTAGAAAAAGGATGCAAAATAGCAAGTCAAGTCTAGACGAGCTCATGGTTATTAAAACCACTCCGTCAACTCCACTTCAAACATAAATTTTGATAAACGTAAGTGGTATGGTGTGATAACTATCATAACTAGTTGCTACATCAGAATCACTAACCCTAATTAAAGAGTCGTAGTGATAATACCCATAATTTATATTATTGGACATTTGGACTCATAGACAATTATTTATCATAATTTTTATTGGTTAAAAAAATAAAATAGAATAAAATGGATAATGAGGGAGAACTTTGTTACTGTCACCACAATCGAGTGAATAACGAGGACAAAACTGTCTTTGCCGCAATGAGAATAATAACAAGATGCCATATTTATGCGTAAATTGACATAAATTAGCATCGTATCCGCGCAATGCTGCAACGATAAATAGTTTTTATTTTACAACATGATGCTTTAAAAAATTTAATGATATGTTATTCGCGCGATTCAACACGAAAAAGGTTTTCTACATGTTTGTTAATTTTTCAAATTTTCTTTTATTTGCATCTAACTATTTTATTAATTTTAAAGATAAATTCTAAAAGATATTATAATAAGAAAAAAAAGATTTATATTGATGAAATAAAGAGAGATAAATTAATAAGATTTTAAAAGTTATGTTAATGTGGGTGGATAATTATGTTAGTGTGAGAGATTATGTTTTAAATGAATATAAAGTTAAAAGTAAATTATGAGAGAGAATAAAATGGTTAAAATTGAGTGAATGAAATCCATTTTAATAAAATGAATGGTCAAGATTTTGTCTTGATTGAATTTTAAGAACTCTTAGTTCCAGTTTGTTTCACCATAATGTGAATGAATGTAATGAAATTGAAATCAAATTCCGTTGTAAATTGCGTTTGGTAACACTATTTGGAAATAAATTAAATTTCATGAAGTATTAATATTCTTTTAGGTAGATGAATGTTATTCCATAATTAACATGGATGGAATTAAAATCATTTTTATTCATTCGTATTATGGTGAAATAAAAGGCTCTTGAAATTAAAAAGAAGATGAAATGTTAAATGGTTTATATAGTAGTATAAATATAGATAAGTTTATTTATTATCGCAACTACGCAAGGATGTAAATTGTAATGTAAGTACTGAAATAACTACGGCCCAATGGCCCATTACTACTAACAAAAAGCCCAACATACTGGGCTCCCAAGTTTTCCACTTTATTATTTCATGAAAACCGGCGCATAGTAGCAGCAACACCGTCGGAAGCCACTGCTCTTCGAGATGGATGTGCTGTTCAATTCGATCGACGTTCGTGATCTGCTATCATCTCACGATCTCGATGACTCCTCGCCGCTCTCTGCCCCCGATCTCCGCCTGCTTATCGACCGTCTTCAAGTCCGTTCACTCGACATCAAGTCCAAAGTCCGCAATTACATTCTCTCTCACAATGACGACTTCTCTGCCCTATTCTCTCGTTGCTCCGACGCCGTCGTTAACTCCGAGCAACTCTCAGATCAAGTATCCGACCTCGTCACTCTCCTATCATCGGATCGTCAGCCAATCGATGTTCAGATCAGAGAAATAGTCCAAGAGATTAGGACGAAAAGCGTCGAATCGAAAGAGAAGAAGGAGACGCTAGAATTAGTAAAGGTAGTGTTGAAATTGAGCCAGGAGTTGAGTGCCGTGGAGAATGATTTGGTGGAGGGAAAGTTCGTTGAAGCAGCGGAGGCGCTTACGGACTTGAAGGTGGCTTTACGAGTGAGAGATGGTATTGAGGATCGCTCGGTGGAAAGAGAGCCGATGGTATTTGATTTGCTCCGGAAGAAATGGACAGATTGCTTCGCAGAGGTACAAATTGTATTGATTTTCATATCCCTAGTAGAACTATGAAGAAACTGAATCGAGAACTGATATTTATGAAACCGAATTGAGCATCTTAATCCTTATTTTGATATTATATGCCTTTGTTGACGTTTGTTGAGTATTCTAACTAATGTGTCAAGTGGAACTGGATTTGGGTTTGTAGATACAAGAGGTGCTAGTCAAGTTCATGGAGAATGCAGTGAGATTTGATGAACTGTCCAACTCTGTTTATGTGAAGAATGCAATGGCTATGAACAATATTCAAGGGATTGAACTACATACTGTTTTGAAAGCAATGGATGTGAGTTTGAAGTTTGCTTTATTCCTTTCCGCATCTCTTATATTTGATTTATATTGTTCACGAAATTGTTGTTAATTAACAACCTTTGTGCTTGTAGGTGGTTGGTATTCTAAGTTATGGGCTTGCCAAAGTAGCAGACTTGATGACCAGATATGTAATAGGTCCTGCGGTGCGATCAGGTTCTCATAGATTTTCTGTGGAAGAACAAAGACTAGACTCAGGAGGAGATATAGATGGGGTAGTTTTGAGGATAACCCCATCTTCTGGTCCTTCTCAGGTATGTATGCTTGAATTTGCCATTATGTATCTTTATATTTTATACAGCGCATGATGTTTCATTATGGTTATTGGAGGAAATGTGAATTTCTGTGGGCAAATAAAGTAGTCAAGGCTAATAACCTATACTTGAACAGAGTTGTTTAATTCACACAGAAGAAGAGACTTGTTAGTTTGTTAAAAGTAAATTATATCCCAGAACTAAAATGTACTGGTAGAGTACCCTAGCTATGCTGAAGGATGGTGGAGAGTTTTGGTTGTGGTCGTTGGTTGGTGATACCGAGGAGGGAGGATGTGGTGATGGTGACAAATTTCATACCAATGTAGAATTTGTAGTCTTAAAATTTTGTGGTAGTATACGGGATTATGGTTTGTGGGGAGATTAAAGATTGTTTTTAGTGATTAGATTGAAAGAAAGAATATGAATGGTTGAGATATGATATTTGCCTTATAAATTTGTAATCTTAAATTGACTGGTGGGAGAGAGTGTAAAACTAATTATATAATAGTAAATATGAGGTGATGAAATATGTTTACTATGTTTTTCTTATGTGATATCATTACCTCTTTGCTAATATTTGTAGTACATAAAAGGATTTTATTGGTGATTCATACATTCATAGTATACGAAGTTACTCTAGGGCTCCATCCACAAGATAGGTTGACGTTTTTTCAGCGATCTGGTAATCAGTTTTTGGAGTTCATGTCTCTTTATATGGATAAAAGAGAATTATAGACCCAAGTTGTCTTGATAACATAAACTACCTAAATTGGCTTAATTACGTTATCCAATCTCCGGTTAGTCATCCTAATTTTATGCCCAGCTAGTCACCAATTAAATTACATGAATATGAATTCCGTTGGCCTAGTATGTTCATCTTGTATTTCTCTTTCTATTCTTAGCCAAGATTTTAATTTGCTTCTGTCTTCCTTCGGTTGCTGTCTATGTCTTAACATACTCGAGTGTTAATTGTATTATTATTATTTTATAGATTAACTTTTTCCTAATGTCTTGATACTTCATGTTTGCAGGTAGAGAACATGGATGCTGAAACTATGTATTCTGGAATTAATGTGGTCATTCAGTTTATTTTCAACTATATTTGCTTTCAAAATTCTCTGTGGATGCAACTATTTGGTAAATTGACATGGCCCCAGATATCGGAATTGATAATATCAAACTTCCTTTCCAAGGTTTGTTCCTATCTACCTAACTTTTATCAACTTCCTCTAGAAAAGGGATTAATGTTGCTGCATTCTGTCTCGCAAATTAATATTCTCATGAACCCTATTTAAACCAAGTATACATTATATAGCGTTTTTGTTTGTGATTCCAGATTGTTCCTAACGATGCTTCCAAACTTGCTGAGTTTCAAACAATAAGACAAGTTACATCTGAGTTCGAGACATCTCTTAAAGAAGTTATGTTCATCTCCTCTGACAAAGATAAAAGATTGAGCAATTTTGCAGACAACGTTGAAGTTCATTTTGCAACAAGAAAGAAGGTTGAGATTTTAGCAACAGCCAGGGACCTTCTTCTACATTCAGATTTTAAACTTCCCAAAGTGAGATTACTTCTTCATTGTTGTTTTCATGATGCGATTACCAGTTTTATCTACCTGCCCTTATTTATTGTATAAACGACGTTGACTGAATGACAGGATTACTCAAGGAAAAGTGCAGATGGTGGAGGGAATGTAGACTTACTTTTCTCTTCGGAGAGGTGTGTCATATCTGAAGCAGCTTCTCAGCTAATGGAAGTCGTGCATCAAACACTTAAGGTTCGTTGGTGATATTAAAAAGATTCTCTTAAACATGATGTTTATTCATGTATGTTGATATATATAATATTCATATTCATATCAAGCAGCAGTCACGATTCCCTTGTTAAGCAAACTGTTATACCAAGTATTATATTTGTTCAGGATGTTTGCTTGTCATCCTCAACTGTCGCTCTAGAATTCTACCATGCTGCTAGAGATGCTCTACTTCTATATGAAGCTGTTATTCCTGTCAAGGTTAGTTGGTTTTTGAAGTTTTATAACTTTATATTCTAAATGTATGTATTTATATATTTAGGGGAGGGTTCAAACGAGAATTGTTTTTCGTATGAAAACTGCGAGAACCAATCTTAGCCGTTGATTTGATAAGCTGAATTCATGGATGTAGAGCGTGGGGGGATCAAGTGTGGCAGGGTGCATGTGATGAATTCATGGGTTGGTGATGATATTAAGGAGAGGGAATTGGACGGCTCAGATTGGTTCTCGCAGTTCTCGTACGAAAAACAGTTCTCGTTTGAACTTTTGCCTAAATATTTAAATG
The DNA here is from genome assembly GCA_947179395.2 of Pulicaria dysenterica. Lineage (NCBI taxonomy): Eukaryota > Viridiplantae > Streptophyta > Magnoliopsida > Asterales > Asteraceae > Pulicaria > Pulicaria dysenterica. Next base: position 6,714,451 of record OX359291.1, on the reverse strand, counting down.
ATTATGTATGTATGTATTTATGTGGTCTTATAATCTCATTAAATTTGCCATATGAAGCTAGAAAGACAGCTGGATGGTATCAACCAGGTTGCTGTTCTAATTCATAATGATTGTCTATTCCTATCACAAGAGATTCTTGGCCTTGCTTTTGAGGTATGAAAATTTATTTTTATAAACTGAAACTCATTCTCTGTGTCCTCAATTAACTTTGATTGCGTTTGAGTGAGTGCCCTCTTATCAACCACTAACCTGTTGGCGTTATGGGCTCCATCAACACCTAAAACATGGAATTTGCTATACCTACCTGTCATTCTCGCCTTATGGATACTTCTAAAATGTTCCTTTGTCAGTTTGAGTGGTAGATTTTGATGGTAAATTTTCCATGTTCCAGTATAAGTCAGACTTCCCATCCTCCATGAAGGGAGCTGTGTTTATTGATTTGGGTATAAGATACAAGCTTATGGCACAAGAGATCTTACAAAGACAAGTACAGCTAGTTAAGCATAATTTAATGGAGGTAAGTTTATTTATATGTTTTTATTTTTAACCGTACGTGAAACTTGAATGATCATTACTTTGGGAAACATCACCAGGCCATTGATGGTGCCGATGGATTTCAGAACACCCATCAACCAAAACGATATGAATCTGCAAAATTCAGTATCGATCAGGTAAAAACTAGTAGGCCCGTCCTTGTTCATATGTGAAATTCCCAGCTTACCCTTGTGTTACATTATAATCAAATCAACAGGTGGCTTTTATCCTTGAGAAAGTGCACATAATATGGGAGCCGCTCTTGCTACCCTTGACATACAAGAAAAGCATGTGCACAGTCTTGGAGGCTGTATGCTCTAGAATGACCAAGGACATACTTCTTTTAGATGACATTGCAGCAGAGGAAACATTACAGGTGTATGTTGAAACATCATTTTATTTTATATCTAATTTAGGGAGGAAAAGACAGTATTATTAACAGATTTGGGCTGATACATTTGTGGGTATGTGTGTTTTGTTTTCTTTTTTGTTTTTTCAGATTCAAAGGTTAATTCATATGCTGTTGGAAAACCTTTCATCTTTGTTGGAGTCTTTGGTTGCTATTAATCAAACAACAAAACCACAAGAGCCATCATCACAACCCATTGATGGTTTGATACAATCACTTCCTAAACTACGGATATTGGCAGGTATGCATCATTATTTCGGGTGTGAAGTTATATTAGTTTTCAACTGAGGTTTCAATCCAACTTATCAATGGGCCTATTGGGGTTATGATATATATATATATATATATATATATATATATATATATATATATATATATATATATATATATATATATATAGGAAAAAGTTCATGCGAGAACCGTTGTTAGTGCGAGAACCAGTCTGAGCCGTTCAAACCCCCCTACTTCAATGTCATTGCCCACCCATGAATTCCTCACATGCACCACTTTATCCCTCCACGCTCTCCATCCATGATCTTCCCATATTCAATATCTATAGGGGAGGGTTCATTCGAGAACCGTTGTTACCGCGAGAACCGCGAGAACCAATCTCAGCCGTTCCTTGAATATAGGAATAAGACAAACATGTTGAAAGTTGCCGAAAGTGTATCTTTAATGCATAAAATCTTCTGAATCATTTCATTCAGACAATTATATAGTACAATCATAATTGACATGCTAATATTTCTCTTACGCTTCTTCTTGGAGGAGAAGTGTTTTGGGTTAACCCAACCCGTCTAATAAGCTATTTTTAGTTTTTTAATATTCTCAACAGATTGTTTTCGCTTAAATAATATTATTCCGAACAGATATGCTGGACATGCCTCTGAAATCCATTACTGCATCGTGGGAAAGTGGGGAGCTGGCGAGCTGCGGTTACACTTCATCCGAGGTATTCTCATTTGCAATGGTTTTGTATAGTTCTGATTCATAAGTGATGAGGTAGGTAGTTATATAATATGGATAAAAATGTTGCAGGTGAAAGACTTTGTAAGAGCAATATTCACAGATTCACCCCTAAGGAAAGAATGCTTGTGGAGAATCGAAAATATAAAGCTTTAGAAATGTCATAATATAAGCAAATTTGCTTGCTTATATTAGGCTGCCACCAGAAAAGTAAGAAATGTAGGGTTTTTGTTATTTTATCTCCATTGTAAATAGTTAGTTATATATATACCCATCTTGTTGTACTATAATCAAAGAAAAGTTTCTCTGATTATGGCATCTCTCTATGCTCTCTTTCCATCTGGAGATCCTTTTTTAATACTTTTTTATGTAATTAGTGTTATAATAAAGTAAGACTAACCCCTGCTATACTAAAATCGGGGGAGGTCGCCGGAGGTCACTGAACACTTCTAGGGGGCGGTGAGAGCAACAATCAACTTCTGATGGGTCGATTTAAGTGTTTGACGGGAAGGTGGCTGGGGGAGTAACGTGCTCTCATACCATATTATCCGAGATAAAATAGACTATGTGCTTCACTTACTCTTACATCACGAAAAGAAATTACAATAGAATATATACATGGGAAAAACGGTAAAAACCCTAAAACAGCTAAGGGCCACTAGGAATCTAATATGAACTAACTAAACATACAAAGGTTTTAATTTATTAATTTTAACAACTTAGAAAATAAATTTATGTAAAAGCAAATTTAATACGTTATATTAAAGTTATAACCAATCTTATTATAGATGCATGTAAAAACTATATTAAGTAATAAAAATAATTTAGAATGTGTTTAGAAATTTAAGTAAAACTTAACCATAGATCAAATATGATTTTATGTCCACCCCTAATTTATGTAATCAAAAAGAGTGTTTATAAGTTCAATGTTATATGGAAATAAATACGCATCCATATATTAGATAAAGTTCAATAAGAATTTGCACAAAGCTCTTATAAGCTCGAGCTTCACTTGTTATATATAATTCAAACTTATGCTCGAACAAGTTAGAGCTTGAGTCAAACTCAAGTAGCTCAATAAAAACTCCGGTCAGGTAAGATTGAGGGAACCTTAAAATCAGGTGGTACACTTCACCCATACCATCATGTCCCCTTTTACCCGCGGAGTATACTTCGTCTGTTTCACTTACCTGATTTATTTCTCTTTATTCTCTCTCTTACTTTTTCTCTTACTATTCTTTAATTTAAAATTTAAAATAGAGATAAGAGATGGAAAGAGAGATATCTTGTTTGAAAGATGGAATGAAACATGAAGGAAGAAGTAATATGATGTTAACATTACATGAAATAAGATAAAAAAAGGAAAGTATAACTACTCGAACTAGTTGAATAACCGTGGGAAAAGAAAAATTATATAAATATATACACGGGCAAATAATTAAAATGATATGATTTAGACTTTAATATTATTGGGCTAGTCTATCAACTTAACCCATTTACTCCATTTGATAAGCCTATTAAACTCAAATACATAAAGCCCGTTCTTGACTAGTTGACGGCTCTAAGCCTCTAAACCAACCCAGAGAAACTACAGGTGTCCAAAAAAACCGCGAACCGGACCGACTGATCCGAAATAAAAAAAACCGTTACCCGAAAAATAGGATACCCGTTCATCACGGGTCAGTTTGAGGTTTTTTCAGATACCTGCGGGTACCCCTTGACCCGGAATTTTTATTTAATTATTAAATATTTATTTTTGTTTTATGCCATACCTATATAATACAAACCCTAGATGCATTTTTAAACACTTTTCATTCTCCACTCGACGCCTCCTGCCCTCTGAACTCCATTCTTCATCTACGAGACTCCGACGAGGCGAAGACCGACGAGACCGCCTCCGTTCTTAATATATTTCTCCGATCGAGCAGCCATCCTTGTCCATGTCGTTCGACTTCGGGGGGGCACTCTGGACTCCGATTTTCAGATCTTCAAGGGTCGACGCCGACGGGTTCAGAAGGTTGAAGGTGCGATCGAGAGCCATCCTTCTCCGGCCATCCTTCTCACGATTCAGACTCTGATGGTTTCGTTTTCTTTCTCTATTTATGATTTCTTGCTTAATGGTAGATTGCAAGCTACTAAACTAGTTGTTTTCTTGATTCTTGATATCTAATCTAGTAATCTGCATGATTTCTTAAATTGGTCAATGGTCACTGCTTAATTACTGGTCACTTTGGTCACTGTTTTCATGATTCTTGATTTCTTGCTTAATTACTGGTCACTTACAACATGTAAGCTAGTGTTAAATTGGTCCTATTATTTGATTGTATATTTGTATGTGTCTTAGATCATGCACTGGATTTGAATGTAGTTGTATTTAGGTATTTTTCTTAATTGTTAATTGTATTTTGTTGTTAACTACGTCTGGTTAGTTATCTATTTTAGTTATAAATCATAGGTTTTGGTCAAATGACCATTATCAAGGCAAACTAGTGCTGGATTATTTTGTATTTTGTTTGAACTATGTGGTTTGAAGTTTTAATCATTGAATGTTTCATGTGTTTTTGCTATTATGCCTAAATAGATAGAAGTTTAAGAAAAAAACATATGATATTATGATTCTGCGATTTGATAGTTGATTCATATGATATTATGATAACCCATCTCGATTCAAGTTCCTTGAATAAGAAAAAACCATATGATATTATGGTTCTGCGATTTGATAGTTGTTAACTTGTTATAATGTTTTTGCCATTTAACTCATGTGAACTAGATTTCTATTGTGTGTTCTGAATAAAGTATAAACTCGTGTTTGAACTAGATTTTTACATTGTTTAATGTAATAGATAAATGGAGACCGTAGATGTGGATAAATCCTACATTTGACACTTGTAGCAATCCCACTCCTGGTGGTGCTGAAAGTGCAAATACAGATCCTCAATCAATGCACAAACAAAATGAGAAAGGAATACAAATATGTGCTCCTAGTTGACTAAGTTGTTTAATATTTTTTAAATTCTATAGCAAAAGTAATTTAATTGAGTTTGTTGTTATTAGTTTCTAACATTGTTGTTAATTTATGGTACATGTTATTTATTATTTTCATAATATTGACAAGTGGATTACATGAATGTTTGCTTTCTCCCAAGTAAGCTTACTATATTTTCTAAAATTTATAGAAAGAATGATTTTCTAACTTATATAAATGTATTGTACATTTGTATATGATTAGAATTTAGAAGTCAAAAGAAAGATCTAAGTATTATGTCCCGCAGGATCAACTATGTTGTTACCCTTCACTTAGGCTATGATATTACATTAAATGTATTGTACATTGGACTTGATTAGAAGTCAAAGGCTATGATATCACATTTAATATTATCATCATGTGAGGATTGTAAATATTGTGTGCCGTTCATTGGTAGCATGTTGAAAGTCTTGATAGGAATGGTGAGGGCTGAATGCACAGGGGCTATTCATTAGGTGGACCGTAAGTTGGATTTCAATAACTCAAGTTTTGAGAAACTTCTACAAATGTTATGTTTACTAGAATAGTTACTGTTATTGAAAGTTGAAACATTATGCAACTATTATATATTTAAACATATATGACTTGTTATGTGGATCGAATGCTAAAAATTTCAGTTTCGTCTTTATTGTCTCGACCTCAATTACTCATATTTTTTAATCACAACCCTTAGGGCTGTGAATATCAAAATCCTTTTAAATATGGGCTTCATAGCATTCTATATTATTAATTGGCTTGGATAACATTATATCTATATATAATTTATTATATATATATATAAAGTTGGGGCCCCTCTTAATCATGGGCCATATACAGTCTTACCTCTTGCAATCCCTCAAAGACACACCCTGACCGCAAGAAGACAGCACTTCTACTGCTGTGATTGCAGGGCATGTAGCATGTCATGATAGAACACAAAAGTACAACAAGGGTTGAGAAGTCAGAGGATTGATCAAGAAAACTGATGGATATGGTAATGCATCAGTCATAATATTAATATAAAGTGTATATATGATTCATATTCAAACTTTCTTGTTTTTGTATATATCTTGTATTTAAGTTCATGAGCTTTTTAACAGTGTTATCTTTTCTCTTTTGGAAATGCACATTTGAATACTTGATTACAAAGTTTTTGTTTGTTCTTGTATATCATTATTGCAGTTAATGTTTTCCATATTGGGTGTGCTTGTTTACATTGATCTTGTTTTTATTTGGTTGATTGATCTTCATAATTAACTTATGTTATCTCGATTTTGTTTGCTCCTCTTGATCTTTACTCGTATGAAACAAGTGAATGTAATGGAAACCGACACAAAGTGTGTTTGACATGGTTATGGACTTGTGGTTATTAAAAAGTCTAAACTTACATAATCAAGACATAAAAACTTAAGCAAATATTGGTTTTACGGCGTTTTGAAGTTAAAAAGGATCCTTTTATAACCAAAAGTGTGTATGGTTTTCTGGGGGGTGGGGGATGAGGTGAAGTGAGATGATTGAAGAAATAAAGCACGGAGAAAATTCAAGGGAAGAGGAATCTATTTGGTCAAAGATAATTACTAAAATAGTGTCTCCTAAACTCGACAAGTGCTCGTGATAGGTTACCGGTTGTAACAAAGTTACAGGGCATGTGCTGATGACATGCAACAAAGTGGAAAAGGCTTGGAGTGATCTATTTGGTTGAATTAAGTAAGTTTTCATCTTCTCAATTGGGGAATGATCTATTGGAAATGTTTGATTGTACCTTTGTCTGGTTGTTATAGTGAGTTTGGAAGTACCTAACTTAGGTGCTGCTAACATTGTTCCTATTAAATTTTTTCTTTTTATGTCATTTTGTATAGCATTGTCGTCATTTTTAAAAAAATTGAAATTATATTATACTTACTTTTATCCTCCTAATACTTGAGGCTGTGGTTATCATTATCCTATAATTAATCTACATATGTTTTTTCATATATTTTGTTAGTAACAAGAATCATATATGAAAATTGACTAATTCATCTCTACCCCTAGATAAATGACATATGAAATTGACTAATTCTTTTACACGTATATTGATTTGATTAGTAGAAACAGAAGAATATATATTCTGTAATCGGCGGGAAGGGTCGTTACCACGTTTTAATTATCTATTGAAGTGGTTGTTTGTCCATGATTGGGGGAGATGCCCCTCGTCTAAAACCAATAACTATTCGTTATCCATCCATCAACACCCAACCCATGTTCAAAATTTGCTTTTAATTTTCTTTTTAAACATATTGAGTTGTTGACAAGTGATTTGGTATCATGGTCCCATAGAGTCCTTATCTCCAAAGAAAACATAGTAAAAGCAATAGAGCAAACTCTTGACACCAATGATGAAGAAACCCTATTAAGCATTTGTAAAGTGGTTGAGCTAGCAGGCCACCGCACTGCACACGAACCGTATCAGAGACCTGACATGGGTCACGCGGTTAATGTGTTGGGTCCTCTTGTAGTGTAATGGAAACCCTCGAGAACCGAAGAAGAAGATGGTTATGGCATTGATCTCCATATGAGTCTTCCTCAGTTCCTTCAAAGATGGCAGGCAGATAAAGGTACTTCATAAATGTTTGATGATTCATTCGATCAAACTCAGTCGAGTATTCCGTCTAAACCTATAGGACTTGTGACACGTCCGGGTCAACAGATTGCCGGTAGCCAACAGATACCCAAACGTGTCAGCAAGTCCCGTAGGTTTAGACGGAATACTCGACTGAGTTTGATAGAATGAATCATCAAACATTCTTGAAGTACATTCATCTGCCTGCCATCTTTGAAGGAACCGAGGAAGGCTCATATGGATATCAATGTCAAAACCATCTTCTTCTTCGGGTCTTGAGGGTTTCCATTGCTCTACAAGAGGACCCAACACATTAACCGCGTGACCCATGTCAGGTCTCTTATGCGGTTCGCGTGCAGTGCAATGGCCTGCTAGGGTTTCTTCATCATTGGTGTCAAGAGTTTGGTCTATTGCTTTTACTATGTTTTCTTTGGAGATAAGGACTCTACGAAACCATGTCATGGAATCACTTGTCAATTTGTCAACAACTCAACATGTTTTAAAAGAATAAAGCAAAATTCGAACAAGGGTTGGGTGTTGATGAATGGATAACGAATAGTTATTGGTTTTAGACGCGGCGCATCTCCCCCAGTCAATGGACTAACAACCGCTTCAACAGATAATTTAACATAGATTTCAACTTCCATATTTTACAAGGTTAGTCCTTTCAGCTTTTACTTTTAACTCTTTTTTCTTCATTTTGTATTTTGATATATTATGTTTTAATTGCAATTTAGTAACATTTTAATATATGCATCATGCTATAGATATTCACATACCTTTTTCTTACAATTCACATTATGAGAACACTTCTGTGAAAAGATGAGACCATCACCTTCTCATTCAACTTCATGAATAACTTACATATCCAACTCTGTTTCAATTTTATAGATACCATGCTTGAAGCCTCTTTCAGGCTGGGAATACTAGCCCGGATCTTTTAACCAGTGTCAATACAGTAGATATCTGAAGTTTAAGCCACCACAATAGATGGCCGTAGTTTCGGTTGGCACCGGCTCAAACCCAAGTGTACGTAGTCCGCCTTGAAAAGAACGCTGGTGGTTTAACGTTCTTGTGCTTATGATTAAATCTGCTGCTGCTGTTGTGGTTATGTCTCTAGTCATGATCCTAAATTTAGGGTCATGACTAGAGACATAACCACAACAATAGCAGCAGATTTAATCGTAAGCATAAGAGTGTTAAACGACGGGCTTCTTTCTTGACAGCTTACACTTGGCTGAGCTCGTGACAATTGAAATTACGACCATTTGTTGTACATTGATCGATCGGAATTGGTGACTTAAACTTTAGATACGGTAGCTTCAAGGATCGATGACCTTGAGAGCGCCGATGAGCTTGAGGAGCGCAACTCTACCGGAGGTCATTCCTTTTCTACTAAATTCATTACTCGATCACTTGTCCACTGACCTGTAAAATAAAAATATTTTTTTTCTAATATCATAAAAATTATCAATTAATATTAAAAAATTGTTATTACTATCTTGAGACTTACCAAAAATAGTGGTCTTCAAATACTCTTAATTAGTCGATTTCCAATCTATAGAAGATACAAACATTTTGACAATGAAACAGTGGCCGTCGAACTTTAAAATGAAAGAAAAACAATAACGATAAAATGTTGGTCTTTAGCTATGTTTATATCTTGTGGGGAAAAAGTAAAATACGTTGAATCCCAAACAGAGAAATGTTCAATATAGTCCATACTTATTGCATAGTCCGGAGGGACTAATCTTAGCCCTTGGATCAGCCCTATCAATGGTCTAGATTGAATTTTAAAAATTTGGACGGAGTGACATTTTCGTAATTAACATGTAATGATTTTACCATCACATGTGATTGTATAGTGAATCACATGTGATTTTATATTGAATCACATGTGATTAAATATTAAAAATTTAGGACTATGTTTTTTATATGGACTATATTGAACACAACTCATCCCAAACAACTCATTTCTTATACTCTAAGCTAATTCAAACTTATTTAGATTTAACCACTAATTCATTTTATAGAGTTTTTAATACATATTAACTATACAATTTTTTAATTTTCTTTTGGCTATGTGCAAATGCCCTAGCTCACGACTCTACGCGTTCAACTTCCATGTGTCAAACGATCATAAGTCGATTGAGTCCTCGAACTCTATGCTACATTGTCAGTTTGATTCACTCTCAACTCTCCAGGCTTGATTGATGCCATTCCTATAACACTATATATAATGTGAAGTGTTTGTCACAAGGAAGAAACTAGAAGCATGTTTGACCTTGAAGCGTCAATCGATTAACGTTTAATTTTCACTTTCCGGCACTTACTAGTCTCAAAACTCTTGTAAATCTCACTCTCTCCAGCCTCCATTGTTATATTATTTCAATTATATATATTAAAATCTTTGGATCATATGTATGGATTGTGTTTTCTAAGAAGAAAATTAAATATTATCAATGTCAAAATTAAGTAGGTTTTAATTCATAGCAACTCAGTCTACTATCATATTTTTGCGTATTTTCCCACTTAGTGACCAACTTATTGGTCTAGGAATAAATAATTAATGACGAGTTTTATGTTTATAACAATAACTATAGTGACCATTAACTTTTTTTGCCTTTTGATATGTTATGTTTTAATTGCAATTTAGTAAGATATTAATAAACATATATATCATGGTGTAGATTGTCACATACGTTTTTCTTATCTATCTATCTATCTATATCTATATATAAAAGACATGTAAATTTTCTTAAAATAACCATAAATTGAAACTCAATCAACCAATCACATCCTTCAATTTCAAAATTATTCAAATTCAAAAACAATTTTAGAAAGATTATTAGCATCAAATTTCAAATCTAAATTAATTGGGAGGGTCTCAATGAAAATTATGAGAGGGTTTTATAAAATATGTGAGGGGTTTTTAAGAAAATGTGAGGGGGTTTTATAAAAATTGTATATTAATGTAATTAATTATATGGTGTTTATAAATTATGTTTAGTAACTTGTGATACATGTTGTTAGAGAAAAAATAATTATATATTTACGATCGTCTCATTTTTATCTACATTTTGGTATAAATATTATTGTAATATGACACTTTTTAAAAATTAATATATTTTTATTTTTTTGTAACCATTAATAGTAGTACTTCAAAAAATTTAGTTATTGTTTTTGTTACAAATTCTAACATATGTAAAATTTTGGTGATATTTTATTTTTTTAATCTGAAAATTTTAATATCTCAAAACACTTCGGAAACACTATTACACTGATTTTACTATACCTCTTATAATTTCATACTATCAAATTTTATACTTTTCTTTAAACATCCTCGTGTTTTTACACGGGGCAATAAACTAGTAATCCATTATGATAACACTTTTAGGAGATTAGAAGAAGATGAGCCCATCACCTTATAATGCAACTTCTTCAACAACCTACATATTCAACTACGTTTCAATATTTATAACTTCATGATTAACTTACATATTCAACTGTGTTTCAATATTTATAGATATTGTATAGTTAAGTCAATTGTATAATTTTCTTTAACATTTACACATGTTCAAACCAGGTGTTCTCTTTAAAAACTTCCCATGGTCAAAACCTCTTTCATGTATTGTATGTCACCATGTTTCAAAGGTGTTTAGCCCCATTTTTTAACCCATATTGATTATACTAGATGTCTGAATTCTAAAGTTTAAGCCATCACAGTAGATGGCCGTAGTTTCAATTATCATAGTTTCAGAACCAAGTTTACGTAGTCCGCCTTGAAAAGAACACTGGTGGTTTAACGCTCTTGTGTTTATGATCAAGTTTGTTGCTGCTGTTGCGCCTATGTCTCTAGTCATGATCCTAATCTTAAATTTAGGATCATGACTAGATCCATAGGCACAACCGCAGCAACAGACTTATTCGTAAGTATAAGAGCGTTAAACGACGGGTTTCTTTCCCGACGACTTACACTTGGCTGAGTGCGTGACAATTGAAATTACGACCATCTGTTGTACATTTGATCGCTCGAAATTTGGTGACTTAAACTTTAGATATGGTAGCTTGAAGGATCAATGGCCTTGAGAGCGCCGATTAGCTTGAGAGCGAGCGCAACTCTACCGGAAGTCATTCCTTTTCTACTAAATTCAGCACTCGGTCACTTGTCCACTAAACTGTCAAATGAAAATATTTTTTTTTCTAATATCATAAAATTATCATATCTGAAGCGCAATCGATTAACGTTTAATTTACACTCTCCGGCACTTACTACTCACTCAATTTTAAGTTGCTATCTGCTGATATCTATGCGACTTACGGATTTCTTTATTTGAGTTTGAGTAAGTTTGACTCTTTGTTTCGAGTTTTTTTCCAAACAAGTGTAGTTGTAAAACTTATTTACTAAAATGGTGTTATTTCAAACATATTTACAAAAATGGTGTATATTTCATTTTAATAGGTAATTTTATAATTTAAACTAATATTATAATTAATTATACCTAATTAGTATTAGTTAAACAAATGTAAATTGGTTAATAATAATAATAATAATAATTATTATTATTAGTATTATATATTATTTTATTTATTTATTTGATTCCCATCTTCATTCACTGGCGAGACACACCCCATCACCGGCGATACCCGTTTCACCGGCGACACACCCCTTTTACCGGCGACACGCCATCTGCTCCTTTTCCGGCAACACATACTTTAACCCTCAACACATTGTTCCCCTAGATCAAGAGATGGAGAGATGAACCCCACACAGAACGAATCTCGAACCACCGCAAACTTAGACCGACAGATTTAGAGACGGTGGTGACGAGATGGATATAGTCTGTGCGGTAGAGATGGTAGTGGAGGATGAGATTCGACGATGACTTGGGGAGAAAGGGATGTGCGGCGGCGACTTTGTGAGGATATCGAGGATCGCCGGCGGTGACTGCAGGAGAGAGAGGGATGTTCGGAGGCGACGGCTGTGAGGAGAGATGGATGTCGGTGGTGACCGGGGGAACCGACGGCGGCAAAGGGGAGGCGGAATACGACGTCGACAAGGGGGTGGTGGAAACCGACGGCGGCAAAGGGTGATGGAATCCGACTGGTTGTGGGGGAGAGGGGAACCGACGGAACGGAAGTGACGAGGATGGCATATTTTTCTATTTAATTTTCTGATTAACCATATGAAATTTGAAAGGATGGGGATGACTTATTTAATAGTTTAAATTATAACAATATAAAATTAACCATCTGAATTATGAAGGAATGTGCTGAGGGGGTGTATTCATTTATTATATAATATTAGTTTAAATTTAAAATTAACGTATTAAAATGAAATACACCATTTTGGTAAATATGTTTAAAACTACACTATTTTAGTAAATAAGTTTACCATATACACTTGTTTGGTCAAAAACTCCTTTGTTTCAAACTTGTGTCTGCTTCCATTTTTGCATACCTCTTGTAAATCTCACACTCTCGAGCCTCCGTTGTTGTATTGTTATAGAAAAATCATTGGATTATATATATTTTCTAAGAACGAAATTTAATATTTCACATAGTCACTATCAAAATTAAGTAGGTTTTAATTTATAGCAACCCAAACTACTATCATATTTTTGCGTATTTCCAGCTTAATTAGTGGCCAACTTTTTGTATATTTTTCTTTAAAATTTTACACATGTTCAAACCATGTGTCTTCTTTCAAAAATTCCCATGGTTGAAACTTGAAACCTCTTTCACGCATTGTATGTCACCTGGTTTCAAAGGTGTGTTTAGCCCCATTTTTTAACTGGTGTTGATTACAATAGATATCTTCATTCTAAAGTTTAAGCCATCACGGCAGATGGCCGTAGTTTCGGTTGGGCACATGCTCAAAACCAAGTTTGCGTAGTGCACCTTGAAAAGAACACCGTTGGTTTAACGCTCTTGATGTGTTTATGATCAAGTCTGTTGCTGCTGTTGCGCCTATGTCTTTAGTCATGATCCTAAATTTAGGATCATGACTAGATCCATATGCACAACCGTAGCAACAGACTTAAGCGTAAGCATAAGAGTGTTAAACGACGGGCTTGTTTTCTGACGACTTACACTTGGCTGAGCTCGTGACAATTGAAATTACGACCATTTGTTGTACATTGATAGATCGGAATTTGGTGACTTAAACTTTAGATATGATAGCTTCAAGGATCGTTGGCCTGCCCTTTGAGAGCGCCGATGAGCTTGAGAGCAAGCGCAACAATACCGCAGGTCATTCCCTTTCTACTAAATTCTTCATCACTCTATCACTTGTCTACTAGACTCTAAAATGAAAATATTTTGTTCTAATATCATAAAAAATATTAATTTTTAAAAATGTTGATTACTGTCTTGAGACTGACCAAAAATAGTGGTCGTTAAATACTCTCAATTAGTCGATTTCCAATCCATAGAAGACCAGTTTGACAATGAAAAGGTGGTCGTCGAACTTTAAAATGAAAGAAAAACAATAACGATAAAATGTTGGTTATTATTTTTATATATCTAGTAGAATAAAAGTAAAATACGTTGAATCCCAAACAACTCATTTCTTATACCACTAAGCTAAAATTTAAACCTGTTTACATTCAATTAGTAATTCATTTCTTATAACTGCTGACATCTATGGGTCTTTGGTGGCTCCATTAATGGATTTCTGTATGTGAATTACAGTAAGTTTGACTATGTTTGAGAGTTGTGTTTGTTTCATTTTTTTTCAAAATTTTGTAAATCTCATACTCTCGACTCTCCATTGTTGTATTCTTTCAACTATATATTAGAATCTTTGGATCATATGTATGGATTCTGTTTTTTAACAACGAAATTTAATATTTCTCATTGTCAATGTAAAAGTTACGTAGTTTTTAATTTATAACAACTTAATCTACTATCATATTTTGCGTATTTTCAGCTTGGTGACCAACTTTTTGGTCGGGGAATAAAAAATAAATGAGGAGTTTTATGTCTCTAACAATAACTATAGTGACAATGGGTGGGCAATGAGATTGAAGTAGGGGGAATTATACGGCTCAGATTGTTACTCGCACTAATGATGATTCTTAAATGAACTTCTTCCATATATACACATACATTTTTCTTATAATCTCGTTCCTTGGATATGGGAAGTATCATGGATGGAGAGCGTGGAGGGATAGGGTGTGGCAGGGTGCATGTGAGAAATTCATGGGTGGGCAATAACATTGAAGGAGGGGACATTGAGAACCCTTTTTAGTGTGAGTATCGTGAGAACCAATCTCAGCCGTTCCTTTGGATATGGGAAGTTCATACATGACCGGAGAGCGTGGAGGGATAGAGTGTGACATGGTGCATGTAAGAAATTCATGGGTTGATAATGAGATTGAAGTAGAGAAAATTGAACGGCTCAAATTAGTTATCACGATACTCACACTAATTATGGTTCTCAAATAAACTTCTTTCCTATGTGTGTTTATATCAAAGTACATATAATAACGGTATATTTATGCTTACATAATTATGCAGACAGGTAAAATAATAATAATAATAATATAAAATAAATAAATCCATGTATAAAAACATAGGTTAGGATCCTTTAATTTTGGAGTCAAGCATGACTCATCATGTTCTCTCACAAATATTAGAGTGGACCCTTATATTAGTCAATAATAGGTCCCCTTTGTAGGTCTCATTCATATTTGTGAGAGAACATGATGGATCATATTTAACTACAATATGAGAGAATCCTCGCCCATCAAACATTAAAACAAAATAGTAGCTAAAAGATTTATATAATTATATAACTATATACAAAAGGAAGGAAAAACTTTTGTTTTTTTGTGTATTTTGGCATTTTGTGCAAAATGATATTTTATTATTATTATTATTATTATTATTATTATTATTGTTATTATTATTATTATTATTATTATATAATATAAAATGATATTTTAATTACATTATTATCATTATTATTATTATTATTATTATTATTGTTATTATTATTAATATTATTATTATATTATTATTATTATTATTATATTATAATAATAATAATAATAAATATTATTATTATTATATTATTGTTATATAATATTAATAATAATAATAATAATAAATATTATTATTATTATTATTATTATTCTTATTATTTTTAATTATATTATATAATAATAATAATAATAATAATAATTATTATTATTATTATTATTATTATTAATAGTAGTAGTAGTAAATAGATATATATTTTATATTTCATTTCTTACTATCAAACCTATTATTATTATTATTATTGTTATTATTATTATTATTATATTTTTATTATTTATACTAAAAACAATTTAGTTCAAATTCATTCTTTATTTATATTAATATTAGTGACTGAAGTTAAGGCTAAAACTTCGAAGCCTTTTAAATTATTTTTAATTTTAATAAAAGTAACAATATAATTTTACAGTAAACGAGATTATTATTATTATTATTGTTGTTGTTGTTTTTGTTGTTATTATTATTATTAATAGTAGTAGTAAATAAACATATATTTTATATTCATCTATTATTATCAAAACTAACTATTATTATTATATTTTATTATTTATATTAAAAACAATTTAGTGAACTCAATAGTTATTTATATTAATATTAGTGACTGAAGTCAAGGCTAAGATTTTAAAGTCTTTTAAATTATTTTTAATAGAGTTGTTTATAAGTATTTCATTAAAAATTAAAGTTTAATATAATTTTAAAGTAGGCGAGATACTATTTTTATCACGTCGCGAAGCGCGGGTTAAAATTTACTTGTTGGACTAACAATTATAGACCCAATGAGGGAGCCCAAACCCACAAGTCTTAAGAAGTTTACCTACGGCTCAAATTGCAGGTGTATACTGTTAATCAATAGACGGCAGCAGGCGAGCCCATAGAGGGCTGACCGTGAAATACCAAGCGATTCTTTGTCTGACTTTAAATTGCAGGTAATGTGGCGATTCTTTTATTTGTTTTGGTGTTCTTTGCTTTTTTATTGATTAAAATCGAGTGTCTCTTTGATTATGTAAGTGATAGCAGATTTTACACTTGCTTTGCATGTGTTCGATGAAATGCTACAAAGAAATATGACGAGTCGGATTTTATTATAAAAAGTTCAATATATGCAAACACATTATCTTTGACAATTTTTTCGTTTGTTTATGTATACTTTTGTTTTTTGGATGACTGTGAGTCCACTGTTTATTATAGAATTACTGACCTAATGGAAATGCAACTTTTGCCCAACAAAGTCGATTTTAAGTTCTTGGTAGTTTATGTAACTGTGATAGCTTTATTCCCCTTTAAATCCATATCTAATTGGGCTACTTTGGATTGCTTCAAGTTTTGATTAATTATTTTCACAAAAGTCATCTTTTCCTTTTGGAGTTAATAAGAAAATTAGCCATGATGACAAGTATGCAGGCTGAGAAAAGGTTAAATGTCATTATTAGATTCATTAACATATTTTATTTTTGCAAAAATTATATATATGATGGGTTGTGTTGAATTATTTTTTATAACATAATTAATCTATTTACTATATGATGGGTTGTGCTGAATTATTTATCCTATGAGGAGTTAAACTTAGGTTGTTTGTCTAAAATTGATTAAATTGGGAGTCTGATTTTGAAACTGATTGTTGATCATGTGAAACTGCTTCTAATCTATCTGAATGTTTGTGATATTGTCAGATGTTTGATTAAGAACTTTTTCTTGTAAACTTGACTATGTTTGTCTCACTCCAATTCTGAATGGGAGCAATTGTTAGGATTAGAAGTGTAGAAATTGAGGTGTAACCATGTAGGTTTGTTGGTCTCTAGCGACTGAAATGGCGGGTGCTAATAACAACTAAACAACCTGTATTCATTTTTATTTTTACTATGAATTACATGTTACACATACAATGCATATTGAAGTTGCAAAGTGCTAACGGCTCTAATGCTGAAATATAAGAAATTTGTTTTAATTGTTGTTTAATGTACATAGGCCAGAAAGAGAGACTGTGTTTTTAGCTTGTTGATCAAGAGAATTTTTTTAGAATTTCAAGTTGGATTCCAGGTTATTGATTTTTAAGGTTTTTAGTTTTTTGTTTGGCATATGCATGATGCTTGTAGCTTCTGATTAATATTCCCGGTCTTTCATTAATTGTATTTTCATCAATAGAGAGTCTCTGTGGAAAGCATCATGAAAGACTAATTACCATACTTGTAGCTTCTTTACATGAAAAGGTTGTATCATACATGTTATCCTTTTTTGTGTTTTTTGTCTTTCGGAAGTACTTATAAGTTATATCATCATATACAGGATGTATCATATAAAGTCAAACTTATCATCATGTTCTTGTGGTATATAGAAAATGAAAAGTCAGTTCAACATGTACGAAATTTATGTTAATGCACCTGCTAATCTATCCATGAATGTAATGCTTCTTCTGGTAAGTAGTGTCTCAAATATGATTTCCAAAAAAAATGTTATGTTAGTAATAATTTTACTTTTTGAATAAATGATTTAGGAATTAGGAGGTCTATGCATTATGGAAGACCATCAATCAATTTTCTTTTAAAATAACCCATTATTTTTGTAGCAAAACCATTGGGAAGTAACTGACTTGAGGTTAGTGCCACTTAAAAGAATACAAGGTTTCCTTAATCAACTTCCCTGATTATTAGAGATAAACAAATGAAAGGTTTTGGTAGTTTGGGTAACGGGTAAGTATTTGGTAGAGGTTAGTGCACAGTCTTTCAAGAACCTGTGTGGGCTTAGGTTCATCGAAAACACATTTCATTCGTTTTTGTTACTAAATCTTGATCCAACAGAGTATAATAAAATTTAGGGACTGTTGTATGATTATCTTCTTAACATTGATAATACTATTATGCAGCAACGTGGTCTATTGGAATTGATTAATATGGGTGACAATATAATTATGAGAGCAAGAAACTTATATTGTTTAATAGTATCTTGCAGCACCCTAATATGTTGTTCTTAGACTGTTACATAGGAACAATATTCTCAACTTTCTAATTTACATATATTTGAACACAAATGTAAACGCAATACAACTTATATCTACCTATGGTGAAGGTGTTATAAGTTTCAAGGTTATTTTTTCAATGGATTGCTACTGTTTATGTCATATACTAGCCTAAATTACCTTTTCATTTTTTAACCATCTCCCATTTAACATGCAAGAAATACATGGATAAAATTTTCTTCAAGATCTTCTATACAAGTTAATCTTTTATTCAACCTACTCTCACCATGTCTGTCCATAGTAATGCTACTCATCTCCCTGTTTTATAAGATATTGCAAATCAAGTGTGAACTGCGATTAAGTTTGATTAGAGTCGAGTTGGTTTTGTCGAGCACCAGTCATCGGCTATTAAGGTTTGTTCTTTCTTTCTCAACTTTCGTCAATTCCAACCACTATGATCTGCAACTTAGTAAAGCAATCGGTTTGTTGATTCTGTCTCATGCTTCTGACTTCATCCTTCTGTTAGATTGTAATAATTCCAGTTTGTTAACCCCTTAATTGAATCGAATATGAACTACTTTAACCCAATCAGTGAATTTATTTTGACTTCTAAACTATAGTGGATTAAAAATATGAAATTAGATAAGTGTACTAATGGTTTCTGAGTAAACCTTGTGTTGTATTATGGTGAGAATTGCTTCTGTTGGTTTTCTTCTTGAATTGGAATCAACTGGTTCTTGAATCTGTAGAATGGGTCTCATGATTAACAGCTTGGGTTGATAGTATGCTGGCAATATTTCTATAGGACTGAAGTACCAGAGCTTAGGTCTTCATGAAATTTGTATGTTGGTTCATGAGTTTTAACAGTGTTATCTTTTCTCTTTTGGAAATGCACATTTGAATACTTGATTACAAAATTTTTGTTTGTTCTTGCATATCATTATTCCAGCTAATGGTTTCCATATTAGGTGTGCTTGTTTACATCAATCTTGTTTTTATTTGGTTGATCTTCATAATAACTTATGTTATCTCTATTTTGTTTGCTCATTTAGATATTTACTCGTATGAAACAAGTGAAAAGGTTTATGAAACGGAAATCGACACCAAGTGTGTTTGATATGGCTATGGACTTATGGTTATTGAAGTCTAAACTTCCATTATCAAGACATAAAAACTTATAAGTTTTCAGTTTTATGTTATGCACGCCTGGGTTGGATTTTGTATATAGTAACAAATTATTGACTAATTTAAAAACTAAAGCATATATGGTTTTACGGTGTTTTGAAGTTTTGATCCTTTTGTGTTCGGGTAATCAAAAGCATATATGGTTTTCCGAGGGGAGAGGGGGTTTCAATTGGGTTTCAAGACGGTCAGGTTTTAGCATGTGCAGTGGTGGATCCAGAAAATCTTCGTGATGGGGGCACCATTTATAAGGACTTGGTGGATGGCATATTGCAACAAGCAAAAAAAATTACATGTCAAAATGGGCCGGGTCGTATTGACATTAATACTAAACTAAAACCCTATATAAATATCAAACTGAAACCTTTATTAACTAAATTATGAGAAGTTTAGCGTAATTAATGAATGAATTTGTAATAGTATATATAGTACTTGCTATCTGAGAGCTGATGGCTCTTTTGACCGATGGTCCAAACGATTGGGTGTCCGCCATTAATGCTATTACTGTAGATAATCTTTTCTTGATATAATCAAGTCACCGCCAAATCATATTTGGCAGCTTTTCAGGCATTGCTTTTAATGTGGTGTAATGATGTTGTTTTGCAGGTTCCTCTCCTTCGGATGCTGATGGTGTTTGGTCGAAGCTTAGAACTTTGGATTACGGAAGTCGTTAGTGGTATCACCTTCGGCTATACGTCATCATGTCCCCCCGGTCTAGCGGTCTATGTATACTTTATGCATATGCTGCTAGACTAATTAAATGAGTCCGGTGTTTCAGTTCTATTACTTTTTTTTATATTAGTATCTTGTCTTTCTCTCTTCTCTCTCTCTCTCTTTTTTTTATATTTGCATCTCCTTAGTTATGACGAAAGACGATTTGGATTTAACACATTCTGCTCTTTCGGATGATTCCTTGCATTCATTGTGCTCTAAGTATCGTATAGACCCCAGTTTAGGTGCTGTTTGTCCTTCGGCTGACCAAACTATCAAAGACTTTCCCACTGGTTACATAGGTTTGTACTCTAAATTCTTTGAATTTGCCAACCTTCGACTTCCTGTATCATCCTTCTTTGCCCAAGTTCTTACTTACTTTGGTGTTCATATATCTCAACTTTCTCCCCTTGGGGTTATAAAAATTACTACTTTTGAGGTTCATTGTCGTGCCCTCGGGGGTGTTCCAACTGTTCCCCTATTTAGGAAATTTTATAAGCTTGGGCGTGCTGGCGATTGGTATACCATCGAGAAGCGTAAGGCACCTTCTCCCTCTTGTATCACCTATTCACCCACTAGCCTTAAGGTGTGGAAAAAACACTTCTTCTGGATAAGATCTGATGTTGTGCCTATTACTATGTCGTGGAAGGATAGGCGAGACTCTGTTGCAGATCCTGTCCCACTGGATACGTCCATTGATCTTGCTTTAATGAAAAAACTTCAGAAATCCCCTATTTCCGTTGCTACATTTTCGGAAGTTGTGTTGGTGTCCGTAGGGTTGAGCACCATTTGGGATCATCCGGGGCAGCTTCCTTCGTTTGTGAAGAATGGTCGGGGTACGATTCATGTCTGTGTTTCGCAATCTTTGCTTGGTATGGGTTCTGTCTACTGTTTCTTATGTGTTTTTTTTTTGTTTCAGATATGGACCTAATGGATTTAATAAAAATGCATTCGTTGGAGGGGGTACAAATTATTCCACGTGCTCCAGATGCTGGTCTGGGTCAAGGTTCTAAGGTTGTGAAAGAGGATGCTCCTGTAACTCATTATACTCCTATAGATTCTTCCGAAGGGAATAAGAGGAAAGCTGTTGCTTGTACATCTAAAAGAGGGGCGAAGAAAAGTCGTCTAACTGTTGCTGATTTCGCTTTAACAGATGAGCCGGACGAGAATTTGCTATCCGATGATGTGAAGCTGATTTCTAAGGTTGAGGCTGCCAGTTCACGCGGTCCGGCAGGAAAAGTTAGTAAGTCTGCAGCTGAGGCTCTTGCTGGTGATGTTATAAATGTAGTTGATGATGATGTTAGATCCGCTTCTAGTCTGCATGTGAATGTACTTGATGCTTCATCTTCGAAAGGTAAAGAGGTGCACGATATGTCTGAGGATCCGAATGACAATGTAGGTGGGGAGGAGGCCGAAGCTGAGTCATATTCCCAATCTCTACAGTTGGATGGTGACTTGACTAATGCTCCCTTTCGCCCTACCTTTAAGGCCTTGAAGAATAAATCTACGCTCCGATCCCCTCCGCAATGCCGAGATTTTCTTACAAATGTTGCACCTCTTGGAGAGGTTTGTCGTTTGAGTCAGACGGATGACTATGCTCTTGCGAATAACATATATTGTGGTGTCGCTCAATTATGTATGCAAATTCCGGAGGCCATCCAACGCTGGTGTAAATATGATCGCGAGTTAGATGGCTCACGAAAAGAGGTTGAAACACTTGGTAAAAGGGTTGATCACCGTGATGAAAGAATTCGTGACTTAGAGCATGAGTTGGAGGAGGCCAGGAAAGCAAAGAAAAGCTATCGGAAGAAGCTTAAGGCTGTTGAAGAAGACTTGAAGAAGCTTGATCAGATGAAGCTGAACAAGGACAACCTTCTAAAGAAGTTAGATAGTGTTCGTTCGGAAAATGCCAAGCTGCTTCAAACTCTCAGTGATGCAGACAGGAAAATCAAGTCATTAGAGGGTGACAGAAAATGGTTAATTCAGGAGGGTTTTACATTCGTGTTTTCGAAGCTTCAGAAGAGTGAGGAATATCTCAAATCACTTGGTGATGTTCAAACAAAAAGTTTTTCTGCTGGGTATCTTCGGGGATTGGTTGTAGGTGATCAAGTGGCGAAAGCCGGAAGAAAGGTGGATGAGGCTCCGTTTTACGATGTTAGGGCTGTTGAGAAGTTGGAGGAGGCGGCTGCTGAGCTTAAGAATGTATCTTATCCGTATTTAGGGGCCATATCATCAATGGTGGATGCTTCTCTTGATGAGTTGCGCGCCATATCGCCGGAGGTCAGAGCTTCTTCTGATGCAACTGTTATATAGTTTATCTTCATGCTGCCTTTGTTCATATCTTGTTTGCGTATTTTGTAATGTTTCGAAAAAACCTTTGTTTGTGAATGAATACGTTGTTTATGTTACGTCTTTATTCTGTTGATAGCAAACGATGTTCTAAACTTAGGATGCAAGTGTCGGTGTATTTGATGAGGATGCCAGGTACACTGTGATTTCTTCCTTATCTGTTGGTGCGGTGAGAAGCGGCAATTCTGAGATTGTTTTTTTTATTTGTTGAAAAGCAGCTTCTGCTTCCTCCGTCAAAACATAGTTTTTCTTGTTCAACCAATTCCTGTGTACAAGAGAAGAGGAACCGTTAGCCTTGCTGCGGATGTTTGGTTCCGCAACCAAGCTCCGGTGCAAGAATAAATATTTCGTATATGAGAAGTTTAGCGTAATTAATGAATGAATCTTTTGACCGATGGTCCAAACGATAATCCGCTTGGGTACCATTCAGTAAAACCCAAAATTATTAAATCTTCTATTTGCTACTAATTTCATTAGTATTTTGTTACCCCAATTAGGAAAATTCTCAATAAAAGACCTGCAACTTACATGCTAAGTGAGGGTCTTATGGATTTCATACTTTCATGTATTTAGCAAGGAGCCTTCTAGATTATGGTTGGGGGCCTTGCATTATTCCTTATCTAGAGTTGTGTATTTTTTTTTTGCTAAACCAAGTGTATAAGTGTAATCTTTGGAAAGTCATTGGGGCCCTTCCCCCCATCCCCACCCTATTGATACACTGGATCCGCCATTATTCATGACTTCATGAACAACTTGTATATGCAACTTTGTTTCGATATTTATAGATATCGTATATTTTAGTCTTTTCTATAATTTTTTAAAAGGAATTTACACATGTTCAAACTAGGCGTTTTCTTCAACAAAAAAAAAACACGGTTGAAACCTCTTTTAGGCCGGGTATATTAGCCCCGATTTTTTAACCTGTGTCAGTTATAGTAGATATTTGAAGTTTAAGTCACCACGGCAGATGGTCATAGTTTCGGTTGGCACTAGCTCAACCACGTTTACATCATCTTCTTTAAAAAGAACGCCGGTGGTTTAACGCTCTTGTATATATGATTGTGGCTGTAGCTGTGTCTGTGACTCTAGTCATGATCCTAAATTTAGGATTGATGACTAGAGGCACAACCACAACACAGTCACAAACTTAAGCATAAGCATGAGAGCGTTAACCGACAAGCTTCTTTCACGACGACTTACACTTGGCTGAGCTCGTGACAGTTGAAATTACAACTATCTGTTGTACATTGATCAATCGGAATTTGGTGACTTAAACTTTAGATTTGGTAGCTTCAAGGATCGATGCCCTTGAGAGAGCCGATAAGCTTGAGAGCGAGCGCAACTTTACCGGAGATCATTCCTTTTCTTACTAAATTCTATCACTCGATCACTTGTCCACTAAATTGTAAAATGAAAATATTTTTTCCTAATATCATAAAATTTAGAGTTAATTACTGAAATGGTCCCTGAACTTTGTCAAAAGTATCTGATTTAGTCCCTAAACTTTAAAAATTACGTAGATGGTCCCTACTGTTGAAGATAAGTCCCATGGTTGGTCCCTGGAGCTAACATCTGTTAAATCCAACCGTTAACCTCTTTTCTAGAAGGGGCATTGTAGTCTTTTTGCATTTCAGGGACTAAATCATCCTCTCGTACTTCAGTCTCGTGTAGAAAATTGTAAATCAGGTTTCGATATTGTAATCTTTATCAGTTTGACTTCAAATTTTACGTTTTTATGTGCGGTGATTATTCAATTTATGGACTAGAGTTTCTGATCTTGGGCTCTTCTTCCCATTATGTTTGACGATAAAACCCTTGGCTGTCTGAGCACAAACACTCAACCATTATACTATATATCAATCTACAAAGTAAGTTGACAATTTCTCAAGAGATTTTGAGGAGCACTATAGTAATTTAAATGTTTATATCATGCTATAATGATAAATTGATTTTTCACTTTCTCATGAGATATTAGATTTCTCAAGAGATTTAGAAGCATGTGTTATCACCTATATTATTATTATATTACTACTACTACTACTACTACTATTATTATTATTATTATTATTATTATTATTAGTTGTAGTAGTAGTAATTGTTGTTGTTGTTGTTGTTGTTGCTGCTGCAATAGTAGTAGTAGTAAATAAACATATATTTTTATGTTTCGTCTCTTATTATCAAAATCTATTATTATTATTATTATTATATTTTATGTTTACATATACAATAATTTAGTTTAATTCAATAATTATTTATATTAATATTAGTGACTGAAGTCAAGGATAAAATTTTGAAGCTTTTTAAATTATTTTTTATCAAGTCGTTTAGTTTAAAACGAATTTCATTAAAAGTTAAAGTAACAATATAATTTTACAGTAGACAAGATATTATTTTTACCCCGCGGCGAAGTGCGGGTGGTATATTTACTTGTTTTTTTATCAATCCTTGTTTTGTTTGCATCATTTGAGTTAAAGAAAACCCTCGTCTGGAGCAACCTATAATCTCTCTTTGTTTCTCTTCGTATACCAGAGCTCTCGATTTTTTATTCTTCTTATATCTCTGGACTATGTTCTTGAGTCTTTACAAGATTTTTGCTTTCTTGAAGCTGTAAATCAGATTCTTTGATGATTTTCTTCTTGCGTGTAAACCAAACGGTGGTGGTAATGTAGATTTGAAGCTTACATGTGGAGATCTCAATGGACTTTGGCCTAAATCGATCCACATTGAATCTGGGGTTTCATCTTCAGTTAAAACAGGGCCTTTCATGACGGAAAATATTTTATTTTCAAATTGGAATTTCATCTTCATCATGTTCGATTTTAGTTCGTATACATTTGTCACTAGAGAAGGAGTTAGCACACCGGAAAATGTTGGTAGTTGAACTCGGTGAAAAACAAATGATTTGCAGAAACAACCAGTAAACAAGCTCTTGTATATTCTGAGATGATCGAGGGAGACTGATATTGTTCTCTTCCTTTCGGCATTTCTTCAATACACACAATGCCCTTTTATAACAGGGCCCTTCAAACAATAACAATCACCAAAGAGGGAAGCATGCAAGAAGATGGAAACACGTGAGAAGATTGGCAACAATTATGGCAGCCTCTAGAAAGGAAATGGCTGAGAATGATATTAAATTGATACGCAAATGAAAAGCCCAAATTAGAGAGATGAGGAATTTGCACTATGACCCTTAAAATTAAATGTATTCATAAAGGACCTGCAATAAACAAAATAAGAATAAGAAGCCAAATAATGAACAACTTGAATAAATAAAAACAACCCAAATCCACAATAATCAACACAAACCTTAGACTCATTGTCAGCCAAGTGTTCATACTCATCACCCCTCAACTGATCAATCTTCTCAAATGATTTGTATTTTGAATACATGGTTAGGGACATCAAGAAAGCTTCATCAAGATCAGTGATGGAGTCTTGAGTCTGATATGTTGCATCTGCAGCTAAAGAAGTTTGCTTTTAGAAGTTCTAATAAGGGTTCAAATGAAGAAGGTGAGGGTAAGTTAAATAAGGTGGGTAAATGGTCCATGTGTAACTTAATAATACTTAAATGCCCCTCCTCAAAAGGAAGTTAACGGTTGGATTTAACAGATGTTAGCTCCAGGGACCAACCATGGGAGTTATCTTCAATAGTAGGGACCATCTACGTAATTTTTAAAGTCTAGGGACTAAATCAGACACTTTTAGTAGAGTTCAAGACCATTTCAGTAATTAACTCTAAAATTTATTAATTATAAATGGTTATTACTGTCTTGGAGACTTCATGACCAAAAATAGTGGTTGTTAAATACTCTTAATTTGTCGATTTCCAATCTCTAGAAGACAAAAACATTGTGACATAAACAACACATTTTGTTTTACCACTAAGATAGATTTCAAACTTGTTTATGATATAATCAATAACTCGTTTTATAGAGTTTTTAATATATATTGTCATGCACTGCTTTATTTCTTAGCAAACTGTGTGTCACTTGCTCTTACGAATGCTAGTTGAGCCTTACTTTTTATCTAATTTTAACAGATTGTATGCGAGATTGAAAAGAACACTCAAGACTTTTTTAATAAATGTTATTCACTTGTATTGAAAACTCACACTTGATTTACAACTTGTTAATTACAAATGAGCATGGCTAGCCTATATATAGGAGTGCCATGAACTCTAGAATGTTCCATACACCTCCTTTTAAGGAGTATTCTAGGTTCTTCCAACTTACATTGTCTAGAACAATCATATCTTCCTACATCAGTATTCCATAAGGTTCTTCAAGCTTCTCCATTCTTCTAGAAGGTTCCGGAAGCTTCTACAGAATTATAGATTTTTCTACAAACTTCTATAAAATTAATATTATTTTAATTGATTAAAAATTAGAAAAAAGTAAAAAGATATTAATACCCTTGAGTTAACAGATTTAGTTAACAACAAACGTTAATAAGGACGAAAATCGCCAAAAAATGCTTCATAAAGGACGTTCTTTATCACTTTTGAAGTTAAAAGATTAAAACGACAGAAATATCTAAGTTAAAGGACCATTTGACCAATTAACTCTAAATAAATTAAAAGTGAGATGGAGAGGTACTGTTTTGCTAGCCCACAAATTCCAACCATGCATGCTCATCCATTGTGGCAATTACCACGCACTGTAATGTTTCACATGATGACGCCGTGATGGTGTGAGATGTGAGCTTTAAAAAATGTGTATACAAATTAAAATAAAACTCGACCTAAATCAAGTATGATTTTATGTCCAACTCTAATATAATTAATCAAAAATAGTATTTATAAGTTTAATGTTATATAGAAATAAACGAGTTATTGAAAAGTCCGCGTGTTACGGCGGGCTAGAAAAGAGCGAACAAAATGTAGAAACTAATATTTAAATACCAAAATCTTTTTTTCAAATAATAAAAAAATTAATCATATGATGTTTGCATTTAATAAAGATATGTTAGTGACAATCTATTTCATAGTCTATGAAATATAATATTTAAGTATTACATTTTTTTAGAAATATATTTGAGATAAATATTGTATTATGATAAATATTGTATTATGATAAATTTTATATCGAAACATATATAAAAATGAGATGGCCTCAAACACATTTGTATATTTCAAACATTATTTGATATAAGTTAATAAAAAATAATTAATTAAATACATAAAATCAATTATACTTTATAAAATAATAAAATTACAATATTTCCCAAGCAATGATAAACTTTCACATCTAGGAAGAAAAAACAAAGATCAAACATTTGGTAGGCTACCTTTCAATAAAAATTAATTTTTGGTAGACTTTCTTATCCAAGTTAAAAACAAGGGTTTAGTTCCTAAAAGTACATCGAAGTTGACACATTTTGCTATTGTGTATACTCATCTTTCATTACTACCATTTAATACACCGAACTCTTCAAAACTACCGTTTAATACATCTTAACCTGTGATAGCAGGTTAAGGGTGATGTGGATCAGGTAATTGATGATGTGGCAATGACTTGGATGCTTATGTATATTTATAAGATATTAAAAAAATAATAATAATAATAATATCAATCTGGGCTTTTATTCCCATTCCTCGATGATAGCTTCATCCCGTAAGCAAAGAACACCATGATCACCTTCCACCATGATGGCTTCAATCTGGGTTTTTATTTTCAAAATCAAAGCAAGAACATCGAATCAGCAGCAGTTTCAAAATCGATAATGGGTTCATTTTCAAAATCGATGATGGTTCATTTGTGCACTGTAGGCGGCGGCGAAGTACGAGAAAACCCTAAATCGCAGGTTTCTTTTTGGGCCAGATGGTGGTGGCGAAGGGAAGATGCTTCAGTCTCCGGCGATTAGGGTCTCCGGCGATGCTTCACCTTCATATGGATTCGAGGATTTCACCATCTACATTTATCATCGAGGGTTTGTACAGATCTTGAAGATTTACAGAGATTTGAACAAATCGATTAGGGTTTCAATAACTCTGTTCCAGATCTGCTCCAATCGTTTCGATTTTGCTTCACGTTAGGGTTCAAGGTACGAATTAATGCTTAGATTCGTTCTATGATTTAATGTTCTTCGATTTAACAATTAATGTTCGTTGATGTAGTGTTTGAATCTGGGTTTAGTTTTTGAATCTGGGTTTAAGGTTTTATGTGTTTAGAACTGTTGGATTTAACAATTAGATATGTGTTTAGAACTGTTGGATTTAACAATTAGATATGTGTTTAGATCTGTTGTGTTTATGATGATCTTTAAATGTTGATCTTCAAGTTTTAGAGTTTGATCTTCAAATGTTCTTTCTGAACTTGAAGATTCATATGAATGTTCTTCATCTTTTTATTTTTACTTTTAAATATTGCTGATGTGGCAATTAAAAAATGATGTGGCATGAAATAAAAAAAAGAAAAAGAAAGTATGACCTGTTGTTACCTATTGAATAGGTAATCTGATGTATTAAATGGTAGTTTTAGGAACTTTGATGTACTAAATGTGAGTTTTTAAAGATGGGTATATACAATAACAAAAGGTGACAACTTCAATGTACTTTTAGGAACTAAACCCTAAAAACAAAGATTAAAAAATTGTTAGCAATGAGGGTGGAACTCGGGCCTATGCTATTAGCCCCATGCAACAAATTTTACTGTTCACCCCAAGAATCTTCTAGGCTTTTTTTAAATGTTTTATATATTATGAAATTTTTTTGCTTATTCTTTCTTTTCTGTTTATTGTTTATTTATATATTATTATTCTTATTTTAGTATTTTCTATTTGTCATACTTACTAAAGTACACCATCCTCATCCATTTTAGCCGCTAGGTATACGTCATCAACTTCATTTATCCAATTTCTCTCTTTATTTTTCACTCTTACTTACTATTACTTAATTTAAAAGAATTGAATAGGGATAAGAGATGGAAAGAGAGGTACCTTGTTTTAAAGATGGGATGAAACATAAAGAAAGAAGTAATATGACTTTAACACCACATTAAATAAGATAAAAAAAAAGAAGAGTAAACGCCCAAACTAGTCTTCATTTCCAGATGACAACTAAACATACCAATCACAAAAATAACAAGGTGTTTAGAAGTGGTTCAAGGATTCATTGTTTGATTACTGGGCCTTAAATTAGCATTTAGAAACATTATGCTTCTTAGGGATTGATAATCATTTAGATTCTTACCTAAGTGGATTTTCAATTTTAATACTCTTCCAACAATACCAACTATCAATATCAATAAGTAGAATAAAAATACCATTTGACACATCTCCTTTTGCCAAGGATAATTCTGTTGGGTACTTTGTTTATTTAAGTTGATAATAAGATGTATCACATATATTAAAACATCATCAAAACCACATGAAAATACTAACTACTAGGACTCATATGCTTAAAGTTAATTCTCCCCTTCTATATACTTGACAAAATATAATCACTTTTAAAACATTTAGAAATACATCTTCTTAACCAAAATTCACATTTAGTGGAACTCGATTCTTCTCGACCATACTCGATTCAAGTCGTAGGGGAAGCAAGATTCTGGTTGTCCTATTATTTCTAAATTGATTCCCTCTTAAAAATTATCTAATGAATGAGACCTTGATCTATATATGCTGCATCAGAACATGATAAGTAAATAAGCAGTTTTAATAAGCAACTCTGAAAACCCCCAAAACTGATCTCATCTCATATTTCCTACATATTTCTAACATACTTTTTGGGCATTTCAAGCAGGATTTGCTTCTCCAGGATTATGTGCCATTGGAATCGATCTTTCTACAGTTTCTGGTGCTTTGACTGGAGCGTTTGACTTTTTTAGTCGAGCCATCATCGGACTTTTCAGAAATTTCAGTTGCCATCTTTTCGGTTTATCTTGTCCCACCAGAAGTTTCATTTGTTCCCTTTTGAATTTTCGGTTTGCATACCATCTGCCACCTCTCCAACCAAACCCATACCTGCAATTTCAATCTAAGTTGTGAAAATCAGATTCAAAGCATGTTCATATGAAACAGGTCACATGGGTTGAGTTTTTTTTTTTTTTTTTGAAAATGCGCTAAACCCGTAAAATATAAGGGATCAGTTTCAACTTTCAAGTTGAATTTGTTTAATAGTGGGTGAAACAGGGTTGAATATTTTTTTAAAAGGTAGCTAAAATGAATTGAAACAGGATAAACATGTCAAAACTCAAAAGCCATATTTTATGTGCATTAAGATGCTTACAACATCCTAAATCGTTATATTAAAGAGACCATAATAATATCTAAATAAGTTCTTAGATCATATTTAATACACTAATCATATTTAATAAGTTCTAATTAAACATATATGTCTCAACTTCTGTCTTTGATTTCTTCAGCTACACATCAGATTTTATGAAAAAAAAAGAATTATAAATTAATAAGTGCTTAGATCATGTTAACTTCAATCAAGATCTTTTCAAGAATCTACTGATTTTCTACTTAAGGTGGGCAAACTGTGGTATGATTCGTCAAGTTTTATGAAACAAATAGAAAAGTTCAAAAAAAGAAAAAGTAACAAACCCGACAACTAAAGAGACCCCGGCTGTGGCAACACATGCCGCAGCATTAGAACCACCGGTACCAACCAGCTTTTTAAATTCCTTACCTTCAAGATCATAATTTTTTCTCATCTGCAAAATAATGCTTAAATCAGAACAATCAAATTTGAGAAGCCAGTCAGGAGTTGGAGTAAGAAAATTGATTTTTGAAAGTAGATGTAAAACTACCCAACTTTAATCGAAAATTTTATGTGATTTTGATTCTTAAAATTGCAGAAATCATTCTAAACTTCACATCCAAACACCCCCTAAGAGAATTTGAGTGTGTTAAAAGTATAAAGATAGTTTAAGACGTTCTAGACAAAAGAACAATTGATGATCTTTTGTTGATTATGCAACGGTTACAAATTATACGTGTCAAAGATCACCTTAAAATAAATTAATATTCCTAGGCTTGGTTTTAAAAGGTGCAATGCGCTCCAAGGCATTAAGTGCCTAAAAAACGATGCATGATGCTGATGTGAACGCATGCAATGTGCCCGGTATTTATAAAACACATACAAATTAATTCCACATAACCTCTTTTAGCATGTTAATGCTCAACTATCAAAATACTTCACTTACATGCCAAGTAGTTCCAAAAGTTACATTAGTATCATAACATATGACAGTATCATAGGGTAGTATAAAAAATACTTCACTCTAGACAAAATTAAAGCCACCAGAATTCTAAAACTACATGATGCACCTCGGGCACACTTTTTTAAACCAAGTTTAAAGGAAATGAAAAGAACTAAAAGAATAAAATACTAATATCTTAAAGGTTTAGAAGAAAGAAAAAAAACTAACAGCATTCTCGATTGAGTCGAGCCTTTGTTCAACTTTTGTCTCATGAAGGTGGCGTAACGTATAGCCTGCACCATTGACACATATTAAGTTTCATATGAGATTAAAATATATGAAAAAAATAGACCAGTTTCATTTTATTATTTATATATTCTTTTTTACGCTAACCAGAATCAGGGTATGCACGTGCAGCATGTCGTGCGTGCATGCCCTGTCTTCCATGTAGGCCCGCTCATGAAGAAGCTACAATGCTACATAAACTTCCATGAAGAAGCTACAATTCACATGTAGTCAAGACATTTTCTTGTACATATTACATGTCTTATAACAAAATCTTGATAAAATTCAACATCTTCATAATTGTCTCATCTAGTTCAGATTGTGATATAATTACGCTGTTTAGGGTTTAGGAACACGCATGGAGCAAACAAATAACTTTTGCTACATCAGTGCTCAAAAAATATGGATGGTTGATGACACATTACAAGAAAATGATCCACAAGCTCTAGTATAATCTTTAATTTCTCAAAGGAAACACTACAGCCAATGAACTGTGGTGAAAGTTCATTAAATCAGAGAACTAATTTAGCATTCTACCTACTCAAATGCTTAATTCAACAAGTTATCTACTAATTTAAAGGTAACTTGAACTAAATCTTCATCATTTGTATGGATTCTATTCCAAATTCAATACCAACATCATTTTACTTAATTACTTGTAACACTTCATTCTTAATCAAAATGCAATTAGAAAACTTTGCAAGAATATTAAAAAACTAATAAATGTTAAGCACAAAGTTGATCATGAAGTGAGCTAAATATACCAGCCCAAGCAGTGCCAATTGATGCCATAGAAGTAAGTATTGTAAACACAACTTTATGTCTCTCAAATGTATCCTAAAAAAAGAAAAAGAAAACATCAAACGGGCGAAAAATAAGAAACGAAGAGATGAAACCCTAATTACTTGTGCGAAATCAAAAGCTAGGAAAAGATGGAAAGACGAATCGAATACCTTTGTTGAGAGAAAAGTATCTTCGACTGCTGACCATGAATTGGAAACCTTTTTTCTGATCTGAGGAACGGAGATATGGGTTATAAGAGAGGAACCCCTCTTCAGACCATGCATAGTGATTTACTCTGGCCTCTTCAGAAACACAATTTCAGTGGATTTCCGTGGCTTTGTCGATCAAAATATAAGATTTTTCTCGGCCGGGTAGTCGGGTCTCGATTTTAATACCCAGAAAAAGAGTTTGCGTTGAGTTTTTGCCCACTTATCTTTTTCCTTTTCTTTGTCGAAATGCTTTCAGAATGGTCGCAATTATCATCAGTTTTTTCACTTAATCTTTAACACCGTCCCTAGCACATCCACATAATTCACTGAATCCTGCTGTGTCATATTAGTTTTTCTCCCTCGTATCATTTTCTTACCCTCAAATGGAGTACCACATCACATCTAACCCAAAACTTGTTTACTTTTTTTTTAATTCTTTTTTTAAATACATTTAATAATATAACAAAATAAAATATTTTTATATTGATTAAAAATTAAAACAATACAAATAATAATAAAAAAACTCTAACATTACTAAACATCAATATTAAATATAAAATAATAAAAATCTAAAAAACTAGGTGTCTTTGTAAAATTATAAAATCTTCTTTTCTATAGCCGCTTTTTTATTTTTCGTAATTTCTAAAAGTTTTCCTGTAAGGTAGTCATGAGGGTCATTAAAAACGCATAATTTTTCTCCAATTGGGCCTCCTCTTTTACCCTCAATGCTCGTCCATGCGGATACCAACGCCACCTCTTCTTCCATGGTCCAAGGTTGCGCTTTTGCTCGGTTTTCAAAAGCTTTCTTTTTACTTTATCCGTTGTAGGGTTTGGGTTTGATTCTTGTATCGGGAAAGATTGAGGTGTTTGCGGTTCTTGAGTCTCGGGGACATACTCGTCTTCTAAAGAAAAGTGCAGATCGGGTTGACCGGGTTGGGTCATGTAGGACGGTGGAGGGAGATTGAAAGAGGCGGGGCACCATCCTCGTTGTATCATCCATTGCTTGTGAACTAAAAGCATCTGGGGGAAGTGGTTGAAATTGTTGAAACCCGACCTCCGGTTGTGGAATGTAACCCAGTTGATAGAAAGCTTGAAATCCGATGTTAGGGTCCGATGTTAGGGTCCGATGTTAGTGTTGAACCCAAACCCGATCCCCTACCACGGCTTTTACGCGATGAAGTTGGTGTTGAATCCATATGAAATAGAGAGAAAAAGTATGGTGTAGAGAGAAAGATGAGATTGTGTTGGTGTGAAAAATGTGAAATAGTGTTATGGTATTTATAGAGTTAATTAGGTAAAGAAAAAGTTAAATAAAACTAGCCGTTGTCTAGGTTTTTTGGGAAAAAAATTTTAAAAAAAATTGACCGTTAGTGTAGAAAAGTAAAAAAAAAAAACAGAAAATGGTGAGGGTTCAACGGGTGTGAGAAACCGGGGAGGAAGCCGGAGGTTTCAAGCTACAAGGGCGTAGCGGTGTTTGCCCCAAACCGCAAACCAACCGCAGCCAACCCCCTGTGGCCCTACGAATGGTCTAACGAGTAACTTTTTATTTTAAAAGGTAAATATTTAAGTCATGTTCGGATAAAAAAATTAAAACTTTTTTTAACAAAATTTTTGAAACAAAAGGCTTCTTAAGTTTCGTTTAAAACTTTCAGCTTTTTTTATATCAAATTACCTAAATACCTTAATTGTTTTATATGTTCTCTAATTTTTTTAATTTGTTTTTTTTTTTTTGTAATTTTACACTATTTAACTCCGGTTACTAGCTAATTGTCAAACACATATATAAATAAAATATACAACTTCCAACTCTAACTACAGCTACCAACTATTTCCATTAAATAACCTTTAGTTGTGTAGTAGTCACTTTTCAAAATCTACACCAAATTCTAAAATATACCTAATACCCAATTTATCAATGTATAAAAATAAAAGAATGAGAGAAATTTACGAACTTGGACCTAACCAACACTCTCACCATTTGATGATCTTCAAGACTCCAACTTTCCATCCTTTTCTCACCCTCAGCCCTTAAACTTTGGAAAGACACTCTCAAGTGATGACCCTACCTCACACTCACCCCACTTCGTATGGAGGAAGTGTACATATGAGTGTGGTGTGAGACCCTCCCTCACAATGTAATAGCCACATTATCTTCAATGTGATTACTCAAGGTGAACTATCAAAGTGAAACACTCACATTGTTATTATCCTTTCTTTCTTTTCTTTTCTTTTCTTTTCTTTTTTATTTTTAGTGCGGAGGTGATGGGTACACCATATGTATACAATGTAATAAGTATATGATTACTAGTATGATAAAAATAAAATCTGATGTTTAATGATGTGATGTGAGTGAAGTGTGAAGCACCTTCCTCCCCTCTAAGTTTGGAAAATGATATAAAGAAAATTGTTTATTTCGTATAACATTACATTTTGTTGTTATAATACAAGTTACTATTATTCATAGATGAATCAATATTTCTGTAAAAATCTCATTTCTGAGAGGTCACTTCCTAGACTCCTTTAATTGTGTGGGGTGGTATCCAAATAATCAAGAGAGTGGAAGACTTAATATTGACTCTTCATATGATTTGATTGGATTGTCTATATTTAGGCATTCAATTTATTCAAAACTCAATAATGAATTACGATAACCATGAATTGCGATGGGTGAATTGCAAGCGTGATGTAATAGCTCAACATCTAATGAATGGTTAAGATTGTTTCTCTCAATCTCACCTAAAAATTCTCATTACTTCAATTCAATAACCCTCCCCTACATATATTGTGAGAACCGCAATAACCAATATTGAACCTTGATTATAATAAATCAATGGTTAATAATTTTGACGACAAATTAATGAGTTAATAATGGCTCGTATATAACTTAAATATGGCTCTTTAATGAGATATACTTTGGGAAACTTAAGTCAATCTAATAACAACTTATCCATTTAAACGTAATTCACAGTAGGTTATTATATATAAATAACTAAAATATCTTATGTTACAATTTTACAAATAGTACTTGCGGTACTCGAATTAAAAACAGTTCCCAAATAAAATTTTCCGTATACATGTGTGCCTATATGTCTTATTATATCGGCTCAAGCTGTATAAGAAATACATTACATTTATAAACTGGCCAGACTTCATAATAGGTTGATAACTTCTTTACTTTGGTTTTAAAAATCTTTCTTTAGGCTATTGATAAGGGCTTTCTTTAGGCTATTGATAAGGGCTTGAGAGGATATGGTTGAGATGATCATGGACATGTTAGCTGGTAGCTGTAAGACCACACGTTGTGGTCAACCCGATGGGATCGGGTACCGGCGAGTAGGGGAAGGCACACCAAAAGTTGGTAACATGATGTTTGAGATTGCATGCTTTGTTGATCATCACTTAACCCATTTTCCATAATCGAGAGTTTTTTAGCCTTATAGTAGAGATTTTAATAGAAATTTTTCGATTGTGTGAGGATAGCTGCAAGCGTAGACTGTAGAACTTGTTACCGAGTTACTTTTCGAGATCACCAAAATGAGTATTTATCACCATTGCACTGATAGAGGCCTTCATTTGCGTTAGCCATGTCTTTAGCCTGTTTTCGTTAGAAATTCTTATTGTTAGATTTTCTAATTTGTCCTACCCCTTTAACGCGTAGTACTTATTTTTAGTACTCGATACCCTTGACACCATGTTGAAGCCTTAGCCTATTTCATTTGTTAACCATACTGTTTAACCAAATCCATTTTTAGCTTCTTTCGGCCTTAGCTTAAGTCTTGATTGTGCTGGATATATGATTTCCGTCAGTGTTGCATGTCGTCCTATCGAGTCAATAAAAGTACTATGCCGTCCAAATAAATTGCGGATTCTTGAGCATGTAAGTGTTATTGAATTCTCGCCAAAGGCGTAGTTGAAAAACAGAAAATCCAAAAAAAAAAAAACAGAAAATTGCACAAAAAAAAGATAAAGGTGCATGAAAAAAAAAGTGATAGAATATCTTATGCCCTAAATGATTTGAGTTCAATAAAATAATTAACTCTTATCATTCTTTTGTGTCAGTATCCGGTTGACCGCTCTAGTTTGAGTACTGAGTCGTAGTTGTCCAGCACAGTTTTTGTTTTTGCTATCTTAGTCACTATAAATTCCATTTTTCCTACCTTTTACCCTTAGCCGAATGTTACAACCCTTAAAGCCCTCTTGACGGTTGACAACTCTAGTGATGGAGATTTGAATTGGATACAAGCCTATACTAGTTGGTTGTTTGTTAGCTATCAGGAGTGATCACCAAAATAGTAAGCCTAAACACTTGAGTGATTGAGTGACCTCATAGTGAGGATGTGAGACTTTGCATGCGATTGAGTATTGAGTGGCTGCCGACTAATTTGTGAGTTTGGGATGATCTATCTTAACTATGGTACATAAGTTAGGGAATTTTGGTGGCCAGGTTGGTTTATGTCTATTTGATGATTTGCTTGAGGACAAGCAAAGTTCAGTGTGGGAATTGTGATATTTCCGTATTAAACTATGTTTTTATCCGTAGATATTGTAGCTTCTACATGTCTTTTGTGCCTATAATGATCATATAATACACTAAATTGTTACTTGGGATGCTTACAGGTTGAATACGGTGGAATACTCGAAGAAAGGGCGGAAAAAGAGTTGAAAATGCAGAAAATGAGAAAAGCTGTCAACTCCGGCACACCTCCACTGTTTTGATCATATCTTGCTCATACAAACTCGGATTGAGGTGATTCAAGCGGCCACGAAAACTAGACTCAGAGGGCTACAATTTAAGTTTTATGGTCATATCTCAAAAACATAAGCTCTCGCCGCGAGATACACCCTCTCGCGCCGCGAGCATCTCTCTGGAATTTTTGGGTTCGGAGGTCAGGTAGCTCGCGCCGCGAGGCATATGGGCTCGCGCCGCGAGCCTGCGCAGATCAGATTTCTATAAATTCGAAATTTGAATCCGAAAATCACATCTTTTGCATTCAAGCCGGCCCTATGCGTCTTTTTCAGAGGTTTTCAACCCTGGAGGGTGAGGAAACACCCTTGGAGCTTAGAGGATCCATATTTCATCATCAGTCATCATCATCAACAACTCGGTTTGTCGAATTCATGCTTGTTCTTCGATTAGTAATGATTTCTAAGACTTTGTTGGTTTGTTTAAGCCTGATTATGGGCTAATCACCTCTTGTATTCATCTTATGATTGAACCCTAATTGGGATATGTCTTGATTTCTTTGATTATTTAAGGATTGATTCTAGTTTCATGTTCATTCAATCAAAGTTTGGATTTTTAGGGTTTTCATCTCTTATTTCTGGATTCATGGTGCATGTTGAGTATAAATAGGAAGTTTATATGATATGTGTTCTTCTTTGAATGTTTGTCTATGAATAATTCAAGGTGTTTGCTAGGAAAAGCAATCAGAATCCAGGAACGGTAACCTAAACCTAATTATCTAGGGCTTTGCAATCGAGGAAACGGTTGGTTATGTTAAACTTGTTTAATGTGGTTGATGAATTGTGAACTAGGTTGTGTGGATTTGATGATCAATTGGAAGTTGTTATTCTTGTCCATCTCACAATCGTTGTATGAAATAGGAAATTGAATATGGCTAAGTCAATCCAGGTAATCAATTAAACTGATCTTGAGATATATCACAATAGGGGGAAAGATTAAGGTGGATACTTGTTTTCATCTGGTTGTTTGCTAAAGTTCATTATTTGTTTTTCTTGTCTGCTTTTAATTCCTGCTTAGTTATTAGTTATCTCTCTAAAAACTGAAAACTCAACTGTTAGGTTAATTATTAGTCTGCTTTATTTCTTTGGTGTTACACTGCTCCCTGTGGATTCGACACCCATTACTTGCCTGTCTCTATGCTATTACAAGATTAGGTATACTTGCCTAGTGTGTGTGCATGCTAGAATAGGTGGATATTGGACATAAATTTTATAACTAGATTTCACACATCAAGTTTTTGGCGCCGTTTCCGGGGAGTGGTAACAAGCCAGGAGTTTAGTAGTCCAGTAATTAGTCGATCCTTTTTGAGGCCTTGTGTCTCAGAAATTTTTTTTTTTCAGTGTTCCAAATTGGTAATCAATATACATCACCCGGTATGTATAAATATTACCACCCGCACTTGATTGCGAGTGTAGAGTCATTCGTTTAGGCGACGTTTTCGGATGAGCAAAGGTTTATTCAAGCGTATTGTTCACGATCTCGGTCGAACGTATGAATTTTTCACGTGGTTGTGGGATGCTAGAGCTCGGAAAGGGTTTTCACCGGAACAAAAGTGTACTTCTGCTATCAGACAACTGGCATACGGAACGACTACTAATTCTCTTGACGAGTACTTGCGGATGTCGAAGAAGACCTCACGGGATTACTTAGACAATTTCTGCAAAGGTATTATCCATCTCTATAAAAGAAAATATTTACGCAAGCCTACTCATGATGATGTTCAAAATTTATACGCCGCGCATGAATTGAAGCACGGCTTTCCCGGAATGCTAGGTAGTATAGATTGTACGCATTGGGCTTGGGCTAATTGCCATGTAGCATAGAGAGGCCAATATATGAGAGGTGATCATGAGCATCCGACCGTTATGCTAGAGGCGGTGGCATCTCATGATCTATGGATTTGGCATGCATTCTTCGGAGTTTCCGGTTCTAACAATGACATCAATGTTCTTAATCAATCGCCTATATTCAACGACGTGTACGACGACAAAACACCGGATTGTACATTTGAGGTGAATGGAGTGACTTACAAACACGGATATTATCTTGCCGATGGTATATATCTGAAGTGAGCAGCTTTCGTCAAATCATTTACGTGCCCACAAGACAACAAAAGGAAAAAGTTTAAGTCCGCACAAGAATCGGCGAGGAAAGATATTGAACGTGCTTTTGGTGTGCTTAAACAACGTTGGCACATTCTACACTACCCGGTACGAGCATTGACAATGGCAAAATTGAGAATTATCATGTACGCTTGCATAATATTACACAATATGATTCTCGAAGACGAAGGCCGTGCGATTTGCAATTTTGATGACAACGAACTTGTAGCGGATGATATAGAAATAACGATCAGCGAGGAAGAACGGGCAGCAAATGTTTGAGAAGTCAAAAACCGGGACACTCACAACAACCTCCGGTCCGATTTGGTCGAACATATTTGGAGTATTAAAATCCCCGACAACTGAGACGACTAGTTTTTTACTTTTTAAGATTATGTATTTTTTTTTTAGGTTTAGTTTTTTTTTTAATTTAAATTACGTAATTTTTATTTGTAGTCTTATTTGAATTTTTATTTAATTAAATTAATAAATTATATTATTTATATAATTGTTAATTTGTTGAAATAAAAAAAAGTAAAAAAAGATTGGATAAGAGAAGGTAAGGTAAGGAAGGGAGAATTATGTGACGCTTATGTGACAGCAAGTAAGGGGACCTGCAGGTATCCCACAACACGCAGTCTAATTGTAGCTTAGAGCTGTTATATGTTAGTTGATAGCTAGTAACTTGACTTGAAAATTATGTATTTGAATTATATGTGTTTAACAAATTAGCTGTTAATAGTATAAAATAACTAAAACAGACCAATTATAGATTATGATTTAAAAAATAGTTAAAGAGATTATTTAGATAATTTGGTATATAAAAAGCTTTTAGCTAGTTTTAAAACTTACGTCAATAAGTTTTTATTTTAAAGTTTTTGTTTAAAAAACTTACAGTTTTTTCATCCGTATATAACTTATAATTTTTTCTTTAAAAACATAAAGGCACCGGCTTCAATAAACTCAAAAAAACTTTATATTAAAAATACGCAGTAATAAGGATTATTTGTGATGATAATGGACATGATAGGGTTTAATTTAGATGCCACTGATTTCAATATTGCTCCTCAAAGTGTTAAATCAAATGCTAAGGTTATATAATCCCCTTATTAAAACTTATAATCAACTTCGATTATCTGTGAAAATAATCATCATTTCCAGTCCCCCTCTTCTTTTCAAGATTCGACCAAATATCTCTTTACAAAACAATAACTTAAAACAATTTATGAAACTTAGAGCATGTACAATGGAGGTTGAAAGAGGGTGGTATGCGGGTAGTATGTGAGTGTAATAAATTGTAGTTGGAGTTGAATGAGGGGGTGTTGCATAATGATACAACCCAATCATGCAAAACAAATGGGTCCCACTTTTTTCTTTTTCATTTTAATGTGGTTTATATTCATTTTAGTGGTTCCACATGTTTCATATATACATATATATATATAGACAAAATTTCATACCAAAACCGTTGTTAACGCGAAAACCGCGAAAACCAATACTTTCCATATCCAAGGAACGATCGAGATTGGTTCTAGCGGTTCTCGCACTAACAACGATTCTCACATGAACTCTCCCCTATATATATATATATATATATATATAAATTATTTTTTATTTACTTTGCAATATTATGTAAAAGATTAATTATTTTTATGTTTAATTAATTTTTAATATATTTATATTCTTAAAAATTTATTTATAAAATATAATCTATATGTATTATCGTTTTTAGAACGTATGTTTAAATTATTTTTAATAGATGTATTTTGTAGCTCCATAAATATTTTATAAAATTATAGATGTGTGTGTGTGTGTATATATATATATATAATACTGATATGAAAATCCATTAAACTATTTAGGATTCAATAGAGTATGAAGGTTAAAAAATAGAATTATAAAGATAGTGAAATGTTGATGTGACATTCCATTAAACTTATAAAAAATTGTATGTATTGTGAATGCTATTTGCATGAATGGATCAGATTTCTGGCTTGAATTTTTCTCTGAAAAGAGAAAAAATAAAATTGAGCGCTCAGTTATTTCAGATTCGATCATCTGGGGAAATAATCATCATATCCATCCTCTAAGATTGTCAGATTGATATTCTCATCAAAGGGAACCACCAAATCAAACGAGACTGAAAAAAATATATCTAAAAAATCAATATTCGACACATTCTAAGCGAATTATCATGAACGGATCAGATTTCTGGCTTGGATTTTCCTCTGGAATGAGAAAAATTAAAATTGAGCTCAGTTATTTCAAATTCGATCATCTGGGGAAATAATCATCATATCCGACGTATCTAAATAACTTGTAACAAATAAAAAAATTTCTCCGCTTCTGAAGAAATATAGCTCAACAAAAAGAACCAAAACTTCGGAAATCGAAAAATCAAAAAACGGAGCAAAAATCAATATTGCATCGGCTCATACACAACATCTATTAATAATAAGGCTGCTGGTAATCAGTATTTCGATGCAAAATCAACCAAAAAATTGAGCATTTACGGATACAGACATTAAATCGTACAAAATAAACAAAGAAATTGTGCATTTTGCAATAGTAGATGACTATGAACAAAATGTGCCAGGAGACAGGTAACATCAATGCGATTATATACACATCGAGCTGTTTAATACTAGCAATTAAAAAAATATTTAATATATGCTCCGGAAACTTGAATTTCTCTCATTTGATTTTGAGAGAGTTCACCATTATGAAGCAACAAAATCAATATTTCGACACTTGAAGTGATTTAATAGATGTAAAATTCATTCTCCATGGAGAATAATTATGTTTCAAAAGCACAAAAAGAACAATCTACAAGTAAAATTTGTAGTCGTTTCGAGAAAATCGGATAGAATCCGGCGAGGATTGAAGTTTCAATTTATGCTTTTGTTGACACGTCCGCCGGGAGCCGGCAAACGTAACGCCTATCAAAAGCAACGGCAAATTTTCAAGTCATTTAAGAAAACTAAAATTCATAGGATCCAATAATATTATTATAACTTTTTTATTTTCGGCGCATTTTGCCCCCAAAAAAATCCTATAGTTTGTTTATTAACAATTAAAAAATTTACAACATTTGAGAAAACTAAAAAAACGAAATTCAATAAATAAATAAACAGGGCCTCAGATAATAGATCTGTCATCACAAGAAATCAGTCGGTAATTCCAACTTTCTATAATTTCATTCCTCATCGGCGCCATCATACACAACAAATTTTTGCCATACACAACAATTATGACTTTTATGTTCCTAGAATTCCACTATCTTTTAGTCTAATTCACGTATTTAAGAATATGATGGTCCAAAAACAACAAATTGTTGTGTATGACAAAAAATCTGTTACGTACAATCGTCTCCTTTTTTTTCCAAACTTTCAATCAAATTATTTCCCAAAAAAAAATTTATTTCCCCTTAATCAAATCAAATGCTGCTTATAATGTAATTAATTATTATCACACCACATAAACATTGATTCTTAATACAATCTTGAATAAAAACCACAAGATTCCCAGAATGTGCCCTACAATTGATCACCATTCCGCCATAAACAATGATTCAAAGCATTGTTATAAACAGAGAAACGTGGTTGACAATATTCATTTACACGAATCAAAACTCAACCGCGATTTCTCTGTTTAAAATAATGATACGAATCAGATGCAGCATCGTCAACGATAATAAGAACAAACGCAGTTCTTCACTCTGATAAAACAATATCAATTAAGAAAACAGGTGCCTCAGATAGTCGATCTATCATCAATAAGAATTCAGTCGGTAATTCCAACTTTTAATAATTTAATTCCTCATTGGCACAAATTTTTATGAACTTAAACGAAAATTTTATAGAAAAATCGGACTGATGCGTATAGTGTGTTTTGATATATGAATTGTAATCGCAAATACCGGCTCTGTGAATGAACGGAAAATAATCAGTTCACAGGTTCCTATAAAATGCGAAACACACAAAAGCTTGTTATCGGTTCAATCATAGCATCGCCGGTCAATGCACTTTTGGCTACCGGCGACGTGGCATCGAACCTAATTTCACTGCATCTACTGTGTCAGTGTGTGTGGTTTTGATTAAAATGAAAAAGAGAAGTAACCTCAGAGACCCGTTCCAAATCACACACACAGTGGAAGAGGCTGAGCAACGAATCCCGACCAACGAACGGCGCCTTAAGACCGTGTTAATGATCGGAGGCCGTACGATTGGTGGATGGGATGACGCGCCGCCGTGATCCGCTGTTGTTTAATGTGTCATACGGCACTTCCTATCTTTAATGGGGATTGCTTCCTCATCGGAGACTTCGAATTTCGAAACTGAAATAGAAATTGAAAAAACATGCGAAATCAAAAATTGTTACAAATCAAGAAGATGAAACTGAAGAAAGTATGCGTTATGATTAACTGGTTGAGAAGAATTTCTTATATAGGGAGTGAAAGGTAAACCCTAATTTAGGTAGGAAGGGACGAAGGGTTAATGGAGGGATAAAGCGGCCCATGAAATCAAGCCCGCACGCTTGTAGATGCCTAGATGGACCTTGTTTGGTCTGAATTTTATTTTGAAAAGGTAATCCACATTCACAAAGACGAAAAAAAAAAAAATTTATATTAAAACACAATAAACTTTCTCTTAATTACTATTATGTATAATTAACTTTATTTTCTTAAAAATAATATAGAGAACTTTCATAATCCTTATATTATATGCAACTTATTATGTAATATTGATGTTATTGTAAAAGTTATTGTATACAATAGTACTAAACAACAAATTCCTAAAAAAGATGTTTGAATATAATAAGATGATTATGAAAGTTAATTGTATTATTTTAAAATTTTAAATT
The DNA here is from genome assembly GCA_947179395.2 of Pulicaria dysenterica. Classification (NCBI taxonomy): domain Eukaryota; kingdom Viridiplantae; phylum Streptophyta; class Magnoliopsida; order Asterales; family Asteraceae; genus Pulicaria; species Pulicaria dysenterica. The sequence continues at coordinate 6,669,566 of OX359291.1, read as the reverse complement.
AGTTGTATACAATTGTAACTAAGACAAAATTTATTGTATTTTAATTCAGTTTGCCCGAAATTATATAATGGAATATTATTTTGCAAAAATGCCAAAAAAAATCTGTTTTTCTATTTCAATCACTCATATTTGTTTGCAAGTTCTATTTTATTAAGAGAAAAAAATATTAGAAATAAAGTAACAACAGAATTTAGTTTTCTCCTTTTTATAGAAAGATATAGTAAAATTAGAGAGAAATTTCATTATAGTCAAGCCATTTGAATATATAAATGATCAAAATATCTCTATTAATGAGTTACCAATAATGTTACAAATTGTACTCACGGTACTCGTATTAAGAACAGTTCTCACATAATTTTTTTCAAATGTATATGTGTGTATGTGTGCGTCTGTGTGTATTTATACCGTCTCAAGTTGCATAAAGAAATACATACGTTTATAAACAAGCCAAACTTCATAATAGGTTGAGAACTTCTTTGGTTTTGAATGTCTTTCTCTTTATGATTCAACTCCTTTAGACCATGAGCATCGGCGCCCTAGCCCGCCTTGGTTGGGTACAACCTGCGCTGGAACATCATCACCGCACCTAGGGTTGGGGGCAGGTTTGTCGGCTAGCTGGTTGGCGGACCCGTCGCTGGTTGCTTTTTTTTCTCTATCTTTTCCTCCTTTCCAACGGTAACACACACACACATATATATATTTCCAGAAGAGTATAACAGTCATTAAAGCCATACATATTAAGAAGAAATATAGATCATTAGATCTATAAAATCTGGATGCTAAAAATCAGAATTTTTTTCATTTTTTTATAATAAAATATATCCAGAAGAGTATAACAGTCATTAAAGCCACTTCTTTAATTCACGTTTTAAAATTTTATATCAAAATTCAAAATCTGACTAATTTTGATTCATAATTGTTACCAGATCTTGATGCACAATGTTAAAATTCAGAATCTGACTAATGTTGATTCATAATTGTAACCAAATCTTGATGTAAAACGTTAACCAAACCTGATGAACAACTAAGTTTTTATGAAAAAAAATATTGATGAACTAAAAAATCAAAATGAAGAACCAAAACTTAAACTGAGAAATGCACAAACAAGATTTATTACAATGATTTCGTAATACAGATGCACCATACACCGATTCTTTGTGAATATTGATAATGTTGGCTTATTTTTTATGCACAAACAAAACAACAAATTAATTCTTGACATCACATATTCTACCAACTCCGCAACGTTGGAAAATTAGTACAAAAATCAGTCGAACATCCCCTTTACTCACCGAAGTAAAATGGTGACATTTCCTTACGGCCATATACAACGACGGGGGAAGAGAGACCAGAGTGGTGTTGTGCGGCGGAATATAGCGACAACGACTTCACAGGGGATGGAGAACGACGTAGGAAACAACGACTTCACATGTGGGTTTCCTTCGTGGAAATCACCATACGATACACATCAAATAGAAACGGCAACGACTGAGGCGACGGGAAGGAAGCGGCGGCAAACAGCGGTAGCGAAGCCCTAATATGTGGTGGTGGCGGCGACACTGCGTGGAAACAGAAGATTAAACCATGATGGAAATTAAGAAACTTAATCGAGAATTTTATAATGACATAAATGTATAGAGTGATGTATTTATGTAGAAACGGTGGTACCTAGAGTTAAGAGGCTCAAAAGCTTGAAACTATTTAAAGAAGAACTTTTTAGTTTTATAAGGTGTTATGGTAAATCTTAAATTAATTAACAATAATAATGTTCTGAGTATTATTATTAAATATAATAGTTTTTAAATATTACTAGTTATACAATAGTAACAATAGGCACGTTTTCTTTTTAAAAAGTTGCGTTTATTTACTCAAATTCGTGTCAACTAAAAAATAGATTAAAATTTAACAAAACAAAATTTTAAAATAGCTATTAGACAAAAAAGTAAAGTAAAGTAACACCCAATACCGTCTTTCACGGGTTATGTGTCCCAATACCGTTTGCACGGTGTATGGGAGAGGTTGAGATGTAGACACCCATACCTCTACCTATGGTAGAGAGGATGCTTCTAGTTCTACTAAATGTAGAAAAGGACCTCCGGCCTTGCAAAGAGTGAGGATCGAATCCTTGACCTCTGTCTCCAGAGGCAAGAGTGATAACCACTTGATCCAACCTTACTTGTTTACAATAGCTATTAGACAGATTAACCTAAATCCAAAGATTATTTATTATAAAAAAATTAGTAATGATTTAAACCATTACATTTTATTTTAGTTAAATTTTGCAACTTTTTTAAATGTTTTAGCCTGAAGTTTTGTTTAAAATTGATTTATACTTTAATGCTTATATCTTTTTTCATTTAAACCTTAATGTTTTTTTTAAAGTTGATTTAAAAGATTTATTAAAACATCAATTCGATTCCTTAAGTTACGTTAAGTATTTTATTTTACCATATTCATTTAATTACAAGTGTTAATTTGTCTAAACATGTTCCTGTTCCATGTATTCTCTCAATTCTATATTTGATTTCACCACTCTCCTCTATCAATCAAGTGTCTTGCTTGCAATCAACTATCTCTTAGTGTTATATCTACTACTTTTAGATCGTCGTGCTTGTAAAATGGTAGAGGGTGGATGAGGGAAAGGGGTATGGGCAAGTTAAAATGTTTTTTTTTTTTTAAATTATGTGTGTAATTTAACATGTATTATCTAGTCAAAATAATACAATTAAAAAACCAAACAAACTTAAGAAGTTAAATATTTTTTAATAAAATTCAAAAGCTGAACATTTTGAAAAACTGTAAAGTTTACATAAAAATATATGTGTAACATTAAGGTTGAAACAATTATTAAATAGAACTTCAAGATTAACTATTAAAAAAATGTAAACGTTAAAATCAAATTAAATAGTAAACTTTAATATCTAAATCAAAATTAAATCCTTATCTATATCTATATATAAGAGGCTTACCAATTTTCTTAAAATAACTATTAATTAAGTCTTGATCAACCAGTCACAATCTCCAATTTTAAAATAATTCAATTCTTAAAAACAATTTTGGAAAGAACTTGATGCGTAATTTCGATTATTTGAATCAATTGGGAGGGGGCTAATTGAAAATTGTGAGGGGGTTTATAAAAAAAATATGGGGGGTTTTATAAAAATTGTATATTAATGTAATTAATTATAAGGTGTTTATAAATTATGTTTAATAACTTGTGATATATTTTGTTTAGAGAAAAAATTATTATATATATATACAACCGTCTCATTTTTATCAATTTTTGTTATCCATTAATAGTAGTGAATAAGTAATTTTTTGTTTAGCTAAGTGGTTTTTTTGGGATTATGGTGATGAGTTGAGTGATTAACTTAAAAATACTATTCAAAGTGTTTAGTTATTGATTTTAAAGTATTTTCAATCTTATTAGAAAGGTGTATGAAACCTTTTATAAGATATGGTTTAAAATAAGATGTATCATTAAAAGATGATATATTATATATTTAAAAATCTAAATTCAGAGATGTAAACATAGTTGTTCTTGATGGTCCTGAAACTATATTATTAGTGTAAATAATTAGTCAAAGAAGACAATTTTCTCTGAAGACGTGTTATGCTATGACGATTCACAAAAGTCAAGGACAGTCACTTTTAGAAGTTAATGTATTTCTTATGAAACTTGTGTTTATACATGGTCAATTGTATGTTGTTGTTTCATGTGTATTAAAAGTAAAAAGATTAAAAGTTGTGATTGGTGACAATAGTGGTAATGTTACAAACAAAACAATATATATAGTTTACAAAGAAGTGCTTCAGAAATTTTTGTTATTCCTTTTGTTAAAAATTCTAACATATGTAAGTTTTTTACAATATTTCATTTATTTTATTATTTTTATTTAAAAAGTTTAATATCTCAAATATACTTGCGAAATACTCGTGCGTGTACGAGGCAATAAACTAGTAAAATCATAATAAACCTCGTTCTTGTATCTTCTTATTTCGACCAAACTTAACTATTCTTGAAGTTTGTTTCTTTTTTAAATCGATTTAGTAATATTTGTGCGTTGTAGTGGAAAATAATTTATTCACATCATGTTTATTTAATATATTCATTGTGTATACATTAAATATTATATGTTAGAAATTGTAAACAAAAATAAATGTCATATAAAATTAATTATTATAATATTCTAATAATAATACTAAAATCTTAGATCTCTCGCAAAGCAAAAGACAGTCATGCTAAAGAACTACACAAGAGGAAAAATAACACCGATAAAAAGACCAGGTTCGATTATTGAACCTATAAGTTTGATACGCGTTGTTTTACCACTCTCCTAAAAGAAGAGTTTGTTTCTAAAGACAATTTCAAAATAATTAAACAATCACCGTATTATTAAAGAAAAATATTAAACAATTACGAGATTATCAAGGGGTTTTAGTCTAGCGATATCCATATTAAGAAATATCTTACTCATGGTTATGGACTTTAGCTATGTTTTAAACAAAAGGTATACATTAAAAGTAGGTTAAGAGAAAAATGAAAAACAAATTAAAATTAATTATTTACATGTAAAATAATAAACTTGAATATTAAAGTTAACGTATAATAATTTTAATTATTTACATGTAAACTAATAAACTTGAATTCTAAAGTTAACGTATAATATAAATACCAATACTTTGTAGATCTGTACGACTGAGAAAAAAGAAAAAAAATACCAAGTTCAGCTCTTCAGGTGGTGAAAATGAAATAAAAAAGTAAAAGGAATGCATCAATTATGGCCCGAACCCTAATCCACCTCTCTACATGTAGTTGTGTTTGCTACTCCACCAAACTTCAATTTGTTATAAGGCTATCCGTTATACTCTCCCTCTTCCTTTTCCTTACCCACTGTCACATCAGCGCCACATCATTTTTCCTCACCTTTCCTTTCATTTACCCACTACAAGTGTTATACCTTCTCTTTTTCTTTTCCCTTTCCTTTTTCACTTTAAAAAAAATTGGTAGAATGTGAGGGTGTGGGGGTGGGGGGGGGGGGGTTTGTTTCAGCGAGTTTGAGAAGCCGATTTCTCTCCTACCCGGCAAGTAACAACCACCCGAGGTGGTGTTCCCCTCTGAACTCGCAGCCTACTCGCCCTTGGTGAGTAGGGTATAACGGACGGCCTAACATTCCATCATATATATATATATATATAATGCATCAATAAAGAACATATGTTAAACAAAGAACCTAATAAACAAATCTGGACCATTGAATAATCAAAATCAATTAATGAGAATCAAGATGGCATAATTGTAATTATCATGTATTAATTAATTAATAAAATGACAAACATGGAAAATCCCCCCCCCCTCCAACAACCCACGTTTAAAAAAAATACTTCCCAAAATTTTAAATTGTCATACTTTTTTAAGTTTTGTGAATTTAAACAAAAAAAATTATACCAATCTTTTAGTTTTTTTAATCCTCTTTTAACACAAGACCATTCTTTCCATATTTTTCTAATTTTTTTTTAAAAATGCAAAATTTTTGCATTTGGGGCTGAATTGTAGTGTTATGTACGGATTTTGCATTTTGGGTTTTAATATGTAATTTTGCATTTTGGGCTGCATTTTCATTGAATCATGTTGAGTTTGCATTTTGCATTTTCATAATTTTGCATTTTTGAAGCATCTACATGACCTCCATGTTCATATTTTGCATTTTTCAATTTTTTTGCATTTTGCATTTAGAATGAAACCCAGCTCAAAATGCAAACTTTGCATTTTTTTTAAAAAAAGTTTTAGAAATATATCAAGTAGGGTCTTGTTTGAAATAAGACGAAAAACTGAATCTAATTATATATTTTTTTTGCTAAAATTATTAAAAATGAATGAGTTATGATCATTTAAGATTGAGGGGTTTTTTTTTTTGGCTTAATAGTTGTAGGCTTTTTTTTTTAATTTTTCATTTTTACCCCTAAACAATATGCCACGTGTTAACTCCTTGATAGTTCTTTAGATTCTATATTTAAATGTGGTTATTTATTGAACCTTACCCTACATATATATATATATATATATATATATATATATATATATATATATATATATATATATATATAGGGAAGGGTTCCATCGAGAACAAAAAAAAATGCGAGAACTGCGAGAACTGATCCCTATCTTTTTAAAACTAAAATATATACCAAATGGAAAGATATTAAATTATGAAAATTATACCAAATTAACGACAAAAATATGCTCTTTAATATGACATCCATATTGCTATATTTTTTTCAACAAAAAAATTTCGTTACATAAATGTAACATACCTTATAGTACTGATTACAAATATGTTAAGTACTAATTACATATATGTAACATACCTTATAGTGATAGAAAAAAAACCCAGCAAAAACGAATTTTATTTGTTGAAAAAAATATAGTAATATGAATGTCATGTTAAAGAGCATATTTGGTATAATTTTCATAATTTAAAATCTTGGCGTTTGGTAGATATTTTACGGTTTAAATCGTTTCTCGCAGTTCTCGCATTTTTTTTGGTTCTCGATGGAACTTTCCTCTCTCTCTCTCTCTCTATATATATATATATATATATATATATATATATAAACAGTTCAAACGAGAACCGTTTTTCATACGAGAACTGCGAGAACCAATTATAGCATTGATCAAAGAGATGGAGGGTTCAGATTAAAGAGTTGTTAATAGATAACCTAAAATTAATCAAACATAAATTTAATTAATTAAGGATAGTTTGAACATTTTTACATTACCCCCACATTTTTAAAACTAATATATACATTAAACGGAGAGGTGTTAAATTACGAAAATTATACCAAATTAACGAGAAAATTATGATCTTTAATTTAATACCGGTCTTGATATATTTTTTCAAAAAAAAAATTTGTACTTGCTGGGTTTTTTTCTGCTACAGCTCGGCATGTGCACTAGTGCAAAATTTGCACTAGTGCATATGCACAGATTCACCTGGTTTTTTCAGCACTGATGTAGATATGCACTAGTGCATATGTGGAGCTCGTGCTGAAAAATAAAACTCAGCAAACGTGACTTTTTTTCCAAAAAAAATAGCAAGATCGGTCTCAAATTAGAGAGCATAATTTTGACGTTAATTTGGTATATTTTTCGTAACTTAACACTTTTTCGGTTGATGGATATATTAGTTTTAAAAAAGTTGGGGAAATGTATAAATGTCCATACTACCTTTTCCTTTTTAAATAAATAAAAAAGACAAGACATTAAATGATTGGCCAGAAATGGTTCTCGCAGTTCTCGTACGAAAAACAGTTCTTGTTTGAACCGCACCTTATATATATACATACTATATATATACACATAATATATATATATATAGGATTAGGTTCAAATAAAAAGTGAGTTATGGTAAAAAATGTAGGAAGAAAGGAGATTGTGCCAAGTGTCATTTTACTTTCAAGGGTATTTTAGACAGATTGGATTTTATTTCTGATTTTATGACCTAACCACGTCTACCATTTCATGCATATTTTTTCTCTCTCTACACGACCGCCGCCTTTGTCTCTTCTACGGTGACCCTAGAGCAACCGCATCCTTGCTCCATCGAAGCAACAACCTGCCTCCATCCATCGACGCCACCATTGGCGACAACCTACGTCGGTGACCACCTGCCTCCATCGGTGCATCCATTGGCAACCACCTTCGTCTCCTTCAGCGGCAACCACCATATGAAGCCCGTCGCTTCAGATCTGCTATCTCCGACAATCACCGCCTCATATGAAGCCCGTCGCTGCCTCTGTGAAGTTTCCGACCACCACCGCCTCACGAAAACCCACATCTGATGATCCTGCAACCGTTGGTTTGTGCATCGCCGACCACTGCCGCCGCCGCATCACCACTGCCGCCGCCGTTCATCCTTGATTGTGCATCAGACACCCTAAAATATGTATTCTTTTATTTAGTACCATAAGATTTTTTGTACAATAACCCTACCCTATATATATATATATATATATATATATATATAGGGTTAGGATCAAATAAAATGTGTATAAAAATAAGATGTGTAAGATGTATTAAGAGGATGACACATGGCACTTTTAATGAAAGGGTATAAGAGTCCTTTTATCATTATAATTAATTTATTTATTTCTAATTGTTAACCCTAAATATAGCAACTCTTTCACTTTTCTCTCTCGTATAATCAAAATCAAAAAGTCAGCCACCCCTCATAAAAACACCACCGAGAGGAGTGTTGCCCTACAAGTCTGCCGCCGGTGAAACTACGCCACCGAGAGGGGTTTTGCCCATGCAAGTCCGCCGCCTATGAACTACGCCACTATGCCACTGCACCACTCCATCTCTCTTCCTTGACATGCGACGCCATCGTAAACGTCAATCACCCTATCAAACCCTGAACGCCGTCGCCGCCGATTTGTAACCCTAAACAACCACCACCGCGCTGTAACCCTAAACCACCGCCGCCGCTGTTCTGTAACCCTAAACAATCGCCGCTACGCTGTAACCCTAAACAACCGCCGCCGTGCTGTAACCTTAAACAACCGCCGCCGCTGTAACCCTACACCACCATTTCCGCCGCTCCGATTGCCGCCCCTGTATTTATCGCGTCATTCAGACCTAAACTTGAATCACCACCATCGGGCTCAAGTACCCACATCGCCACCACCACCGATGTTACCATCGACGTTCGATTTGCATCAGATCTAAAGAATGGTTTCGATTTTGTGTATGGGAAAGCCACGATTTTTATTTTGAAGGACTCTTCATCAGATTTGAAAAGGTGAGGTTTGTTTTTGTCATCTTTTTCTGATATGATCACCACCTCTAATGGCTGCCATGGATTTCTTCACATGAGGTTGGGTTTTTTCATTCTGATACAACCGCTGCTTAACCGAGTGTATTCACAGCCGCCGCCGAGCAAACCCTTCAACATTTTTATCGAAGTTTCAGATCAGTTTGAAGCTTTGAAGGTTAATTTATCGTTTTTTTGATTCATCAGATCTAAAGGACTGTTCATCAGTTATGTTTTCATCTGTCTTGATTTGATTTATTTTTTGTTTACAAATCTGTTTTGATGAATCAAGTCTAATTTTTTTGTATTATCTTGATGAATGTTATATTTTTTGAGTTACAGTACAGTGAATTGCATGAAAAAATAGCATTATGAAGTTGTGACAATTGATGAAGTTGTTTCTTTTAGGAAAAAAAACGCATTATTTGTATTATCTTGATGATTATTTGTATTACTTTGATGAATGTTTTGAATCTTGATGGTTATTGTGAGAATTGGGTTTTGTTTAAAGTTGATGAAAATTTAAGAAAATTGTTTATCTGGACGTATAAAGTTGATTTATTCTGAATTTTCATCGAAATTTAAGCTTTTTTATGTTGGTGTAAATGATGTAAATCTAAAGATGGCAACAATTAAAATTTAAACTTCTATAAAAAGTCAAAAATACCCTTAACTACCATTTTTTATTAATCTATTTTAAGAAATGAAATCCTTTATTAAATGTAGAGCTGATGAAAGATGGAATCGCATCTTACACATCTTACTACATTTCACATCTTACAATAACCCTCCCCTATATATATATATATATATATATATATATATATATATATATATATATATATATATATATATATATATATATATATATATATATATATTATGTTCCAAATAATTGTTATTCATTGTTCTTGCATGTTGTTTTTATATATAATAAAGTCTAATTAAGAACACATGTGTCCTTATAGAAACTTGGTACACAAATGTTTTTTAAAGGCTTGTTTTTTAAAAGTACGCGGAAGGAAAGTGTTTTTAATAAATTTGTTTGTTTTTTTACAAACATAAAACCTTTTTTTTTGTCTTACATTTGTGTGTAGTGTGAATAAAAAACATATTTTCTTTACAAAACTTTGCAAACTTAAGATCTTTTTTAAACAAAATCTTAATATGAAGACATGGGATATAAGGGTGTTTGACTATTTGGTTAAGCTTATTATGAACTTATTTATAATAAGCTCAAATTTTCGATTTATTTTCTAACTTAGTTGTTTATTACATCTTGATAACCCGAGCTTATAAAAAATAAGCCAAAAAATAAACACATAACAAGCTAAAACAACACCCCTCTAACATAAGATATTTATTAATTGCGAAAACAAATAACATCTAAAGTTTTTTACGTACCTAAAGGTTACGGTCTATTCATATTTAATTAAATATTATAAAAAATGTTCTTTTACGGATACAAGAGTTAAACCTATAAAATATGACTTATTCTTAAGAGTGAGCGGAGTGGGTGTGGCCTCCGATCGGCATGCCTAGGTGGCAGCCTCGGTACCGCCAAGCACACCATTCCGCCTCCCTCAGTACCGAAAAAAAAGCAGCCCTTCTCGGCATTCAAATGCTTGGCACGCCAAAGGCTTAAATGCCATATTTCACATAATTTTTTTTTTACTTTTTTACCTTCTATTAATTATACCATTTTATACATTTTTACTTCACACCAAACCCAAAACTCTCTCTTTATTCTTCTCATTATTCTACTTTTTTATTCTATTTTTCACCATTGAGATGGATTCATATTCAAACACCCCAAACTCATCTCGTTCAAAATCCCGTCAACCAAGTTCATCTTTTAACCCATTCCGTCAACCAAATTCGTCTTTTAACACCCCAAACGGAAGTTGCGTTTACAAGAAGGAAAAGAATTATGAGAAGCGTTACAATTTTTAAAACAATCCGATGAAGGTTTGGAAGGTAAGGATCTCGAGATTGTTCAACGGGCAAAAGACGCGATTAGGGAAAAATATGGATTAAAAAAATAAATCGTTGATGTTGTTTTTTTTATTTAGTCGTAATTTTATTTATGTATTTTTTTTATTTTAATGAAAACAAGTTATTTATCTTATATAATTTAACTTTTAATTTCGTATAATAATAATAATAAATAATTAATTAAAATAAAATATAATTAATTTAAAAATAAAAAAAGTTTGAAGCATGCGAAGCGTGGGTAGTACTGGCATTGAAGCATGGAGGGGATTTGCTGATGTGGAGCTGAAGCATGAAGTACATGAAGCATGTACTCCCTATGCTCTAATTAAAAATAAGAAACTTGTTTTATATTTGTGTGAATTTAGAGATGTTATATGGAGGAAGTATAAATTATGTTTACATTATTATTCATGTATCATATCGATTAGATTGAATTATTACACGCATCAAAATGCCATCTGTCCACATGTATCACAATTATTTGACTTGTCTTCTATTTCATGACCCTTATAATATTTTCAATAGATTCATTTGCTCGTCTTTTACGTTATGATATATAACAACATGACATGTGATCGTAACATGATATATGAATTTTACTAATTTTTTTTTTTATTAATTTTGACATTTATATTAATCATACAAATATAAAAATAATTAAGAAGATGAAATAAGAGAATATATTACCTCTCATCCATATAAATGCTCCAAATTTTCAAACAGACAACAAGCTATTTTTAAGAACTTGGAACCTAGTTAAGCCAAAAGGTTCATCTTTATAGTGGAACAGCTTTTACATAACTAATGAACAAAAAATGAATTAAAATGGTACTATGCTATCATCTATGATAATCAAGATCCAATGTAATGGTACCAATTAATTTATTGTTGATTAATTAGTGCGCATGTAATGTAGTTAATCAACAACAAGAGACAAAAGTTTTGTTCGGTCGGACCAGGAGATATGATCTACAACACTGATTATGACATTTTTATAATACGATTTATTTTTTAGTTGAGATATATCTTTTTGTAGAATGATTTGATTTTATAAGTTATTATTCTGCCAATTTAATCTATCATTTTAGTCATTGGATATATGGTTAACCACATGTTTAATTATGACCAAAATCATTTATTAATTATGCAGATTATATTAAATGATAAGTTATTAAGTTTTATATGACTCGTATATCACATTCGTATAGTTGTTTGCATCTTGAAACCTTTACAACCAATTCATTGCAAAATATACACCATTTGATGACTTAATAAAAGTTAAATTTTCGTATTTATTGTTTGATAAATTAAAATCTCAGCCATTAATTTAAATTGAAAATATAATTTGATTTGGACGGTTAGAAGTCAATTTTTTTAATTTAAATTAAAATTATTATAGATAATTTTATACATTTTCTTTTTATATCTTAAAATATATATTTCTCACCATAATTTATGAATATTATATTTAACCGTTATAATATTTTAAAGTATCATATTTAATCAATTTCTTAATTTTATCATTTCAAAATATTTTATAATTATTTTAAACTTTTTTAATATAACAAATAGATATTTGACATTGTTGCTTATAATTGTAATAATAATGACCGATTACTTATATATGAAATACAATCAGGTCTTTTCATATAGTGATACCACAATTTAGCATCGCATATGCACCATCACGTCTATGCTTCCATGATCCATCGTTGGTCTTGCTGTTAACATCGTCTGTCGTAATTTTTTAAACTATCATTTATTTCTCGTTTTATAATGATTTAATATTTTTTTTATTTTTCTAAATTAAATCATATATCACACAGATACTTGATCTAGTTAGTAACAAATTAATAAAATACAATAAATATTTATAGCATAATATATTAAATATTTGTGCATTTGGCAGATCAGTTTATTAATTTTTTATTAAAACTACAACCAAATCAGTGTTTTTGATTAAATATTTGGGCATTTGGCAGATCAGTGTTTTTAAATTTTGAAACCGAACGTCTTTGATAAAGAACATAAAATTACCGTGGACTTGCGTCATATGATATCGCTCCCCAGTCTAGACCCGCAAATCCTCGGGTTTATTCAGTGGGCATCTTTCGCATTTACTCGCATATCCGGCCGTCGCTCTCAACTGCCATGGCGGCAGAAGTCGCAGACCTTTGACTCAATTACCATCCTACCCCTCATATTTCTCTTATTTACGGAATCCCCGTTGAAGTTGAACCTTGCTTCGTCTCTTACGTATGGTCGACGAGATCCACCGCATATAAGCCTTCGTCTACAAGTTATTCGAATTCTGATAGCGATAGAAATACACACAGTAAATCGTGTTTCTATGTGCTGTTTATGTTTATTGATTGATTCATAAACGTATTTGAATTCACAAGTTCATCATCACTGACATACGTTTGTTTGATTTTACTAATGGCCACTTTGATTGTCGTGGCATGAATGCGTGATCGATCTGTTGTTATGAAGTTTGCCCGTGTTTTATTGTACTCGTGGTGTTACTCCGTTAATCAAGTACCTTCAGGTTAGAATTTGTTTGATTTCTGTCATATTATTGATCGAATTTGGGTGTTTTTACGCTTAATTTGGGTTAATCCTGTTTATGCAGGGGTTAGAGCGTGGTTTACATGAGTAGATGCGACACTACTCGACACTTTTATCCTTTAACCAGTTTCCAAATTGGGTACGAACCTTTTTCCGTATCAAACGCACTTGATTTAGCAATGTTGAGTTTTTAATTAAATTTAGTAAAGAGGTCAGCTTTAAAGCTTTGATGTCGGACTTGTTTCTTTTGAAAATAAATTAGGTATTTTTGGGTTGTAGATTCCTAATTAATTGTTGTAAATCTTGAGTAATGGTATAAAGTCCAACGCAGTAAGCATGTTTTTATCAAAGAATCTGAGTATTGAGAAGGTGCAATTTGACATAGTGCATGGATTTGAAATGGGAAAGTTGCAATTTTTGACTTCAATTCATATCCCTGACTTAAAAGCATTGTGTTTAATTCTTCATAGGGATTTGCAGTCATATCTTTCGGATCTTAGTCTTTTCTTGGCCCCTGATAGCAAGGGGTTCTATGTATTGGTGGATAATAGGCCATGGCTGGAAAATTTGCCATCACGGCCTGCACATCTATGGCAGTTGATGGTCACCAAGGTCTTATAAAAATCTGAATTATCTGAACTTTTACCTGATTGTATGATGTAAGTTACAATTCTGTTTTTGATTCATGATTTTGTTGTTGATTATGTTTTCAGTCAAGAATGTCGCCTTTTGCAAACACAAGAGGGCAGAAGGGAAAGAAAGAGACCACCAAGTTTATTGATGAGAAGGTCAGACCTAAAGCTTCAAGCCAGTCCCCAAACTTGAAGAAATGGTTTTCAGTTGTTGATGCTGCAACACTGTCAAGAAAGAGAGCATTGCTACCTGTAAAGAAACTCAGGAGTTCTTTGCTTGCAAATAGCAAATTGCACAGAACCTTGTTTGGGTTTATTGTGTTTCAAGTGGTGTGGAAAGATGTACGTGGGCTCAACTACTTGAATGAGCTTCAGGTATTTCTTGGGTTATATATATACGTATATGTGTATACTTTGTTATTGGCATGATAATCATATCTAGAATGGGGTTATTCCATGAGCAGACTGATACATCTCTTGCTATAGAGGCTAAATACATGAAGAGATGGGAATTTGATAGCATATCTCAAGCATCTAAATGCGTAACTAGATGGTTTCCAGGGACACCACATGAATGCGATCTTTTGAAAGAGCGTCTCACCTCCATGATAGGTATTCACTTATAACTTGATGGTTTTATCGATAATCTATATTGATCAGATCTTTTTTTATATCAATAATCACTTTTGTTGTGGATAATTATTCCCTCACTTGATTTGTTATGAGTTGGTTATATAAGAAGTTACTTACGTTCTCAAGTCAGAGTCTAGTTTATAGTTTTAATAGCTTGTGGGTTACAATTAGGTAGACAAGGCTATTTGGTGATGCAAAAGAATTTTTGTTTAAGTTATGAACTCGTTTACCTTGTTTTTTTTAACAAGTCAAACAGGCAAACAGCTACACATATGCTGATTATGTAGAGATAAACAGGCAAACTGCAGATATAATAAAGGCATGATAAAAATGATGTTGAGATATATGGAATGAGCCCATTGTGTACTATGATATTCTAATCTATTTTTTAGTATTCTCTGATAATTCCAACTTCTATCGGTGACATGTTCTTGTTAACTAATTAGATAACATATATATGACACATAGGAGATGCATATTCAAAAAGAAGTGTTAGCACTTGTTGACCTATAAGCTTCATCTCCCTGTATTATTCTTGTTTTTCTTTCTCTGTGGAAAATATACTAGTCTACCTAGCAAAGATCAAATCAGGTTTGTTTAAGTACTTATGTTTAATTATGAATGTTACATATAACACTTGAAACTGATTCAAAATTACTTACTGTTATTGTTTGAGACCTCTGCAGGAGATGTGTTTTATGATGCTCTTAAAGAATTTCCACAAGATAATGATGAAAATATCTCAAATGGGGAAATTGGATCTCCCTGCACTCCTGTTCGCAATCTTGCTGAAAAGCTAGAAACTTTAGTAGACCAAACAAGTATACTACATACACCCCCTCCTGATGGATCCTATAAAAGAAGAAAACTAATGAGTCCTGCAGGCATTAATATAGAGACCAGTTTTTATACTGAAGTAATTGATGGTGAAAAAGTTTGCACACAAATGGCCTCATCTTACACAAGTGATTGTGATGACACGACTGAAGCTAACGAGTACAGGGATGTGATACTTTTGTTTCGGTTTAATGACCATGACCTCCCTTTTGAATTAAAAAAAATAATAGTACCCGATTTGCGATTACTTAAGCTATTAGAAGCTGGACTTCCATCATGGGTGATCTTCTGTCAATCTTATCCTGTTTTTTGCCATATTTACCGCCCTTGGATGTGCCCTTTAGCAAGAGCTCTATATGTGTTAATCTCTATCGTTACCGTTGTCATTGGTTTCTATGATTTGTACAAAAATGTCCCCGTGCTTAAAGCAACAGCTTCCCGTTTATGTGGGCCACTTTTTGATTGGATAGAAACATGGGAGATGGTATCAAGGATCAAGTACCTGGGTACTATGTTGTTTTTGCACAACTCGGAGAAGGCTGTTATGTGGTTCTTGATGATGTCACGTACTGTGAGATCATTCGTTTCAGTTGTCACACAGCCTTTAGCTGGCCCGTTTCTTGATTTCATAGACGTTCTCCTTCCCTTTTGGAACTTATTTGTCCAAACGGGTCAGTATTTATGCTCGTTCATTTGGATTCTGATGGAAGCTTCTTGGGATGTGATGGATAATCTAATTGAAGCCATACTGCTTCCCGTGTGGTTCATCTTGTCAATTATTTGGATCATTGGTAATTCATTATATGTTTAATAATCATAATAGCAACCAACTTTTTTCACTGGTCTGTTTTGGTAATTATACTAATTTGCTTTATTATATATAAGAGATAAGAGATTAATCGATAAATTCATTAGTTTTTTTATCCTTATGATTTGCAGTTACGACTGTCATGTACCCTATACTTTGGTGCATTTGGGGAGTACTTTATGCTCCGATTAGTCTTATTCTTGGTGTCTCCAATTTTGTGGGATATGTTTATAACCAAACATATGATTTAGCTGGAGATGTTTGGCTGTTTGTGAGCGGGATTTTTAAGTTAGCTTCAAGTGCAGAGGCAACAGTCAACACTTATGAGGTTTCCATCTGGCGGTCGCTTTGGAATGACCTCTTTTCCCAGGTAATTTGAACCTTAAGCTTCTTCCTTTTTGTCTTTCATCTGTTTTAAGCCCTAATATGTTCTCATAAGGAGATCTACTTATAGGTTTTCCGTGCTGTTCGGAGTATTTTAAACGGATTTGTAGCATTCTTTACAGCTTGCAATAGACATCGCTTAAGGTTAATTTACACTTCTTGCTGTTTGCCCTAAATATATCATCTAACACCCAAACAATAGTCTGACATCAGAAATTATGAACTCCTTGAATCTGCAGCATATATAATCATTTACAAGAGTTCATTCGAACGTTTAATCAACCAGCCCAGAGGCCACAACCGTTGAATTCTGCCCATGGATCACCAGGATCTAGAAGTCATTTACTGGTAAGTTGCAAAATTTATTTATATTTTGTGGGTTTATTGTTTGATTTTAAAAACATTAAATTTTCTAATGTTTTTACAGGCAGAGGCTAGAGAACGGAAGGTGTCACCGCGGAGAAACTTGAAACAGAGTTAAAAAAAAGGTAACTCACCCTTTGGGGGGAGCCTTGACTTAAAAAAGAGTTGACATTATATAGTAGGAGGGTTATTTAAGCGTACTCGGTGTAAATATATAGATTGACTAGTTACTAACCGGCCCGTTATGGTATAGAAGCAGTAGTTAATATTATATGTCCATAGCCATAGTCATAGGTAGATGTTTTTGTCTTTCTTAATGTGTTTTGTTCATCTGTTTTTCTTGTTATAATGGGAATGCAAGCTATGTTTATATTATTTTATTTTGAACGTGACGATCGTGTGGATTAGAACTCTACCAGGAATTAAAGAACAAAACTTCAATGGAGAAGATGATACGGAGAATGAAGAGTCAATGGAGAAAGATGATATGTATATGGCAGTGGAGCTTTGTTAGGGGAGAACATGGTAGATAAATGAAAGACGTTAAAGGGGAATAAGTTATTAGAAGCATTTGTCATAAAACTTTGCATAAAAAAGGGATTTTTTCCACTTTTTAAGTAAGATGAAAGAAACGATTAAAAACACTCATTTGTCTCGTAAAAGAACCATCTCAAGATAGCCTGGTGATGGATGGTTGAAAATTCTCAGTAGAGACCCGGGTTTAATCTTTGCTGCTTGCAAACGTCTTGGACGGTCAATAGAAGTATATGAAACTGCCATAGATCTGGTTAGGTCATGTATACCAAAGCATAGGCATAGCTCGACTTCCACTGAAAACCTGTTAAAACGAGAATTCCTGTTTCAAAACATTTTTTTAATTTGTCTCGTATAAAGAAACACATTTTTTCTTTTGTGCCTCCAAATAAGCGTCTAGAAATATGGTTGATGCTTAAAGAAATATGATGGTTGTTGGCTATTCCTTTTTTATTTATTTTGTGTTCTTGCGTAAAATTGATATTTAAGGATTAGATGGTCCTAGATTTTAATATGAGCATGTGTTGAGTATATAATGCTTCAATAATAGTCATTATGATAAAGAGAAAAAAACATAGTTACACTGAGGTAACCATTTCATTCACTATCTGTAAGTGCAATATCTACCTTTTATCGTGAGGATGGCTGTGCACTTGTACATCCCACATTCCCACTCTCACTTTCTCTTCTTTCACTGTTGTCATATTTGGTCATTTGTGACGCCTTGAGTACCAGTTATCTGGAAGTGGCTGGGTAGCTCATCGGGCTTCTCAGGTTGCCTTGGGTTGACCGCTACCCCCTTTTTTATGTTAGGGGGTAGGTTTCCTCAACCCGATCTCACTTGCATGATAATTTTTATGTAAGATAGAGTAAGGAGAGGAAAAATATTAAGTTAGTTGTGTTGGACTATACTTTGGTTTCGAGTAAGAGAGAAATAAGAGGAAAATTTATTTGACGCTGATGTGACATTCGAGTAAAAGAGAGGGAAAATATGGACGCTACACATGATCTTAGTCCAACTTATACATTCTCATCCATTTATTCATTTTAAGTTTTAAACTTATATCAGGATTGATGGGTCAATTTGATCGTGTTAGGTTTAAAAGGTTGGCGTATGTCCTTGTCGGCTTCCTATTTTCATAATTATTCACATAGTCTATATATCTATACATGTTTTGCCTCTTAGGATTCTATGTATCCTCCGAAATAGGTCTTCTTAGAATAACCTAACATGTCTCGTATCAAACACAAAAAAAACACACATTCACACCATACTCCACCTCTCATTTTTATCTTGAAAAGCAACATACGATTGGAGTATAACACCCATATTTATGTTATATATGCAATGTAATTTTCTTCATTAACCTTTTAGCAATCATCGATCATATATCCCATATTTTTTTCATAGTTTTTCTTAACGGACTAAACATATACACTCTCTTAACTAAACCTAATTCTAGACCAATTTATCTGTTATGGGACTTGAAAACCCATAATCATGTAAGACAACAGAAACATCAGATACCGTTATACTATAAGTTTTTTGGTTTTATTTTTCGTAACTTAACCTCATGAGCAAACAATATCCAAATCAACATAAATTATGATCTTGAAATAAATATTTGACACTCACTAACCATAAACTCATGAAAATCATGACATCTCTTACCTTAACAAACCTCAAATTTTCATGCCTTCTTATAAATTGGATGTTACATATATACACAAAATTTCTATTAGTCTATTACATAATACATAATATACAATGTTTTTAGAGTTATGTTAAATAAAGTCTATCTAAAAAACATAATTCTAAAATTTTAATATTCAATCACATATGATTCAGTATACAATCACATATGATTTGTAAAAGTATCACATATGAATTACAGAAATGTCCTTCCGTGTAAAATTTTAAAATACAATCTGGACCATTGATACCATTAATCCAAAGACTAAAATTAATCCCTTAAGACATTATCCAATGTTATTAATATATGTTTTGAACTAGGGGTGAGTATGGATCGGTTTGGTTCGGTTTTGACCCCTAACCGAACCATAACCGATAATATCCGTTAAGAGATTTTTCAAACAGTTGGATAATCGGTTAATAACGAGGCGGTTAACGGTTAACAATAATGGATCGGTTTCGTTATCGGTTTTATTGATTAACCGTTATATTAAAATGGGCCAACTTATTGGGCTTCAATACTTTAAAATGGGCCACGAAATTAAGACCACACATGCAATTAACTTCATTGCAAAGTGTAAACAACTTCGTAATTGGGCTAGAATTGAGCCACGTAGATAACCCAAGACTAAATATGTGAACAACAATGCAAATAACCAAGACTAATTATATGATTTTGTGACTTTGTGTCCATGAATTCTCAACTGCATCTGGACGTAAAACTATAGTAATAAAAGTTCAATAGTAGCAAACTAGCCATTAAATTAAGCCTAATGTTACCCACCTTTGATCTTTACAAAATATGCTATAAAATAGCAAAAGTTCAATCTTTTACAAAAAACTTAACATAGTAACATGTATACTATAAATTAACAAAACTTACAATATAGTGTTTGTGCAATCATAAGTGGCAAAAGTTCAAGTAATCAACCTTCAATCCAAGCTTTATCATAATTGAAACTTGAAAGTTCAATCTTCATCATCCATCAATGAGTCATCTTGTGACTTTTAGTTAACTAAATATATAAAAATATTAATTAACAAATTCTATCGGTTCGGTTAGGGGTATAAAACCGAAACAATAACTATCGGTTAATGGATTTTTAAAAACCGAACCGTCGGTTTTCATTTGGTTCGGTTTTAACGGTCCGATTTTAACAGTTTTATTAGTTTAGGTTCGGTTAATGCACTCACCCCTATTTTGAACATAGATGTAATATCCAGCTTTTGCGATAACATATACTAAATTACCTCATAAAGTATTATAAAGTTTCATTAACTATAACTTTTTTTTTTGTTTTGTTTTGAAGAAAATAGTTAGTGTAACTCAGCAACGCATTTTGCATTGTTATCTATCCATCTTTCAATCCTATTGCTTTCCTAGCATCCACTGTATATATGACCCAACCGAAGATGTTTCAAGATTTATATAATATCTCGCTTTAAATCGCAACCCCCCAACGCCTAAATTCAACACACACACTATAAAAAACATATGTTCACACCAGCATGACCTCTTATAAATCCAACGGCCCTAATTTCACGATGATCAGCCATATCACTCTGTTACCAAACCACCCCTGAAACACTCTTCTCCATTTTCCCTCTTTCACAGTTTCACCCTCTGTTTTTTTCCCAGCAAAAATGGCATCACACTTCTTCTTCATCTTCTCCGTTACTCTCTTTCTCGCCATTTTTTCACTCGGAGGTTCACTTACATTTGCAAATTTATACTCATTGTATCAATTTTTATATATTTTCCTCATATTGGTTGTTAACACTTTTGATTTACATTTGCAGATGGTGGCTCAATCGGCGTTAACTATGGTAGAATCGCCAACAATCTACCATCGCCGGCCAAGGTCGTTAAGCTCCTGAAATCTCAGGGAATCAGTCGGGTCAAGGTTTACGACACTAACCCGGATGTGCTAAGATCGTTGTCTGGAACTGGGATTAAGGTGACGGTGGACCTCCCCAATGAGCTCCTCCGTGCCGCTGCCACCAAAAAGTCGTTCGCCACCGGCTGGGTCGAACGTAACGTCGCGGCGTACCACCCGCATACACAAATCGAAGCCATCGCCGTCGGGAATGAGGTGTTCGTCGACCCGAATAACACAACCGGGTTTCTCGTACCCGCTATGAAAAACCTCCATCAAGCTCTTGTTAAATTTAATCTGCATTCAGATATTAAAATCTCGTCGCCGGTGGCTTTGAGTGCTCTAGGGAACTCATACCCGTCTTCATCCGGGTCTTTCCGACCCGAACTTATCGAACCCGTTTTCAAACCCATGTTCGAGCTGCTTCGACAAACCGGGTCTTACCTCATGGTCAACGCGTACCCGTATTTCGCATACGAGTCAAACTCCGACGTCATCTCTCTCGATTACGCTCTTTTCAGAGAAAACCCCGGGGCTGGCATTCCCGACGCCGGCAACGGTTTACGTTACTATAGCCTCTTCGATGCTCAGATCGACGCCGTATTCGCTGCCATGTCGGCAATGAAGTACGACGATATTCCGGTGGTTGTGACGGAGACTGGTTGGCCGTCGAAAGGTGATGAGAATGAGATAGGAGCTAGCGTCGAAAACGCCGCAGCTTATAATGGTAATCTAGTGAAACGAATTCTCACCGGCGGCGGAACACCTCTCCGGCCGAAGGCGGACCTCACTGTATTTCTGTTTGCGCTTTTTAACGAGAACAAAAAAGACGGGCCGTCGTCGGAGAGAAATTACGGGTTGTTTTACCCGAACCAGGAGAAGGTTTATAATGTACCGTTCACGGCTGAGGATTTGAAGGATTACAGAGATAAACAGTCGCCGGCCACCGGAATTGGCGGTGGTCAGGTGAGGGTTTCGAGTCCAGTGTCCGGGTCCGGATCCGGGTCATGGTGTGTGGCAAGTGATGTTGGGAAAGAGAGGCTGCAGATGGCTCTAGATTACGCGTGTGGGGAAGGGGGAGCTGATTGCCGTCCGATACAACAAGGTTCCACGTGTTACGATCCTAACACACTTGAAGCTCATGCATCGTTTGCCTTTAATAGCTACTATCAGAAAACCGGACGTGCTGCTGGCTCATGTTATTTCGGTGGGGCAGCGCACACTGTAACACAGCCACCTAGTACGTACTCTTCGCTCTACAATTCTATAATCTATAGCGTAAACAAATACTTATAAAAAACACACTTAATAATGTTAAAAGTTAGAACATTAATTAGAAATTAGTCTAAGTTACATAATACTAAATGTTGTATATATTAGTTTTAGGACAAAGAATATATGCTACTAGCAGTATCTAAGTTAGGTAATTTTATATTTACCGATCTATTTGATAGGTAAATACTGATTATATAGATTTGTGAGTATGGTAGTACTTAATTTAGGTGTTGCAATGGCACACGTAATTTTTTTTAAAATTATGTAGTCATTTATTTTATTTCACAAAATAGCCGAAAATCCGTTTTAAATAGTAAAAAAGCGTTTCATTTTGCTAAGATTAAGAACATAGAAGACCGTGATGATGTGGGAATTACTAAGATGTAGGGCATTGGCTAACGTGCGCACCTGGTGGTGTTTGACGGTGGCCCTCGTCTGACATGGTGGTGGGGTGGACCGAATTTTATACTTAAAGCAGTACCACAAGATTCTCTTAGATTATGGGCCTTCGAGTTTATACTTCAATCACTCTTACTTTTTTATGGCTCAATAATAAAACCTTATTTCCAATAAAGTTTAAAATTTGAGGTATGATACTATATGATATATGGTTATTTGTTTGAATTCGCTTCACCATATAAATTTACTTATATTTAAGTGTTTATGTTCAAAATATCATAAAATGTAGACAATATGTTAATGTTAGGGTAAAAAAGAATTAACATATTAGAAGCCAAAGGTGGTCAAGATTTTGAAGACAAGAAAGTACTAAAGTCTTTGATAATGAAGATTATAAGCATAAAGAACATATTACTATATTAGGACTTGCTTTTACTGTTGCTTTTTTACTAAATGGTGGAGCACTAATGATTCATTTTTTTTGTTTTGCAGAATTTGGGAAATGTGAGTTCCCCAATGGATACTAAAAAGGTTCATAGAGATGCTAGTATTTATTGTAGATTTGTAGTTTATATAGTTTTGGTTAAAATTGTAATGGAGGATCTCATTAATTCATTTAGGAATTGGTCATTTCATTATTATTATCATTATTTTGAGCATATCAAATTTGTTTGAATTTAAAATAGCATTTTATGCCTTTTAAGTATCTACTAGGCTTTGTGGTTATGTTAATTTATATTTTGTACCATAAAAATTATCAACAAAGTATAAATTTATAGTCTCAACTCTAAAGTAGGGAAGTATTAACTAGGCTTTGGTTATATATGTTAGTTTATATTTTATACCATAATATGATCAACAAAGTGTATATTCATAGTCTCAACTTTAAAGCAGGGATGTAATATAGTCGAGTCGAGTTAACATAGTGCAAAGTTCGAGCTCGACTCCTTTAAAAAGCCCGTAGCTTGAAACTCGACATGAGCTTGCAAGTCTTTATTTTCAAGCTCGATCCCGATAAGCTAACCGGCACCTTCGAGTTTGGATTGACTCAGACTCAAATGCAGAACTAATATATTTAATAAAAAAATTATTAGTTTAGTATTACTCGACTTGACATTTTCAAACTCGACTCAGGTAAATTTATAATGATTATGTAAATGACATAAGCTTGATGGAGCTTGCGAGCTTTATGAAATTGATACTTTTTTATTTAAACTCGACTAGACATAAATCGAGCCTATTTCAAGTAGTTCCTCTGAACCGACATATTGTTTTTAAATAAAGCAAATTCAAGGATGATATTTAATACTATAGTTAATTACAAAGACAGTTTCATAGTTAACTCCAGTTCCACATTTAGTCTTTTAACTTTCAAAATTACACTAATCACTATGGTTTCCCATTCTATTAGTGTTTGGTTTTTGGGACATCAAGCAATCGATTCGGGGTAATCAAGCAATTTCCCTAACTTGAACAGTCAAAGTTAATGACAGTTAGTGAAAGATTTGAATTTGTAACAAATTATAAAGTCACAACAACCACCAGTATAGTTTTGAGAGTTAAGGGACTGAATGTAAAACTGAAACCAAACATTAGACACTTTATAATATATTAGAAGGTGTTTCAGAAAGTTGTTTTTCTACTATACTGGTAGAAATATCATTTTCTATATTTTATCGCTATCTAAAATGTATAAGTTATATAAGTTTTTACCCAAAATGATATTAAAAACCTAGAATATACTCTGGTAATCTGGTTGTCTAAAAAATCTCAATAGACATGTGATTGTGATTATAAAGAGTATGATACCTACAAAAAAAAGAAAGAAAAAAAAGTGGATTTAAAGTTGGTCCCATGACGGTACGCTTTAAGCAAGTAAAGCATGGAGAAAAATGGTCAACTCCTGTTAAAGTTGCGAGGTTTAAATTTAATCACATCAAAGCTGGGATAAAGAATTATGGATGGATAAATGTATGTAACTTCATCCTATGAATTAATGTTATATGACGAGTATCTAATGTGCGACTATGATATAATATTATTTAATAATTAAAAGTGTCATTAACAATACTTGAGAGTTGAGATAATTTTATAATTTAGTGTTGAGTAATATCTTGTATCAGACAAAAAATGATTTTGTAATAAGTATTATAAGAGTTATAAGATATTGTACTTATAACCAACTAATTTTGAATTAGAGCCCTACAAACTTAGTTGAATTTGTGTATGTAATTTTCATGTAAAGAGTAGTAGATCTTATTTGATTCACATAATATATTTTTTTTTTGAAGGATTGATTCTAAATCTGAAATAGAATTTGAACTTGATGGAATTGGAATTTATAGAATTTTTTGATTGTATTTTATTGATAAATCTATCAAAAGGGTTGAAAACCCGCCACCAAGCAATTCGAACCCACACTGGAGAGACGGGGAAGTGTCCCCCATTTGCCGGTAAAAAGAAAAAAGAAACACATTTGATGTTGATGCAGAGGGAGTGAGATACAAACATATCACCAATTTCTTAGAAATCTCATGATTCATTCCATCACAAATGTGAAGGAATTATAAAATTCCTTGGTGAAGGAATTGATAATTTCTTTTCCATCCATCAACTCTTCCAAGTTCCAACCAAACAAATCTTCAAGCAATTGAGTTTTAGATTTTAATTCTCTCCCAATTCCATTTAAACCAAACGGATCTAGAGAGATCTTGTATTAGTACGCAATCCATATAGCATTCAGGATGATTTTCAGTGAGTATTGGGTTGATTTAGGTTGGATGTGAACACCCATACCCTCATCTCTTCAGGTTGATTTGGGTTGGGCAATCCAGTTCACCAATCCGAGCTCCACTCTCTTCACTCTTCTCTCTTAATAATTATTATGTATTTATTATTAAATTAAAATAAAAAGTGGGTTAGTTTGGTACGTTATACTAAATTTTTGGGTTGAAAAAACGCTAATGTTATATATGGGTTGACTAAAATGAAAAGAAACCCATACGAAAAATCTAAGAGGTTAAAGAAAGAGATGATTTATACATAAAATTTTGTCATGCACAGTAATTGTAACTTTAATGTCTTTAAAATCTCATTATCTTTTATTTTCATCTATATATTAAAGAATATGATAGTCCAAATAACTAATTGTTGTGTAAAACCAAAATCTATTATGTACAAATATAATATGACTTGAGAAGAGAGCTTAATTGTAAGTGGTGATTTAACAAGTGAATGTCCACAAAATCCTTTTATTAAATTAGTTACATCATCACTTTCTTTATCTTTTGTTCTTCCATGGATTGGGTTACCGATTTACATAAAAACTTATTTGAATTATGGTTAAGTGCACCAAAATATAATAAAGTATTCCGTTTTAATATAGATAAACTTACAAACGAAGAAAAATCACATGAGTTACCAATTTTGAGGAGCACACACACGTGTCTAGATGCACATATGAATATGCATATGTGCTTCTAGTTGTACATGTGTCGGAACAAAACTCAGTAATATATATGATGCATATATGCACTTAACTATTGAAGCCTCGCATCTGTCTGGCTGTCAACACTTGTGTTGAAAAATCCACTGTAATGTGTATATGAGTACTCGCGGTACTCATAATAAAAACAATTCTCAAATTAACTTATATAATATTATATTATTATTATTATATATAATAAATGAATGAATGAGGGTGGTCATGCATGGCACAGATTCTCCTTGCCTCCCACTTGCCTCCAAAATTTCATTATTGGTAACTCTTGTGATCGATCAAATATTTAATTATAGCGTCGTCGACATGAATTATTTTGTACACTCTCATAATTGTTTTGGAAATATTTACACTTACAGTATCAAATATAAAGCTGCCTTTAATAATTTTCTATATACTAATATGTTAATTTTTTTTTAAACAAAATGTAAATAATATATCACCTCTTTAATTAATACTGGTCATGAGTCTAAGAATCATGATTTGTATACGTACGTACCATATATATCAATTGATTTACAATCTCCATAACTTGTCGATTGAATACCATAACTGTTTCTGTTAATAATGTATGCATTATTAATTAGTTGATTTTACTTATCATAATCATAATGATTGTTCATTTAGCGATTTCACCCATCATATCATCAAATCTTTTTTTAGTTAATATCTTCTTCGGATTTGAAATACATATCATAAAGTTGTTGATATCGACCATGTGTTAGATCACCCATATGAGATTACCCAAAGGGTTGGGGTAGGCTTTCGGGTTCATCAGATGACTGATAGAACACCGGTACTCCCCCTTGCAACCCGAGCAAATTCAAATGTTTTTTCGTTATTCAGTGGCTATAAAAAAATTAATTTTCTCCCGTCTACCCCATAAATACACTATTACACACTTTAAAACAAAATCAAGTCTGCACAAGAATCAGCACAGAAAGCTATTCAACGGGCTTTTGGCACATCCTTCATAATCCGGCACGCATGACATCCGACATGATTGAGACACATTATGTACGTTTGTGTAATATTACACAAAATGATATTCAAATACGAAGACAATGCAATTTGTAGTTTTGATGGAAACAAACTTCTAGCTTCTGATATTGAAACACTAATAAGTGAGGTAGCATGCACGACAAACGTGCGAGAAGTAAAAAACCGGAAGACTCATACTAACTTTCGGTCGTGATCAGGCATATATCACGTATCCAACTTCCTGTCAATGAGGACGACTAGATTTCTAGATATTTTTTATATTTTATTATTTTTGATTTAGTGTTTTGTGATTTTTATTATTTAATGATAATGTTTTATTGTTGTTAGAAATTTTATTTTTATTATTTGTTATATTTTTATATAATTTTATAAATATTTTGTTACGTATAATAAAATAAATTAAAAAAAGTGAAAAAATGATTGAGCTAGTTTTGATTAGACTATACTAGTCATTTGTCTTAGAACAAAGTGGTATAAAGACTAACAAACCTAAATTTATGATCAAGTGAAGAACAAATAATTGAAGACTTCAATTCAAAAAGAAAAGAAGAAATCAAGATAAAGGAACCGTCACGGTCGATCCCACGGTCGACCGTGAATCAACCGTCGCTGCTCAGCTCACAACTCTTAAATATTGTTCTTCTTCAAGTCAACCGAACTTGTACTCAACAAGTAAAGATGATATCTTCAAAGCCGATGACGAAGATATTTACAAACAAGAGTTCGAATTATATGAGCTTACAAATAAAATAATCAAATAAGTTTAAGTCTTTATAAAATCATTTTTATAAAAAGTTTTATAAAAATGGACAAATATTTTTTATAAACTTATTTGTGTTGGTTAAATTAATCTATGACTTCCTATTTTAGAAAATACCAAACACAATCCCACTTTGAAATAATACACAACCATTTTTAACAAAGGAATCTCCCAAAGGAGTAAAATTCCAACATGCTTTGTGTATTGGTTTACAAACTTCCATTTTTGTGTTTAAATTCAAACATTAGAAGTATGAGATCAACCAACCTTTTGAACATCTACTTTTTAGTTGATTTTTATTGTAAAAATTAGTTGAGTGTAGTTTGAAATAAAGTCCAACGTCTATAATTGAAAGGCTCAAAAAGTTCCAGGAAGCTGACGGTTTTATCCACGGTCGACCGTGGATAAAACCGTGAGATGTCTAGACACTTTTTGAGCTCACTCCTTTTTCCTTATTTAAACCAACTCAAACCTCATTCATTACTAACCTCTTGCACAACAAAAACATAAAACATATATTCATATCTTGTGAGCTCATATACTTTGAAATTATTCAATCTTTCAAGATCAAGATCCAAGCAAGAGTGAAAACCATCAAAGTTCAAACATTACAACATCATTCATATATATTGTAATAGTGTAAGGATCAACTCTAGCCTTCCAAATTAGAGTGAAGTAAGGATCATCATTCATATATATTGTAATAGTGTAAGGATCAACTCTAGCCTTCCAAATTATTCAGTCTTTCAAGATCAAGATCCAAGCAAGAGTGAAAGCCATCAAAGTTCAAACATTACAACATCATTCATATATATTGTAATAGTGTAAGGATCAACTCTAGCCTTCCAAATTAGAGTGAATTAAGGATCATCATTCACATATATTGTAATAGTGTAAGGATCAACTCTAGCCTTCCAAATTATTCAATCTTTCAAGATCAAGATCCAAGCAAGAGTGAAAGCCATCAAAGTTCAAACATTACAACATCATTCATATATATTGTAATAGCGTAAGGATCAACTCTAGCCTTCCAAATTAGAGTGAGTAAGGATCATCTCTAGCCTTTAGAATTAGAGAGAAGTAATGATCAATTCTAGCCTTTCAAATTAGAGTGAAGTAAGGATCAACTCTAGCCTTTTGAATTAGAGTGAATCAAGGTTATCTTTACCTTACTTGCAAGTTTGAAGTGTTAATTCTTGCAAGTGAAAAAGAGAAGTGTAAAAGGTTTATCTCTACCTTCAAAGAGAGAAGCTAGTGGAGCAAACTCTTGGTGGGTGAGGCCAAGGAGTGGATGTAGTGCAAGTTTGTTAACACTTGCATGAACCACTATAAATCTCTTGTCTACTCTTGGTGATATCTCTCTACCCTTACTCTCTTTATTTCAAGTATATATATATATATTTGTTGTGTTATAAACTTCAAGAAAAATCTTCTATACACAACTTACAATTTTATTTTGTGAAAAATTGGTAAACTAAGTAAAATAACCTATTTACCCCCCTCTAGGTTCCAACAGATACCATATGCATGGTATTATGTATGGTCCGAAGGAGTAGCGGGTCCAACCTGGCTAGAGGACAAGGGTAGGAATACCATGTCTCCTAGCTTTGGTCGCTTCTACGATTTAGTTTCTCATTTTCTTCCTCATTCTCTCAAACTCTCTTAATTTCTATGTCATCTCTCATCCTTTTCCTACCGAATTATTTATTTTCAAAAATAAATTACATCGGTTGGAAATCTGTTAGAAACATATGAATTTTCTACGGATTTTTAAGGGAACTATTAAAACATTTTACATGTTCACTACTATATACAAATGTATACATTCATACCCACTACCTATACATATAATGTGCAAACAAACTCACACACACTAATATACACATGTACATCAACACATGTTTTTTCATTTCTATACATACATGCACATATGTATTTGCTAGTTCTTATGTGCGTACATATATATGGAGATAGATGTAAGTCTATATATACTACTAGGATACCCGCATAATGCGCCGGTAACATATAGAAATATACAGTGGTAGATATTTGTGGTGGTTAGGCTTTATGATGGCTAAGGAGATAATTTGGTTGTTTAGTTAAGCTTAGACGGTTTACGATAGATTAAGCATCTCATATCAAATGTAGACGGTTTAGAATCGCTTGAAACTCCACTTTAACATATCTAAGGGGCCGTTTGGTTCGCGGAATAAAAATAAAGGAATTGGAATTTGACCAAGGAATTGAAATTCGTAGGAATTTGAATTCATAGGAATTAGAATCCCTAAAAATATATATCTTGTTTGATTAGTATATACTGAAATTGAAAACTAACCAAAAACAAAGTTAATTTAATATGTATAAACCAAAATAAGGTGGGATAAGGTAGGATAGGATGATGGTAGTGGTGGGATGGGTAGGGAAGGGTGGAGTGGGTACGGTAAGAGTTGGAGATAACAATTATATTTTGAGATTCTTTATAAATTTGAAAATTTCTATCCTGAATTCCAAATTCCTTGGTTTAAGAAAATTTTTGGAATGGTCAAATTTCGTTTTATTAATTCCGTAAAACAAACACTTCATATAATTTAGAAATTTTCAATTCCATTTCTACCCAAGTCCTTCGGATTCCTATGAGCCAAACGTCGCCTAATATCCTAGGTAAAGAATTTAGTTTTTTGCTTAATCCAAAGTATCCATTCCATTAAAATTACCAGCCATAATTTAACCACATCTTACTTGCAGGATTTTAAACAAAGTTACGCAAGCAGAAATATCCTTTGAAAGAGAGCACAACAAAAAGAACACAAGTATGCTTTATGGTATTATAACAAAACAGAGCCATGGATGATGAATATTGTCAATAACTAGAAACTTAAGATTCAAAATTTCCTCGCAAGACAAAACCACAAAACTAATCCAAGTTTGCTTTTTACCACAAAACGATCTTAGTTCATTCTCCTGATAAGCTCGTTGATATAATCTTCACGATTTCCAGCATCACCGCCTTCAACATAGTGGTTCCTCTTCTTCTTCAGGCCACCCAAAGGTGCTTTCAGCTTGAATGGCCACAAGAAGTTGTTGGCTTCCTTAAAATGAGAGCCCGCAGTAAGAATCTCGTGAATAAGATCTTCAACACAGATCAACCCGAATTTACCCAAAGCCTGTCATCAACAAAACGGCACTAGTTATCATTACACGCTCATTAGACGGTTATAAGAAAGTACTTAGAAAAAGTAAAGAGTAAAGTGCGAGTATAAGAAAGAGTCGATACTCAGGGATGTATATTAAGGGGTGTTTGGGATAGCTAATCTAAACGATTAAACCGCCTATAAAGCAGATACTCAGATTAGTAGAAACAGCTTATCTCACCATATGATAAGCATAAACAAAAGATACAATTTCATCCGAAATACTTAGAAGTGCTTATCCGCATTGAAAAGTAGCATTCAGCAAGACAGGTTGTAAAAAAAAAGCAATAAAAACACCCCTTAAAAATCAACGAGTTTGAGAACTTATAAGTTTATAATTAAAGAAGTCCCACGAATTTACACCCAATGATAAGAAACCACTGAAAGTACGTTTCTTTTCAGGTTAAATTTGTTGATATAAGTAAATAGCAAAGTAGCAAAAGAGAAAAGTGAAAATAAAACCATACTTGTTCAACAACAGAATTATCGGTCAATGGAATTCTTTGTTTGTTGAGCTTTCCATATCCCCTCTTGTAGATCAACTCTTTGACACTCTTCAAGTTAGGATACCTGTCAAACATTATGTATTCAGTAAACAACTAGAAATGGGTGTGTTTGTGCGTGAGTAGTCTACTTGTCATGATTAGTACCCGTAAGTAACATATGGTTCGACCCTGTGCAGCATGTTCAATGTTGCTTTGTTGACTTTCAAGAATACACCATTAAAAATCTGGTGAATAAAAAAATAAAGATCAACCAGGTGCACATAAAATAGAAGAAACAAGAAAAATGTGACACAGAGAAATTTTTTTTACAACCATATAAAACATATCAACGTATTTTTAAAGAGAACTTGAACCCAGTAAAACATAACATAAAACATATGGCTTTGTGGCATCAAGAATTACCTGTCTCAAACGTAAGAGCTGCAAGATCTTCTTTGATTTTGGGTCCATGGCATTGATACTGAAAATTGCACGCATCAAAACTAGAATATGATTATTAATATCATTTGCAGATGATTTAGATTGTATAAACTTTATATAACATGACACTTACCCACGGATACGAATGATAAACAACATCTTGGCTTCAGGATTCACATAAAATCCACCTTTCAGCCGTGCTTCACGCTTCAACTGAACAAGCTCCTTTTTCTGAATTCAAAAGAAAAAAAAACTAACATATGTCAGCAATCAAAACATTGAATATACATTGAACAGATATATAGTAGACACCAAAACAAGAAACAGCAAGAACGGGTCATACCTGATCTTCATACTCTTTGCTGTACTGTTTGGCCCTATTGAAGATCAATTTCCTGTTAGCAGCATTCTTCTTCTTCAAAAGCTCACCCTCTTGCTTCTTTGCCAACGCCCATTCCTCATTTCTCTTTTGCTTCTTCAATACAGACTCGGGAATCGCTTGTCCCACTTTTTTAACTTCAACCATTTCTTCAAACTAAAACAGATTTATATCGTTAAGTCAAGATGATCTTATCTTTGTCCATTACAAATGCAAAACAAATATTTATCTCATATGAGTCATATCTGGTGCTAAAAGTCATCCGATTTCAAAGCACCCACTACATTTACAAGTTTGCTGACTTAGTTTGTAAGAAAGAAGGTATCTTGAATTAACAGGTCTAAATGCGAAATTTTGTTTGCTACTACATGTCATTATCCATATACAAACCAAAAGACTAATCAAATATGAAAATAAATTATTTCAAAGAGGTTATAGAAGCAGAACCTACGCATCCTACAAATTCGATCACTGGATCGCAAATTCATCGAGAAAAATCTCCTAATGTTAGGATATATAATTATAAATTGAGTGCTTACAGTAATACGTAGCTATATGACATTCATTTACAAGCATATAACTTCGGGATCAAAATGAGAACGATACTAATTGTATAGCAAATTATACGACAACTATCAAGCAAATGGAACAAATTAAACAGAAACACATTGCAATAAATTCAACAAAAGTCTATATTTATTCGAGATTTAAGTATGCTAGGTTTAATTCTTACAATAACAACGATAGATAGAACATAACATATACGATTCGGAAGAAACTGAATATTCTAAATTCGAAGAGATTATGTACAAACAGAATCATACACAAAATAAACAATAAATGATTCGAGAAAAGAGCTAGAAACTTACGATGATGAAATTTAGGATTGTAAAAGATAACCGGAAACGTCACCGGCGGGAAAGGAGCCGTCTGTATACTGTAAGTTATCGAGCTCGGAAAAGAAATTGGGAATTAGGGTTTTGTAGGGTTAGTTTGTGATAGTTAAGATATGGGCTTATCGTTGAAATAGTCAAATGGGCCTGATTGTTTAACAAAATAGGGCCAGAATTATTGGCCTGATATGTTTTTTTTTTCAAATAGAAAATAATTTTTATTGAGTTGTTTTTTTTTTATCTTTCAAGAAAAAAGTATGTCAACTAGCATTTTGCTATGTAACCAAAAAGGTAACATTAATGGATACAGTTAAACTATTTTATATTTTAATTATGTGACAAAAAGGATAAAAGATTATAACCAAGTATTTAGAAAGAATAATTAGGGGTGTAATCGAGCCGAGCCGAGCTGAGTACTGGCAGGCTCGAACTCGACTCGTGATACAAAACTCGAGCTCGAAACTCGACTCGAGCTCGACCGAGTTTTACATTTCAGGCTCGAGCTCGAGCTCGATCAATACTCGACAAACTCGAGCTCGACTCGAACCTTTATAAATTTTTTTAAAGTCATTAATAGGTTTCAGTTTTCATATAAAATTCCAAATATCCTGGTAAAAATATAACAACAGAACAGTACTAAAACTACAAAATACAGTCTAAGTGGAAAAAATAGAAACATCAAGTCATGAACAATAATCTAAAATATGTGTTCCGGTAAACATCTAATTTTTTTTAATCTTCACATCTTGGCTTGCTTCATAAAGACGTCGAACGGGAATCACGAACACCGAACAATCACCTGTAAATCATCAATTAAAAGCACCCCAATTAAAAACAAAATCCAACAAAAAATAACTACCAAATAAAGCCAAACAGCCCAACTAAATCCCATATATGGGTGGATTTGTAGTAGCCCAACTAAAGATAATTTAATGACAAACATACGTACAGTAAAAAAACTCTTATATGAAGTGCAAATTCACAAACTCAAAACACAATTGCATCTAGATGTGATCAAACCTATTGGATCAAACACAAGACTAACCAACTATAAAAAGATAAAACAAACGAGTTATTTAACAACAGAGAATAAATATGACATTTCTTACCTACACCATCAAAAGATACTCACTTACCTGTGAACTAATAACAAGAAGTTTGAAATTTGTACTCCTACTTTTATTTACTTAAATGCATAGTTGGAATGTGATGGACGGTTCTGTAGGAGTTGTGATTCTTTGGGCTTAGCTAATTTTTGAATTAATTATATTACCTTGAGTATTTTATTCTTATATTTACACAGGTTCTTTCTGGAATTCTGGTTGCACCTTACATTGCTTTAATGGTGTTTGGAGAAATATTCTGGATGGGTATAGATTTCTTGAAGCAAATAAGTAATTCCAAATACTATTAAAAGTTCAGCACTTTTAAACACTTTATAGAATGGGTATACAGTGTACTCTCCTCAGAGCATCCATGTTTGAACCATAAGATTTAGGATGCTTTTAGTTTATTCAGGAAACATACCAATTAAATTCATACAATCAGATTACAACTAAAATCTAATTAAAAATTCACACACACAGTTGAAGAAAGCAGTCAACTAATCAAATGTCAAGTTTAAACATAGATTAATTAGAGTCAAGTGAAGTACCTCAAAATCGCCTAATCTCCCTGCTACACGAACGAGGAAGAAAGCAGTCAACTGTTATCGAAATGTCGCTTGTCGAAATGTAGTTACCTGTTACATCATAGTAGAAAATAGAATGGTGAATCAAAACAACTGTTGTCAAAATGCCGATTGCTGAGTAATCAGAGTCAAGGAAACTTCGTAACTAAAATCTCTGGTGAAGGTGTTGACGGTGGAATTCGAAAAAGAGCACCGCCATGGAACAACAGGACCGCCGTGGAAGAACAACAGCTCCGTCGTGGAAGAACAGCAGCGCCGTGGAAGAACAACACCTTCGTCGAGTGTTGAGTGTCGACTCGTGGAAAGAGAAAACAAGGAAGGAGGCTGGAGGCGGACGCTAATATGATACGTACAATATGGATTTAGGGCTAAATGCTTTTAGGGTTAGTTTTGGTTTTACTTTTATGGTCAAATATGTAATATTAATAATTATTGAAGGGTAAAAAAGTCTTTTTATAAATACTCGATTAGGCTCGCGAGCCTAACGAGCTGAGTATAATGAAGCTCGAACTCGACTCGGCTTACTACTCGAGTAGCTCGAGCTCGAGCTCGACTCGGTAACAACGAGTCGATTTCGAATATTTTTCGAGTCGATCGCGAGATGTCTCGGCTCGATTACACCCCTAAGAATAATGCATCCTTATGTGGCATTTATTTAACTCACCAGATCCATTATGAATATAAAGTATGCATGATATAAATCAAGTAAACAAGAGATATAAGACATTGGTGACTTAATAAGGGTATGCTGGTGGTTTTCATCACCTTACATGTATGCAATAAAAAGCCAAGAGAGAGTCAATATGTGATATGGACTTGACCTTCTACATATTGCCAAGAGCATGTGGCATGGGAGCCACTAACCCTTTTAACCCCTCCCAAATTTCATTGACCTATGGTCTTTCTTGGCCACTTGACCTCGTTGCCCCGCCACAGGCTGGGACCGATGGATGTTCATCGCGAAGAGAGAGTTATCATTTTGACATGCCACAAGGCGTCACACCTCTATTCTGCATGATTTTATATATTATAATTGTTGAAATCTTATTTAAATTAATTTTCTTCTTCCATCCCACTATTTGTTTCTTTATAAATACCATCTCATTCACCGTTTTGTTACTCACATACTTCACAACTTTTTTTTTTTATGTTTTTTAAATTTCAACCGTCTTATACTCTTTTTTTCTTACAAATAAATCATAACACACTGTAACTATCCGTCATGCTACATGCTCTTATAATATTATGATTGTTGAAAGTTTATTAAAATTAATTCTTTTCAAAATCCATTCCATCTAGATTAATGATGTAATATATTGTTTCTATATATTTACTAAGTTCAAATTAATAATTTAATTTTTATAAATATAAAAAATAGGGAGAAGATGGAGGATAGGAGGAATAGCTAGAAGGATTTTGATTTTCTTCGATGAAAAAAAAAATATGAAGGGGAGTCATTTGATACTACATAAGAAAAAAAGAAAAAGAAATATCTTCATACAAAAATCTCTAAGCCCATCGCATCGGGTCGCGAGGGAGGGCTTTGAGGGCCGGTCACACGATGGAACACCATCGCCCCCATGTGTGAGGAGTTGCTCACGCTCACTTGTGTGAGCCGGGTCGCGCATGTGAGGGAGATTTGTGAGAGAGAGGTGTTTTTTTTTGTTTTTTTTTTGTGATGTGAAGCATGTGATTGATGCAGGGGTTTGTGTGATGTGATGAGAAAATGGTGGGATGCTAATGTGGCTGTGTGAAGGTTGTGATGGATGTGGATAGTCTAAGTGAACCTTGAGCTCCGTGTGAGAATGAAAAATGTGTATGTTGGTACCATGGGTGGACTTACATAATTGATCAACCAAAATCCATCCTAAGATTATCTATAACGTGCTCGTCACCACTCAACCTTGTGCGTGTAGTAGCACCACACCCACTGCTACCACTACAAGAAAAAACGTTTTTTTGCGACTTAAGTTTTTTGCGGCGACATATATCGCCGCTAAAACCCCGCTAAACGACAAAAATTGGGACCACAACCATCTGATTGAAACATGTCGCCGCTAAAGACTTTTTGCGGCGACACATGGCGCCGCTACAGGACATTCCATCCTTTTTTCCCCCCCGAAAACCATGGCGGGATAATTTCCCTCCTAAAAAACTTAGTGTCGCTGCAAATAATCATTTTGTCGCCGCTAAAATGTCGCTGCAAAAGGCTTTTCTAATTTTCTTTATTTATTTAAATTTTCTTTATTAATTAATTATACGTGTCGCCGCTAAAGGCGTCGCCGCAAAAACATTTACGAGATATAGGGTTTAATCCTCCTTCTTTCTGCCATTTACTTGCTGCCGTCTCTCTCTACCTCTCCGTCGACGACGCCGCCACCCGGAGCTCTCTCAGCCGTCGACTCGCCGCCGCCTCTCACCATCTCGCACCCGCTCCCTCTCACCGTCGAACTCCTCTCGCCCTCGCTCCCTCTCACTGTCGAAACTGCCACCGCCTCTCACCACCCTTGAAACCGCCGCCGCCTCTCCCTCTCGCCGGCGACTTGAGGTTGAGGTAAAAATCACTTTTTTTGTTTATAAATCTAGGGTTTTTGTTTTTAGATTCTTATATTTTTGTTTTTTGTTTGTTACAAGTTATCTCCTCCTCCTCTATTTGCTGCCGCCGTCGACCACCTCCTGCCGCCGCCGCTGCCGCCGGTCATGTTCGTGGAATGGGAAGAACATTAAGTTCTTCATCCGTATCTGCTGCACAATCTACCGCACAATCCTAGTCTACAGGGAGATTATATACACAAGCCGAGGTAGATGTCATGCTTGCGTCTCATTCTTCTGATATCTAGCAGGTCCGGGAGGAGATGCATATTAATTCTCAACGTACACAAACAATATTTGAAGCATTACGTGCGGCAGGTATAAATTTCGATATTCCCTCAACTTCCCGACATGAACCAAGCACTGATTTGGCTTCTCGTGATGAAGCGTCTAGGGATCATGAGGATTAGTCTATTAGTTTGTTAGGCGACGTTGTGATTGTCTAAAAACGTTTATGTTAACTTTGAAACTATTGATTGGTATGTATGTTTGTTTTATATAGCTTAAAATGTCGTGTTACAGTTGTTTTGAGTTCTGAAACAGCAGGTTTTTGTAATTGCCCGGTTTAAAATGGGTAGAAAACGCAAAATACAGCAAAATGCTGAAAAAATAATTTTAGACTTTTAGTGGCGACATGTCGCCGCAAAAAGTGTTTAATTATATTTTAAAAATTAATTAATTTAAATAAACATGTCGCCGTAAAATCATCATACGTCGCCGCTAAAAGTTATAATTTATTTTTTAAAATAAATTAAAATTGTCGCCACAAAAAAGGACATGTCGCCGCAAAAAATTGTCCACATGGCACTTGATGGGTCCGTTGTGTGTCGTCGCAAAAAGTCAAACCTGTCGTCGCAAAAAACTTTTGGGTACGAAGCTTTAGCGGCGACTTTTTTGCAGTGACCTGTCGCCGCTAAAAACCTATCGCGGCGCATTTGGAGTTTTAGCGGCGAATTATGACGCCGCAAAAAGCCTTTTTTTTGTAGTGTACATGCCTACGTGGTAGAGGCCATCACCTCACCAACAGTTCCACCATTACGCACCCACCTTTCGTAAGACCGGCTTTTAAGGTAATCAAGTTTGAGTACTTAAATGTAATTTAGTGAAGCTTACGGGATTAAAGTGAGCTTAACCTAAATGGCTGCCACACTTTGTTTATACGAAACTTTCAATCGTGAGTTTTGTGCATGTAGTGTTCTTGCATTAGTTGATAGAGAAGACATCGAGGATCATCAAACCGAGGGGTTGATTAGAGTGTTCATCATCAAGTAAGTACCTTTAATCCGTATCTATGCATTTCATTTGATTTTATAGCAAGTGTTAGAACATAGAGGGGGGGGGGGGGGGGGGTGAATAGGTTCTTTAACTTAGTTTACCAATTTTTACACTTATAAAAATTATAAGTTGTGTTAAAAAGATTTTTCTTGAAGTTTATAACACAACAAATATATATATACTTGAAATGAAAAGAGTAAGAGTAGAGAGATATCACCAAGAGTAGACAAGAGATTTATAGTGGTTTATGCAAGTGTTAACAAACTTGCACTACATCCACTCCTTGGTCTCACCCACCAAGAGTTTGCTCCACTAGCTTCTCTCTTTGAAGGTAGAGATAAACCTTTTACACTTCTCTTTTTCACTTGCAAGAATTAACACTTCAAACTTGCAAGTAAGGTAAAGATAACCTTGCTTCACTCTAATTATATAGGCTAGAGTTGATCCTCACTTCTCTCTAATTCTAAAGGCTAGAGATGATCCTTACTTCACTCTAATTTGGAAGGCTAAAGTTGATCCTTACACTATTACAAATGATATAGAATGTAGAAGTAGTGTTTGAACTTTTTTGGCTCACTCTTGCTTGGATCTTGATCTTGAAAGATTGAATAATATCAAAGTATATGAGCTTACAAGATCTTGTATATTTTCTCCATATTTCAGATTGCAAGAGCTTAGTGAAATCACAAGACTTGAGTTGGTTTAAATAAGGAAAAAAGGTGAAAGTTCAAAAAGTGTCCAGACAGTCCACGGTCGATCCACGGTCGACCGTGGCTTCGACCGTCGGCCTGCTGGAACTTTTTGAGTCTTTCAATTATAGACGTTGGCCTTTTACCAAAACCACACACAACCCATTTTTATCATTTAAGTGCACTGAAAAGAAGTCTTAGAAAAGTTGGGTTGGTGCCATACTTCTTATGTTTGAATTTAAACGCCAAATACGAAGTTTAGAAGCCAAATGCATAAAGCATGTTGGACTTTTACTTCTTTGAAAGATTCATTTTCCTAAATTTGGTGTTGTATTGTTTCATAGAAAGATTGTGTTTAGTATTTGCCAAAATAAGAAGTCTTGTACTTATTTAACCAAGCTTGTGATTTTTATAAAAAGTTTGTTAATTTTTATAGAAGTTTTTATAAAAATAATTTTATAAAAACTTAAACTTGTTTAATTGTAAGCTTATATATTTCAACCTCTTTTTTGTAGATATCTTCGTCAGCAGCTTTGAAGATGTCATCTTCACTTGTTGAGTACGCGTTTGGTTGACTTCAAGAAGAACAAGTTGTGGGCTATGCAGTGACGGACGATTCACGGTCGACCGTGGGATCGACCGTGAAGGCTGAATGTTTACTTTTATCTTGTTATCTTCTTTTCTTGTTGAAACAAAGTCTTTATTTGTTTATTCTTCACTTAATTATCAATTTGAGGTTTGTTAATATTGAAGAATATAGATATGAACATATGAATATTTTTGATAAGCAATAGTATCACATGTTAATATTTTTATCATCATCAAAACAAGGAGTGCATTTTTAAATGTATGACCATGTATCCACCAACAGCAAGATTATGGTTGTTCTTGGTGCTTATTCGATTAAACATTACCCTATGATACGGTTCGACATTGTTGAACTTTCTTCACCAATTGAATTGGTTTTTGATGATTAAACTTGAAATTGACATTAGGGTTTTTATCCTTGATGTAATCTAAGAACTTTGCAATATGAATCATGTGTTTTGAGGTCAAGAATCCATGATCGATTTCTGTTTTTGGTCCTGTCGTCGTGAGTTTGGCATGAAGGGAGGGGTCTTGCCATCTTCACAATGGCGTGAAAGGGAGGGAGGGTTCACTATCTTCATATGGCGCGAAGGAGGTGGCTTCACCAACCTGATCAAGCGTGGGAGAGGAAGAGGTTTTGCCAGCCCCATCTCAACGTTGTCTCATTTCACAGTTAGCTAGGAGCATGTCGCCATCTGCACTTGGCGTCGCCAAGTTGGCGCAAGCTTAGGTCTGTTGTGACTTTCATGTTTAGTTTCCATAATTCGATTCTTTACGCGTGTTCGTTTATCCATTTAGGGCTCACGGTGGACCTTTGACGATTTGCTCGGTTATCACTCATGGTCTTCATGTGAGTTTAGTAGAATTTACAACACCTGAGTATGAAGATAAAACCTAATTTTTGAAATGTAAACGGTTATATAGTAATTGATGAAGATCTTATTCACGAGATTCTTACCGCGGGCCCTCATATACTATAGTTTGATTTAGTAATTGGTGCCAGCAGATGTTTTATATATTTGTTCTATTTACAGTTTTAAATTCTATAATAGTTTTTGAATAGTTACGGTAGTAGCATTATGATTTGTTATTGTTACGGTAAGTATACATTATTATCCAAAAAGTTTTTATAAGTGGTGAAATATGAATATCACGATGTTAAACTTTTCTATCCTCAAATTAACAAACCACCATATACCTATTTATGTTTTTCCATATCTTTCATTGGTTAGCACCATGTCTTACCTATCAACTTGTGAGTTAACGTCAAATAGCAACCAATTCTCCAACAAACATTCCTAATATCAACAATACAACTTTTTAGTACTTGTCACTTTGCTCATATTACGAAATAAGCCAATTTATTTGACCATCTTAGAAAGACAAATCAAGCTTGGCATGATTTAATAATGTATCAAGTGTGCATGTCAACCAACCTGGCCTATACCATCGAAAATGTAACGTATTAATTAGGTTTTCTCTTTTAACAACAAGAAACACGCATACCCTAAACCTACTTTTAAATCTAGATCTTTTGTTCACAACATAACTAAAAGCCATAAATATGAAGAACACAATTCAAATTTCTTGATACCGCTGAACTACAGACTCTTTCGTCTATTAGACTTATCATCTCATAAGGACGGAAGTTGATTGTGATACTTATATGAACCTATGTGGTTATTTAAGGAGGAATGATTCCTGAATAACACTCATTTACCATACACCAAAAAAGTAATTGTTTGAACCATAAAAATATTAAAATGCGAGTAGAAACTAACTAGTAAGTTTGTGAGTACATAAATATCGTAATTGTTGTGTATGACAAATTAATACTTAAAATGTGACCAACGATGTTGACCAATATGCACTTCTAGGTCTATTTGCATTTTTCGTACAACTGATAATGTTACGTTCTGCACTTCATTGTAATTGTACATTTGTACAGTATTATCTTCTAACTTTATTAAGGAAATTCAATACATGCATAAGTCGAGTCAAGCTTGAAAGTATCAATTACTTCACCAAGTACAAGCTTGAGTCAAAAAACTAAGAGTTGATCGAGCTCGAGTTTTACACCTCGAAGTGAAACTTGATAGAGCTCAATGCCTCGACTTGATTATAGCTCTAGCAAAAATCGCCTATTTATTGGCATATAATTTGTTGGATAACTACTTGCAATCCAACATACACAAGTATGCCGCTATTTATTGGCATATAATTTGTTGGATAACTACTTGCAATCCAACATACACAAGTAGCTACTAATTGTGGGGTGTTTTCTGACACCCCAACTAAAATAGCCAAACAAGATTCTAGTTTCTACCGGTAAATGTTACTGTGTTTATTTGTTAATTTTCATTCCAGTCTTGCTCTAAAACGATGGGAAAGCTTGTTTGATGGATCAATTTGTTTTTCTAGAATGGGCTAGCCCTAAGATTTAAGGTTTATTACCAACTTTTTATCTAGTAATAACTTATAATTATCAATGTTTAATTTATTAATTATTAAATTATATGATTATAGTAAAAACAAAATTTTTAAAAAGTAATTTAATTTTTCAAATTGATTTTTAGGTTTACGCTTGATTTAGTTTGTTGATTTTATGTTATAATTTTGGTTTGGTAAATGCTTTGACTTTCTACAACATATTTATTGTTAAATATTTAAACTTTATGTCCTTAATGTATATGTAACATCTTTAAATCGGAAAGACATATAAAAATAAATACCAAATTGGTCTTTTTTAAACTTTAAGTCCTTGACAATTTTAAAATGAAGATATATATATATATATATATATATATATATATATATATATATATATATATATATATATATATATATATATATATATATATATAATAAACTGGTTTTTTAATTAATATAATCAATCATTTACTACACTGTATAAAATGTTATGAAAACCTTACACTTTGTTGGAATAAAAAGATGTAATTATATATGATTACACTAAAAGTCTATTTAAATCTATTATGTATGTGTTTACATTGTGTTGATGTATGTATATTAATAAAACATTATTAAATTTTTAAATTTATTAAATAGGTTTATAAAACATTGTAAAACTATAAAGTTGTATATAAAGTATGATATAAAAGCATGTAACAATTGTGTATATAAAAGGCAAAAATAAATAAGTCATAAGAATATTATGGAATTTTTTTATTAAGAAGATAAAGAAGAAAAAAAATAGTAATTCAATAAAAGTTTAGATGAGTGTTTAAAGAAAATATGATGTACGGTAAAATGAAGCAAAAAGAAAAAACAGAATGAAGGCGGGCCACGTCGAAGAAAAGGAAAAAAAAAGAAAAAAAACAAAGAAGTAAGAATTGAAATCAGGTCAATGGGATGGGAATATGGAATAGCACACCTCCCAAGTCATCTATGCTCTAATGTAGCAATATTATGTGATCTTAAATAATTAAATGAAAGTCGGCGCAGGTTAGAATTTCCCACGTATGAACAGTAGAATAGGCGTAATATAAGGGTTGTCAATTGTATTATATATAATGAGTGGTGCTGACGCGCTTTGCTGCGTATTTAGTCTGATTAGTAACTTCGATAATCGTTTTATATATAATATATTTCAGTATAAATTTTATTTGTTTTTACTGGTGTCTAACGTATATACTCTATAATTAAATTTCTTCTCTAGTCGTCCATATTTACCTTTCTTTTTATATTACCTAGAAATTTGAAATTGAACATTAAGCAAATAATTTGTAAACTACCTATCAAAAAGAGTAAAGAAGTTATATAATAACTATCTTTTTAGTTTTTTAGAATCATTTGCATATCTTTAAAGAAATTTTAGTATTAAAAAAAGTTAAAAGCTACATATAAAATTGAACAAAAATAAATTGCGTCACTCCTGAGTATAGTGAAATGGAAGGAAAATTTAATAATAAGATTAAATAAAATTAAACTTTTAGAATAATAAATGAAAGGAAATTAAACAAAAATGAGATTAAATAAAATATAAACGAATGTGAAGATTCTAAATTGTAAAAAAAAAGGGGGTAGAAAAGGTAAAAAGGGAGAAATAAAGGGGTTAATAAAAAAAGAAAAAAAAGAAAAAAAAGAAAAAGAAATGAAGCAATTATGTTTTGATCTCATGACCTTAAGCAAAAAACCCACCAGCCTTACCAACTTAGCTACTTGACATTTTAAACAAATACCGCATAGACATGTATATAATAAAGAAGGGGCGTAGGTTAGAAAAGCCCAGGAATGATTAGTGAAACCGGTACATGATTACTCTTCACAATTGTATATATATAAATTCTTCAAGAAGACAATGACACCTTGTTGTTGAGTCTCATTTTTCAATAATGGTAACAACCTTTTAAAAGAATGGGAGTTGATTCTTCCACTTATAAATTTGAT
Source organism: Pulicaria dysenterica (assembly GCA_947179395.2). Taxonomy (NCBI): domain Eukaryota; kingdom Viridiplantae; phylum Streptophyta; class Magnoliopsida; order Asterales; family Asteraceae; genus Pulicaria; species Pulicaria dysenterica. Next base: position 6,624,861 of record OX359291.1, on the reverse strand, counting down.
TCATCCATTAAAGGTACAACATCTTTGAAGCTATGTTACAAGTTAGTGAAATATGATTTATAGTGGATGAATTAACTTTATAAGTGGAAATATCATCTTCCTAGAAGAATTTCAGGGTGAACCCAAGAAGGCAAGAAATTTTCTTGAACTACAATCCAAACGTACTATCTACGGAATTATCTTTATTTTTTTTAATAAATCTGATAAGATAAATAATATGATAATTCATCAAGTACCTCTAGCTGTCTAGTCAAGTAATATAACGAATCAAAATGACGCGGAATATCGCATACTACTATTAATTAATTGTTATATAATTTGTTGGATAAGGTTTTTTTTGTATCTCAGTAGTCATTACTATATAGTTTCTTAAATGAATATATATAACAATTAATAGTAGTTGGTATTCATGCCTCTCTATAGTAAAAATTGGTTTATTTCGATTTTGAATAACGAATAATACTTTCATAAGTTGATCTACCTCTCGAAAGTATATAAGATGTTTTATATCTTCTACTAATTTGATGAATGAACCGTCAAAATCAAAGGATTAGGCGAAGACGGAGAATTAGTAATTTTTAAAACCTGGTTTTTTAGTTGACCCAGTATGACGAGCGAGTCACACGTTAACCGGTGCAAAAGCCGGGACAACTTCGAAAATTATATTTCAAACATTAACAAAACATAACAACATCAGAGATTGATGTCCCCATGTTTACAAATAATACAGACACAAGAAATACAACAATTATCCATAAGTTCACGATCAATCCAGACATATCAAATCAAGGATATTGGGACACTGGAATGTGCCTTAGGTCTTGTTTAATTATTATGTGGTTTAGTTTAACATTAAAAAAACTCCAAAACCAAGTCATAAGATATCGGTTCGACCATAAACTGGCTGGTTCAATCTAAGTTAATAAATGGCAACAAACTGGTCTAGTTGAACCGTCCTCCCTACCGGTTCACAGGTCAATCAATTCAACCGATGAGTCAACCCGAATTTTAAAACATAGAGAATTAGTATTATATTGCACATGTTAATAATTGAGTACATAGAAAGATAACATATGAGGAAGTAGAAAATTCCACTGTATATATATATTCAACTTCCACACTTACAAAGTCTAAAACAAGAAAGATGGCAGAAAGATGATGAGGAACAAAAAGTGAATGAAAACTTGCAGTTAATCAACATGCAGATGTGGAATTATGGAGAGAGAGAGAGAGAGAGAGAGAGAGAGAGAGAGAGAGAGAGAGAGAGAGAGAGAGAGAGAGAGAGAGAGAGAGAGAGAGAGAGAGAAACCACAGCATTACTGTTGTTTCAGTAATAACTATAATGACAACATCATTACTTGGTCTTAAAGTATAGTTAGTTGAAAGGTCCAGTCAAAAGATTGTGTTTTTAGTCTGTTGTTTAAGTAATAAACTAATAACTATAGAGACAAAATGACCTAAACTAAAGAAGAGATCTGTGAGAATAATCACAGCATATACTTCTTTATGTAAAAGCAAAAAGGGACTTCAATTATTAACATCTTGAATGAGTCTTTAGTATATTCGGTTGCATCAACTACTTGCATGTCCTATTAATTCCTATGAATATGACAACTTTTTTAAAGTCCTTTTGCTTATTCTCAGAATCCTACTTCTATATGAGATAGATCTATATGAAGAATTAATTATAATGCTTATGCGGATATAGTGTGCAACTTATTTCAGTTGAATGCATAAATCTGTTTAATTTTATGTTATTGTTTGGACTTTACTTTTAGCTTTTGGACAAACCTAAAAATGTTACCTGGATTATCTCAAATTTCCTTTTTAGGTACCTAACTTCTTTTTAGTTAATTAGAAGGAACCCAACTTATAACTTTGATCAAAAATCAAGTTTCATTGGAGTTCCGGTTAACAGATGCCTAGTCTATAGGTTAGACAATACATACTAATGTCTGTCATGACTATCTGTCACGTTAGCTTTTGTAACCTATAACTATTACATAACTAAACAGTCCTAATAATAACTGTCATAACTAACTACAGTATCACCATCACTATATTTGTGGACCTACGTAATTATTATTTTAACTAATTTGATTGGTTTAAAAAGTTAGATAACGTGCCTTTTGAGCTCGTTACTAGGACGACGAGCCAACAAATGACTAGCATGTCACACACATTGACGAGCTCCACTACGTGTGGTCTTATGCCTACATAGCATGTCACATCAACCGTCATGTGGATAATATTTAGGAAATATTGCACAAAAGGGTATTAGCGTTAAGTCTGGTTTCTACTTAATGTATTCAACTTCTTATTTTCAATAGATTACTTCATCTTCATTTTTTTAGTTTCAAGGTAAGAAAATCGACTGTACCCAACTAGTGAAAAAGAGTCAAAAGATGCCCACTTTGGTCAAAGTTATAAGTTAGATCTTTAGTAATAATTATAGAGTTTGATAGCTCAAATAGAAATTGAACATAAATTGGATACCTTTTAGCAAATCTACCCTTTTAACTTTTTTTACCAGCAAGTCAACAAGGATAGACCACCATGTGAAAATCACATGCCTTTATGCTAGCAATAAGACAAGAGAAAGTATCACAAAAGCAAAACAACGTATAAGGGAATTTCAACGAATAGAACAAAGGAATCTTGTTTTTAGCAGTTAATTTTGGTTCATGAACAAAACCTTATACCCGATTTTAATTAGCCTTTGAATTCGCTAAAGTAATGATAACGAAAGATACCTTATCTGCTGACTTTAATCAGGATTCTGATTGAGTAATATCAACGCATCAAACACCTAAAAGAAACACCAAAACATCAATGGAAAACCATACACTTGTCCCACAATTCATGTCATGTAATTTATATTTAGAAAGTTTCCATTACCAGAAGCAATAATCCATTCCTAAAACTGTACCCGTCGCCATCCCTCAGAAAGTAGATGCCTCCCAACCACAAGCAGAGACGTATTAGCATACTGCACGCCTTCATAAGGTTAAAGCTTTAGAAAGCATCACTAGCCAAGAGACGGATACATTTAGTTATGCTAACATCATTATCCCAATAAAAGTAAACAAAATTAGATTAAAGAATCATAACAATAATTAGACTATCATATATATGATCTGCAAGAATAGCATTTCAAAAATAATATCAATAATCCCAGGCAAGTAAGTGATAAGATCATATACATGCCTAATGGAAATTAGAGATGAGTAAGCCAATCATCTCATAGACATTTGGTACTTATCTTTATAAGAAATTGAAAAAGTATACTCTATACAATTACAAGTCATATCTAGTTGCAAAAGCTAAAATAATTACATGAACAAAATTCATCCCTTTAGAACTTGAGGTGTGATTTCATAGCCAAAAATGAGCTTAATAACAGAATTACCCAATATACATTGATTTCCAATCTTGATTGGATACATTAACAAATTCGCTAAGATCCTAACAGCGAGAAAAACTGTGATAAGTAATCAAGTAATCCTTGAGGAATGGGAAATACCATTCCTGAACTGCTAAACATATTCCGGGAAATGAATATCATATCCATTCCAGCTAGCTTATTGCAACTCCAAGTAAATGACAAAGACTCCCTTCAGCAATCCCATGATTTACCTCTTAGAACATGAACATGGATTTGGTGGTACATCTTTAAATTCGGAGGTATCAAATAGCTCCATAAACCTCTGATCTGAAATTCTAGCCTTGGCAGCTGCAAACCTTTGATATTCATCAAAAATTGATGTCAGGCACCATCTTTGAATTTTTCTAAGGCATCCCACTAGACAGCCAGTTCGGTGCTGAAACAACAATTAGCTATAAGTACCAAGATTTATAATATAAAATAAACAATATTACAAATTAAACAATATGACAGCATGTCTCATTGCTTCATACCTTGCCTCTTTTGCAATGAATCAACAATGGATGATTTCTTACATCTGCAAAACCCCAAAAATAAAATAAGAAAAAGTGCAAGCAGCATGCTTTCTGAATTCAGTGTGAACTAATCAATTTAATAAGTTTAATGACATAAATTGCATTACCAAGAATAACTTTTAATGCTTCACGAATTGTATCTTCAGGAATATTGACAAATGGTTCCTGCAGAAGAATTGCTATGATTAATATCACATATCCCATAATTCTTTTTGAATGGTTCATTGCTAAAAATTGTAAATACCAGATGAAAATAACCCATACCACAAATATTTATGAAATATAACAAATTAGTGTCATTTTCACTTCTAAACTTCAACATGGGTCTTCAATAATTCTAAATAAATTTATGAATCAGAAAACTGGATAAGCCTAGAGACAGGAATGAGAGCCTTAGTTGACTCTATGCTTAACAAGTCCAACATAGTTATGTGCTTCTAATGATGAACTGGTTGTTCCAATAAAAGATAAAACCAGATAAGTGTTTTATATACCAAAAGCATTCTTAAATCAAGACTTTTATACAAACACCTTTTAGTAAATCAAGAAATAAGATCCTGCAGGTAGGAAAATGGCAGAACCAACTTAAGATTAGATTTGAAGCTAACAAAGTTCATGTGCTTGGAAGTCTCAGAATGTAGTCCTGGGGTACCAATGGTCCCAAGAAACTTTGAATATTTCGTGCCATATTAAAGAGAAAATCATTGAACTTTGATTTTTCATTAAATAAGAACTTTGCCACTAGCTTTGATAAGAAAGGGGGAATCTTGCACCCTTACAACCGAAGATGAGGTTCACCTTCGGAATGATGGAGCAACGAATGCTTTTAAACTTCAATTATATAATAAAGCCAAAGATATATACAGTCACTCAGTAACCAAATAAACTGTATAATTTCAAGCATCATACTGCATAAGTTTCACAGATTTCGAAGAAGATAAGAAATCCAAGATTTCATAAATTCAGAAAGAACAGCTTAGCCGAGAATTGTTCTGATATGAAGAAACAGAAGCAAAGCAATTGAGTCGACATAATCTATACCTTAGTGCCTTCAATTCCAAATTGAAACAAATGAATCCCATTAGCCTTCAAAAACTCCACGTTATGCTCCGGATATGGTTCAGGGCACAAATATCTAGAAACACAAACCACCAAAAAAACCCGTCAGATTTGATCTTAAAAACAAAAATAAATATGCAAGTTGGTCGACAGCAGCGTAAGGACTAATCATCATTCTAGCAATCAGGACCAAGTACAAGGTTTAATGAATAAACAATACTATCCTGGATTCAGTTCTCAGAAGTCAGAACAGAACAGAAAACACAATTATACAGCAGGATTAAGAGAGTGACATACACAATCGAGCGAAGGCCTAGGGTTTTGAGAAACGAGAAATTGGCGGTGTCGGGGAATCCGGAACGGAAGACGCCATTATCGACCATGGAGAAATTGAGTGGAGGTGTGTAGAGCTCCTCGCCATTCGAATCGAACATCTCAGTGGCCATGGGTGATACCTTGGTTACGGATTGAAGTTGATCGATTTCGATGGTTCGACAGATGTCACGCTCCAATTGGTTGAGTTCCGGGTCCACTTTCATGGCAAGAAGAATGAGAATCAGATGGAAGCTTCAGAGAGATGAAGGGGGAAGTGTGTAGATGGCGGTTACAATAGTTGCAGGAATGTGGTGGTTTTATAGGGTGTGGGGGTAAGGGGAGACGGCAGGAGACACGTGTCAGATGATGAGAGGCTAGTCAAAAAATAGCATAGAGGTGACGGCTTTCTTACTTTTTTTTTTTTTTTTTCATTTCGTGGAGAGGTCTATATTTGTGTTCCCAATGCAACTTCTTTTCTAGATGAGAAGAACTTGGTGAGTAATCAAGGTGTTACTTCGAGGATCTTGCTATTAGAACTTTAAACTTCCTTGTATAATCGTACTATCTTAGGCCATGCATATTCGTTTTGGAGAGGGGTTGGGGTTGGGGTTGGGTTTGGGTTCAAAGAGGGGTGTTTCGGGTTCCGTCTCAAAATTTTCATCTTGGGTCCGTCAAACCGAAGGATATTGTAGCCTTTTCTTTATCATTTTTATTTTTCATTTTTTTTTATTTTGTATTGAGAATGAGTAGAGATAAAAATATTTGGGTTGTTTGAATTGATTTGAGTTAAGTGCTACTTGGTTTTTAATTTTTTTGAGTTATAAAGGAAAAAGTAAAAAAAACTGATTTAGAAATATATTTGGGTTGATTTTAGTTGAGAAGAGTGTTACTCATATCTAGGGATAACAATTGTCACCTGATTCAATTATCATCCACCCGACCTGATCCATATGTGATGAAAATGGACGAAGTTAAATGGGTGAATTTCAGATATGGATAACGATTTTTCAAACATGGATGAATCTATTCACCCGAATTAAATTTGATATAACAACAATTTTATATGATTAAGTATAATTTCATATATGTATTTTAACTTTAAAACTTATATATATATATATATATATATAGGGATGAGATCCACTAAAAAGAATCTTATTCTACAAATAGTAAGGAGAGATCTCAGCCATTCATTTTTCAATAACCGCTCCTATAAAATAGACTTTTTTTTCTTTTTATATTAATTAAAAAAATATAGAAAAGGGTATAATAGTAAATGAAACAAAACCAACGTGGGTAGTTTCCAGGAACAACATTTTCGTCCCCCCCCCCCACCCAAAAAATTGATGCACGAATCCGTGAGTTTTGATACACGATAAAAACAAACAATAAAAACCCTAAATCTTGATGCACAGTAAATTCAGAATCAGATATTGAAACCCTAAATACAAGGGTTGTGCATCAACGAGTTCACTGTCCATAGCCATTGAAGCACAACACATAACCAAACCAAACCTCCAACAAACAAATTTCATTGAGAAAAAATGAAAACACGATGAATAAGATTTTCAGTAAGAAAGATGAACAAATCAGATCTGATGTACAAATTGAATACAAAGAATAGCAAACCAGTAGAAGATGTGCATCGAGGGTCAACAAACGAACGGCGACTGTGCATCCGGGGTCAGCGACGGCGAGGTCTTCACAGGGGTGATTAGGGTTTTCGTCGACGAGGTCTTTACAGAAACGTCGAGTGCTTCACCGTTGGTGGTCAGCGACGGCTTCAAATGCGAACTCAGATATGCTTTTTCTTCACGATTAAATAGGTAAAACCAATCATCACTCTGCGATGATGAATCAGTCTTCAATCGATGCACAAACAAACGGAACCCTAAAAATCGCTGCTGTAGATGATGAATCAGTCTTCAATCTGCTATGATGAATCGGTCTTCAATCGATGCACAAACAAACGGAACCCTAAAACCCGCTGCTGTCGATGATGAATCAGTCTTTAATCTGCGATGATGAATCAGTCTTCAATCGCCAAGATCTGTGCCGGATTCTTGTGTGAAGGACTGATTCGAAAGCAACGGCGGCGAAATTTGCGAGTAGCATATAGGAGTGGCGGATGGATGACTACGGCGGTGGTCGCGACTGAAAATCGAACGCCCCTTTAATGAAACAGCCTTGTGCGGTGGTGGAAGGATGAGCAGATGAAGGCGACGGCGTAAACTAGGGTTTCGTGAAGGCGACGGCGTAAACTAGGGTTTCGAGAGGGGAAGGATGAGCAGATGCAGGTAGGCGACGGAGAAGGAGCTAGCATCGCCGGATAAGGAGCATCGCCGGAGCAGTGAGAGGCGGAGGAGGACAGGGAGCGCAAATGGTCGACTTTTGGGTTTTGGAGGAACATTAATCGGGAAGTGCAGAGAGCCAGAGAACGTGGGACGCAGAAGAGAGATAAAAGATTTCAAGATTCCTATTTTGCCCTTTTTTAACTTTTTAACCAACAGGACACGTGTCAACCTCATAATCCTTCTTACTCTTTTTACCCTAATTCTCTTTTTATTTGATCCTGATTCTATATATATATATATATATATATATATATATATATATATACTAGCTAAGCGACCCGTGTATCAACACGGGATTATATAAGTCAATTTAAAATTTATATAGTTTTAAAGAGTCATAACACGTATAGTAAAAATAATTACAAAACATAGATAGAAAAATAAAATCTCGTAAGAAAATAAGAAATGAATAACCATTACAGAATTTTGATATCTATACATAAGATTGTCATTAAATTTTCTGTAAAACCTCTTTATAAACAACATTCATGGTTTTATTAGTATGGTTTCCTTCATCATTGCAAATTAAAACTTTTAACCAATCCTTACTCTTCACTCGAGAAACCGTCACATATAACTATCCATGAGTAAAAACATGTATTTTTAATACTTTTTATAAATACTCTTTATAAGAAATATAAAGTTACATTACACGTGTAAAAGTTTTTAGTATTATATTAATGTGTTTCTCGTGATGGAGCTTTATTCCGACATTGTAAAGACATAACTATAATATTATTGTCGATGTTATAATATCAAGTGTTTTAAATACATTTTTATTAGCCAATTATATATTTGAATATTTGAAATTGTAAACTAACTTTATTAAAAGTTAAATAATGATGACATTCATTTAAGTATACGCAAATTAGATCGCATAAAAATAAGATTCTAACATAGAATATATTATGTCTATACATACGTAAATCACTTAAGTGTGATTTATTGTTCAATTAAATATAATTGAAAACACGAGATCTCACTAAATTCAAATATCCATGTAATAATAACTTTTATTTTATGTATCAAGGTATTAGTTAAAAACTAAGAAAACTTAGACAATTACTATTTTTATATAAAATTTCAAGTTGTATGTGTAGTTACAAAACTCACTATCATGACAGTTGTTTCACTACCCAGTAATTATGTAGAGTTATAGTTTCTGAAGGGTTATTTACTCACAACTAACAATTAATTTTAAAAAGTTCTAACGGTAGTGGTAGTTTTGTAAACAACTTTATGCCGCTAACCATTAGTTATAGTATACTTTAATTTTTTTTATCGAAATACCAAGAAATCAGTGATTATATCGACTACATTATGTAGAGGGAATAACTATAAAAGACGAATAAAATATCCAATAACTACTTAGATGTTGATAAAACAATTAAATTATACTAATTTTTAAAAAAACCTCATATTCCGATAAAATTTATATCAAAACGTAGATAAAAATGAGACGATTACAAATATATAATTATTTTTTCTCAAAACAAAATATATTTGAAGTTATTAAACATAATTTTCAAACAACTTATAATTAATTACATTAATATACAATTTTCTTAAAACCCCCTCACATATTTCATACTACCCCCTTAACAATTTACATTCTACCCCTTCCAATTAATGTAATTATTCAAAAGTAATCGATGAAGACTTAGCATTTGAAGCCCATGTGATGTCATAATGCTTTTATTATCTATTTTTTTAATTTCTTTTTTTAAAATGAAGGGTTGTGATTGGTGAAGAATTTTTAGAAAATGGGAATGATGATGTAAGCATCATTTTCTTTTAATAAGGATATAAGATATATATATATATATATATATATATATATATATATATATATATATATATATATATATATATATATATAAAGATATATAATATTGTGTACGTTAAATTCACACCCACTTCTATAATATTTTGTGCAGTTTTATCGATTATATACATGTAAGTGTCAAAGTTAAATAAACTATGATTCATATCTTTTTTTGAAAGAAAATATGAATTTATATCAATAAAGATCATAAATTATATATAAAAATATGGTATTTTTTTGGGCAAAAGTTCTTTTGACATCTAATGGATATCCATTTACCCATTTAATCCAATGGATATGGATGCGGACGGACGAAATTATTTCAAATGGATATAGATATGGATATGGACGATGAAAAATCAAATAGATATGAATGTGGATATGACGTCACCCGATCAATATTCGGTCCATTGCTATCCCTATTCATGTCCTTATAGATTTTTAATTTTCAACTAGTATTAAACTTTCAACCTTGGATGAGATGGTTTCTCCAATAGGGTTCGGTAATAACCGTTGAATATGAGTTAGGGATGTCTCAACTTAGCTTCGTTTTCAATCTTAATAAACGGATCACTAACTTAGGAATTTAAAACTCTTAAAGGGGTTCGAAAAGGTGATCCATCCGACACATTTTCTTTATATACTTGTCGTTAAGTGCTTCATATTGCTATGCTTGAGGCTAAACAAAGATTATCATGATACGATGAGACGTAAATATATTTTTTATACAAGTCATAGAACATTAATGTTACAATTAGGGGAAATAAGGTAAATCTTTATTGGTTATATTTTAAAATAAATTGAAATGTCTAGAAATTATTTTAAAATCATAAAAATAAAATTTTGATTAAATATGATATTTTTAAAATGTCATAAAGGATAAATATTATAATTGTAAATTATGGTGGACAAATATGATATTATAAGTTTTATGAAAGACATACATAAAATAAATGTTAAAATAATTAATTTAAATCAAAGTCAAGATTGAATCCAATTTTAACAAGAAAAATCAAGTTGTATTTCAATTTTTATTAAAGTGAATGGTTAAGATCATAAATTAAAATTAATTTATTAAAAAAAGATTAGGATCGTAGAATAAATTTGATTGAAATTAGTCTATTTATATTAGAATATTATGTAATATCGTGAATGCGTTGGGTACAATGTGACTTGTTAGATTAGTTATAATCATGATGATATTATCATATGAGAAGTAACAAAACTTGATATCTAATTATGAAGTGAATTACAAATATGCCCATTGTATTAATCAATCCAAACATATATATGACTATATGAGAGACAGAGTGATGAAGGGTCGGGGATGATTTAAGGCATGACGTAAACGTCAATTTCGCCATTTTTTCCGACCTTTAATTATTCACGTAGTCGATCCCAAATAAGTACAATTTTCTAAAGTCGTCCCTTGCCATTATTTAAGGTGTTTCTTTGCTAGTAACAGAAGTCAAAATGGCAATATAGTTTTTTTTTCTGGTTTTATTCTATTACCTTGCTAATCGCCTTCTTTTAAATTGTTGTTGTTCAAAATAAATAAATAAATAAATAAATAATAATACTAATAAAATGTCAAATTTTCTATTCAAAACCGGTTTCTAATTCGACTGAATTCGGTTTTCAAAACAGTTAACTGCATGCTAGAGTTTACATTCGACAAAGTTCCTATACATAATAACCTCTTAATTTCCTCGAAATCCATGATATTTTCTTCCTTAAGGGCAAAGCTATGAACAAATCTAAAAAATACATTTTTAAACGTTTTTTTAAATCTACCTCTAATTTGTATATGACATAACTCAAACCATAACTTTAGATCATGATCAACACAAACTTAAACTACTTCAATACCAGTATATGTATATCCTCCTAAGACGTCTTTTATTGCACCTCATAAATAAGTGTCATTTTTTGCCATATTATTATATACCGAACTCTTAAAACCATGAATTAACACTTGTATAAATAATTTGATATTATAAAATTTTAAAGAAAATGAAACAACGAGATAATTTCTTTTGCGCTCTTTTTTATTATAACCTTTATATTCACGTTAGCGTGGTAAAACAAACATGTCAGGGTAATAGGTTAAAACAATATTATTGTCAAAACAGATTGTTATAAGAACAGTCTTAAACAAGTTTGACACAAAACGAACCATTATAAAACCTTTTTATTAATTGGTTTTAAATCCCAACTTACTGTTATAGGAAAGTATTAAACAAAAATGTATTTAACTTAAAATTATCTATTATGTTATGCATATACATTGCCTCTAATTGAATTTTGAGAAAACTAGATTGTTTTATGATTATAGTTTTTCATGGTAAATAATAATAATAATTAACAATGTTGATTAATTAAAGATTTGAAGCATTAAGAAAGTAGGCCCGAGAAGCCTCGTCCGAATCATGCATGACGAGGCATGCAGCAATGTTTCTTCGTTTTCATTCGAGTTGAGAGTGATTTCAAACAGTTAATATTTTGATATTCTGAATTCACCAATCATTTCAAATCTATAATTTAATTATTTGATGTACTGGGTATCTTTTTATATATTGTATTTATGGGTGAGTTCAAACCAGAACTGTTTTTCGTACGAAAACAGCCAGAATCAAATTTAGCCATTGATTTGATAAGTGGAATTCATGGATGTAGAGCGTGGGAGGATCAAGTGTGGCAGGGTGCATGTGATGAATTCATGGGTGCGTGATGACATTAAAGGAGGGGGAATTGGACGGCTCAGATTGGTTCGGACAGTTTTCGTAAGAAAAACAGTTCTCGTTTTAACTTTTGCTTTGTATTTGTTTCTAATAAATTCACATATTTAATTATCTTCTTACTCACTAAACTATGATATACGGATTCCGCCATTTCGGTCATTAGTTCTTTTTCTCCATCCACTATATTAATTTTGACACTTGTTTAGATGTATTAAGTCGTAGAATAGTTAAAAGTGTAAGTTTGTGGGGTTCCAACTCAAAACCAATTGGTTATGAGAGGAGTAGCCTATGACCCTTATAAAGTTCACTACAAAGTCACACTTCGTCCGATGTGGGACATTACTCAACACTCCCCCTCACGTGTGGCGTTCTTTTTCTTTCTCGCGCCTAACACGTGGATATTTATGGGTTATGTGGAGTTCGTGTGGCCTTTGACCAACCACAGGTGAACCTTGCTCTGATACCATGTAAGTTTGTGGGGTTCAAACTCAAAACCAATTGGTTATGAGAGGAGTAGCCCAAGCTTACTACAAAGTCATTATTCGTCCGATATAGAACATTATTCAACAAAAAGGACATGTAACATCTCCTATTTATGTATTCTTTATAAAAAGTGTTGGTGCATACATGGTCATACATTTAAAAGTGCACTCCTTGTTTTAATGATGATAAAAATATTAACATGTGATACTATTGCTTATCAAAATTATTCATATGTTCATATTTATATTTTTTAATGTTAACAAACCTCAAATTGATGATTAAATGATGAACAAACAAGTAAAGACTTTGATTCAACAAGAAAAGAAGATAACAAGATAAAAGTAAACCCTCAGCCTTCACGGTCGATCCCACGGTCGACCGTGAATCAACCGTCGCTGCACAGCTCACAATTCTTAAACATTGTCCTTCTTGAAGTCAGCCCAACTCGTACTCAACAAGTGAAGAAATCTACAAACAAGAGTTCGGAAAATATGAGTTTTCAAGAATAATAAATTAAACAAGTTTAAGTTTTTACAAAATAATTTTTATAAAAACTTTTATAAAAATTCAAATATTTTTTAAATCTTGGTTGTAAAAGTATAAGACTTCTTATTTTGGCAAATACCAAACATGATCTAGCATTGAAATCAAACAACACCATATTTAGAAAATGGAATCTCTCAAAGAAGCAAACATCCAACATGCTTTATACATTTGCTTTCTAAACTTCCATATTGGTGTTTAAATTCAAACATAAGAAGTATGTCACAACCCACCTTTTTCTAAGCTTCTTTTCAGTGAATTTTTAAGGTAAAAATGGGTTGTGTGTGGTTTAAGGTAAAAATGAGATGTCTGGACACTTTTTGAGCTTACTCCTTTCTTTTATTTAAAGCAACTCTAGTCTTGTGATTTTTAAAAACTCTTGACATTAGAAAAACACAGAACATATTCTAAGATCTTGTGAGCTTATATTCCAATCAAAAGATATATCATCTACAAGATCAAGATCAAGAGCAAGAGTGAAAAGTCTTCAAAGCTCAATCATTACATTATCAATCTACATATTTGTAATAGTGTGAGGATCAACTCTAGCCTTTCAAATTAGAGTGAATTGAGGATTATCTCTAGCCTACATAATTAGAGAGAAGTGAGGATTAACTCTAGCCATCAAATTAGAGTGAAGCTAGACTCATCTTAGCCTTGTTTGCAATAGAGAAGAGTATTTCTTGTAAACTAAAGAGAGAAGTGTAAAGGTTTATCTCTACCTTGAAAGAGAGAAGTTTTTAGTGGAGCAAACTCTTGGTGGGTGATGCCAAGGAGTAGATGTAGTGCAAGTTTGTTAACACTTGCATAAACCACTATAAATCTATTGTCTTCTAATTGGTGATATCTCTCTACCCTTACTCTCTTTATTTCAAGTATATATATTTGTTGTGTTATAAACTTCAAAAAAAATCTTTTTAACACAACTTACAAATTTTATTTGTGACAAATTGGTAAACTAAGTTAAAGAACCTATCTACCCCTCTAGGTTCCAACAAAAAGTTCTACCGTAATTTATATTTTACATGTGATCAATAATGGCGATTAATTTTGTCGTAATCCTTCATTAGGTAATTAAAAAGAAGATACAAAACTCATAAGAAATGTTGATGCTTAACATCAATGGTATAAACCTTGTGAGAAGGGAGATACAACTTGTAAGGAAAAGATAGATTTTATTTTGGAATTGGCTTGCTCTTGTACAAGCTTTTAAGTAAATATGATGAGAAGGAGATATCAAAAATCCAATTATGTTTTAGAGAACCCAATCTCAAATTTTCTTGAGGTGATGTGTAAGTAATATGTATATTGTTAGGAAGCTAAAGTGAGGTTACTCAAACAACAATTTAAGGATAAATCTGTATATGTTGGCCTCAAATTAGGTGATTAACAATAAGATATATGTTGCTTGCATTACAAACTTCAACACTTAAAAGTTTCATAGTTTCACTCAATGTTGCCAATAATACAATATAAAGAATATAGGGTTTAGTTTTAAAAAGTGTATCGAATTTGTCACTTTTTGCTATTTGTTTACCCATGTTTCAAAACTACCATTTATTGTATCCAACTTTCGAAAACTAACATTTAGTGTATCCGGTTACCTATTAAACAGGTAATACTGATGTGACATTTGTTTTGCTGACGTGTCATCTGATTTAGACGTTGACATGGATAATACTTGTTTAAAAGTAACTGAAAAATAAAATAAAATAATAATAGTAGTAGTAGTAGTAATAATAATGATAATAACAATAAAAAACAAATATGGGCTTTGAGGGATACCTATCATCGATCATCTGGACTTCATCGATCCGTCGCCTAGGGTTACCTATTCCCCACCTCCTTCCACAACTATCATCGATCATCTGGACTTCATCGACACTAGATCTCATCGGTTTTGTTCGAGGGGTTCTGTAACACCGTACTTTTTAATTAAACATATTACTGCAAGCGGAAGCTAATTACATATAATTACATTTAAAACCCAAAGTAAATACAAACTTTATCCGATTAAATGTTTACAAAAAGCCACTACGGTGTTAATTACAAAACAGGCTCTAATAAAATCTTGGACATCAGAGTAGTGGTCCGTCCATATTCCCAGTCATCATAATCCACAAACTCACTTAGGAGTATCTGCAAAACAAACTAGTGGGGAGTTAGCACAAAGCTAAGCGAGGGAACCAACATCTAAGCACATACAAGGCAAACATGCCCAAACACAGCTCATATAACCAAGGAGAACCGGCGGTGTTGCAACACCTACAACCAAGGTCGGCCAAAACCAAGGTTTTCCGATAGCCCTGCTACTTGGATAACAGTACAGGCTCCCTTGAGTGCAACAAATGCCCCTCAAGATCAAATGCTGTAAATCCCTAAGCATAAGCCCAGCCGCCCAGCTAAAGCTGATCTCCCGCCCAAACATGTATACAGTTTATCAAGAGCGCAACAACTATCAGGATGTCATATCCTGCATATCCGAAGATATAGATCCACTCACTAAAGTCTTCAGACTCAGGCCACTCAGCAATCTATTCTACTGAGTCTTGTCACCACCTGAGCAAACAGCTATCAATCAGTATTTGCTTAATAAATACACAATAAGCATAATACTAAAGTTATCATACATGTACATAAAAATCAGCAAGTACACTGTTGGTGCATAATTGTAAATCCCTAGTTCTTATCAATCCAATACATACATGTTTACTTGAAATGTTAATTCAAATGTGTTTTGATTAATGGTTTGCATGTTTATATATTCTTAGTGATTCTTTGTGATGATCTTAAGCTTACAAGTACTTAATCATGTGTTGATGTGTGTTTGGAAGTTTAAGTTTAGGTGAAAGATCACCACGTGCGAAGTTAGGCTCACTACGTGCGTAGTGGAGCTCACTACGCGCGTAGTGAAGAAGGTCGGTTAAAATTAAATTAATTATTATAGATATAACCAGTACGTGCGTACTGGACGCGATACGTGCGAAGTGTGATGCATCACGTGCGTAGTAAATTAATTACTCTATAAATACTGATTAACTTCGTATTAGCGCGGGGATTCGAGGGCAATCGCTAGAAATCAACCGGGAGCCTTACGTAATCGACCATATACGACCTTAAGCCTACTAAATCGCGAACTTAGTGTTCATTACGAATCCAAGGGCAGCCTTAAGCATTCTGTGTGAGTTCTTAGAGTTTGTTCTTGCTTCTACTCTGTGTGTTACTCTGTGTGATACTGTGTGCCGGACACCTAAGCAGATCTTAGAATCCTTAGGAGGTTTGGGAAATAGAAATTCCGCACTATTTCTCATCCTAGATCAGTCCTAGCGTAAGGGTGTTTTAGTTTAGTTTAGAACCCCGTTCCCCCAACGGTCCTACAAAGTAAAGTATGTCTAGTAAAATTAGGACTTAAGGCATGCACACATTCTTGAGAAAACTGTCTGAAAAATTTAGTCAAATCAGATAAGAAACAGATGGCGTGTAAGACATATGATGAGAGTCTAGGCTGATAAGTGGTTATGCATGTGAAAATCCATCAAAGATTCAAACTATCGAGACATTCCAAGTCTACAAGTCAATAACAGTTGAGACTAACTTAGTCTGGTGCACACACCTGTTACCATGCCAAATGTGCTTAGATGACAATGAGCAAAATGTAAAAAGAGGGTGAAAAATTGACCCCAATCTGAGATGTCAAAAGAAATAGATACATAGATCTATTAGTGTTGAAGTGTCAAAATGCAGTGACAAAAGCTCAACAGATAGATCTATTAGTTTTGAATTGTCAAAGAGCATAAAATGCAGTGACAAAAAGCTCAACAGAAATTATCAGAAGAGGTGAAAAATTGACCTCCATGTCAAAGAGCATAAAATACGTTGACAAAATCACAAAGCACATAAGCATGGTGGTTGGGTATTCAAGTTGTGCATCCTACTGAGTGAGTCAAAACACTGTGAGATTTTAAAAGAGATAGTCTTAACCATGTACTCAGTTCTAGATAATCAGAAAATGTTGAAATCAAATCTGTCATTATCTGAGGAAAGTTAGATTGACAGACAGGAATTGAGAGGGTATGTTTGTGTCCAAGGTTCTGAAATGAATGATAACTAAGTATAGATGTGCTGGTACTGATT
The DNA here is from genome assembly GCA_947179395.2 of Pulicaria dysenterica. Taxonomy (NCBI): domain Eukaryota; kingdom Viridiplantae; phylum Streptophyta; class Magnoliopsida; order Asterales; family Asteraceae; genus Pulicaria; species Pulicaria dysenterica. The sequence goes on along the minus strand of OX359291.1, from coordinate 6,607,447 downwards.
CCATCTTGGAATCTTCTCACAAAAAGATTTAATTTCAGTAATTTACTTTTTGCAAATCTTTAGTGTTTTCATTTCTGTCTCTTAGTTTTTAGGTTTTAATTTGTTAACAGTCTGCATTTTCATTTTTCTTTATATTCAGAAAAATACAAAAAGATTTTTGGTGTGTTCTTATCTCTTGGTGTGTTTCTTGTGTTTTCGTGTGCTTAAAAGTTTATGACTTGCATTGAAGTTACTAACCGTTGTGTGCTGAGTACAGGATCATCAAGAAAAATTCTAAGTTTATGTGAGAAATTCAATTCGCACGACGTAAGAACACCTCGCACGAACTGTGTGATAAATCGTGTGTTGTGTATGCATACTCCGCGGTCAAGGATCAAGAGGCGAAGTGAATCTCATTTCGCACGATGTGAAACTCATCACGTGCGAAGTGAAGAGTCACTTCAGATGTACACTTCAAGTAACAACGAGCGAAGTGAAAGCACTTCGCACGAAGTGTAGGGGAGTATATAAGCTTGTTCCGTGCGTATTCGTCATTACGCATTCATATTTTCTACAGTACAATCCATTCTCTCTCGATTTTGATTTTGATTTCTGTGTTGAAAGAGTTTTTCGCTCCATCTGTGTGATTCGCCTTTGTGTTGTGATCAATTTGGTATGCTTTTTGCTTCAATCCAACGGTTAGATCTAAAGTTATGGTCTTGAAGTTACTGACTGTTTATTGCTGAGTGCAGTACTAACAGTATCAAGGTTCGCATGTGAGGATTTCAGATCATGCGTAAATGAAGCCTCTGCGCACGAGCTACAACTCAACACGTGCGTAGTGCAGGTAAGGGCATAACGAAAGGTATTCTTATATTTGTTTGCTTTGTGCATGTTGATTTGTGCATGTTGATTTGTGCATGTTGCTTTGTGCATGTTGATTTGTGCATGTTGCTTTGTGCATGTTGCTTTGTGCATGTTGCTTTGTGTATTTTGCTTAGTGCAATTTTTATTGATAGAACTAGGTCTTAGGGGGAGTTTGTTGGTGCATAATTGTAAATCCCAAGTTTTTATCAATCCAATACATACATGTTTACTTGAAATGTTAATTCAAATGTGTTTTGATTAATGGTTTGCATGTGTATATATTCTTAGTGATTCTTTGTGATGATCTTAAGCTTACAAGTACTTAATCATGTGTTGATGTGTGTTTGGAAGTTTAAGTTTAGGTGAAAGATCCCCCAACGGTCCTACATACACATATCTACATATCACATGTACTAAGAATCTTTAAGTACATAATCATCAACCCAATTATACCCGAATTCACAATTACTCTGTACATCTTGTAAATCTTGTGAATTACTTCAACTCCTTAGCTTAGACAATTCATAAACTTCTATCCACATACTTGATACAAAGCTCAATTCAATTCATCATTATCATCAAGGAGTTTCTTAGCTCAACCTTCATTCGGATTCATCATTGAATTTCCAATCCCGAGCATAGGCATAAGTGTAATTCCGAGAAAAGACAAAATCCAATAATATACACAATCCGAGCTAAGGCACAATCCGAGAAAACACCAATTCCGAGGAAAAGCATAATCCGAGAAAAGGCATATATATCAAATCCGAGTGAACTGTATTCCGAGTATCTTAAAATCCGATAAATGGTAATTCCGATACATTTGAATTCCAATAAAACTGTTAGAGTATCATTCAAATCCGAGAGAATGTTCAATTCCGAGAATATGAGTAATTCCGATAAATAGCAATTCCGAGTAAAGGCCAATCCGTCAATACCCAATTCCGATATAAAGTTATCAATATCCAATTCCGATCTATTTAATCGGATTCACATCAATTCCGATCAAATTCTATCGGAATCCTCTAATTCCGATAGTTTCAAGTCTCAATTCCGATACATTCAAGTTCCTAATTCCGACAGATTCATATTATGAATTCCGATTAAATCAAACTTTCAATTTCTCACTTTAATTCTATCTGATATCAAGCATGCATATACTCTGACTTTCCAGGAATGTTTATAAGCATAATATGAACATATTTAAACATCAAACTCTAGCATGCAACAACCTAAGATCATCAATTCATCATATACGGTTTTCAATCGGAATTCATCTATATTTAAATATAAATCTATCAAAACCGTGATTATCATCAAATAACTTAATGGTACTGGAATCTAACCTTATAAGGATGTTAATCACTTCAAAATCTAACAGATTGAACAATAAATCGATTTCCTTTCTTATTCTCTTCTCGGCCGTAAGCTCACAAGCACACACACACACACACACAATTGTTTAATTGCATGCAAAATGTGGGTTGTTTAGTGTGTGTGGTGACTAAGTATACACATTCTAGACACCTCATAATCCACTCATAACAATGTAATATTTAATTAACATATAATTGACAATTAATACAAATTAATCAATTAAAACAATTTAATTCATAAAATCAAATAGTCAATTTATAAATAACACCTAATCATAATTAAATCCACATAATTAAATTTAAACTGATTAATCAATTTAATTACCTTATTTATACTAAGCCATTTTAGGGGATGTTACAAATCTCTCCCCCTTAAAGGATTCCGTCCTCGGAATCTCATCAGGTATATACACTCCAGTCACTATCTATACTATGTATTAATTTAACATATCATGCAGACATACATATTCATTTAACAAGTAAACAGTTTTAAGGTTCATCAGAAACATACCTGTAATTAGGTTCTCATTTTCAACAACTTCATTTGCTACCATCTGAAATGCTCTTGCTTGAGCTGAAGGTGAATTCTTTCTCTTTTGTCCTGCAGTCGACGATCCCCCGACAATGACTACCCCTTGCCCTGTCCCTGCTGTTCTCTGTTTTGTACAAACTCCAGCTCGATGCCCATCTTCATGACAGTTCCAACAGACGTTCGTTCTAAACTTACAGTCATAAAGTTCATGACCTATCCCACCACGGCGCAAACACCGATGAGTCTGTGGTGTGCACGGACCTGTATGACGAGATCTGCAGTTCATACACCATGGATTCCTTTGTACATATCCTGAATCCACAAATTTCTGATCTACCTGATTCTGACTATTATGTCCTTTTCCTTTATTACCATTCCCACTCTGACTCTCACTGGATCTATGAGAGGATCCCTTTTCTCTGTTCATCTTTTCTCTTGCTTTCACATCTCCTTCTGCAGCTCTAGCTATGGTGAATGCCTGAACCAATGATTTTGCCATACGAGTGTTACCTCGGTACTCAGGCAACAAAGCCTGTACAAAATGATCAATTTGGGAAGGCTCGTCAGGTACCCATTGCTTTGCAAATCTCAACTTCTCATTGAACTTTGAGATTAACTCATCAACAGACATTTTATCATCTTGTGCTAGATCCATGAATTCCCGCTTCACTCTAGCCAAATCATAAGTATTGCAAAATTGTTCACAAAACTTGGATTGAAACTGATCCCAAGTTATAGAGTTCATCACCTCCCTAGACAGATGAGCAGTCAAGGAATCCCACCATGTTAAAGCTTGACCTTTCAATCTCCGAGATGCAACCTTAACTCTTTCAGATTCCTCACAATTGCAGGCATCCAAAGCCTTCACTGTTTCTCTTAACCAACTCAAAGTATCAGTTGGGTTGGAGCTTCCAGAATATTCAGGTGGCTGGCAATCCATGAAGTCCTTGTACTGACAATTAGGTCTGAAACCTCCCTGATTTGGATACCATGGAATAAAGAAATTCTGTTGAGGTTGATACTGTTGCTGAGGTTGTGATACTGGTGGAATGGGTATATATGGCAAAGTACCAAAAGGTATAGACACTGTGTTGAACGGAGCAACTGAATACACAGGTGGTGGTATTGACTGAGTAAATACTGCCGATTCTCTTGGCATATGAATCGTCTGAGTTGGCTGTGAAGATTGAGTCTGATGCTGCTGTTGTTCTAACTCCTGTATTCTATCCCTCAAAGTTTGTAAAGTATCCTCCAACTGTAACACATAATCCTGTTGATCTGACTCCCCATTATGAGAAGTACCGGCTCTGTTATGTTGTTCATTTGCCGCGGTGGAAGACTGGTTGTTTCTACTAGGGGAAGCAGGGGTAGTTGCCCGGTTCACGTTATCAGCCATAATTCTGTTCTATACACAACATCTCACCAGTTGTCAGATATAATCCGTTAGTACTTAAACACTAACCACCTCAAAGCTACACTACTAATTACCCACCCTGGGAATACTGAACTGACCAGAGCCTTGGTTTGAGTATTGCACGGCTACCAAATGCAAATCCTCAAACCGGGGCTCTGATACCAATTTGTAACACCGTACTTTTTAATTAAACATATTACTGCAAGCGGAAGCTAATTACATATAATTACATTTAAAACCCAAAGTAAATACGAACTTTATCCGATTAAATGTTTACAAAAATCCACTACGGTGTTAATTACAAAACATGCTCTAATAAAATCTTGGACATCAGAGTAGTGGTCCGTCCATATTCCCAGTCATCATAATCCACAAACTCACTTAGGAGTATCTGCAAAACAAACTAGTGGGGAGTTAGCACAAAGCTAAGCGAGGGAACCAACATCTAAGCACATACAAGGCAAACATGCCCAAACACAGCGCATATAACCAAGGAGAACCGGCGGTGTTGCAACACCTACAACCAAGGTCGGCCAAAACCAAGGTTTACCGATAGCCCTGCTACTTGGATAACAGTACAGGCTCCCTTGAGTGCAACAAATGCCCCTCAAGATCAAATACTGTAAATCCCTAAGCATAAGCCCAGCCACCCAGCTAAAGCTGATCTCCCGCCCAAACATGTATACAGTTTATCAAGAGCGCAACAACTATCAGGATGTCATATCCTGCATATCCGAAGATATAGATCCACTCACCAAAGACTTCAGACTCAGGCCACTCAGCAATCTATTCTACTGAGTCTTGTCACCACCTGAGCAAACAGCTATCAATCAGTATTTGCTTAATAAATACACAATAAGCATAATACTAAAGTTATCATACATGTACATAAAAATCAGCAAGTACACATATCTACATATCACATGTACTAAGAATCTTTAAGTACATAATCATCAACCCAATTATACCCGAATTCACAATTACTCTGTACATCTTGTAAATCTTGTGAATTACTTCAACTCCTTAGCTTAGGCAATTCATAAACTTCTATCCACATACTTGATACAAAGCTCAATTCAATTCATCATTATCATCAAGGAGTTTCTTAGCTCAACCTTCATTCGGATTCATCATTGAATTTCCAATCCCGAGCATAGGCATAAGTGTAATTCCGAGAAAAGACAAAATCCAATAATATACACAATCCGAGCTAAGGCACAATCCGAGAAAACACCAATTCCGAGGAAAAGCATAATCCGAGAAAAAGCATATATATCAAATCCGAGTGAACTGTATTCCGAGTATCTTAAAATCCGATAAATGGTAATTCCGATACATTTGAATTCCGATAAAACTGTTAGAGTATCATTCAAATCCGAGAGAATGTTCAATTCCGAGAATATGAGTAATTCCGATAAATAGCAATTCCGAGTAAAGGCCAATCCGACAATACCCAATTCCGATATAAAGTTATCAACATCCAATTCCGATCTATTTAATCGGATTCATCAATTCCGATCAAATTCTATCGGAATCCTCTAATTCCGATAGATTCAAGTCTCAATTCCGATACATTCAAGTTCCTAATTCCGACAGATTCATATTATGAATTCCGATTAAATCAAACTTTCAATTTCTCACTTTAATTCTAACTGATATCAAGCATGCATATACTCTGACTTTCCAGGAATGTTTATAAGCATAATATGAACATATTTAAACATCAAACTCTAGCATGCAACAACCTAAGATCATCAATTCATCATATACGGTTTTCAATCGGAATTCATCTATATTTAAATATAAATCTATCAAAACCGAGATTATCATCAAATAACTTAATGGTACTGGAATCTAACCTTATAAGGATGTTAATCACTTCAAAATCTAACAGATTGAACAATAAATCGATTTCCTTTCTTCTTCTCTTCTCGGCCGTAAGCTCACAAGCACACACACACACAATTGTTTAATTGCATGCAAAATGTGGGTTATTTAGTGTGTGTGGTGACTAAGTATACACATTCTAGACACCTCATAATCCACTCATAACAATGTAATATTTAATTAACATATAATTGACAATTAATACAAATTAATCAATTAAAACAATTTAATTCATAAAATCAAATTGTCAATTTATAAATAACACCTAATCATAATTAAATCCACATAATTAAATTTAAACTCAAGATTAATCAATTTAATTACCTTATTTATACTAAGCCATTTTAGGGGATGTTACAGGTTCACCCACAACCACCATCACTACGGTTTCTTCGAGGGTTTCACCAGATCTTCATCAAGATGTTCATATGCGAGGGTTTCATCACAACCACGAGGGTAAATTTGTGTTTGATTTTGTTTGAGGGTTTCATCGAGGCGACGGCAAGGAACAGGGTTTAGGGTTCTTAGGCGACGAACAGGCAACGATTAGGGTTTCATTCATCGTTGGTTCTTAGGGTTCTTCAATAGATTTAGTTCATTTTGTTCTTCATAGATCGATTACGGTTTCTACATCTGCTTCCAAGTAAGTTTCGATTAGGGTTTTTTCATACCAGATATGTGTTTCTTCCTCGTTGATTATCTGGCTTTTAGGGGTTTTAGGGTTTTTTGATTTATTTCAGATCATCGTTGGTTCTTAGGGTTTTTTGATCTATTTCAGATCATCTGTTGATTATTTGGTTTCGATTAGGGTTTTCGTTTTTATGTTTCTATCTTGATCCCAAATCATCTGTTAATTATTTTGAGTTCATAGATGGATTCACATATTTGGTGTTCTTCATGGGGTAATGGGTTTGATTTTGAATCCGGATCTGTGAAGTTTATGGTCATCTTCATGTATTCTTCATCATGTTCATGTTCATGTTCTTGGAAATAAATGAAAATATAAAGTTATAAAAAGCAATTGCTGACATGGCTATACATGTGTAATTTAGTGAGCTTAAAATAAATCACAAATAATAAAATTACTGGTTACGTGCTAAGAAAGTAACCCAATACATTAATGTGTAGTTGGGTATACACAATAGCAAAAGGTGACAAGTTTATTACACTTTTTAAAACTAAACCCAAGAATATATGATGTTTGATAGTGTATATGATTGTATTGTGTTTTGATCTGCTATCAGATCATCTACGAACTGCTCATAACCTGATCTGCTCATGTTTCTGCGACCTGCTCATAATCTGATCTGCTTCTACTTGTTTCTGTACAAATTCACCATCAAATCTGATCTGTTTGTGATCTGAGTTTATTTCAGATTTGTGAATTTCGCTTAATAAGATCTGATGTGCTTCTCGATTTTCTCTCTGATTTGCTGTTTGAACTATGTGATTTCCGTGAACTATGATTATTACAACCATAGCTCTGATACCATGAAAGAGTTCATGTTATGAGAGAAAAGAGAGAGAGAGAGAGAGAACTATCAATTGTATTATATTGAGATCAGTTACAATACAAGAGAATGCCACTTCTATATATATAGATCAGTTTCTCAAACAACAGATAAGCTTCTTCTTTCATTTGTTTCAATTGATTCAGATTGTTATTCCTGAGTCAATTTCTATTTAATTCAAGCTATCGATTGATTTAGGATTGTTCTTAAGTCAAATCTCTGTTTTCTTTCACAACCTTTCAGTTCAGTTTAAACTTGTTCTTAAACTGATTTCAAAAATGGTAAATACAGTAGGTAACAATTTCTATGTAGTTTTGCCTTTGCTTTCTAATTTCAACATGTTAAATCAGATCAAACAAGGAGCTCATAAAATTTTAGATTTAGTGATTGATACACTTACAGGCTTAACAGTAGATTTAGTGATTGTAGTTTTGCTCAATCTGTCTTCTATATGCTCGAAATCGAAATTCTTCGTTCATGAGCAAATATTGTCACGAGAATATCAAGATTCGAGTGTTTCTCATCAGTTCTTCTCGTTGAATGAATTTTCGAATCGTCGAGATGGTTCCGGCGAGTGTTTTGGCTGTGATAGCTATGGTGGTTCTGGCGATTGTCGTGGTGGTTCAGGCGATAGCTATGAACATGGTGATAGACATGAATGTGGTGGTGATTGTCGATACCCTAATTCGTTTGAACGTGGTGGCTATGGTAATCTGGTTGATCGATGCCCTAGATTATGTGACAGACATGAAGGTGCGTATGATACGTCTGTGTACGATAGTTTTTGTGCGTATGAATGTGGTGAGTTTGATCAGATGGGTGTTAACCCTAATTTACATACTGGGCCTGCTTCATTTAATTCTTTTGGGCTTGTTGATAATAATTCTTTTGGGCCTGCACACTTAAATTCTTTTGGATCTGGTGGATTTATGGGTCACGCACAACATCAAGACCCTTTTATAAATCAAAATGGGTCATCTAATTTTCATGGGTTTGGTCCGGATTTTTTTGTGCATTGGGATTCGGTTGGTACGAATTCTGATAAACCGAAATATTGGGCACCTGAGCATGCATTTATGGCTACTATTGATCGAAATAATATTTCGGATACATGTGGTTTAGTTGACTCGTGGTTACCAGACTCGGGTGCCACCTCTCACATGACGTATGATCCCGCACTTGTTCTTGATCCTCAACCATACATCGGGAATGATCGAGTTATAATTGGAAACGGTGCGGCCCTTACTATTACCCACGTCGGTCACTTTGTGCTTAATCTTCCTCATTGTACCCTACGTCTAAATCATGTGCTTCTTGTACCAACTCTTAAGAAAAGTTTGTTGTCTATTCCTCAGCTTGTCCGTGATAATCCATGTGTTGTTTCCTTCTCGTCCTTTGGTTTCTTTATACAGACTTTGACGTGACAACTACTTCATCACATTCCGCTTAACACATACAATGTGTATGGTCTCTCTGCTACATCCACATATTCTTTCTTCTTCTTAGCTTTGGCATACGCGTCTTGGACATCCTGGCTCAGCGGTTTTGCGCAAACTTTCTTTGTTGCATACAAACATTTCAATTCCTTGTAATTCGTGTAATATTTCCAAGATAACACGAAAACCGTTTGAGTCAAATGTCATACATTCTGTGGTTCCGTTGCATATTATACATTGTGATATATGGGGTCCTTCACCTGTTGTCTCTCGTACTGGTTATCGGTATTTTATCATATTTATCGATGATTACAGTCGTTTTGTCTGGCTGTATCCGCTTACTACTCGTTCTCAAGCCTTTGAAGCTTTCTGTCATTTTAAAATCATGTTGAGAATTTGCTTTCTACAAAAATAAAAATCTTTCAGTGTGATGGTGCTCCCGATCTTATTAAAGGTCCTATAGCACGATATATGTCTGAGTGTAGTATCTCGTATCGTATTTCGTGTCCATACACTCCGCAACAAAATGGTGTTGCAGAACGCAAGAATCGACACTTGTCGGAGGTTGCTATTACTTTGTTGCATCAGGAAAATCTCTCAAAATATTTTTGGGCTGATGCTTTTTCCACTGCTGCTTATTTGATAAATAGGCTTCCATCCTCACTTCTTGGTCATAAATCACCATTTCAGCTCATTTTTCATACTTTGCCTGATTATACCATTCTTCGCACTTTTAGATGCTTGTGTTATCCATACCTTGGTCATCTTCGTCCAGACAAGTTGTCTCCCAAGTCTGTTCCGTGTCTTTTTCTTGGCTATGCTCCAAATTACAAAGGATATATTTGTTTCGATCCTTTGACATCGAAAGTTCATACGAGTCATCATGTTACTTTTCATGAGACTACGTTTCCTGATTTTCCAAACAGGTCATCTTCCCCTATTTTTGTTCGAGTCACCATTCCGTCTATTCCTTTTTACTCATATATACCACCCGCTTCCTCTGGTGACTCTTCTTTTCCGTCTACTTCTACCTCATCATCCTCTATTTCTAGTTTTTCACCTCCACCTCCTCCTCCACCACCACCACCTTCTGCTCCTTTGACTGTCTCTCATCCTATGGTCACGCACTCTCGTGATCAAACTCGATCTGTTAAACAGTTCCCTGATCATATTGTGTATCTTGCTGAGTCTGTGTCCCCTCCGACTAAATAACCTTCTTCATATTCGCATGCTAAAAAGTGGCCACAGTGGTGTAATGCTATGGAGTCCGAATTGTCTGCCTTATACTCGAATCAAACCTGGGTTCTGGTTCCTCCTCCTTCTGGTGCAAACATTGTGGGTTGTAAGTGGGTTTATCGAATTAAACGAAATTCGGATGGCACTGTTAGTCGGTATAAAGCCCGGTTAGTTGCTAAAGGCTATTCTCAGACAGAGGGTGTTGACTATTTTGAGACATTTAGTCCTGTTGTCAAACCGACTACCATTCGTACAGTTTTGTCTGTAGCTTATACCAGAGGATGGAGTGTTAGACAGGTTGATGTCAATAATGCGTTTTTGCATGGTGATTTGTCAGAAACGGTTTACATGAAACAGCCTCCTGGCTATGAGGATGCTACTCGACCTCATCATGTTTGCTTGCTTCGCAAAGCTCTGTACGGGCTTAAGCAAGCTCCTCGGGCCTGGTTTGCCAAGTTGTCATCTGCATTACTCAGTTTTGGATTTACACGCTGTGTTTCAGATACATCTTTGTTTGTTATTCATACAGCTACAGAGGTTTGTTATGTTCTAGTGTATGTTGATGACATTATTATTACGGGCAGTTCTTCGGAGTATGTTGCTACACTTATTGCTAATCTTAACTCAAGGTTTGCTTTCAAAGACCTTGGGCCAATTAGCAATTTCTTGGGTGTTCAGGCCACTTTTACTGATGGTTGCTTACATCTCAGTCAGGAGAGGTATGTCCTGGATTTGCTTGAGCGTTCTGGGTTACGAGATTGTAAGCCATTATCTACCCCCATTTCTCCAGGTCGATTGTTATCTCGACATTCAGGGATTCCCTTATCTGATCCCTCCTTGTATCGGAGTGTTGTTGGGTCACTGCAATATCTGGTTTTGACTAGACCCGAGATAGCTTTTGCTGTGAGCAAAGTATCTCAGTTTATGCATTGTCCTACGGACTGTCATTGGGTGGCTGTGAAACGGATCTTATGGTTTCTACGTGGCACTCTTACACATGGCTTGATTATCCGGAAGTCCTTGAGTTTTGATCTTCATGCTTATTCAGATGCTGATTGGGCTGGTTGTCCTGATGATAGGAGGTCTACCACAAGGTATGTTGTTTATCTTGGTGGTAATCTTATTAGTTGGAGTTCGAGAAAGCAACAGACTGTTGCTCGTTCTAGTACAGAGGCTGAGTATCGTGCTTTAGCTCAGACTGCTTCTGAGATATCTTGGCTACGCTCATTGTTACGAGAGTTACATTTTACTCTTGTGTCCTCTCCTACTTTGTGGTGTGATAACTTGGGTGCTACTTATTTGGCTGCAAATCCTGTATTTCATCAGAGGACAAAACATATTGAGATTGATCTTCATTTTATACGTGATATGGTGTTAGCCAAGACTTTAGACATTCGTTATTGTCCCACAGTATTACAGCCTGCTGATGTGTTTACAAAAAGGACTTCCGGCTGCTCGTTTCTTCTCGTTGTGGTCCAAGTTGTGTGTTGCTTCTCCTGCACAGCTTGAGGGGGGGATGTTAGTGTATATGATTGTATTGGTGCCATGTCATCAGAGTTAGTTATGCCACATCATTGGTTGTTAGTGTTAGTTATGCTTGGGCTCTTCTATATATAGAAGTGGCATTCTCTTGTATTGTAACTGATCTCAATATAATACAAATCTTTTTAATAAGTAAATATTAAAATAACAAAAGTACTTTTCATTAAACATGTATATGATAACATCTAACTTAACTGATACAGCAACACACATTCTTTTCCCGTTCCCATAATATATATAAGTGGATATGTCGCATTTTTTATCCGAAATGAACATACACAACTCTTAAAAGATATTTTATAATAAATAATTTAGATCCAACTCATTTGTAATAACAACCATATTTCTCTTACATGCAACCTTTGTAGGTACACGTCAAAATTAGTGGTATGTTAGGTCTTTATTATTATTATTATTATTATTATTGTTACATATAAAAGAGAACTAAACACACATTTTTAAAGTAGACACAAACTCATAAGGTCACCCGTAGCAGGTGACCCAAAAAAATCGGGAGGGCTCGGGTTCATTTGGGAGAGGTCATACAAGGGTCTTGGGTTCACTCATTTTCTCTCTCCTCCGGCTTTATCAACCTGACAGTTTCTTTATTTTTGTTTTTTTTGTAGAGGCAGTAAGGAGAGAGAATATTTGGACTGTTTGAATTGGGTGTTACTTGCGTTTTGGTTTAATTTTGATTGGAAAAGAAAAAGTAAGAAAAACTGATGTAAAAGGTGAAGTAAGGATAGAGTTAATTTAGATTGAGAGGAGAGTATACATTTGGCCTAACATGTAATGCCTTTCTTTATTTTATTTGAAGAAGAAAAAACAAAAAGTGTGATAATGTGATGGTAACATATAAAAAGGGAAAAAATAAAAGCGATGTGTAAGTTTGATAGATTATTGTTAGTGTACTTTTAGGAAAGGGTATAAAAGAGGACATTCGAAGAATATGCTGTTTGAAGGAGGGTGTTTTGTGTAATTTGATGTAATTGCGAGAGCTGCCCGCCACGTAATTCGGGTGGTTCATGTATTTCTCTGACTCAGCACACAAAGTGCTTCTTTATTGGGTCCCGCATCAGCATCGCACCGCATTTTTTGGATCCCATAAAAAGCGGTAAAAATAAAAATAAAAAATTTCCTACGGTGTGCACATTGGACGATATTGCAGCCAACATCGGTATAAAGTATTATTATTTGAAGTATTATTTTACGTGTGTTTGTATATAGAGTGTTAAGCTAGATGTATACAACATGAATCAAATAGCATTATTTACTCCAAAAATTTGCCAGCCTTTTATTAGCATATAAAGTCTGTTTATTTACGATATTATATACCATTTATTTGGATTTTACAACAATATGACATGAGGCATAGTTGCATTGCATATAAAGGGAATGAAAATTAGAAAATGCAATCGTTTTCGCCGTACTAGTTGGAGTTTTAAACCCAAGTAGCCAGTGAGTGTGGGCTACCCGAAATTAAGACTAACGCGTTAAGAAAATAATATTATTTTTGAACGGCAGAAAATTATTATATTAGGGAGTGCTTTGACATGGCTATCACACATCAAGAATTACAATATATTTTAAAACAAAGAGGACTAACAAGATGCTAGAAACCACAAGGATACAATAGTTAAAACCATAAATACAAACACCAAAATGGAATCAATACCTTATTTTAGCAACCAACTTAATTACGATATATGAATTAATTAAATTTCTATGTATATAACACAATTTAAGAGGGTAACGCATGCATCTTCATCAAAACTTATATAAGTATTGTTTCATCAAAGAATTATATACATATGAAATTTTGTACAAACCACAGCTCGATCGGACCTTTGATGTACGGCGTACTCAAACCACGGCTCGACTTGGTCAACTATTTGTAATTTAAAAGACAAACAATAGATGAGAAAAGGGGTCAAATTAAGGAGTAATTAGAGGCACAAGCGATAAAAGAATCAAGATTGTTGCGCCATTAGGACTACCATGCATGATACGTTCAACTTGTAATCAATCTTAACTATTTGAAGTTTTTGGATGTGTTCAAGTTGTAATCAATCTTGCAAGTTGCAATTTATATATAATCCAATTAGGTTAAGTGATGTTGATGGTTATAAGTTTCAAAAACGCTTCAAAAACACTTGTTACACATACAAATCTTTGTATATATCAACAAAAAAAACATGATTTCATACAACTCAAAGTTAAATTTACAAAAATATTGAAGATTAAGACAAATATATGTGGAAAAGTATCCTCCATTAATGGCTTGCAGTTGGCATTAAGAATTATTCAAACTATTAATGGGTTTGTAGGATACCGATCAATGATATTGTTTGCTTTGGGTTGCTCTACATGGCTTTAAAACACATCATTATGTATGAGTAAAATTCACCATTTTTACAATGAATTCTTATTGCCTTATTAATGTGGGATGCTCCTGCATTGCTAAATGAGCGGTGGGTTTAAGTGTCGCGAATTTAACCAGCTCGAGAGAATAATAAGCGTTAAACCTTAAAAATTAATAGCACAGTTAAAGAATCTTAAATTACGCTAACATTTAATACAATTTACCGTCCCTCCCTTTCTAGTTTTTTAAAGATGTTATCATTTATATTTAGTAAAACCAAGGAAAGAACTATTTCGTGAAAAAAAAACTTAACAAACATATGTTTAATAATATATGACATAAAAAGATGTATAATAGGGATGTCTCAAAGGTAAAACTGTCAAAGTTAATGCTTTAGATATTAAAATTTTTAAAACTCCATAAATTTTTATATATACCTTAGAAAAATATTTGAACCACAACAAACTTAATGATATTAATGGTATAGATCTACTTTTGGAGTAAAGACTTTTCAAACAACTTATTCATTTAGAGAATGACATATATTAAAAAAAAATAGTTCTTCTCCAAAGGCTAGTATTGCATATAGAACAATATATGTTAACTATTTTTCCAACTCTTGTTCAGGCACAACGAAATTCTTCAAAGATAAAATTAGTAACAAGAACATATTTGAGTTCGAGCATATCACAAAGAAAAATATATGAAAACCAAATACAAATAATATAAACATATAATCAAAATAACGTATTTTTTAGGTTCATTTTAGCAACCTTAAAAATAAAAGCTCCTGAATCACAGACGACATCCATTAGGTGGATTTTTTAATATAACATTTAATGAGATGATAACATGTTGGAGTCTTTCAAGTAGTAGATCTCCTTTTACGTTGTACATAGACTTTATCTACATTTGCCGATATATTAGCACACAGAATTTAGACTCCTACCACAATAATGATTGCACATGGATGATGGATCCTCCCCTTGCGACGACTTAATTAGTGCATGTTTACATAATCATTTTTAAACCGCTAAAAAGAAACACTATAATAAGAGTTTCAACATGATGCACATTGACATAAGTATCATACACATTAAAATTGACGGTGTTGTTTGGGTTTTTTTTAGGTTTTCTGTTAACCGCGTCAGATTCACGAGGTTTCAGTTGTTGTTCCAGTATTTTAGGGCCAAATTTAATACAAAACACATTAATATGAAACAATCTTGATTAAATTGCTATTTTTAAAGTAAACTAAAGTATTTTAAAGGTATAAGTTAAAAATTAAACTATATCTAATCTTTTTTCTACTTCATTGTTTATGAATTTCTGTGGCATAAAAAAATCAATTGTTGCACCCCAAAATTTGACTGTTGGCACCGACTGAAACATTAAAAATTTTCACTCTGTTTGCAAAATTGACTGATGTCCTGTGTCACTACCACTTTACACTAAGATCCGCCCCTGTGTCGCACAAAAGCACAACCTACAAGCTTTTTGATATATAAGGAGCTAGGTATACTAAATATTCATGTCCACTACCGTCAAAAGCACTACCGTCTAAATGGAGCACACACCGGCTACCCATCGGTCAAGAGCCCGTCATCTGAGTATATGTGGTCAGAATCTTAAGCTTATGTTTGGTTTATAGGATGAAAAAAAAAAAGATTTAATCAAGGTATTAAAGTGGTTTATATGTTACTTTGTTTGTTTGAAATTGAAATTGGAATTATTGTAATTAAAATTTATGGAAAATCATTGAACTAAAAATACATGAATTGAAATAAAACATGGAGAAATTGATTGTTCAGCAAGTTTCAACCAATTTACATGACTTTATAAATCAAAATCTAAGAAAAACATTGAAATAAAATCACTGTGTAAAATACAACATTGAAATTAGTGGCAACAATTGAAAAACAACTTTAAACCAAAAATGCCAATCAAAATCTAAGAAAAAAAATCAATCAATTACGTGAAATCAATTGTAATACTAGGAAAGTTTTAATGTGGTGTTGTGAATATTCCTTTTCAAATGATTTTAACACTATAATTTTTTCTAGTATTGTTTTTATGATATATAGATCGCTAGTTGGTGGTGATGATCACATTGAAGCTTTTTCTGTAATGTATCCTTTATTGCTTTTTATAAAAAAATTATGTGAAATCAAATCGGTCGATGAAATTAATTGTAGGGAACCAATCCAACCAAATTGATCGATGACCCAAGAATAGTGAAGATGAACAAATAGATTTGTAAAATCAAACCTGTAAATTGAACACAATTAATGAAGAACGAAGCTGTCAGATAAATGTGTCGATCATGAAGCCATCAAAGAAAGGAATCGAACACGTGTTTTGATGATGGTGCTTTAATAGAGGAGACAAAGATGAAACAATTGTCGACAAGGAGGTTTGCCAGTTTACCACCGGAGAAGAGTCGTCAATTGATAATGATAACCTCACGAGGATTCTAAAGGAAATGTGAAAGAAGATGATTGAAGTGGAACTCCTTAGGAATTTATTTATTTGATTCCGTTGCCTAATGGAAGAATTTCAGGCGAGAGAATGTTATGAACCGGTCAAATTCCATTCTAGTTATTCTTCCACCAAACAACCCTATCATGGAATTCACAATTCCAAATCCGATAAATCAAACATTCCTAATGTGCTATAAAATGTTGAAAAATGAAAATCTCGTATGTATCTTCTACTATAAAAGTACATTAATTATCCACACGTTATTAGTAACATTAATACACTTAAAAGTGTGAAATTTATCAATCGTGGAAAAATAAGTGACATATTTCTATCAATTATCTACATTTAAAAGTGTTAAAATTGTAGTATAAAATCGCATTTATTAATACGGATAAATTATTAAAATTTTACACTATTATGCGTAAAATTTGGAAAATTATTCTAAATTCACAAAAGTCAATGCTTTTAAGTGTGAATTTCTCTAAATCTCCATTTATTACTAAACTTACACATTTATAAGCGCATACTTTTAAAATCAGATCTACACATTTACAAATATAGAGGTTTTTTTATTTTTCTAACAATCTCTATATTTAAATTACTTTTCACAATTATAAGTGTAAAAAATTTTAAAATTCTTGTACACTTTTTATGAAACACGAAGAAATAATATTTTTTTGTAGTATTATCTTATATTGATAACTATTAATAGAACACAAAAGATACTAAAAAATGATAAATTATATTAAACTCAGATCAATCTATACAAATAATTAGGTAATTTTATATTAATAATTCTATTATTTCTATTTAGTACGTCTCTCATTTAGAGCTATGCCTCAAGTCCACCACCTCAACTAGAGTTAACCCGAAGGAAATAATACTATCATTCTATTATTTATATGTTATTATAAAATTTCAAGAACAAATATTAACGCTGTGTTTTTCAGTTATTTTTTTGAAAGAAAAGAGGGGGGAATAAAATGATCTTATTAGTGTCATGCGTTTGAGTTTTTTTGAATTATGGAAAGGAAGGGAATGGGAGAGGGATTGAGTTATTTAGTTAAAAAATTATCCTCTAAAAATGGGATGATTTGAAGAAAAGTATTTTCTCCATTTTCCTTCAAACTCAAGAACACAACCATACATTTCTTTTCTTTCCCTTTACTTTCTTCACCTTCCATTTTCTTCTTTAAAAAAACTCGAGAGCGGAGCGTAAAACCTAAACCAGAGTTAACCCGAAGAATCTTGTTAATATACAAAGAGTGCTGTGTAACGATTTATATATTGTAACATACAATGACAAAATTCTATAATATAAATTGGCAAAATGTCTAGATACATGTCTTTATCAAAACATAAACTAAGCACGCTATTTGAAAAGGAGGCAACAAGCTAGATTGGTTTGGTCTCTAATGTAAAAGTCATTAGGATGAAGTTTATACGTAATTAATTTACGAGATTTGATTTTTTTAAAATACCTTTATAATAAGTTGTAAAAAAATATTAGCATTGAAATACTTTTACTTAAAGATTAAGATCGCATTTTAATTTCCTCACATAATACATATATCATATCCATTGACGTAGATCGAAATGGCCTAACCTCATTAATTAGATACGTGTCATTGTCTTTTTGTTTATTTGTTTTTTATTATTATCATTGTAACCTTAATTACCTTTGATTCCACATATTGGATGAAGGGATATAGTTATATATTATTTCCATTATTATTATTTTTTAAGTTACAGAAAACGATTGTTTTTAGTCTGTAGAATGATAATCACGAGTAAGAATGTAATACTTATATTCTAAAAATAATAATTATAATTTATGTTTTATAATCAATTTTTTATATTTATAAAAAACTCTAAGATAATAATTTTTATTTACATATTGATTTTTTATATATAAATATACGATTGGTTTTTTTTTAAATTAAAAATATTTTTTTTACTCTTAAAGCTATTATTATTATTTTTGTTTTAATTTTAACCGTTCTTCCGCGACTAGTTTGTTAGTTTAATAGTGGGATGGGTATGAAATGGTAAGTCAGCAAATATGGGTGTTGCTTGTGGGGAATCATATCCGTTATCTTGTGGGGAACCATATCCATTAACGATCATTTGACCTCGTTTTAAGAGAAAGATATTTTAAAAAAATATTAATATATAAAAGTATCTTCTAATCTATCTATCAACTACCAAAATGTTTATAGCCTAGCGGTATATGGTGTTTAAGGTGTCTCACAAGGTTGTGGGTTCAAGTCTGCTGTGGACAAATTGGTTTAGATTAGAAGGGTGTTTCTTTAGCCGTTCAAAAAAAAATCTATCTATCAAATATATATAAAAGAGTAATTTTTAAAAATGTTTAATCTCAACCATTTATTCACTTACAGTCAAAAAATCAATTTTGACTTTTTAGAGTCAATTATTACAGATAATTTCATATATACCCTTATTAAATTATATAAAATCGTATTTGCCAACCTTAATTTATAAATATCATATTTACCCTTTATAATATTTTAAAATATCATATTCAATCAATTCTTAGTTTTATCATTATAAAGTACTAGTTTATTGACCCGTACACGTACGGGTATTTCGGAAGAGTATTTGAGATATTAAAATTTTTAAATAAAAATAATGCAGTAAATGAAACATCACCTTGGTGATGAGAATATACTAATTTCAAAAAAGTGTCATATTACCATAAAATTTATACCAAAACGTAGATAAAAATGAGACGGTCGTAAATATATAATTATTTTTGTCTAAACGAAATATATCACAAGTTACTAAAAATAATTTATAAACAACTTATAATTAATTACATTAGTATACAATTTTTATAAAACCCCTCACATTTTCTTAAAACCTCCTTATATGTTTTATAAAACCGCCTCAAAATATTCATCTAACCCCCTCCCAATAGATTTAAAATTAATATTTCGAAATTGAAATTGAATAATTTGAAATTAAAATTTCTTATCCACGATTTTTAATCTTTTTAAAATTGTTTTAAAAATGAAATAATTTTGAAATTGAAGGTTACAATTGGTTAATTAAAACTCAATTTATGGTTATTTTCGGAAAATTTGCATGTCTTTTATATATATATATAGAGAGAGAGATATACCACACGTCTCACGTCGTTTTCATACATTCTCATGCCGTTTTATATCATTTAATTTTTTTTATAAATGCCATAGACAAGGTCTCACACCATCTTCTACACATTATTTATCCTTTCACTCTTCTTTATATAATTATATTTTTTTGAAAATAAATTTTGATTCATCCTTATCGTTATCATCTTCTTAATTTAACTCGTAGGAATAGATAAAACCTATGAACATGTCTGTTCAATTAGACACAGTCTTTTATAAAACACACTAGTTTATTACCCCGTGTAAAAACACGGGATGTTTAAAAAAAAGTATAAAATTTGATGGTATGAAATTATAAAAGGTATAGTAATATAAGTGTAAAAGTGTTTCAGAAATGTTTTGAGATATTAAAATTTTCAGATAAAAATAATAAAATATCACCAAACATTTACATATGTCAGAATTTTAACAAAAAATAATAACTAATTTTTTTTGAAATACTACTATTAATGGATAACAAAAAATTAAGAATATACTAATTTTTAAAAAGTCTCATATTACAATAAAATTTATACCAAAACGTAGATAAAAATGAGACGATCATAAATATATAATTATTTTTTCTCTAAACAAAATGTATCACAAGTTACTAAACATAATGTATAAACACCGTATAATTAATTATATTAATATACAATTTTTATAAAACCCCCTCATATTTTCTTATAAACCCAGTTTTATAAAACCCCCTCATAATTTTCATTCAGACCCCTCCCAATTGATTTAGATTTTGAATTCGATGGTTTCTAAAATTGTTTTTGAAATTGAATAATTTTGAAATTAAAGGTTATGATGGTTAATTAAAACTCAATTTATGGTTATTTTTAGAAAATTTGTATATCTTTTATATATATATACTAGTGAAATGACCCGTGCACGCACGGGTAAGCTTTAAAAAAATAAAACATTTAACATGTAATAAAGTATAAATAAAATATATAACATAATATAAACAAAGAGAATCATATTCATAGAAATAATAACTAAAAAAAATATTTATCGAATGTTCAAAAATTGATTTAAGATAGGGCTTTCATATATTTAGTAGTACTTCTTTGTATACTATATTCATAATTTTATTTGTCAGGCTCCTATTATCGTCACTAAGATGAAACTTTGAGAGAATTAAGTATATTTTGTGTGTACAATGATTCTTAAACATGATATTAAAGTTCACCTTACGTCCTTAACATATATTATCTAATTCGGAATATAATACCTCAATAGTGTTTAATATTTATACCATGTAATCATTTATATGTCCAACCTCTTCATTTGTTAAAACAAAATTATTATCTCTTAAAAATAATTTAGATAAAAAAGATGTTCATTGTTATCATGCTCATCCTCTTCATTTCTTAGAGACACACGTGATATACGGTTAGTCTTAATTATTTTTATAAAATATTATTAAAAACATAGTAAAAATATGAGTCAAATATCTAAATATAAAAATTAAAACTTCTTAATTTTAAAATCTTATAGATTATTTTAAAAAATAATTGAGTTAAAATTTCTCATTGTTATTACATAAAATCTGAATTATAAATTAAACGAATACACAAATCACTTCGTTAGCTTGTGATAATATCGTCTCAAAATTCAGATGTCATGCTCGTAATCTTCTTTTTTTGACATGTTAAGCACTGGCGCTTAATTACTTTTAAATAGTGTGATTAGCAATACCTCACACTTTAACCAATATTTTATATGAAATCGGTGGCATCGAAAAACAGATCAAGAATTTAACGTTGTATGATTATGTCAATGAAAAAGATAATTGATTTACATATTCACAAAAATAAACTATCCCATAGAAGGTACTATACCTCACTAATATGTTGTAGATATATATTATCATATATTCTAAGTCAAAAATACCTCATAAAAAGAATTAATGATTTAGTGATTTATAACATAAAAATTAGCCATAAATATGTTCACCGGTTTATAGTTTTATAAAGAAAAGCAAAAAAAAAAAAAATACATATTCTCATTTAAAAAAAAGATTAAGTGTCATTACATTTCAAATACAAAATTAAAGATAGTAACTCCCTTTTTCAATAGTTATAAAATATACTTTTTTACTAATAAAAAATATTTTTTTAGTTTTGTGCTATTACGGTAAAATTTACATCAAAATGTAGATAAAAATGAGACGATTATAAATATATAATTATATTTATACCAATCATAATATATTAAAAGTTATAAAAGAAAAACTACAAATATATACAATTAAATACATTCCTTAAATATAAATATATAATTTATAAAGACACCCCCTATATATTTTCATATAGCTCCCTTATAATTTGTTTCATATACTCTTTCAAGAACTATTCTAATAATAGAAGTCAAAATTACAAATTTTGGTCAAAATTGAAAAAATAAAATGTTTTGATTGGTTAATTAAATTTTATTTATGGAATCTTTCCCATATTTGATTTTCTTTTAATATATATATATAGATAGATTTTATAATCTTTTAATTCCTTTTTTTAATTATAACCAATAACGTTTAACTTTATAAACCTTAATTGTAAAAATAATGATTGATGATTTATATAAGAAATACAATCACGTCTTTTCGTATCATGCTACCATGTTTCTGCTCTCAAGTCCGCTCTCCCGCTCACGTCAATGTTTCCACCGCTGGTTAAAGTGTTGACGTCGTACATCATCATTTTTTTAAAAATTTGCATTCTATTATTATTATTTACTACATTTTTATTCATATTAAATATTTATTATCTTTTAAATCAACCCGTGTATCATACGGGCATTTAATCTGGTACTTATTATATAAGATTTTTTATTTTAATTTTGTAAGACATATACCCTTAACTGTTTTTAACTATGATTTAGGGTTTAACAAGCTCTACTTATTGAATAACTTTACAAGTAAAAGCTGTGTCGGAGGCAATTGTTGAAACCGAAAGTGCCAAAAAGAAATGAGAATTTACAAATAATTAATTGCAATTCCATACTAAAGAATTAAAACTTTAAAATGCATATTTAATTAGTAAAAAAAATAATCAATACACTTTATTGTGAGGACCAAACGAACCTTCTAAGCTCTAATAAAGCTTTTCGCCACTAGGTTTAGACCGTTGTGGATTAGGTTCATAGGTTTATTATCTTCTTATTCACAAGATCATAATAAATATTAAAATATATTAAGTAAAGGAATTTAAAAATTTAATATAGATTCTGTATATTAATAAGATGAAGTAGCAGTGAAAAAAAAAAATAGAATTTTTGTGGTTAGAATTTAGGAAGGGGTCTATTCGGTGATTGCGTGATGCCCAAATTCAAACTTCTAGAAAAAGTCAATAAAATTGAATAGTTAATGACTGATCAGAAGTCAGAATTATTGAATTTAAGGATACCAATAAATACCACCACCCGTGTCTCAAACAAAATGTTCAAAATTGACTTTCGAAGTCACAATATTCGTTCTTTGATTATTTATATCTTTTCCTTCATTCGTTTATCTGGTCTTTAAAATGTGACACAATATTATATAGTATTGACTGTAAAAACAATCAGAATTGAGAGGCTTGAAATTGTTTGACAGATAATTGTTTTTAAACATCAGACCTAATATTTGCGAGCCCAGCCCAATAGGTTGAAAGATATGTACTTCAGTAACCCAATATGAACAGTTTCAAGTTAGAGAGAGAGAGAGAGAGAGAGAGAGAGAGAGAGAGAGAGGAGAAGAGCACAGGTCGGGAAGCCTGCAAAGGGCCCTCACCTGCGGGTTACGGTGGAGATGATGGTGTTTTCCGTCAACAACCAGCTATCCGCTGGCTGGACGAGTGTGAATGATTTTAAAGCAGCACCTTTAGTCATAGCGTGACTAGAACTCAAAACATACAAAAATATTTTTTCAACACATCTTGTATCGCTAAGCCTAGAACCACAATGGTAACTTTATTAATTTCACTCAAACTTTGTTATTCATATAATTATTCATCTTTCAATCTTACGTTATTGTTGTAAAATTTCTATTAACTGTTATGTTCCACGTCCGACGACAAATACATTTGTATATGTTTAATAAAGATTATGATCTACTCCAATAATTACAAATTGGTTTTGAGTTAACACCACAAACTTATATAAAGTCATAATCTAGTATAAACTAACTGAAATTAAATAAAAGAGTTATGATAGGTATTTTATATTTAATAAATTTTTTAACGGCTCATAATTTACTCCATTTTTTTTACGCCTCATAATTTAAATTTGTGTGCAGCTTGTAGTTAAATTGAGAAATAAAAGTCATTGGATATAAATAAATGTCATAAATATTTCATTTATATCACTCAGTTTATGTCCACTATAATATATAATAAATATCAGAAGTTATGAATAATAGTGTTTGTCTTTTTGTCCATTATAGTAAAGAAAATATCATATAGATTCAAACTAAATAGTAAATAGATTATTAGTAATACTAGCATGTTATCTGCGTAATGTTATGGTTAGAAATAATTTCTACTTGATAATATGTTCATCTTTTATAACGTAATACTATTATATTCACACATTATAATAAAATAGTGTTACATGTATTATAATACACTATAGATTATCTAATTATCTTACATTTGGAAGAGTAGGATTGTGGGGGTGGGGGTGGTGTGTGTGGGGGGGGTGGGTTGGGGTTGGTGGGGTGGGGGGGTTATGGTTTCTACTTATTTGGTGAAAATGGCATTGGTATTCTGAAAGTGAGGAAGATGAATTGGGCTCAATGGCATTGGTATTTTGAAAGTGAGGTGGGCCACAGGCCACAGCCCATCCTATCGTTTTTATAAGGTTATGTCTGTTATGATATGATGGTGTTTTCCGTCAATAACCAGCTAACTTGGGGTTTACAAACTTACTAACAACTAACTTGGCCGTTCAAAAAAAATGTCTGTTATGATAACTTGGTCATATTTAATTAATTTCTCTCATTCTAACATAACTTTTAACTTCATTTTTAACATAAAAATTTATGCATTAAGAAATAGTCTACTGTTATAGAAAATCGATTTTATTGAGAATAACCATGTGTGTCAATAAGAACTTAGAGTCGATTTAGGATGCAATCAAATCAAACTACTAAACTAGCTCCCATGCTACTAAAAAATAAGTAAAAATGTTAAATTGATTTGATTAAGTTGTGTGAATTCAAACTTAATTAAGCTACTAGTCTATAATTACAAACATTAAGAAAAGATAAAAAAACGTATGAACACTTGTAAGCTTCAATTAACAATATGCAACCCTAATAAATGCAATTCCGCAAGAACAAAGTAGATACGATCATACTAATACCCTATTCCGTACAAGCGTTGCTTCCTATCAATCTGATCTTGAGTTTATTGTTGGTCTCGGATGGATACTACAACAACAAATTTTTGTAGAAGTGGGTTGAATACAAATTTTAAATTTTTAAAATTAAGGACACACGATTATACTTTATATAATTCTTATTGATGTTTAATCAAGAATTACATGAACTGGATGCGGAAAATCCAAGTTCAATAAAGGTGACAACAAAATGTGTAACAAACAAACAAAACTAGTTCTAACCAACTAATGTTTAGGATGTTCAACATATGAACAAGTTTGCTCTACACGAAATATTGCCAACTCTCAAAAGTTAGTTACATGCTTAACAACTTTTGAACTTACTTCTAAAACTAAACAGTTAGGTTCTTGTGTAGTTCTCAACAAATAAGATTTCAGCATGCTTAGCATGTTTCTCATGCTTCAATACATATAGAGTCATGACGTCCGGTTGGTGCAAAGGAGAATGAGACAAAAAGGACATAGGAAATAAAATTACATTAGATAAAGTTAGTAGGTAAAAAGTAACCACATTTCATACAAACAATGTATAA
The DNA here is from genome assembly GCA_947179395.2 of Pulicaria dysenterica. Lineage (NCBI taxonomy): Eukaryota > Viridiplantae > Streptophyta > Magnoliopsida > Asterales > Asteraceae > Pulicaria > Pulicaria dysenterica. Next base: position 6,581,754 of record OX359291.1, on the reverse strand, counting down.
AGTGAATGTAATTTCGTGTAAAAGTGCATCTCACTATCAATATAATAATATTAAAGCCTATACATTTTGTAACACCCTCTTACCCGGTCTAGTATAATTAAGGTAATTACTTATTTAACCTTGAGATTAAATTGAGATTAAATGGAAATTAATTGTTATATGTGATTAATTATAATTGTTTTTATTAAATTTAGAAATGTTTAATAATTATAATATGTGTTAGTGGGTTTGATGAGTCATATGGACACTTAAACAACCAAAACTACCATCACAATTACATTACATGCAAATTTCATAGAGAGTGTAGTGTGTGTGTGGTGAATTCGGCCCAAGAGGAAGATAAGAACAAGAGTTTTTCATCTACATTGCTTCATTTTTGAATTGATAAACTCATTAGTAAGGTTAGATTACTGATATTGAATTTTAATTGTTGTTTGAATTTGGTTTTATGAGTATATGCAAGAAACCGCATGCTTCTTGAGTATTATATAAGGTTAGGATGTATGCATGCTAGATGTTATGATCAATATATGCCCTATATATGTTTATATTGAGTTCTAGAATCATAGATTGTATTGCATGTGTATAAAAAGATCAAAATTTAATTAAACAATCAAGAACACATGAAACATCCTGGAATTTAGACATGAATGATTCGGGATTCTGAATTACCGCATAGGACATCCGGGAATTGACAAGAAACCGAATAAATACTTTTATACATATGATTACCGAATGTTTGATGCGGGAAGTGACATGTTACCGAATGCTATATATTATATTGATGCCTTACCTTAAAATGGAATTTTATCCGGGAAGTTTATTCGGGAAGTTAGATTCGGGAATCCAGATCCGGGAACTTAGATTCGGGATTTAAGATTCGGTAATTGCCTTGACTTGTGATTATGGAGATTTGATTCGGGAATTGGATTCGGGAATTGAACAAACCGCATGCCTTATCCGGGAATTTGAGAATTTTTCCTAACACTTATCCGGTTTTTGAGATTATCCGGTTTTGAGAACCTGAAATGATAAAACCGTATGACAGAGAAACCGCATGGAACCTTATACTATTCTTATGAAAGACTTGGGATTCCTTGACTTTTGGTATGATGAACACAATGAATACCCTATACTAAGGAGGAAGGAGTAAATGAACTATGAAGGTTCACTAATGAACATTGTTATACATTTGTGTTTATATTGTATAATAATGTGTTATATGTTTTTATAAGTATGATACTTATTGTTGAAGCAGTATTATGATATGATACTGACTTGTGTATATATTCTCAGGAACTGAGAAGACTCAGTGAATTAGTCATCCGAGTGCCCCGAAGTTTTGAAGACTTTGGTGAGTGGACTTATATCTTCAGATATACAAGATATGATATCTTTATTGCTATGATGCTCTTATTTGAACTGTATACATGTTGTGGTGGAGATCAGCGTGGGGGATTTTCGGCTGGGCCTGGTTTAGGGATATATAGTATTAGCACAATGCTTGATTTGCATTTGTTGTTGTTAAGTGTGCTAATATTGTTGTCCATGAAACTAGGCTATCGGTAAACCTTGGTTTTGGCCGACCTCGGTTGTAGGTGCTTGCAACACCGCCGGTTCTCCTATTTGATGAGCTTATGTTTTGGGCATGTTTGCCTTGTATTCTGTTTAGATATTTGTGCCCTCACTTAGCTTTGTGCTAATTCCCCACTGGCTTGTTTTGCAGACACACTTTGGTGAGTTTCTGATGATGGTGACTGGGAATATGGACAGACCAAGAACTATGATGTCCAAATTTTCGTTTAGAGCCTCTTTTGTAAATCAACACTGTAGTTGTTTTGTATATAAAACAAGATCAAAATGCTTATATTTATTATGTATTTAAAAGTAATTATATGTAATTAGCTTCCGCGTGCAAGATTATATATGTTTTAAAAGTACAGTGTTACACATTTTGCCTTTGAAGTTTAAATTTCTCCTTCCATGCTTGTACTTTAAACAACACCATGCTTTCTTCATATTTGACTTTACCAAGTATGGAGTTGTCAGCCACACTTAGTTGTTGAAACAAATCTTCGAGATCTTCTTCTTCTAAAGTATCTTTCACATTTTCTAGAGGTTATGATCAATCCCTTTTGTCTCTTTGCAGATTCAAAAGGTGCTAAGACTTTTATAAAGACAGATCTAAAGGCATAATAGAACAACACATGTTCTGCCTTTGACTTAAGAATAAATACAAGATTACAGTACACATATATTACATTTTTCATGACTCAGCTGGTGTAACACAATATGCTGCAAATATATTTTTGCTTATCAAAGGGAATGAGAAAGATTCAGCTAACGATGTTCACTCAGCAGATCATAAATGCACAACTGATCAAAGACTATTACTGGGAGAAAACATAAGCTAATCAACCTATATGATCAGTAGACTAAGAATGTTCTTTTGATAATTCAGAATGATAAGTTTATAGAAAATAGACCAAGTGAAGTAAGGTGACTTAGTAGATGAAAGAATACCTCAGACGATAATTGTTTGATTGAAAAAACCCATGGATTGAATGGATTAAAAAACGTATCCTCTTAGCTAGGGTTTAATAAACAAGTTTTTAGCTCTCGTCCCTCTCTTTATAGTAGTGTTTTAAACCAAAACCAATTTATTATGAGTTGTGTAACCTTAATATATTATTAAACACATTACAAAGTCAAAACTCGTCCAATATAAAACATTATTCAACACATTGAAGCCCCCTACCTCAAGTTCGACTTTTGGTGCTAAGGTGGTAAAATAGGTCTCATTTTGTTGAACTGAAGTGATTTTGATTATCATGACTAGCACACATGGGTATAATGGTTGCCATCTCCTTTGGTCACTTGTTTCCAACAACACTGCCGACTCTTGAGGTAAATTTACTGTCTCCTTGTAGTTAGTTTGAAAGTTAACCAATTGGTTTCAATCTGAAAATGTAATTCTATTGAAATCAAAATATTGTTTGTTTTATATATCTATTGTGCCAATATATTTGGACATGTGGGATCCAAGAAACGGTTTTTAGGTCTACCGTCATTCCACCAATCAAGTAAAATTTTCAAACCCAAATTAAAGAGAACTAGCATAGTATCCGCTCTAATGTTGTGACGACGATATATAGTTTTGTTTGGCAACTTGTTCATTTTAATTATTAAGCTATTTAATTTCCATTAATGTTTATAAATTTCGGTTATAGGTTATTCATATTCGTAAGTTCTGTTTATATATTTTTTCTAATAATTAAGTTAAAACATTTATTATGAAATATTTAGTTGTTAAAATATTTTGTAATATTTAAGTTAATTGGAAATGACTTGATAGAATTTTTTTATTATGAAAGGTTTAGTTACTAAAATGGTGTATATAAATCTCATTAACTCAATGTAATAGTTACTTCATTTAATAATTTACATTTAGTTTAATATGATAGTAAATTAGTAATTTCAAATTACTTTAAATCGAGGGATTAAGACAAAGGTCTAAATGCCTTATAAAATAGTATTGATGAGATACACATAAGAGAAAGGGAGGGAGGGGGCATTTACTGGGCCTGATAAGTGGTACTATGGGTGCTCTTCGGTCGGATTATTCGGTTTTCGAGTTATTTGGGTTGGTTTATTCGAGTTTGAGGTAATAGAATCTTACCCGATGACCGACCTGGATAAGAATCGGGTTATTCGGTTTTTTGGTAGATTGGGTCGGTTCGGGTTTCGGGTTTTTCGGGTAAAACCGAATAAGAATTTATTGTTTGGCATTTTATGTTTCAGTCATTGTACAAGTAGGCAATAGGTTATTTTATTTTGTTACTCCTGTTACTAATTTTATAATGAAATGTAGTTTGTTGTATTTGCTATTTTACTATTTTTACAAAATCACAGGTCGGTAGCAAAAATATCAATTTACAATAATATTATACTTAAATTTCTTATTCGTGTTAATCGGATCATCTGAACTTCTTTTTTTCTAACAGACACTTGACCTGAACAAGGTCACACTTAATTGAGGTAACCGAATTAAACACCAGAAAACCGATTAACTCAAACAGGTAAAACCCTAATTTAATTCGGTTTAGTCGTATTATTCGGTTTCGGTTTTTTTTACACTCCTTGGTAGTGGTGGTGGTTCCTCTTAGTGGTAGATATAAAGAGACGAGAAGAGAAAAACATGGATTAGGGGTGTGGGCAAAAACAAAAGCAAAGTTTATATCATAATTGGTTATAATAAATTAAGAGATAAAAGTAACTCATTTGGTGAACAATGTAAAAATATTATTAACGATTAAAATGTTTCTAAATATATTGTTTTATTATGATAAAATTGTATTTAACTCTTCTAGCAGTTATATTACTTTTATACTAAATATTTTATTTTAAAGCAAAATACCGAAAAATGTAACATAAATATTAAAGTTTACCAATAAAGTTAACCAAATTTTTTTCTCTTTTATTCCACCAACCACACCGTAACATTGTCACCACCGTCGAAGATTGATTGCCGACATCATCTTCGATTTATCACCGATATCGATGTGTGTGTTTATGAATCACTTTTGAATCCATCTTTCTGTCTCTTCTTTTCCAAATATATGCTTGTGTATGTTTATATCTATGGTACAATGTGTGAGTGTGTATTATTTGTGTATGAATCATAAATTTTGGAGGTTGGTTTGGATTTCGTTTAGTTGCAGATGTGCGATTGGGTTGATTTCTTGTACATTTGTGTGAGTCCGGATTGAAGGTTAACGATTCATGTGTGAGTATGGGTATGTCATATGTGTATAGAACATGTGGACATGAGTTTGAGGTTAGGTAACATGTTGAGTAAGTGGTCAATAAGTTTAACTAGTCACTGTACCCTTTTTATTACAAATTGATAAAATTAGAACTTTTTCGAAGTTATTTTTATTGATAGAATTTCGATATATATTGTAGAGAAATGTTCAATATAGTCAATTCTTATTGCATAGTTCTGAGAGACTAATCTTAGTCTTTGGATTAGCCCCATCAATGGTCCAGATTGAATTTTAAAAATTTGGGCGGAGTGACATTTTCGTAATTAATATGTAATGATTTTACCATCACATGTGATTGTATAGTGAATCACATGTGATTTTGTATTGAATCACATGTGATTAAATACTAAAATTTAAGACTATGTTTTTTATATGGACTATATTGAACACAACTCATATATTGTATATCTCGACAATGTGTGAATTATTTTATTTTCCTTTAAGCCAAATTTATTTCGGGTTACTTCTAAACAAATACATAATTGACAATACTTTTAAATTAAAAGTCAATATGAAATTTCACTTAATAAAAACGAAGTACAGCGTCTAAAGATATTTAATGCATTCCTGAATATACATATATTATAAATGAAAATGAGATAAAATGTTAGTGGTGTGACATAACAACAAAAAAATAATGATGAGAGACTGTGATTTATGGATGGAGACATGAACCATCGATCCATCATCAGTGTACAAATCACTAAGAGGCATTTTCAGCATAAGTGACTGGAAATGATGATGTGTACATTTGAATGATTGTGATTGGTGGAACATGGAGAGAGAAGCTAAAGAAACCGTAAAATTCAAATTAATTGGGAGGGGTTGGATGAAAATTGAGAGGGTGTTTTATGAAACATGTAGGGGTTTGTATGAAAATATGAGGGGTTTTTTATAAAAATTATATGTTAATTTAATTAGTTATAAGTTGTTAATAAATTATGTTTAATAACTTGTGATATATTTTGTTTAAGAAAAAAAGAATTATATATTTGAGTCCGTCTCATTTTTATCTACGTTTTGGTATAAATTTTATCGTAATATGACTTTTTTATAAAAAGTAATATATTCTTAATTTTATTGTTTTTCATCAAGGGTAGATAATTCTTGATATAATTTAACGGGTTTTATATTCATTCTCTCTATGTTTCATAGTTTATATAATCACTGATTTCTTGGTGTTTTGTTAAAAGGATTAAAAATATATTATTTTTTTAAAATTTTGTTTTATTAAAATAAAATTTATATAAAAATAGATAAGATTTATAATAACTAAGTTGTATGTTAGATACTTGACGTATTCAAGATATTATTATGAAAATATTATATTAATCTGTCACAGTTTAATAATATGATGTTGTAAACTATTTGATAATTTATATTTAATCGTAATGGATAAATGTACATGTACCAACATAAACTTAAAATTTTATATAGGAAGGATCAACAAAAAAAATCTCTCTTATATATATAATGATCGAACTTAAGAAACCATTTTAAACTATCAGATCTATACATCAAGGGTTTATATATATATATATATATATATATATATATATATATATATATATATATATATATATATATAAGGGGGGAATGTTCAAATGAGAAATGAGAGACTAAATCTCAGCCGTTGATTTTGTAAGTGGAATTCATGGATGGAAAGCTTGGCGGAATCGAGTGTGGCAGGGTGCATGTGATGAATTAATGGGTGGGCAATGACATTGAAGGAGGGGGAATTGGACGGCTAGGATTGAGTCTCTCATTCTCAAAAATATTTAAGTTCTAATTTGAACCTCACACTATATAAGGGTTCATGCGAGAACCGTGAGAACCAATCTCAGTTGTTCCTTAAATATGGGAAGTTAAACGGATGGAGAGCGTGGAGGGATAGAATGTGACATGGTGCATGTGAGGAATTCATGGGTGGACAATGACATTAAAATAGGGGGAATTAGACGGCTCAGATTGGTTCTCGCATGAACTTTTCTCTCTCTCTCTCTCTCTCTATATATATATATATATAATATATATATATATATATGTGTGTGTGTGTGTGTTTGTGTATGTATGTATGTATCTATGTATGTAATTGATAATTGGCGTGCATATGTATAAATAAAGGGACATTTTGGAATAACACAAATCCACTATCATGACATTTCTCATTAATGCATTCTAATGTGATAAGGTGATTTTTCATTTATATATTACATAAATATTACTTTTATTAAAAATAGTGGACATGAGAAACACATTAATATTACACTAAAAACTTTGAGACGTAAATAAATTAATATTTTTTAAAAAGAGTATATATAAAAAATATTAAATATAAAAAATTTACTTACGTACCCGGACACCGCACGGATATAACACTAGTTTTATTTATTGAGAAAGAAAACACTCTTTACATTAAACATTTTAATTCCATGTTAACTTTTCTAATGGAAAAAATTATGTATTTATTTTCTATCAAACATTCAAACATGACTAGTAATTTTTATTTTTTACACGTGCAATATAGTCATTGATTAAACGAGAATTGTTTTCATACAAAAACTGCAAGAATCAATTATAGTCATTAATAAAAAAGATGAAGGGTCCAGATTAGATAGTTATTAATAAATAATTTTAAACTAATCAAACATATCTTTAATTAATTAAGGGTAATTTGGACATTTTCACATTACCCCCTTTTTTAAACTAATATATCTATCAAACGGAAATATGTTAAATTACGAAAATTATACCAAATTAACGAGAAAATTATGCTCTTTAATTATGACCGGTGTTGCTATATTTTTTTGAATTTTTTTATGTGTATGCTAGGTGTTTTTTTTCCGGTTATATCTCTACATGTGCACATATGCATATATGTACATGTGTAAATATATGCACGTGTGAATATGCACATATCCACTTAGTTTTTTCGAGCATAGATGTATGTTGGGGAGATAATCATTTCCACACAGTAATCAAATCCGTCTATTAAAATGCATATGATTTTTATGATAACAAAACCATATCTTCAGTAAGTCTTAGAATAAATTTAAACATGTGTTGCTAAAACTCTGACTTGAATATTCCTAAATATAGAGTTTCAGTTGAAGATTTGCTAAGTACTAAGTATCAGCCGAAGACAACATCTGAAATCAGCTAAGGAAAAGATAAGTGTAGAAGACCATCAGCTGATCAACGAGATTGATCAGCTGAACAATCATCTTTTTGATCAGTTAAGCAACAAAGTGATCAGCTAAGCCTCTAAATCTCATCAGCTATGTAATTTTTACAACACCTAGTCTCTTTTTGATAAACTCATCACTCTGAATGATCAGTTGAACAACTCTGATCAACTGATCTTATAGGTTGATTAACTTATTAACTTATACCCTCTTTTAGCCTAATAGTTTGATCAGCTGAACATCCTATGATCAGCTGAGCATCTGTTATTAGCTAAGCCCCTAGTGATCTGCAAAGCAATCAACACCTAGGTTGAGCCAACTTATTATGGTAGTTTAGTACATTTTGATTAGCTGAGTCGTAAATTTTGTCCTAATTGTTCACTGTTTACTTTATTCTATTTTGTATTTATTCTTAAGTAAACGTCAGAAAATGTGTTGTTTTATTTTGTCTGAGATCTTTATTTTGTAAAGTAATAGCACGTTTTGAATTAACAATGAGACAAAAAGGATTGAGCTTATTGTAACATCGTATTTTCTAACACAACTTTGGAATACGCGCAGAAGCTAAATCACAAACTAATATAATATAATAGTGAAAATACAACTTTGAACTTGTTTAATTTACAAAACACATTTACAGTGTTACCCAAAACAGGCTCTTTACAAAAACAAACAGATATCAGAGTTAAGATCAGTCCACAATTCCAGTTTCACCTTTATCTTCCACATACCAGGAATATCCTGTAAAAGAGTTCAACAGTGGGGGATTAGCACAAAGCTAAGTGAGAGAATAGATATAAAAAACATACAGGGCATAAAGCCCAAACAACCAAGCTCAAACAACAAGAGAACCGGCGGTCTTGCGGGACTTTCAACCAAATGCCGGCCAAAGCATAGGTTTACCGATAGCCCAGTTATCACAGATAACAGTACTAGCACCTCTTGATTACAACAAATGCTTATCAAGACGATTACTATTACTGTATATCTCTAAACAAAGGCCCAGCTGAAAAACAACCGCCAAGCTGATCTCCACAACAACATGTATATATACAGTAAACAAGAGATAACATCTCAAAGAGCAACCAATCAGGAGTTATATCTTATACATCCAAGATATTTATCCACTCACCGATATCTTCAACAGTCAGGCAACTCAGTCTTTACTTATCTACTGAGTTTTGTCTACACCTGAACAAACAACTAACAATCAGTATTTGCTTAATCAATACACAATAAGCACAATACTATAATCAACCACATATGCACATACAATCACAAGTACATATTAAATTCATGTATATTCACATCAATATACCGTAATTCACTATTACCCTTTACAACCTGTAATTCTGTGAATTCATCCATCTCCTTAGCTTAGACAATACATGCATTCCTTTCATAAGCCAATGTCATACTGAATGTACAATCCATGTTCATCTTCAAATCATCAAAGATTTGATCTTTAATCGGATTCTTCATAACAATTCAAATTCCGAGCAAAGGTAAAATTAGAATTCCGGCCAAATCTCAATTTCCGAGTAAGGGTCAATTCCGATCAAACCAATTCCGATTGAATTCCCAAATTCCGATCAAAGTCAATTCCGACAGAACCAAATCCGAGCTAAGGCTCAATTCCGAGTAAAGGCAATTCCGACTAACTCATACATTCCGAGTAATGTCACATTCCGACTAAGAGTCGGATTCTGATTAAAAGTGTTAGGGCATATCACAGTCTGATTTCATACTTAAATCATGAATTCCGAGTAATGTCCAATACCGAGTGAATCCAAATCCGACTACATCAAATCCGATTAAAAAGTTAAGGCATACAGTGAAGTTTACTCGGATTCTAAGTCCAATTCCGATTAAAAGGATCGGAATCACAAATTCCGACTCATTTAGACACAATTCCGATTCATTCATAACTCGAATTCCGAGTGTTTCATAACTTGAATTCCGACTCATTCAAATTCAAGCATAACTTCAATTCTAATCTGATTTTAAGCATGCAACCTCATCTAGGTTTCCAGAATTGATTTTTAAACATGTTTGATCATAACTAACATCAATTCCTAACATGCATTCATCCTAAATCAACAATTCATCATACAAAACAATCAATCGGAATTTCATACATATACACATACGAAACCGAAATTAAACAACAATTAACAATCAATTCAGTAATCTAACCTCCAATTGATGTTAAACACCTCAAGATCTAACAGATTTGAACAATTGAATTTTGATTTCTTCTTTCTTCTTTCTTGCTCTCGGCCGAGAAAACACAAAACACACACTACACCTTTTGGGTTTACAAGAAATGAGGTATGGGGTGTGGTTGACCAACTATATCACCCACCATACCACTTTTTCTTTTTAAATATCATTTCTAATTAACATAATAAACTAAAACAAATAATACAATCAATTTCACATTTAAATCAAATATAAAAATGCAAACTAATTAATCACATAATAATCACAAATTTAAATAATTAATAATACCTCTTCTTTAAATAAATCAAGGTTAATCACTTAATTACCTTATTCATACTAGGCCGGTAAGGAGGGTGTTACACTTATCCTCTAAAAAAGGAGAAAACTATTTTCGAAAAGAAGTTTTTGAATATTTGTTCAACTATTAAAGCATGACTGACAACTATATCTTTAGTAAAACCTAATATGAAGAAACATAGTTGTTGTTTAAAGTTCTAGCATTGAAAGAGAAGTTTAAAGTTTCAAAACAAAATGTACGGTAAATAATATTATTATACTGATAGTGAGTTGAATTTTTTCAAAAAAAGTATATTTCTTTTATTTAAATTTGATTAAAGTAACTTTACTTTTCACCCATTAAATTTATAATTAAAATATTATTTTTCTTTTTATCACCTTGTCTCCAACAACTCTTCGACCGTCTCCCCAAGCTTCTATATATACATATGCATTCTCAAGATGCAAAACGCGAAGAATTACACTCACTGAAATCTCTCGAAGAACAAGCTTTAAAGCTTTTAAACAAAGGTCAAGTTTTAGTGTTAGCTTAAGTGTAGAATGCTTGTCCATGTGTTGGACCTCTTGAACATTTGTTGTTTTAGAGTATCTTGTTTATGTGTTAAACAAGATTGGATCAAGTAGTTATCACCCTTGCCTCTAGAGACAGAGGTCAAGGGTTCGATCCTCACTCCTTGCAAGGCCGGAGGTCCTTTTCTACATTTAGTAGATCTGGAAGCATCCTCTCTACCATAGGTAGAGGGATGGGTGTCTACATCTCAACCTCCCCCATGCACCGTGCAAACGGTATTGGGACCCATAACCCGTGGAAAACGGTATTGGGTGTTACTTTTTTTTGTTTATGTGTTAAACATTTTAGTTGTCACCTTTTATTGTATTTGAAAATTTCGCTCCCTTGTACATGTAATTCTTGATTCATATATTATATAAAAAAATATTAGTGTTGTGCATTTAAAATTAAAAAAAACTTAAGTTTGTATTCAACCCCCGCTTCTACAAACATTCATTGTTGTGTACTTAATCATGGACTAACAATGTAGATATGCACATGTGCCGAGAGATGCACGTGTGCATATATAAAAATGGGCATACAATTATTGTTCATAATGGATGGTTTCATCTTTCTTATGTAATTGTTACTTGTTTCATCAAAATTTTTACACGATATAATCATCAGAATGTCTGTGTATTGATACATACTATGTTACTTATTTCATCATTTTTCCATGTATTAGCATATGCATTTCAAGCTGTCGACTTGGTACATACTCTGCTACTTATTTCATCTTTGGGTTTAAATTTGTGTTCATCAATAGGAAAATGTGTGTTGTAGGTTTGTTTTTTAGTTCTTAATGTTTTCAAGATAAATTCATTTTGTTCATCAATACAAGTTGATGAATCATAGTGTTCATCGATTCTAAATTATAGGACAGTGGTTATAAAATGATTTTAGAAGTTTTTAGGATTTTACTTTTGTAACCATTACAAGATTCCTAAATTATATTTGTTTTGACTTTTCATCAAAATTGGACGAGTAAGATTTCCTCTTATACCTCTTATCTATATTTCATTCTTACAATAACGCAATCATATTAAAAAAAGGTACCATCTTATATTAATGAAAAACATAAATAATCATAAGAGAATTCTAATCTAAAAGTATCAAAATGACAAAATAGTGGATGCGATTATTGAGGTGGGTCAAGACTCTTTGAGGGTATGAAGTAGGGTAAGTGATATGTGGGTGATGAAATCACCTAATTACGTTATTACACCCTGATGTCATAGTTGTTGGGTATGACTTGATTAGCGTTTTAACATTTTAAACTGGAATTAATCGGAAGCTCGTTGTACACGATATGAACGTACACAGATTGAGTTTAATTGTGCATGGACGGAATTAAATCACGCATGGATAATGTTTGCATGGAATTCAATTTACATTATTTGAATTAATATTGCATGAGAATGAAAATCATGCGTGGCCTGGAATTAATCTAAAAGTGCATGGAGGTGGTTAGGTACAAGACTTGGGATGTTTGAATTTCAAACATTAGATATATCTTAATATGTACGGCTGTTGTGTTTATCTCATGTTAGTTACGGCCGATTATCATGTGATCGATTTAGTTTGAGTTTCTAATTTGTTGTCTATAAATATTAAGGTTAGGGGTTAAGTCATTTGAACATCTGAAAAATCTATTGAGTCATAATAAAGAAGTTTTTGTTTCTGTCCGTGGACGTATGTCGTGTTTGGATCGAACCACATTATATCTCATGTTCGTTTTTTTTCTGTTTTTCGCATTATTCTAACGCTTGTTTTACATGTTTCGATTCTAACAATAGTAGAGGGTAAGTGATTGGAGGGTGAGGGGTATCAAAGTGACCATCATTAGTGTGATTACATGTTTTTCATTGTGTAAGTGACTATGTAAGTTGGCATAAAAAATTGGTATGCATGTCCAAAATTATAATGAGATGTGATTGAGTATGACATATTAATATAACCTTGAAAGTCCTTTAACATCTTTTCTACCATAATTTAGCTAGTCTTTTATATTATTATGTGTTACTACTACATTATTAGAACAATAATTTGATCCAAAATCAAGTTAGGAAGAAATTAGGTTTATTTTATCTTGTATGTTTGTGATTGAACAAGTAGTGACAAAAAAGTGGATTTATTTGTAAATGAATGAGAAGTGAAGGGTGATAGAGTAGAAATAGGAAGAAGGGGCATTGAATGTTGAAGGGCCATATGAGATTGACATCACATGAAGAACAATAAATAGGAACTTATGAAGAATTGCATGAAACTGGAAACTGCAAAGAGAGGGACAAATGGAAGAGTCAAAAAATGGATAGACATAGCATGTGACAGATCCATTTGAAAATTTTATTTCCATCAGGACTATATATATTTTGTGTCTAATCTTTTTCTATATTTATTATTATCATAAAAAAATTATAATATATATATATATATATATATATATATATATATACACACACACATACGTCATACATACATATAGTACTCGGAGTAGTCCTTAAATATGGCATGACTCCACTCTCATTGAACCTCGACGGTGTATAGGGTCACCATGGTCTAGATCAAGACATGGAGAGGACATAAGAAGATTTTTTTTTGTGTGTATAACAATTTGTAGAAGTATAAAAATACGACAAGAATACATATCGTGTTAAGAGTTGTTTCCTTTATCGACTCCTCCGCATGAATAATTTTATTTCTCCACTTTCATATGAGCCAAATTAGGAGCGGAGCAATTCCTTCAAAAAAGAATTTCGCAATCTTACCTTAAGGGCCTAGAGATTGACTTATGACAAAAATGATTTTGGGATATAGTAAGTTCATGTTACCACTCTCAACATTCTCAAGTCAATAATTATTGATCTATGCAAACTATATTGATGTTTGCTTGCATTTTAGATAGAGTAAATCACAAAGGGTAGTAATTACTATTGGTTTTAATATACTTAAGTTGAATATTATTAAAATAAATGTATATATTTAAACAACAGAAAAAAAAATGTATTGCTCTCTTTTTTTCTTTTATTAATTTGTTTGGATATTAGAAGTAATATGATTGTACTTGAAATGACACTATATTCTCCAATAAATATCACTAGAGAGATTTCTATGAAGTCTTTGAGAAAAAGACAAGCACTAAATTAAAATTTTCATATTGTAAATATATAAATTTTATCGGATGTCCCCGAAGGGACATTGTAAATATATAAATATGCTAAATTTTACTTAATTAAGAACTAACATGATTGTTAATGTGTGAAATAAGAGAGATGTATATTCTCATAGCATCTAGTGTCAAAATCTTCATTTTCTTGTAACTTTATGAGAGATTTTATATCTTTTTACTTTATTTTTCTAATTTTCTTACTAATAAGATTAAGATAAGAGATTAAATTCAGAGAAGGAACAGAAGTAGAAAGATTTAGTAGATTTGATAATTGTACAAGATTTTGACTTGAAATATTAAATTGGATTATTGAAGTTGGTATGATGGAAAATTGGTTAAAGGGTAGTCAATGGGCAATCAGAATTTAGACAGAAAACCGAAGAATGCACCTCTGAATTTCCTTTTTCCCCTTGTTTGTCAGTTTTGTTTTCTTCATAGCAATCGAGTGCCAACTGAACCCAAGGGACCACTTCTACTAATAATTAAATAAATATATAAATAACAATAATAATAATTGCAATCTTTCAATGGCTTACGAAAAAATTGCAATATTTCTATGGTTTGTTTCAAAATGTACGTTTGGCTTTAAGTTGATGCAAGTATAAATGTATAATCGTAGTTTATATTTTGAAAAACTTTTATACAATCTCTAAATTGAATGTTTAAAATTTTAATTTCGTTTTCACCCTTGTGTTCAGTTAATATTTAGTCCTAAAACAATTTATTGAATTAAAATTTTCAAACCGCAAAAAGGGGTGAGACAAGGTAATCCATTGGCTCCCTATTTGTTTTTGTTGGTGGCGGAAGCTTTTAACATCATGATGAAGGAAGCAGTGGAAAAAAAAGTGTTTAAAGGTCTTCACATTGGTAATAATAAAATTTTAGTATCTCATCTTCTGTACGCAGACGATACTATTATTTTTGGATCGTGGGAAAGAAAAAACATCAAGACAATTATAGAACTATTAAAGTGTTGGGAAAGGGCATCGGGTTTGAAGGTAAATTGGAAGAAAAGTGTTTTAATGGGTTTGGGAATTTCAAAAGAGGAGCAACTAAGAGTGGCAAAGATGATGGGTTGTAAACTGGCAGATGAGGTGTTTTATTACCTAGGAGTTCCAATCAATGTTTCAATGAAAAAACAATGGCATTGGGAGAAGGTTTCAAAAAAAATTTACTCGGTATTAGCGGGTTGGAAAAAGAAATGGTTGTCATTTGGTGGTAGATGGGTGCTCATCAAATCGGTCCTGT
Organism: Pulicaria dysenterica; assembly: GCA_947179395.2. Taxonomy (NCBI): domain Eukaryota; kingdom Viridiplantae; phylum Streptophyta; class Magnoliopsida; order Asterales; family Asteraceae; genus Pulicaria; species Pulicaria dysenterica. The sequence continues at coordinate 6,566,256 of OX359291.1, read as the reverse complement.
CAAGTTTGCCCGTTTACTTCATGTCAATGTTCCGTGCTCCATCCAGTATCCTTTCTCTTTTAGATAAAATTAGGAAAAATTTCTTTTGGGGGGGGGGGGGGGGGGGGGTGATGCGATAAATAAAAAGTTGACTTGGGTGAAATGGGGTTTGGTTGAATCAAATAGAGAGTCGGTGGGTTGGGTCTTGGAAGTTTAAAAATTTTTAATTTAAGTTTATTACTTAAATGGTGGTGGAGATTCCGGGTTGAAAATAATTTGTTTTGGGTCAAAGTTATACAAAGTATATATGGTAAGGAGGGAGGGCTAGATCTTTTAACAAATGTAAAGTCTCAAGGACTGTGGAGGGGCATTTTAAAAGTGGGCAAAGAATTAAAGAAAAAAGGACTTTTAATCCACACTTTCAAAAAGTCACAATAGGGAATCTATTAACTTTTGGAAATATTCTTGGTTAGATGAAACTTCTTTGTGCCAAAAGTTTCAAAGATTGTACAACAGGATTGGTCAAGATTTGAAGAAGATTGATGAAATGGGTTTTTGGGAAGATCAAACTTGGAGATGGAATTTGGAGGATCAACGATGTTTGAGAGGGAGAGTAAGATCAGAATTTCAAGAGCTTAATCAAAGCCTACAACAAGTTACTTTGCGTAGAGATGTTCAAGACAGATGGTCGTGGTTAGGCAACAAAGAAGGATGCTTCTCGGTCAAAGAAACAAGTTGATTTTTGGAAGAAAAGTTGGTCACTGGTTTAGCCTCAAGCACAAAAACTTTTTGGTCAAAACTAGTGCCTAAAAAAGTTTTAATTTTTGCGTGGAGGGTCAACCTGAATCGGATTCCGGTAAGATTGAAGTTGGTGGATAAAGGTATAGATATCCCATCAGTTTTGTGTCCTAGATGCCAACAAGAAGTTGAATCAGTGTCTCATGCAATTTTCAACTGTTACAAGATCAAAAACATTTGGGAAGCAATAGCAAGTTGGTGGCAAGTGCCTCTTCAAGCAGATTTTTCTTTCGATGTATTACAAGATTGGGCAAAGCAAAATATGTCAAAGGCAAGTTTCAAGATCTGGAAAATTATTAGATCAACAGGGTATTTTATTTGGAAAAGTAGCAATGAGTTGATTTTTAAAGGAATTAACAGATCTAGAGACATTTTCTTCGAAGTTTAGCGCATGACATTTTTATGGCTAAAATCAAGGATCGGAAATAAATTATCGATGCTATGGGAAAATTGGTTAGTTCTTCCATCACTAATCAAATATCCAAAATAGTATGTTCTAGGTATAATTGTTAGTTTGATAAATGTAATCATCTTGATAGCATTTATATTTCTAACAATTGGGTTTCTATAGTGTAAGTTTTGTAATTTTTGTAACCTTGGTTGCTAAACCTGTGCAATAGCAGGGTAGCATGTTTTTATATATAGAGAATATTTGCCTTTCAAAAAAAATAAATTTTAGTTCCTTATTCATTTTTTTAATATTATTACTATTAATTGTCTTTTAAAATGTATTATTATTATTATTATTATTATTATTATTATTATTATTATTATTATTATTATTATTATTATTATTATAATTATTGATAAACCCTATCATTCTCGCATATTTGTCTCTTTCTCTCTACACAGTATATCGTCAACGTTAATCTCACTAGAGCAGTGAGTAAAGTAGATTAAGTTTCTTTAGATCATGTGAGGATCGATCACCAGAATCAACACCATCACATCTACCTAATCTAGCACTCTCTACCCACGCAAAATCAACACCCTCAACATCTCCCTATGAAAGAAGTTGTTGGTAACAACTCTAACAACAACATTACTACTAAATACCAAATAAAATCACTGTCGATTACATAGTTTAAGATTACATCAGAGTACCCCGTTTTAATTTCACTCTCTCAATGTGCAAATTCAAAAACGAAACACATCCCGCTCCCCATGGAAACCACGAGAAGTCATGCCGGACACCGACCGTGAAGATGGCGTAATGGTTTGCCTCTTGACGTTGATCACACAGAATCCTTTGCCTTGTAATTATTTTAGTATGTTATTGAAATTATATATATTTGCAATTTATGTTTAACGCTTTCACTTGTGGAAATACAAATGTCTTGGTGAATTAAACATATTAAACCGTGTATATCATATACGAAAGTCGTATATCATTTCTAACTTTCACTAGCTATTCACCCGTTAATACATTAACCATCATAAATACTTAATATGGTCCATCTCGATTCGTAGGGATTGACTCAGGATTTCAAATGGGTGGTACCACTGGCTCGAAAAATCGAAATATACACTATGAAAGGATAGCAACGTCCCAAAAAAATCGAAATTGACACAACGCAGATAAATTTAACAAGTGTCCTGTACCCTCACCGACTTACCCTTAGATTCGCCCCTATCTATTCGTCGCAGCTGTATTACGTATAAGAAATATGTGCGTGCATCTCTCTGTATTTAGAGAGAGAGAGAGAGAGTGAAAGAGAGATGGGGAAACACACGGAGGGATATGGGGATGACCTAAAGAAGTCAAAGCTAAAATAAAAATAAAATTGGTGGTACCATATTCTCAAAAACCAAGAAAACAAACTCTCATTATGCTTCCTGTCTCTGTCCTTATATATAGAAAATGACACCTCAATAACCTCTTTTATTACCATACACCCAATTATACCCAACCCCTTTTAACCACCCACCCACCCCACCCCACCTATAAAATGCTTGCACCCATCATCCACCCATACGCCACACGGATGCCCACCAACATTCAACCTTAAACACCTTCTTCTCCAACCCATACACTCTTTGGGTCCTAGCCATGGCTAACCACCCAATCTTCTTTTCAATATTCATACCTAATTTGGCTCAATATGATGACCATATGCAGCAAGTGACGACCATCTTTTGATAAGAATCCTGGCGGTATCCCTCCTGAGCTTATTCTTCTTACGTTTCTTAATTTTGTTTTTTAACTTCATAAAGGTTGTTCGAGTTTTCTTGACCTTGCAAGCCCGTGCGCGTTCCGGCTTTCGTTCAAGATGCTATATGTAAACAACACTAATATGAAGTGGTGCAACTTTTACGATTTTTTCTATCCCTCCAGAGCTACATGTTTTATCTACGAGTATACATACAATGTATACATAACCTAGTATATGCATTCTTATTTATTAAGTTGTATATCTTTATATAAGTGTTATCTTAGTTTGATTCATGTAATGATTCTTCGTAAAGCTAGTCGTATAATAATATTCCTTGAGGGAACTCACATGTAATAAACTAGTTAGATCTAGAAATTTTTAGAGTTTAACAATCTCTGTTTCTAACTTTTTAATACTTCTAATTTTATATAGTACGTATATTTATATAAATAATGTCATACCTTTATGAGAAATAAAAGAAATAAAGATAATTTTAAACCAAATTTTCAAATATCATACATTTATATTCTTAAAACAAGACATGTTGTCGAGCACAAAGTATTTATTGTCGTCACATTACGCAAGTACTATGCTAATTGTTTTATTATATGTCTTAAAATGATCATTTGGAAGCCTTAATTTCTGTTCTAAGCAAGGTTGGGGTTCTAAAGAAGTGGGGTGTATATTCCTAATACAAAGATAAATTTAGTTAGGGTTTTGGTTTAAATGGGTTTGGTTGTAAACACTTTAACCTAATTGACAACCTATTCAAATAATTGATCGTATTTACTATTTATGTAATGTCAGAGTTGGGTGGTAGTTTTAGACACCATACCAAACACCACATCAACATAACATGAAATACCCGTATTTGGGTTGATACATATAAAAAACATGTTGTGTTTAGGTTGACTTGTGCGACATGAATAAAAATTGAGTCGGGTTAGGATCATACATAAATTTTCACAACTTGACATGCAAACCCATAAATATTTATATAGATTCTTTTATCTTTTTCATATATAAATAAAGTTTTGATGTTATTACCACCCAGATTCCTAAAATTTACATCTTTGAATGTGAAAATTTAAACAAAGAAAGCTCCTGATGTTAAAGATGATGACTTTTGGCGGCTCATCTAATTTTTAAAATCGTTGACCTTCCAACTGGTTGACCTGTTACAACCTGCTAACACTCTTATAACCACCAACTTGCAATGACCCGCCAACACGTTAATCTGTATAATTATACGGGTTACGCAAGTCTCACATATAGGAGTTAGTGTTTTGAATCTTGACTCGAATAAATGAACATGCCCGGTTCATGTCATGTGTTTCCGACACGTGAACCCGTAAACCTATGACATACTAGCTAACCGAACACGGTACGATTTTCACCCCTTAGGCCCTTATGTTGAGAACAAATGACTTGTTTACAACCTATATACAGTACACTTATCCGCTACCAGCTATTTAGTAAACTGAGTTATATAAGTTACGTCCATATTACATGTATTGCATGGGTGTATTCGGGTTGAGTGGTACCAACACGAACATCTCAACATGATTTTTATTTTTCCTTAAAGAAAACATCTCAGACGTTTTTAACTGAAAATACACATATTTATTAAACATACTTTTAAATCTACTTTATTAATCATCCACAATAAGACTTTTGAACCCATAATTATTTAGGAGGGAACACCACTACATAACACTAAATACCTCTAGACGCTAGGATAAAATTATTGTACAAAAGAAGTATCAAGTATATATATACATATATGAGGGATAAGCATGGATCTGGGCTCAATTCACCATGCATAATCAAGAAATAACAGAAGACAAAAAGATATTGTAATACTATGTTTTCTGCAAGTGATTATTTTCACTTTAATGACACTACAAAAAGCATAAATTTATTGACAAATTTAATTGGTAACCAACCAGTTTTTACATGTACCTTTTACCTTTCACAAGTTGTCTTTAATTACAGTCCTTGCTTGGTCACATTTCTTGCAGAGCCAGCAAAAAGAGGACCAATTGACAGTTTAACATGCATAAATATACCATTTTAATTGCATGAAAATGAATAAAAAACTTTTTTCCATACATGTACAACTTTTATTGCATGAAATTAATTAATGAAGCTAGGTAGTGTGACACTTTTATATCCATATATGTATGTATAGTAATTTTATTGCATGAAAATAAAGAACAATACTATTATACATATATATAGTGTTGTATCGATTAATCAATGTCTTACTTTTATTATATGAATATATTAAAAATGAAAAAAACAAATTAAGACAGCTTTATGTCAATCTAAAATTATTATTGCATGAAAATGAAAATTTGACAGCTTTATGTCCATGTATAACTTTTATTGCATTAAAACGTACAACATTATGCAATTATAATTTCACACATACACCTACACAATCACTTCCTAGCTTCTTTACTCTTGGAAAGACCTTAAACTTGCGCACTACTTATAATTAAAATTAAAAAAAAAAAAAACGATTGCTAGCAATGAAAAAGGAAGAAAAAAAACACCAAGAAAATTAAATACAAGTGCTTACTTTAGAAACTAAAGTAAGTTGTATAAAACGGCTATCATTTTGGTGTAGTTAACTCTACAAATTGTTGCGCTGGTCAGCTGGTGGAACATAATAACACTAGTCAACTTATCCTTAATAATATTTTGCAACTTATCCTTAATAATATTTTGCAACTTATCCTTAATAATACTTTGCTTTTCAAAAAAAATAAAAAAATAACACTAGTCAACGAACTCTGCTTTGATCAGTTCTTGCGATTTGAAATCATTAAAGACTCAAACCGAATGAGCTTTCTTTAGGAGAGTTAGTGATCTTGGGGTTTTAAGTAAGGAAACAAGTTCAACAACCAGTGTACAGTTAGACTGTGTGATTCTGAGCAAATGTTCGATCTCTTGAAAAAGTCCTAACTTAGAAAAACTAGTTATAATAACTTGGATTATAAAGATTTATAAACAAGGCACAGCACTAGCATGCATTAATCAAGTTTGTTACTCATCGCATGCAATCACCAGATATTGATAAAACAGATATTTAACTTCTAGATAAGTATATATAAGATAAGAAACTTTAATTACTTAGAGTACGTACGCATCTCAAGAAAAAATAAATATAAATATTACAAACCCTCGAGAAATCATACGCCATATCTGTAGACAGAAGAGATACTAGGTTACTAGGTTAGCAAGTAAAAACTGATAAGTTATTTAACATGCACGACACATTTTAAGACTAGAAACACAATAAATCCATGAAAATTCTACGCTTGAGACTGGAGATGGGTCTTGGACAGTCCTCCCATGCATGCACGGTTGCTAAAATCGAAGTGACAAGTGAAACAAAGCAGATAATATTATGTTATATAAACGAAGTTTTACAGACCGCCATTAAAGTAACTATTGCTATTTTTGGGTTAATATTGTGTTTTGATAAAGCTAACAATGGTGAACGGTTTCCCGTTTTATCACATGAGTTTTATATATGAACAAACATGACATGTAGGGGACAGCGCCTTAATTAACCGAAAAACCAAACCAAAATCATTAGAACCGTTAAAACCGAAACGGACGGTTCGGTTTTTAAAAATTCATTAACCGATAGTTATTGAGTCGGTTTCGGTTTTATACATATAACCAAAACGATAAGAAAGCGAACCGATAAGGATTTATTAAATATTAGGGTTAAGGCCATAAAATAGCAACCTATTTTTTTAAAATTATCTATGTAGGTAACTTACTTTTTAAGTAACTTACTTTTTTATTGCCTAAATAGGTAATATACTTTTTGATGACTTGTTAAAATAGGTAACCACTTTGAATACAACATGTAAACATCTTATTTCATGATTTTAATGTAGAATGTACCTTGTTTTTGGGTTAATATATGTGTCATAATGCCAATAAAATATATATTATGTATCAAATAAAATGTTGTCAAAATACATAATTTGTATTTTATTGACATTATGACACATATATTAACCAAGAAACAAGGTACATTCCACAAAAAAACCATGACATTAGATGTTTACATGTATTCAATGTGATTACCTATTTTTACAAGTCATCATAGTATCTTACCTCTTTAGGTAATTAAAAACTAAGTTACATATTTTAACAAGTTATTAGAAAGTATGTTACCTATTTAGGTAATAAAAAAGTAAGTTACCTACATAGATAATTTTGAAAAAGTATGTTGCTATTTTATGGCCTTAACTCTAAATATTATTGTATATTTCTAATTATTAAAAAGTCAAAAGAATAATAAAAAAATAGAGTTTTTATTTGGATTTTAGCCAAATGTCCAAGTTGTTTGTGGTCTATTCAGGACTTCAAAGTTTTTACTTCTTCAGTTATTACGTTCGACGTGTCTCCACGTCTGTGCCTTGATTCAGTTGTTCCGTTCAAACTTCGAAGTGTGTACACCTTCTAAAACTAATTGGAGGGGGTTGTCGTTATACTCTACGAGTCTACTGGAACATTTTTTACATGTGTATGCAATTTGGTTGTGGGCTGGGTATTGTTTTACGTGTTGGGCCGTTTGACAATTTGAAATAACTAATAATAAGATTTTAAGAATATAAATATCATAAATAATATGTATGCAAAATATTATTATATACAAATTCTACCCATTTGACAAAGCTGACAAGGTGAACGGTCTCCCGTTTTCTCAAATGAATTTATATATAAACCAAGTAACCAACCATAACATGTTAAAGATTACTCTAAAACCATGTATGTAACGATGATGTATGTTTATAGCATTTTAATCATACGGAAGATCGTCTTGTAAAGTGTAATTCATACTTAGATAAACTAGATTAAGTGCATGTGTAATGGGTTTGATTTTAAAAAATTATAAAAAATGTATTAAATAACTATAAAAAAGAAATAAATGATGGTTTAAAAAATAGTGGCAGACGGCGTTAATACGCGTGAAAGTGTGACGTGAGGGGAGAGCAAACGTGATAGCAAAAACGTATTATGATACGATGATAAGTGATTGTATTTATTGTACAAGCTATCAATTATTGTTATAGCAATAAAAAACAATAAGATTAAGTATTTACTTGTTATAGATAAAAAGAATGTAATTGATTTTAAAATGATAAAACTAAGAATTTGGTTAAATATAATGTTTTGAAATGTTATAAAGGGTAAATATGATATTTTAAATTAAGATAAGAAATTACAATATTTTAAACCTTAAAATATGATATTTATAACATTTAAAACCATTTAAGAAAGGAAAATACGATATTTCCTATCTTAAACCGAGTATTTTTTTTGTTCACCATAATTTATAAATATCGTATGTATTTTTAATTACATTTCGAAATACCATATTAAACCAAATTAAATGTTTTGTCATTTAAAATATTTTATAATCATTTCAAATTATTTTTAACCATAAACAATAAAGACTTGAGCTTGTTTACCCTAATTGTAACAATAAAAGTCGATAAACTGTACAAAATTGGCCCGGTTCTCTCCTCGCATCGACTCCTCCACTACACGGCATGAGTGTTGACGTTGTCTGTTAAAACTGAAATCTAGTCACCACTTATATTATGTAACGACCAAGCTTCGAGGTAATATTTATAGAAAATATATATGTATACTTTTGTTATTTGGAAGTTAGGGGACAATTAGTAAGTTAAAGGTTATAATTTTGAATAAAATAAAAGGAAAGGGACCAAGGGGTTAATAGGGAAAATATGAAGGATTAAAAGGATTAAGATTTATTAGGGTTAAAACACTTGTTGCCAGCCTCGAATATCACATACGGCAGTTTTTGTGGTGGGTTTGTGCTCTCGAGCAATCAAGAAGAACAAGATATCTTTTGTGGTCTTTTGGAAGATAATAATCAAGTAAGTGTTCTTATCCTTCAATATACATCTTATATTGTTTGTAGTTGAGCTTTAAGGGTTTAATTATGGTTTTAAGAGTTATGAACGAATGAAATGGTGGGGCTATTACGGTCGATGGTTTTCTTCAAAGATTAGAAATGTAATTGAGAGTTTCTTTGTTAATGATTCCTAAGCATATGGATTCATTGATTATGTGCTTTAACTTAGCAAACATATTGTTTTGCTGGGATTGTTTGATCGACAACTGGGTAAAACACGGGACGCAACTTTTGACTGACTGAACAGGTTTTTGACGGCTTAAGATCGACACTAATACTAAGGGTATAATTCCTAGGGTTAAAGATGATTTTCGGGATCTAAAATTTACGATTTTTGTTGAGGACTTAGGTCTATGATTGAATCTGATCTTGTCGATGGTGTGTAGAATTAAGTTACAGAATTGCAATTTGTGTTTTAAGGACTAACTACGGTTACATTATGGGACTAAATTACTATTGGATTACATGTGAATTACAATTCCATGTTAGGAATTTAATTACAATCTGGACAAGAAAATGAACTACGATTAATCTTTGAGACGGTCTTCGAACTACGATTGAAGTCGGTGCTCGTGAACTACGATTATGATTTCAATTACGTTCAAACTCACAGGAAAGGAGCTACGGTTATACAGCTCTGAATTACAATTGGTTTTCGAGTTTAACTACGATTTGTTTTTGGCCACAATTGAACTACGTTTGCTTCTTGAGTCAATTGTGATTGGAGTGGCAAATGGTTGTTTGGCGTGAAGGGAATGGAGGGTGCTTAAGTTTCTTAAATTGCAAGATATTGCATGCATGCAAATGGACGTGGCAATATTATTGTCTAAGATTAGCAAATTGCATGCAAATTAATTGTTTAATTTGTTTATTTGTTTCAACAATTGTGCCATTTACTAAGATTAGCTTAGAATTTATATTCAGTTTGTTATTTTCAATTCGTATCTTTCGGTTACTTATTAGGACTCGTTATTTCTTTAGGTTGTTCGGTGATCTCTTTTGGTGACTTCTCTTGGATTATTCTCTCGAAGCTTTAGGTGAGTTCAATAGTTTTCTTAAACCGAGTACAATGACAAAACCATTTTCGAAAGGTTTTATAAGTTCAACTTAAATGATTAATTCGTGGTATGTGGTACTTATGTGGGTATTTGATTCACTTTATTTGACATGATATTGTATGTGTACGTGATTAATTATTATAATCTAATATTTTGTATGCTATGAATACATGATGAATTTTATACGATTGTGGATTGAACTTAGTGGGCGGGGGTAGCAATCCTACTTGCTCATTTGCGGATATGTGGACCTAGTAGGAAACGGGGACCTTCTAGGATAAAGTGCTAGCCATATACGGGGCCGCCGGGTTTTCTAGACAACCTTGGTGGGACATGGTGTATAGGTGCCTTGTGTGCTTGTATGATGGAGTGGTGTTGGCCGAACGGGGGGCTTGATCAAACATCACGTAGGTGTAAGGAGGAGACAAACGGGGGTTTCCGTTTGTACTTACATCTGAACGACAATGCGGTACTTGTACTCGCACCGTCGGAGTAGCGAAAGCGGAGATACTCTCGGGATTTATGTTCTCGGGTGGGAGTCGCGCCCCACTCGGTACATAGATTGGCCGGGCACGTGATTAGTGAACTTGTGGGTTCCTAATGGGTTTAAAATCTACGGTAGGATTACCTTCTCGATATACGATATGACACATAAGAGGATATACGATCATGATTATGATGATTACGATTATGGTGATGATGAGTTTGATATGATTATCTGAATATTATGATTATATGATGACTATGATATGATACATGATGTGAAAACGAATACGATTACGATGATGAATATGATATGATATATGATGACTATTATTGATATGATTTATATTTGACTCGGTATGTGGTACATGATTTTGGTTACGGGATTCACTATGGGTCGGGTGTGGCTAATTAATTATTTAAAATATATATATATATATATATATATATATTCGATTTAAACTAATGTTTTATGGTTTCTTATTCTAACTCCTATTGACTCACGAGGCGTAAGCTGACACTTGTTTCTTGAAATGTGTCATGTACTCGTGCAGGTGGCTTAGGAGTTCCTGCTTGTGAGAAGGGGTTCTTGGGTAGTTTTCGATTAGACGAGATACCAATTGGACATTCGTTATTTATTTAATTAATTTGATTGATTTTTGTAACGGATTTGACCAAGACTTACGGTGTGACACTGTGATCTTTATCGGTTTGCTTTTATTACACATATGGTTTAAGACTTCCGTTGCAAGCATTCCTTATTATTTAAAAAGTTTTTGCATGAGGTAAAATTTGAAAATCACGGTATTACATATTAGTATCTAAAACATAATTAAAACTGAAACCTGATCATTGAAGAATAGTTATTGCTAGAGAATTAAAATTATAAAGTTAAACCTCCAGAGGTGATAGTTCCTTCCCCTCCGTCTATGTATTTTAAATTTAAAGTTGAGTTTTTTACGAAGGGGTTGGTGTTGGGTTGTATTTATTTTGGGCTTTTTGAAGATGGCTGTATTGTATGTCCATGTGGGATTGATTTTGGGCCGACAGTTAATTTAAAATATAATAACTTTTAACTAAATGAATTCAGGGTTTTTATTTTGCAACTCGAATTGCGTACTTTTTAAAGCTGCTAGTTTTTTTTAAAGAAAAAAATTATAAGTTTTGTTTGAATATAAAAGTTGAAAGTTTTTTTTAACAAAAAACTTTAAAATAAAAAACTTTTTAAAGTAGTTTTTAAAATTAATTGAAGCTTTTTTATATATAAAATTACCTGAATAGCCTTTTTTATTGTTTTACAATTTCTGATATTTGTATGATTTGTCCTTCTTTGTCATTTTACACAATCTCGCTCCAACTACAAGCTACCTTGCCAAACACATATACAATTTCTAGCTCCTGTTATCCGCTAACAGCTACTTTCATCAAACACAATTGTAATTGTGGGATATGCTTTTTGTAGCGATTGGAGGTGCGTGGGGGAGTAGAACTGGAACTAGAAGCAAAAACTAATTTTAGTAAACTAGTATTACAACCAAAGGAGTCGATAAAATTGAAGGTAGTCTCTACAGCTACAACCTCCGTCCGTTTCGGAACTTTTATTGGTGGTTGCATAGATTGATACGAGGTGAGCCACAACTTTTTGATCCAATGCAAGGGAAGGGGGGCAGATCAAGTGTAGAGAGATGTGGAATTTTATTGTTTGAAACTTTATTTTGTTTATTATTTTTAAGGTAATTAATTAAGAGTACAGTAGTTATTTTGACAAACTTACAATAAATCTGTGTTGGTGATTTTAGTGTCATTAAGTCATTCAGTGTGATCATGATTATTATGAGACTAGCCAAAATTAGATTTAGCTATGATCTAAGTTCGGAGGTATAGAATGCACGATCGGATAAGTTAGGTTAATATGGGAACATGGGAGTCCATGGGCAGCGTCCCTGGAGGGGTTCAAGGGGCCAATCCCCTGGTGGTGGTCCTGCTTGCCCGGGGGTGCAGGTAGCGGCCCAACTCGAAACATAATCCATATTAGATAAATGGATCCTGCCGTTATTTTCCGCAAAAAATAAATGTTCATAACCACATCTTCTTATTCATTAAAAAACCCGTCTTTGGCATTGTAGAAGAGATTAAAACATTGTGCATCATTTCCGAGCCAATTAATACAATTCAAAGCGAAGGTATTCTGTGTTTTTTATTTGAGTTAAGCATGTAATTCAAATCTATCTCTTGGATTACCCACATCTGAATTCGTGATACTCCAGACATATGATCGAATTACACATTTCAAAAAATGCTATTAACACGATTCAAGAAATTATCCAAGTTGATTGAGTTTTTGTGCACTTATAGATGAAACCTTAAATACTATACATACACTTTTGTGCAAAATCACAAGGATAAAATACACACATTGAATCATGAAACATTTCTCAACACTACCTCGTTAATTTTGCTACTCCATTGCCACTTTGTTTCTCATTTCGGTCCTCTTGTTTTGTTTCAAGAAAGACTTAAGAATTATTGGTTGAATCGTTAATTCGTTATTACATCGATTGTTGCTGTGAGTCGTTGCCATTGTTGAGTTTTTGTTTAAATTCAATATTAGGGTTCTTGTTGAGTTATTGTTCGATTTACATGTTGAGAAATGCCTAGGTTGAGTTCTTGGTTTGATTTTTGAGCTCAATTCACTTATTGGTTCCGGTTTATTTAAAGTTTAAACACAAACCGGGGGAAGCGATGGAACCAAAATCGAACACACCTCTGTCTTTCTATGTCTTTATAAACTCTCAATTTTCATGTCGATATACATGTGTGTGTGTTTATAATATATACAATTCTATATATGTCCCTCTAGTTTGTATTTTATGCCCAAAACATGCTTTAAACCCCATTGCATTTTATGAATAAAAGTTATACTTTGGACATATAAAATATTTTACAAATAAAGAACATATACGGTATTTTCTCTTCTTTTACGGATTAAATGTGAAACATATGTAAATTACAGAGCCTTCATTAACATATATATCAATTAGCAAACTTTTTAACCAATTTATCACGATAATTTCAGGGTTATATTGGTAATTTTGACTTATATTCATGATAAATTGAGGATTTTGATTTCTCGCGAGATTATGAAATCGTTCTTGATTTCTTACATTAATCATAACGATTATCCATGCTATATTTGACTGCCAAAAAATTGCTAAAGTGTGGGAAGAGATCCATAATTGGTGGGGACTGAAGTTTCACGGAGGAAGTTCATTTGCAGAGATTTCAAACGCGGTTGCAGACCTAATACCTTCAAAAAATATCAAAGTGTGGGAGTTAGTAACAAGATCTACGGCATATACTATTTGGAGACTTAGAAACGAAAAGATTTTCGGTCTACAGGAGGTCAACTTATGGTCTGTGCCTTTTCAAGGTAAAATTCTCTTATTCCAATGGCTAAAAGCAAGAGGTAAGAAAGGAAGTACGATTTCATGGTTCGACTGGCTTACAGGTCCAAATATTGTGAAGATTAAAGGAGTATAATAGTTGCTCATTGGTTCTTTTTATTTGTTAATAGGCTAGTGTAGTTTTTGCTGCTGTAAGCACTTGTATTTTGAGAGTTGCTGGTGTTAGTTTGGTAAATGCTAACAAGTAGGAAGCATTTACAAAGTTAACATTGTCACTGGACTTTTGCTTCCCATTTCTCATGGGATAGTAATTTGGTGGAAATAATATACTTATTGCCTTTTAAAAAAAAAATCATAACGATGTCTAGATATAGCTCTGTAACTACTTTTTGAAATAAGGACTAAAAATTTTTCCGTTATCATGATACCAAATATGAAATTTGGTAACAACCACGAGATTAATTTTTTTTATTTACTTCATTGAAAAAATAACATATTAATGCGTGTAGTTGAGTATTTATCAACCATTTTATTTTATTATTATTTTACATTAAACAGATTCTTAGGTCCGTTTTTTACGCATACACTTCAATGGTCAGGATCCTTCAACTTCTCTTCCACGCCTATTACTTTCCCGCCTTTTAACGGCCACGATTTTTTCGTAAAAAAAACAATATTTTATCTTATATTACGAGAAAATGATATTACGAGTATTTATTCATATTTATTACTACTAAATAAATAATAAAACAAAAGTTAAAAACCTTTATTTCCACCCACGTTTTGAATTTTTTTCAACCTTGTAGTGTTATCAAATTACTAAAAACCCTTTCATTCGTGAAAATATATTCCTTGATTCCAGGGATACTTTTGTCAATTACAAGTCGACAATGTTTCAGTATTTACGTGAAATTCAGACTTTTACTTGATAATTCACGATCAAGATCAAGATCAAAAAAAGAAAAAAAAAATCTAAAATTTGAAAATCACGAAAGAGAAAAAGCAAAATTTCTTTGAAAAATCGAATATTTACTCAGATATCTCGTTCATTGCATTCATACATCTTTCATAAATTAAGCGTGGTGTTGAGATATTGTTTCCTTTTTTAATCCGATATCATCTATCCTCTTATCATCATTAATCATCATCATAATCCAAGAAGTTGTTGATTTCTATTTGTTTTCTCCCAATTTCTTGTGTAATCGCTCGTAATCATCTGGGTTTTGATTCAAAATTCTGAACTTCAATTTTGGAGTTTGATTTTTGTTTTCTTTGGCGAATAACAGAGAGAAACTATAGTTTGCAGGAAAAAACAAAATTTTCCTGCGTATTTTTTAGGTTTCTTGGATAATCGCTATCTGGAATGCCGGGTAACAACCTTCGTGTTCAGAAGATTAATGGCGTTTCTAAATCTTCACGCAATGCTTCTGATTATAACATCGAAGGTACAAACCGTGCATTATCTTGGGTTTTAATTTTCACTTTCTTTTTGTAACCGATTATGCTTAAATTTGATGCAAGATATGTGTTTATGGGTTCCGATCGTTGTTCGATTGCTTAAATTTTGAAGGGTTTATATATGTATATGTTGCTGCTCTGTTTTACTTTGATTATCCCCAATTGTTAATTTCTGTGTAATTCGTGATCTGAACTCTGTGATTTTGTAGTTTCAGGTTTAGTTCGTACTTTCCCCATTATATTTTGTAATCGTTTATGCTTAAATTTGATGCAACAGATGTGTTTATATTCTCCTATCATTGTTTGATTGCTTAAACTATGTTAAGTTCATGTGTATCTCTGTTTTTCTTTGATTACTCTCAATTTGTAGCATCTGATTGTGTTAAATTGAAATAGATAGATTAAGATCTTGGTTTAAGTGATTGTGTAATCATACTTCTCTTAGATTTGTGGAATTTATGCTGAACTGATGATTGAACTCTGGAATTTTAGAAGCTATAGGAAAATTGAGAATTCAGACAGATGAGAAGCAGGATGAAACTGGTTCAATGGCGTATCCTGATCGTCCTGGAGAACCTGATTGTATATATTATTTGAGGACCGGAATGTGTGGCTATGGCAATCATTGTAGGTTTAATCATCCAACCATCTACAGGAAGGTAAATCAAGATTTTAGTAATAATAATCAAATTAAGTTTCTTTCTTCATCTATTCTATTGAAACAGATGATGTTTAGAGGGTGTTTAAGGATTGTGTTTTCAAAACTGATTTTACATTCAATCTCATGAATTACCACAAATTCATAGGATAATCAGAATGGAGGTGATCTACCAGAAAGAGTTGGAGAACCAGATTGTGTTGTAAGTTTCCTCCTATTTCTTCCTGTTCATGTTTCTGTTGTTTTGTATCTTGTTGAATGTAACTGAATTATGGTATGGCTTTCGGGCTATGATGGTTGGCTTTCAGTATTTTCTGAAGACGGGTACTTGCAAATACGGATCAACATGCAAATTTAATCATCCACGGGACAGGCATGGTGCTGGTACAGTCGCGTTGAACATGGCTGGTCTACCAATGAGACAGGTAACCGTGTTCTTTGAATAATCTTAAATCAGCTAGAAGTTTATTTTTTATCTCAGAAATTTTATAGAATATATCAGAAATTTTATAGAATATATGATATTATTTTAGGGACAGAAGTCATGTCCTTATTATCTACGAGCCGGTTCATGTAAGTTTGGAGTTACTTGCAAGTTCCATCATCCACAGCCAGCAGTCAATGGACAAGAATCACAAGATGGACCGAACCCACCACTTTTAGGGCCTTCGTTGTATGCACCACCCGGAACTAATGGTTTCCCCCAATGGCCATATTCGGGTCCGCAAACTTACTTGCCGGTCATTCTTCCTTCCTCTGGGCCTGCACATGGGTGGAGCACTTACATTGTAAGTAACTGTATCTTATATCATATAAGCAGTAGCAGAGCCAGAAAAGCCAGGGGACGCCCTGCTAGCTCTTCTGGCTCTGTCACTGCTTATATGCATCTCCTGGTTTAAAAGATTCGATGGCTATCAATCTTGTTATTTATTGTTAACTTTTAGAACTTGTTATCAATCAACTCAAATGGTTTGTTGGTGCTGCTATCTTTAGGGAAATACGAGCCCAATGCTCGGAACCAATGGTTATGGTTCTGTTGACCATGTTTATCAATCAATACCAAGCTGTTATCTCCCTGAGAGGCCCAGTGAACCAAGATGTCGTTATTTCATGAACACTGGAACCTGCAAGTATGGGTCAGATTGCAAGTACCATCACCCAAAGGAAAAGATGGTTGAACCAGTTGCTAGCTCGCTGAGCCCGTTTGGTCTTCCTTTAAGACCAGTAAGTTATACTACCACTTTTACAAAGGGCTTATATGAATTACGCTTGTCAAGTGACTCTTTGGTGTTGAATATGCAGGGACAACCTATGTGTTCGTATTATAGTCTGTATGGGATGTGTATATACGGGTCGGGTTGTAAATATGATCACCCTTTGGTGGCATATACGTATAACTATACCACGGGGTTGACTGGTCAACCGATTGTTGACCCGTTGGTTTCATATGGTGGGATAAATTCGCCCTCGTCTCCTTCAAAACCATGGAAGAATGGTAGCTGGACAAGTGAACGGATTAGCAATGAGAAGTTATGTGAAGATGAATCTTCTGGTGAACATGTTGGATCTTCTCGTTCATCATCAGAGAATCAATCTGAGTGAAGTTTGATCATTTTTTGTGACTTTTTTTTTTATATTTCTTGATTTTTGTTGAAATGATTAAGGCAACAAACCCTTTCTGATTGGGTTGGTTTTGGTTGTGAATAAAAGGAAAAATATAGACTTTATCTTTTTGACGGGGTTGGTTTTGTTGAAATGATTAATGCTTTTATCTTTCGAGTTTTACTAGATTAAAGACTCGTGTAAACATGAGTTACTATTATTTGTAATGCTTATGTTTGATTGTCATAAGATAGAAAGGAAGACTACATTGATTACTTGTCTTTCTTGTCATCTATGGACTTCGGTTTCATACGCAAAGTATAAATTCGTGAAAGTTGAAATAACCTACGTTTGATCTAGTTTTTTTTAATACATTCATAGAGATCTTGATAGGGAGTTTTAAAATGTTTTTAAAGCAATTGTACATGTTTGTGCTGATACATATTACGAAGTCGTTTTCCGTTCGATATATGATATTACTTAATACGTCTCTCATATTGTGATGTTTTCTTTTGTTATTATATTTGTTGTTGAAACACTTTTAACTTTTAAATTAGCATTTCACTTGTTTACCGATGAAGAGACCAAGTTACTCGAAAAAAACATGTTATTTACGGTGAAAATTGTTGTGGTTTACTCTTTTTTTATAATTTTAATTTGTGGGACACACGAATATTGCATAACATTTAATAGATATGCAAAAAGTCTCCTCTTTAAATATTATTCGAAAAATAAAAATTATAGAATTGAAGTAAATGCATGGACAAGTAGAGAAGTTATGGATTCACCTAACATCAACTTCATAATGCTTCACTCCATAATCATCATCTATGACTGAATGGGGCTTCTGCCCTCGTGTAGGTCACCCCTTATTCAACCTTCATACCTGATATTAATAATTCTCCTTTCCGGGTGAATAATTTTTTTAACTTATAACTAGGGGATGTAAACAAGATGAGTCGAGTTGATATTATGTTAAGATCGAGAGCTCAACTTGATTCGAAAACTCCAAACCTTTATTTTCAAGCTCGGTCTCGATAAGCTGACTGACATTGTCGAGCTTGACTTGATTTTATGGATTAATATACTAAATAATAATTATATATAATTTAGTTTTACTCGTCTTGAATTTTCAAGCTCAACTTGACTCAAGTAGAATTTATGAGCCTAGTATTTTATTAGTTGACCTTGACTTAATAACCTAATTGAGTAGCTCGAGCTCGACTTAAATAGTTAAATCAAGCCTACTTCGTATTCTGGAGTAGATTACGAGTTATCACAGCTCGATTACACCACTACTTACCAGAAAACATGTTAATACATTAAGAGCACCCGCAATGAATGAAAAACAAGGTCATGGTAGACGAGAAAATCCTCAAAGATGAGTTATAGCTCGTTATTATCCACTGCATCTATGTCGTTACCATCTTGCGATGGTTTAGCTCATGAACCGGGTAACAAGCTTCATTGCTGGTTAAGCATAATAATTAGTTTTTCAATCAAACGGCTAGTTTTCTAAACCTAAAACAACGGCTAGTTTATATATACTTTCATATTTCTAAAAATTGGATTCATTTAATTTGCTTGACAGTTCGTCCGATGAGGAGAGACTTAAAGTTGTGCGGCAATGTACCTTTATTGATAAAAGACGAGTCAAAACTATTAAGTGAAAAAGAAACGCGTCATAGACAATACATGCGTAGAGATTGTGCCGATGATCGTTTGATAAAATGTTGTTTTTCCAACACTCCTACTTGTTTTAAGGTAGAGAGCTACATAATAGAGATAGACATCATAATCTTTGAAGTGATCTCTTCGAGCAGATTTGGTGACTTTTGAATCACAACCACGATCGGTCAAGTTTAAAAAAAAAAAAAAAAAAAATATATATATATATATATATATATATATATATATTAATCTAGTTTTTATTGTACTTTAGTTATTTTAACGGAATTTCAAAACGTATTGTAGTATTCTAGTTAATTTAACAATATATTTCTAGTATTTATTTTATAGTTATATGTTTCTATAGAAAATTTAAAATAAAGAAGAAATTAGTGATGACAGGATGTTTGCTATGACCATATGTGATTAATGATATATTAGTGATGTTAATATACTAATCAGTGATAACTACTAATGCTCTAAGAAGCTAATGGTATTGACAAGTCAAATTAAGACTTGTTGTAATTGTAAATATATACATTTGTCATCCATTAAACTGCGCGCGTTGAAAACACTGTTCACAACTGGGAAATGCTATTTTGCGCCATCTAATTATACAACATATATTTAGTTTTCAAACTCTAAATTAAACTGTACTCCAGCTCACATGGTAAACGCTCTTCTCTACATCCAAGAGAACATGCGTTCGAATCTACGTCTTAAGAATTTTTTTTTATTAAAAGTTAAAGTCCACCGCTTCCCTCACGCGCCTTCCAATATATTTCTGTGGCCCTTGCGATGGTTTCAATGATTATTTTTATACAAATTATTACTTTTAATCAACATATTTATATGTATTTAGCCCTATTTTCTAATCCTTTTTATTTTTCAGCATCCGTTACTACATTTTTCCTTAAGAAAATTGGGGTTTTTTTCCTATATTTTCTGTATAACAATAATGATAACGAATTATTTTAACTTGGCGGAGTGGTCATATATACGTGTCACAAAACTTATTTTATTTGTTTTTATAATTAATAATGTAACGTAATTTCATTAGTTTTTTGTTGTTGCTTTTTTTCTTCATTTGGTGCTTTAGGAAACTAGCTAAGACTTATAGTTTTTTTTAATAATGTTAAATTTTTTTTTGTTTTTTTAAATCATGATACATACTCACTAAATAAAAAAGTGCAATGATAAAAATAAACTATATTTTATGCATATATATATATATATATGTGTGTGTGTGTGTGTGTGTGTGTGTATACAAGATATAGATTATGAATAGGTTGTGGAAAACATTATAAAATTACACGTCAATAACTACAACAATAACAAAAGTTAGTTCATTCTTTTTCATATGAGTTAATTTATATAAAGATTTGTTATTTTTGAGCCTAGTGTTACTAACTTATTTCCGGTGCGAAGCGCGGATCCACATCTCTAGTTGATAACATTTGTGATTTATAATAAATAACAGAAAATGTAAACCTGTATTGCTATATTTTATGTGATAACCTAAATTTTCGGTTACAAAACATTCAAGTTTAATTCTTGTTTCTATTCATGTCTCGTTTACTTTAAATGTGAATAATATTTAATGGTATACTTACCTAACAATTGACAAATCATGGCATTTTGCTTTTTAACTTTAGCTTTTAGACACATGTAAGAAGTTATTTTAAGGCTACACGCATTCACCCCTGTGGATGGAGCGTGAGCCATCTTCACGCCAATTAAATGTCATCGCCCCCACCTACTAGTTTTTAGCGTGAGGGTGTTAACTGGTTTATACTCATGTTAAGTGTGAGTATGTTTCTCTCTCAAGATTTTTATTTAATCTTTAAATAGGAAATAGTTTAGGGGGATGGATGTGAGGTTAGAGTGATAGAAGTGGGATGTAGTGAGATGTGAGGGAAAAATGATGTGGAGCTGACGTGGCAATGAGAACTTGTTGGAACTTATGGGATGGATGCACATGGTTTAAGACTCCTAAGTCCATCCGTATAGTCTAGACGGAATCGGGTTGGCTCCGGCTTCTCATCAGGTGCCCAGTGAATATTGGTACGCTTCAGTTCCAACATGATCGGGTGTCTCATTCGATTCCCAAACCTGGCGTTTTTTTTAAATAAAGATGTTGAAAAATGGGTATAAAAAGTACTCTCTTTTTTCCATTCTGTACCCTATAACACACTTTAAAATTTTCAACTCAGAATCAGTATTTCTCTCTAGCCCTCTTCTAATAAAAAAATATTTAGTTTTTATACGATGTGGATTCACCACAATCCGACCTATAAAACGCATCATTATCATCCATATCAACCGACGAGCTCATCGACGAAGGAATTTTTTATAGGGTTGGTTCGAGAAGCGACAAACTTAATTTATGGAAGCACAGCGAATTCGTCAGCAAGACTGAGAAATGGAAACATAGAATGAGGTCGGGTAGCTGCAACCAAGCGGATTATAACATACTACTTTGGCAATAACCCTGTTTATTCAACATATATGTTTAGGTGGTAGTTCCCGATAAGCAGACAACTATTGGAACAAATAGTTGATGATTTAGAATAAAAATGTTCGTTTTTTAAACAAAAGTGGGAAGCTAGAGGACTCTGATACAAAAGTGTACTACCGCAGTTCGACAATTGGAGTACAGAATAGCCTCCAACTCGCTAGACGAGTAATTGAGAATGAGAGATAAACCGTCATGGAATTGCCTAAACAAATTCTACAGATGTATTATTGACCCCTATGGTAAAAATATTTACACAAGCTAACTTATGTTGATATTCCACATTTATACACCGCACATGAAGAAAAACACAAATTTTTTGGCATGCTCGGCAACATAGACTTTAATTGTGTGTGGGCAAATTGTCTGATTGCATGGCGGGGTCAGTTAATGAGAGATGATCGTGAGCACCCAACAATAATAATAGATGTTATCTCACATGATCCATGAATCTGACATGCATTACAGGTTACAATAACGACATCATTTTTCTCAACCATTCACCCATCTTTAACGATGTCTATGAAGAAAAAGCACCCAAGTGTCCATTTGAGGTGAATGGAGTCACCTACAAGGACAGATATTATCCGGCCGATGAGATATATCTAGAATGGGCTATTTTCATCAAATCTTTTACTTGCTCACAAGACGATAAATGAAAAAGGTGCAAGTCCGCGGAAGAAGCGGCATAAAAGGATTTCTAGATGCTTTTATAAGTGAAGAAGCACGCGCGACAAACATTCGAGAAGTCATAACCGGGAGACTCATAATAACCTTTAGTTGGATTTGGTCGAACATATTTCAAGTACTGAACTTCCAGCAACGAGGACAACTAGATTTCTAGTTAATTTTTTATCTATTATTCTCGATTTAGATTTTGTAATTTGTATTTTCTAATGATAATGTTTTATTAATGTTATGAAATATTAATTTTTATTATTTGTTATATTCTCATATTTTATATAATTTATTAATTTTTCTTTCTGTTTAATAGTTAAATATATAATAATATAAAAAAATGAAGAAAAAATTAGTTTACTTTAAGTTAGGTCATACTAGATATTTAGTAAGAAATAAAAAAAAGCGATATAACGCTAAGAAGAAAATGAAAGGCCTATACGAATAACCCTATTAGTTTAGTTTTAACGTCATCTAATTTAAATCGTTTTGTTTATATGCGGATTCTATTGTACATGATTTGTTTCCTCATTTTACTGTAATTTTATTATCTTAAGGGCGGCCTAATATAATATAATAAAATTTCAAAAATTATTGAAATGAATTACTTTAAAAATATTTTGGGTAGTTGTCATCTTTCCCGAGTCATTTAGATCTCTAAAATATCAATTTTTCAGACTATACCGAATAAAAAGATATATTACTATTTATATTTTACCCATTTAGCTAACAAGTATAATTTTATATAGTTAAAAAATGTATAATTATTTATATTTTCTCTGTTTATCTAAATAATAGAATCTTATATGGTTATATGGCAAGATATCAGAGGTGTCTGATAGATCTTCGAGGCCTTGTGAAAAAAAGGTAAATATACCCTTTTAATACACACACATAGAAGTAAAAATTCACTAATATAACGGTATTCAAGTGACAAACAAAAAAACGATTATAAATAGTTTATCTTACATAGTTACTTAAATTATGAAGTTCTCCTAATATTATTGGAAGCAAAGTAGGAATCGACTCTTAATTATTAATACTTTATAAGATATTGATATCAATAGCTACCATTATCAAATTAAAAAATCTTTTTTGCGATATTTTGGAACGTAAGTTGGATTTCAACAACTTAAATTATGAAAAACTTAATTTTGCAGATGTCATCGTTACTATAATAGTAATAGCTACATTTGGAAGTTGAAGTATTAAACAACTATTATATATGTAAACAAACTTGACTTGTGATGTAGATCGAATGTTAAATACCTTGTAAACCTCGACCTCGATGCTTCATATTTTCTTCTCGGTTACCAAACAATGAATAAAATTTTCCTAATATGTATTTTTGGGGCTTATATAATAACTATTTTAAGTATAGGCTTCTTGGTATTTTATTTTATTAAGTAGTTTGAAAAATTATAAAATTATGTCTATAAAAATAGTTTAGATGTTGATCCTATAGATAGCATCTGTATTGCCTCAAAGACAACCTATATAATCGGCTCTGCATTCCTCAAAGACATCTTTACGATCAAATCTGTATTCTCTCAAAAACACCCCATCAAATATATTTCGTTTTGAGAAATGTATATGCCATAGCTACTTAAAAAGGTGGTGTCAAAATCTCCATCATTGACAACGACATGTAATTCTATGTCTTATACCCACGTGAAAAGAAAACGGGCCGGCCCACCAAAATGATAGATATGTTATTTTGAGGTGCAAAATGCACCGTTTTACAATTTAGGATATTTCAAACATGTCTATGCTACGCCTTCCACATGGCTTTCTTCTTGGCGGACACAAATTAATGGAAGATACTTTGTATATAACAATTATTACTCTATATATTATTATATATAATAACTAGTTTAAATATCTATATATATATATATATATATATATATAAAAAGGTAGTTATAATTTTATACAAAAGTATTATTTTTATTAAGGTAAACATATTATTGTTCTATACGAGAAGAATAGTAAAATCTGAGTTTTTCTTACAAACTAAAAGAAATTTTATATTCTTTTTAGTTAAAAAAGAAAAATAAATTATGTAACTTAGGTAGAATGTAAATATCAATTACGATAAAATTTGTATTATATAATAAAATGTTTATTTAAATAGTTACAAAACATTTGAATGTACATAAAAATATTTATTTATGTTACTTTAAATTTAATAGATTTATTCCTAATTTAATGTGAAGGATAAGAAATTTGAACTAGAGACATATTTTAAGGCAAAATAATAAATATTATTATTATTATTATTATTATTATTATTATTATTATTTAATTTACCTAGCTATGAATTCGTGGTTATTCATCAGCAGATTGCTTTTTCAATCATACCAGTCAAATAGTACAGGTAGTACCTTGACTTGCAAGTTATACATCTAAGAACCTAATATAATAATTAATAAACATTGATTATTATATTTTCTTCTCATACTTCCATTTTGTTATGTTAGAAACTAAACAAATTCTTGAGTACAAAAAAAAAAATAGTTAATTCTACTACTAAAAGTAAGATGGTGTAAATGGTAGCATAAAAATTAATGTAAATAATAATAATAATAATAATAATAATAATAATAATAATAATAATAATAATAATAGTAATAGTAATAATAATATTCTTACATGTTTTAAACGTATCAATATTAATTTTTATCAATTGATTGTAGCTTCTTTCTGAATCTTTCATCCTACTAATGAAATTCATGGAGGTAATGTTTGATTTAATCTAATTCGTATAAATAACAATTATTATTTTTATAACATTCATGATAACATCTATATTAACATCACAATTATTACTTTGCCCACATGATATTAAGCAACGAGCTTGATAGCAAATCTCACTATAACAATTAGACTTGGGGTGACAGGTCAAGTGATAAACCGATCATAGTGGTTTGAGGAGATAAAGATGACAAATACGAGCACAAACAACACCTGGTCTAACCACTTTTCTTATAGGAAGCATAAGAGACGTAAAAGAAGAAAAAGGAAACACATAAAAAAGGGTGGGTAAGGGTAAATGAAATGTGAATAGTGTGTTATTTGACTTTTGACCAATATTGTCGGCGGGAGACAAGAGGTGGCCCACCCAGCCTCTTCCTTATTTACAGGAAGGAGAGACCTCCCCAAAAATAAAAAAAGAAGGAAATCTAACCAAAATCTCTCTCTCACCCCGCCTTGCCCTGTCCTGCCCCACCGCACCACTGCTAAAGTGACACCTAATTCCGCCACCGACGCCCCTCCCTTTATTCAATTCAATTCCACCGTTTAATTTCTAAAAACCTCCTATCCTATGTTTTGGAGGGAAACACATACCATACTTTAATTAAGAAAAATAATCAATTTAATTTAGAGTTAATTACAAAGATGGTTCCTGCTGTCTTGCCCAAACTTCATATTTAGTCCTTTAAAATTGAAAATTATATTGATAGTCCTTATGGTTAACGTTTTGTTTCACTTTTAGTCCTTTAGCTTAACTGTTGTTAAAGTTGACTGTTAGTCAAAGGGTATTTTCGTCTTTTTTCATCTTATCCTTGTTATCAAACATCCTCTATCCTCTTTCTTTCTCTTTGCCAATTAAATGTTAATTAACTTTTTATTAAGATTAACTAATAATTAATTACTCTCTCCCTCTCTACACTCTCTCTCCCCCTCTCTCTACGTACTCTCTCGCATTCTCTCACTCACAGTTCACTCTCCCTCTCCCTCTTAATTATCACAACCCCCACCACAACCTTTCGAGCATCGCCACCAGCCACCACCACCACCCTCTCTCTCACTCTCGCACTCCCAAGACCAACGCCAACGCCACTTCACCACCACTACTTTCGCCATAGAAAATAGCTTCAAAATATGAGAGGATGAGAGAGACATGAGGATAATATTACAGAAATGCGGCGACAAGGGTGGTGTTGGTTTCCAGATCTGCGGCGACAAGGGTTTTTCAGATCTGCAGGGTTGGTGTACCCTATGGAGAGGACGGCGCCGAGGGTTTTCAGAAAAGGGTGTTGGTGCAGATCTGCGGCGGCGAGGGTTTTCAGAAATGGTTGTTCGTGCGGTGGTGGCCGGCTATCGAAGTGAGATGTGGTGGTGGATGAGCGGTGGTGGTGGACGGCGGCCCTAGTGTGCGGTGGCTGTTGTGTACCCTATGGAGTGGACGGCGGCGGTGGTTTAGGGTGGACGGCGGCAGCGGTGGTGAGTGGTTTAGGGTGGAGGGCAGATCTTGTTTTATAATTTGAGAGAGAAAATTGAGAGAGATAAGAGAGAGAGAGAATGTGGCTTAATAGATGTGGATTAAATAATTTATGTTTGGAAATAGTTTTAACAGGGAAAACTTGTTTGGTAACAAGGATAAGATGGAAGACGGGAATACCATTTGATTAACGGTCAACTTTAACACCAGTTAGTGTAAATGACTAAAAGTGAAACAAAACGTTAACCATAAGGACTATTAGTGTAATTTTCGATTTTAAAGGACTAAATGTGAAATTTGGCAAGACCACATGGACCATCTTTGTAATTAACTCTTTAATTTATGTTTAAGTTATAGTTATTTTTTTGAACAACAAAACAAGAAGGCACGAAAGTGGAAACTTCAGCTCGGCCATCACCCTCACCAAACGGCCCCATTATATTAAAATAGAAAAGAAAACCTCTAGCAACGGGCTAAAGGCAAAGAGCAACATACGAGATAGCCGTATAAAGTTTCAAACCAAAACAAAAGACAAACGACCAATCTACCAGCCCCCGCGCGATTACATCCCTATGTAGAGAAAACACAGCACCGATTGGGCCAAACAAAACACCTGAAGTATCAACTCAGAAGTACATATCAGGAGATTAGATCCAATCAATCCATTTGTTTGCTAAAATTGCATCTCGACTATTGATGGGGCTAATCCAAAAGCTAAAATTAATCCCTCATGACTATAGATTAATTATAAACTATATTGAACATTTCTCTTAATTTAATATTCGTTAATTTTTTCTAGTTTTAACTTTCATGTAAAGTTTGAATTTTAGTGGTTCGAGTACAATTCCGATTTCAAGTTTCATTATAAAACTTGAATATTTATTCAAAGGCAATTTCTAAATAACCAAACACACATATATGAAAAAACTATATTAAATAACAAACATATCTATAATTGGGTACAAACATGATACAAAAGTTGAATATAAGTCAAAAGCGATTTTATATGAGTCTTTTAGAGATAATGTCGAATAATTAAGGTTTAATGTAGTATGACTCGGATCAATTGTATAGATGGACTAAGGTTAATATGGGTCTTTTTTGTATCTTTTGTATTGTATAAATAGTTACTAATGTAATATAAAATACCTACGTTACTTTTATAATTTTTTTTATAAATTATGAAAATATTGTAGGTATTTTAAATTACATTGATAACTATTTATATAGTACAAAGATACAAGTGAAACAATTTTTAACCTTATCTTATCTAATTAAACTGAGTCATCCTACATATATAAAAGTATAAAACCCTAACTTGCATTATCTCTGATAAGTCTAGCCCCAATAAATTTCATCAATGATAACATTTTTAACTATCATTTTATATACATACATACATACATATATATATATATATATATATATATATATTATATAATGCTGTAAATCTCTATATAAGCTTGAGCCTACAAACTCAAGTTCAGCTTATTATATATTTCAAATTAATTTTTAGACTTGAGTTTAAGCTCAAACTCGATGAAAGCTTGATCATATGTTTGAGTTCGAAAAGATAAACTTGTTTGAATCCTATTCTAAAGTAAGTAGACATGCATAGCTTACTTAAAGGCTAACCCGAGTAATGCTAAATGCCTTTACACAATAAAGCATTGGTCATGTTGAACACTTTTTCTCGGATTGAATTGGCATATTAATCTCTTCTAATTCAGTTTCTACCAAAATGATGCTATCCCATGTTACCTTTTTTAGCCCTGGCTCAACAAAAGAATGAGATTCACCAAAGTCACTGCGAATTTTTTTTAATTACCATACATGCTTAGACTATGAGTAGTCGTCTTTTCAATCTTAATGCTACATCAGCTGTCATATCATTTTTTTCTCTCCATTTATTCTCTTTTTTTTGAAACCCAAGTAGCACATATCATACGTTATTTGGTAATGATTCACTTTATTTCGATAAAGTAACTAAACATATCAATAGAATGATAATAACTTATTTTATTATATTCTTTTATCTAATTTCTTTATTATCCTCTTCTATCCAACGACTTATCTAATTTCTTTGTTATTCTCTTCTATCCAACGACACGGAAGTTGAATTTAATAGAATCTGTCTTTTCTAAACAAATAATTCAAATTACTATTCCAAGTAATGCTTACCGACTTCACAAAGAATAAACTAGAAAGAAGACATAGTCATGAAAGTAAAATGGCATTTCACAAAGACAAAGTAATTATTATTATATATTTTCATGCAAAAAGCAGTTAATTAATATAAAAGTTAAAATACTTTTTATAAATCGTTGTTGTTGGTAGTTAGTGGCAAGAAGAAGAACCGATGATTAAGGTATCATCCTAAGTTTAATAGGTGGATCAAGTCGTAATCACGTAATGTCTTTTTCAACACCAAGAAAATCCCAATCGATACAACGACACTCATGGAGGCAGGAGCTAACGACGGCCTATATATTAATATCCATGTTTTCTTTTTATATTTTTTCAATAATTAATTAGTAGAATACTTTATTATATATTATACAATAATCCTCACAAGTTCTTTAATAATTTATTGACAATTTATTTTCCTTCTTTTACTAGATTTACTTATTACTCGTATGGTCACTACTACAAAAAACACTTTTAAGCTCCCCTCTTTAGACCCGGTTTTTTAAAAAAACGCCTAAAACCGGGCTAAAAAGGCCAAATGCGTGTTTTTAACAATTCAGACCCAAAATTTTAAAACAAAACCGGGCCAGAAAGTCTAGAAAACATTCAGACCCGGTTATTTTATAAAAAACAGGGTCTAAATCTTATGGTTATGCGTGTCTATTAAGGTATAAACACATTTAAGCCCGGTTTTTCCTAAATAAACCGGGTCTAAAGATTAAAACTGATTCAGACCCTGTTTTTTAATTATAAACCGGGTCTAAAGATATTTAGGGTTTTCACACCCTTTGAAGTCAATCTCTAGCTCCGCCTCCATTTCCCAATCTCTCATTCTCAACACTTCAATGTCCTCGTCTCTTCACGGATTCTCGATTCAAAGAAAAAAAATCAAGACTCGTTAACCTGCATCTCATCTCGACAAAACAAGACTCGTTAACCTGTTGATTCTCATTCTCGACGACGAGCCTCTAATTGCTCTGCTTACGCTAGGTTTCTGGGCTGCTGCTCTTCTCCAGGATCGTCGTCGTCGAGTTCCCTCTGCCTTCGTGGCTTCGTCCATTCGATAGAAACCTTCGGTAAGTTTAATCGACTCTCTCAATCTATGAAAGGGGTTACTTAACTTTGCATATGGAAACTTAATTAGGTTTATATTTGTTCGTTTGGTGCCTGTTGCAAATTATTTGTTGCTTATAATTCTTGTGCCATGTTGCACTCTGTTTGGTTTTCGAATCTTGAACTATTGAACTTTGGTAGTGTTTTAATCTGTGGACAGAGGGTTTTTGCTTGCACTCAAGGTAAACTTTATGGTTCTGAAGATGAGATGCAATGTTATTTTGATATGACTTTTATTAAAATTAGGAAATATTCTTGGATGAGATTGTTTCATAGGGATAGAGGCTCACATGAATAGGAGGAAGTCCTAAAAACTTTTTTCTTGTGATCTTTTCATTTCTTCTTGTTCCAGGAAACATTTAGTTTACATTTATACTGCTTATGGTCGTAGCTATATGTACACATCTGTCATCTTTTTATTTTTCATATGTTAGGTTCCTATCTTGAATGTATTTGAATTAAATAATTATTCCGTATGTTAGGTGTATGGATTCTATGATGAATGCCTAAGTAAGTATGGTTCTGTTAATGCATGGAGATACTCCACCAATATATTTGATTACTTAAGGTTTGCTGAATTAGTTCCTTTCCATTCCCCTTCTCAACCTCAGGTAACAACACATTAGACCAGGTATGACTTTTGAGTTCACGTGTACTGGTTTCTTGTTTGCTGGGAGTGTGTCAATTCTTTTAACCACACCAACAACATTGATTACATATGTCGTGCACACCAATTGGTAATGGAAGGATAAATGGACGTTCAATAACCAGATAGTTACTGTCCAAAAATGAAGAGGTAAACACTGTTTTCAGTTTCATACATAGGATTTTTCATGCATATTTGCTGCCTTTTGGTTATCTTATTATTGATTCCTTTTCTTTTCTTTTTGATCAGGAAAACTCTAGTGGATAAGCTGCAGATTTGAACCATCTCTTGTGAAAGATTGGTGTGTATATTATTCTTATTTCTCAACATCGAAGGTATGTTCCGACTCCATATTTAAACCATCTCTTGTCATTGATTGCTCAATCTTCAATATATTGGCTTAACCAAGTCAGCAAATGAAATTATAGGTACTTTGAAATGGAAAAGGAATGAGGAAGATCCAGCTATACTTGTCCCATGTTATAAGTCGAGATGAATTGTTTAAGGGTGGTACAATAGTTTATATATTTGTCGAGTTCGTTATTTTTGATGTAATATTTATTTGTTTTGATATATTATATTTGTGTAAAGATACATAATTATTCTTGTTTGTATACGACTTCTTCTAATTCAATTATGTAATTCAATTTGTGTAATATAATTGTTATTTTGTTTGTCGGTTGAATATTGTTGGTCGACAATAGCACGAAACGAAAAAAAAAACAAAAAATTCTTTTTTTTAAAACATAAACAATCAGACCCGGTTAATTAACTAAAAAACAGGGCTTAAAAGTGACAATTTAGAGCTACTAAGGAGACATTTTGTTTGTCGGTCGAATATTGTTGGTCGACGATAGCACGAAACGAAAAAAAAAACAAATTTTTTTTTTTTTTTTAAAAACATAAACAATCAGACCCGGTTAATTAACTAAAAAACAGGGCTTTAAAGTGACAATTTAGAGCTACTAAGGAGACATTCAGACACTGTTTTTTACATAAAAACCGGGCTTAAAGGTACCTTTCAGACCCGGTTTTTTAACCGAGCTTGAATCCTCGACTTTCAGGCTCCCCCCTTTCAGGCCCCCCACCAAAACCGGGTCTAAAGGCCTTAAATAACCGGACCTAAATGTCTTTTTTGTAGTAGTGGGTGCTTCGAAGATTGAGTTAATATTGTATGGTATCTTTGTGCATGTCATTTTTTGTCCGAACTATAAGAAGGTATAATACTTGATCGGTTTTTATCTAACTGGTCGATAATTTGTTAACTAAAAAATTATTAGTTAAAACATTTATAAAACAAACATGTAATTATAATTATAATTTATAAAATATTGTTTGTATGCACTGAATTAAATATATAATTGTTTTGTATGAACGAAAGAAAAATCTAATTGAGACTTTTATAAAACTGAAGGAGTTTTATATTAATTCCATTCATCGTAGAAAAACAATGATGATAACTTTAGGAGGTATGTAAAGTTTAATTACATAAAATCCGAATGATATAATAAACATAGATAAGGACAAATGATTTAAATGTGTATAATATTTCATTACAGATGCACTAAAAGATTTAGTAGATTTATTCATAAACTAATGTCAAATATTTATATCAATATGTTTCATAGAAGGTAAAATATTCATATGTACTTTGAATGTAATATAATGTTAGAAGAATATATATTTATCAGGTACTAAAATATTAAGCTAGATATACTTATCATGTATTAAACATATAAGTTATGAGAGTTGATTCTTATACAACAATTTTTAGTCATATATAACAAGGTAAAACAAATCTAATGCACATAGTAGAAGTTGATGATATATTACGTTGTTTTGTATAACCATTTTTATTGTGTAAGGACCACATACCTTTCATAAGTTACACATCGTATGATACACATTAGGCTTGATTGGTAGACTTTGACACGCTATATATGTGACAATTTTATACTGGTGATTATGGTTTATCAGAAATGGTCACATATCATGTGTGTCTAAAATACTTATGATAGATGATGTTAACACCATATATCATTTCCCCTTACATATGTGTGTCTTCTACATGTAATCAGAAATTGAAATGATCATATATAACATTTTTAACATACACAAAAAAAAGTGTATGTTTAGACCACATTAATATGTACCCTTAAACAAGCGGTAGATAAAAATAGTTAATGAGTTTGTAAGGTAGAAAACGTCATATTTATTATTGTAGAAAGTTTGTCTTCAATATGCCAAGACTTCCAAAGTACAAGGGCTATTCTTGCCAATTAGCTCAAAGTTAAATTAAATGGGTATAAATCCCATTCACTGCCATCGAGAGAAGATAACACCAAACAAAATCAAATTCAATATCTATCCCTCTATCGCATACGTACGCAGTCGGCATAAACATATGAAAATTAATTAGGGTTTAATCCCTAATCACCATTCACCATTAAAGCTTTGTATTTTGTTCTTCTTTCAAGCTTGTAAGAACTGCAGTATCATAGTGGATTGATTCTCGGCCTCCTCCGCCCGTGGTTTTTCCCATTTTGGGTTTTCCACGTAAATCTCGGTGTCTCTTGCTTTTACTTATTTCAGTATTTTATTGTTCGTGGTTGATTATTATTATTAGTTGATTGATCCTATTCCGTTAAAACTGATATTAGTTGGGTAACTTGGATCCTTGGAGGTTTTGATATTATCCTAATTTAAACCCTAGTCGTATAAAATAAATTAGGGGAGAAATTAGTGCCGTCAATTTTATCTCCGGTTTTTACTACAATTATGTGTGACTCTAATGAGAAAAAGTTGTAGTTGTAAATAAACCAATAAAGTATTTATCGGAAATAGTTTGCTTTCCCTCCTTCCTTTCGTCTTCTTCTTCGTGAATATTTACAAAAGATTTGGGCAATTTTTGGGTTTTAACCAAACAAAACTTAGAAAACTCCGTAATTGATGCTCCAAAAAGGTGACATAGGCTCTTCTTCTTGCTATGATTAGGAAAAGAATATATATATATATATATATATATATATATATATATATATATATATATATATATATATATATATATATATATATAGACAAAAGTTCATGCGCGAACCGTTGTTAGCGCGAGAACCGCGAGAACCAATCTAAGCCGTCCAATTCCCCCTCCTTCAATGTCATTGCCCACCCATTAATTCCTCACATGCACCCTGCCACACTCTATCCCTCCACGCTCTCCATCCATGATAGTTCCTATATTCAAGGAACGGCTGAGATTGGTTCTCGCGGTTCTCGCACTAACAACGGTTCTCGCATGAACCCTCCCCTATATATATATAGGGGAGGGTTCATGCGAGAACCGTTGTTAGTGCGAGAACCGCGAGAACCAATCTCAGCCGTTCCTTGAATATAGGAACTATCATGGATGGCGAGCGTGGAAGGATGGGGTGTGGCAGGGTGCATGTGAGTAATTCATAGGTAGGCAATGACATTGAAGGAGGGGGAATTGGACGACTTAGATTGGTTCTCGCGGTTCTCGCGCTAACAACGGTTCTCGCATGAACTTTTGTCTATATATATATATATATATATATATATATATATATATATATGGGTTTGAGGTCGATTATTTATGAGACCTTATTGCAGAGATAACTATAGAAAACATTACAAGATCGATCCCATGCAAATTCAAGTTCAAAGATTTACTCTGACATCCAAATCAATCTTCATTTGAAACATATAAAGTTAGCTACAATATTTGAGGGAAGGCTTGCCCCATTTTTCATAATATATAGTAAGAAGCCATGCATGTATGAGGGTGAGTGTAGGGCTGTCAATGGGTTGGATCGGATCGGATCGGTTAAAGATCTGATCTGACCCGCTGATCTATTTAATTGGATTTAGATCTGATCCAATAAGAATGAGATCCATTTAGTCGGATTTGGATCGGATCAATAATTAATGGATCATGACCCGGAGCGACCCATTTAATATTATTAATTTAATTTTATTTATATAATAAATATATCAAATAACTCTTCCACCCTCACCCCACACCACCCAACCCCACCCCACCCCACCTCACCCCCACCCCACCCCACCTCACCCCCACCCCACCCCAACCCACCCCCACCCCACTCTACCCCACCCCACCCTACCCCACCCTACCATACCTTACCCTACCCCACCCTACCCCTACCTCACCCCTACCTCACCCCCACCCCTAACCACCCTACCCCCACCCACCCCCACCCCACCCTACCCACCCCACCCCACCCTACCCCACCAAACTCTACCTACCCTTAACCAACCCCACCCACCCTACCCTACCCCACCCCACCCTACCCTACCCTACCCCACCCCACCCTACCCCACCACACCCTACCCACCCTTAACCAACCCCACCCACCCTACCTACCCCACCCTACCCTACCCCACCCTACCCCACCCCACCCTATCCCACCCCACCCTACCCCACCACACCCTACCCACCCAGCCCAACCCCACCCTACCCTACCCTACCCTACCCCACCCCTCGCCACCCCACCCTACCCCACCTTACCCCACCCTATCCGTCGGCGGCGGTGCTGGCGGTCGGCGGTGGCGGTGGCGGTGGCGGCGGCGGTGGTGGTCGGCGGCGGTGGCGGTGGCGGCGGCGGTGGTGGTCGCGGCGGCGGCGGCGGCATGCGGCGGGCTGCGGTCGGCGGCGGTGGTGGTCGGTGGCGGCGGCGGCGGCGGTCGGTGGAGGCGGTGGACGGCGGCGGCGGCGGAGGTGGCGGCGGCGGCGGCGGAGGTGGCGGCGGCGGCGGCGGCGGCGGCGGTGGTGGTCGGCGGCGGCGGCGGTCGGTGGCGGTGGTGGCGGTGGTCGGCGGCTGTGGTCGGCGGCGGTGGTGTCGGCGGCGTTGGCGGTGGGCGGCGGCGGCGGCGGCGGTAGTCGGTGGCGGCGGTGGTCGGCGGCGGTGGTGGTCGGCGGCGGTGGTGGCTGTGGTCGGCGACGGTGGTGGTCGGTGGCGGTGGTCGGCGGCGGTGGTGGTCGGCGGTGGTGGTGACGGTGGTGGCGGATTTTTTGATATTAAATGGATCGACACAGACAGATCTTGGATCGATCCATGTAGTGATCTATTTAAATGGATCGGCCCATTTGATCTTTTATTGGATCAATGGATCGAATTTTTTGACTCGTTTGATCATTTAAATGGAGCAGATCGGATCGGATCTAGATCATGATCCGATCCATTGACGGCTCTAGGTGAGTGTACGAGGGACGTATATGATATCAGATAGCGCATGTAAATAAAGAACAGATAAGATCTATATAATTCCTTACTTCCTTTGTGCACGGGAGGAGGTTGATACTTATAAGACAAAACTATAAGAGTGTGAAGAGTGGCGATGGGGCGGGCGGAGGTGGGGTCCGAGCACGCCGTAGTTTTGAGCTTCTCCACACCATCGAGCCGTGGTGAAGAGATGAGGTGGTGGCTACCGCGCTGTGGTCGAGGGAGGGTAATTAAGCTGTCTCACTTCCTTCACATGCTTTGCAAATGACTATTAGATAGAATAGATATTATGCTTTAGTACCTAACGGTCTAAACTGGTTGTACCATGGCAAGTGTCCATTTAGTGATATTATAAATAGTAATCAATGTAATTCACAATATTTATCTGGTTGCACTAGTATTATATTGTACATGGTATTTAAATTTAAAGGTTTTCGCCATATCTTCTGTTTCATTGTCTCACTGTCGTCCCCTCTAGGGGTGAGCATACGATCTGATAGACCGAAAAAACCGATGAACGGAACCAAACCGGACTGGGACTGCATGGACATGGCCCAATCGGTCCGATCTTTAATCCTATTTTTTTATGAATTGCGGGTTTTGATCCAGTCCGGTCTTTTCGATCTAATCCGGTTTTTGAACCAATAGCCCCACCATAGTAAGGATGAATGTTTCTACCTGGACTTACAAAATTATTATTATTGATTATTAAATTTAAAAATTATTGTCACCACCATCACATTAAGTAGCCGGTACTCCACTAGCAAACTACACAACCATCATCACCTTCCTTGTCTCACAGCTCTTTAAGCATCACTAATGTGGATAAGCGTCACTATCACCCGTTGTTACCTAATCACTAATTGTTACAAATTCTATCACAATCGTCTTGATGGTAGACTAGCGGTTATAGACATAAAATCTATAACTGAAGTTGAGAGATTAAACATTGGCACAAGTTTTTTAGTCGCGACTTGCATGATTTACCTTCTCAACGTTAGCCATGAAATCGGTAGATCAAAAATTCCTAAATGAGTTAAAAATAATCAATGGGTGTGCATGATTACACATAGTAATATGACTAATATCTAATTGTGATTACACATAGTAACATTTTACATATATAATAAAAAAATTATTTAAATTATATAACTTTTAAAACATGTGATTGAAAAAATAGTTAATAATTTAAAAATATAATATCATAATTATTGAGCAAAACAAAAAGAAGAAGTTATATACAAATCAACTGTCTTTTTTCTAGTTAATAAAAAAGTAACATTATTTATAAACATTTTATGTTCCTCATGGAATTTATGATCCTTTTTGACACTTTATAAAATGAATACCACAACACACACTCTCTCTGGTTCTCTTCGCTCCTAATTCTTAAAAACTCTTTACGAGGGAAGAACTTCATACAATCGAATTTTGATTTTGATCTGAATTTTAATCAAACAAAAACAAAACCCTAGAAAATGAAGAACACAACAA
Organism: Pulicaria dysenterica; assembly: GCA_947179395.2. Taxonomy (NCBI): domain Eukaryota; kingdom Viridiplantae; phylum Streptophyta; class Magnoliopsida; order Asterales; family Asteraceae; genus Pulicaria; species Pulicaria dysenterica. Next base: position 6,528,905 of record OX359291.1, on the reverse strand, counting down.
CAATGAAGAAGACGCCATTAATATCAATCTCACACCATTGTTGCTTCCTTCTCTCCCTGTTCTCCATTTTCCCTTCCATCAGATCCACGTCTTCACACAATTACTCCGACGCCCTCACCAAATCCTTGCTCTACTTCGAAGCCCAACGCTCCGGCCGTCTTCCGTACAACCAACGTGTCACCTGGCGCGACAATTCCGGACTCACCGACGGCCTCGAACAAGGCGTATGTCACACAATCACGCCTAATGTTTGTCATTTCGTTTATTACGTTCTGCTTATTCTGTTCATTTTCTGGCGAGCAGGTGGATTTGGTCGGAGGTTACTACGACGCCGGAGACCACGTCAAGTTCGGTTTACCGATGGCATTCACAGTCACAATGCTGTCGTGGAGTATCATCGAATACGGCGAGTACATCGCCGGCGCCGGAGAGTTCGAGCACGCCGTTGAGGCGGTTAAGTGGGGAACCGATTACTTCATTAAAGCTCACACGAGCCCTAACGTGTTATGGGCAGAGGTCATTTAACTAACTGAATAACTAACTAATTAATTAATCACGATTTCGTTGCTTGTACTGTACAAGTTATTAATGCGGTAATCTCGTTTTAGTTAAAGTTGCCATTGACGTGACAGGTCGGTGATGGTGATACCGATCACTACTGCTGGCAACGACCGGAGGACATGACGACGTCGAGACAGGCGTATAAAATCGACGAGAGCAGTCCCGGGTCGGATCTCGCCGGAGAAACCGCGGCCGCCATGGCCGCCGCTTCCATTGTGTTCAGGAAAACAAACCCGCATTACTCACATATGTTATTGCATCATGCTCAGCAGGTAATCAAAAGAAAACTCGCATTAAATGGAAATAATTAAACTGTCCAATTTCTTATGAAATTGACGTAAACAGATATTTGATTTTTGAAAAAATTGTAGTTATTCGAATTTGGGGATAAGTACAGAGGGAAATACGATGAGAGTATTAGAGTGGTAAGGAATTACTACACATCAGTGAGTGGTTACACCGACGAACTGCTGTGGGCGGCGATGTGGTTGTACAAAGCCACCGACAACCCTCGTTACCGGAGTTATGTGATCGATAATGCCGATATATTCGGTGGAATTGGGTGGTCCATCACCGAATTCAGCTGGGATGTTAAATTCGCCGGCATTCAAGTTCTTGCATCTCAGGTACGAATTGTCTTTAATTTCCATTCATTTGCACATGAACACTTGTGTTGATGTTCCCTTTGTTTTTTGTTTGATTTGATTTTGATTTGAATTTGAATTTGAATTTATGGTAGTGTTAGTCTCCCCAAAATCAGCATGTTTTTAGTGGGTGAAGGCAAGCATTAGTCAATGACTGAATTCCTTTGAAATGAGACAATGAGACAATGACCACTACTCATCAAAAACTTAAAATGGATTAAAAAATGAGATTTATTTGTTTACCACAAATTTTAGTTATACATACCAAATTGGACATTTTTAATCTTGTTTAATTATTATTTTGATGTCTCGTTTATATATTCAAGGATATAAATATTTACATAGAACTTTATTATTGTATAGACATAGATAAAATGTGTTATATATCAATCATCTTAAATAAAATATAATAAAATTCAAAATGTTAAAAAATAATCTACATTTTGAGGGATATTAGAGACACTTACTAATTTACTATAAAAGTTTTTGTATAAAGTAAGATATGAGTGAATTTTTTTAACACATATATTCAGTTCACTATAAAACTTGTATCCACAACTTTAAAAAGCATCTAATATACCTCTTTAGCTTTCGACATTAAGTGATTTGGTAGATATGCATGATTATTTATTATTTCAAAAGTAACTACATTAACAATAAATATTCTCAGCAATTTTATTTGACAGTTTTTCTTCTCTTTTATATCTTGGGTATAATAAAGTTTTTTTACATACAACTTCAACAAATATGCAAATGGACTAGTATTACCTAACCAGTTTTCATCGAATATCGACTCTTGATCTCACGATGATACTCTAGCTATTGTGACATAAAATCTATGTCCATGAATTAAATTATAAACATATATTTTAACAGTACGTGATTTACGGTCTTCATTCTAACCTATCGCTGCATGGAAGAAATAGGTGTGTAGTGGCGACACCATAAGGACTCGTTTGGTGAAGATTTTCTTTGCCTTTTTTTTTCTTTCCTATTTTTGATTGGTTAGTGAATATGACGCGTGTCTCACAAGGTCAGAATTTGGTTTGGTGGTGGATGATCTCTATGATTTGAGTGGCGGGAATGGAAAGTTGACTTGACAGTTTTATAAGCGTGATGGGAATTTAGAACTGAGAAGACTCTAATATTTTTTACCTAAAGAAAACACCACCCACCATGTGTAGTCTTGCCCGAGATCCTTTATTCATCCCTGTGCTGCTACCTTTCCGCTTTCTCCCCCTTTCTTTTAGAGCGTGTTTGTTTCGTGAGATTTTGATAGCTTTTATAGGATTTTCAATTCAAATCCATTAAAATCCCATTTTTGGCTGAAAATAAGAATGAAGGGATTTGGATTTCAAGTCTTAGGGGGCGTTTGGTTCGTGGGATTTCGTGGGATTTCAAGGGAATGGGATTTGAAATCCCTCCAAATCATGTGTTTGGTTTGTAAAATGAACATGGGATTCAAATTCCCAAGATTCTTTAGAATCCCACACATGAGGTATTTTTCAATCCCTCCACCACCCCTGGTATTTTGAAATCCCTCAACTGAGGTATTTGATCCGGCGACTCTCCGGCAACAATTCCGGCGAACAACAATCCCTCAACATCGTTTGCTACTGTGATAGAAACCACCGCCTTCGTCGTTTTCGTCAACCACCACCGCCGTCGTCGTCTTCGTCAACCACCGCCTCGTCGTCGTCTTCATCAACCACCGCTGTCGTCGTCTTCGTCAACCACCACCACCGTCGTCGTCTGTTCGTCAAACACCGTTCGTTCTCCCTTCGACAACCACCGTCGTCTGTTCGTCGTCCCTATTAACCACCGCCGCTCGTCGTTCTCCCTTGCGTCAGAAAACCCTAGACGAACAGATCGGTGGTGGTTTCTAAACCCGTCGTCAAACCCTAGACGAACAGATCGGTGGTAGTTTCTAGACCTGTCGTCAAACCCTAGACGAACAGATCTGCGAAGGGTGGCGGCGGTTTGGTGGTGGCCGTAGGTTACGAAAACCCTAGGGTTTCTTCAGTTGGTGGAGGTGGTTCGGTGGTGGTTTCTGTTTGCATAGGGTGGCGGCGGCGAGATGTGGCAGATATGGCGAATGTGGCTGCGATTTGGTGGTGGCCGGAGGTTAGGTGGTGACCGGAAGATGAGAGATATGTGGGTGGTGAGTGTTTTGAACCAAACAAAGGATTGGGATTTTAAATCCCTCCTAATCCCAATCCCACCAAATCCCAATCCCACTTTAAATCCCATTCCCCCCAAAATCAATACTTGAAACAAACGCCCCCTTAGAGATGTGAGATTTCAAAATTCTTGGGATGGGTGGTATTTCTAAATCCCTCATATATGGGATTTCAAAATCAGAACCTATGTAACCACTAACCAATAATCCACTAACGTCTTCACCACATCAACCGACATTTCACTCACGCCACTAACACTGCTCTAATTGGCCATTGCCATAATCTTCCAAATCTCCCCCGTCGCCCTTTCCCATCTCCGTCTTCGCCGCTGACTCCTATTCCCACCTTCGCCAACGTCGCCCTTCATTGTCTCCACTGTCGCCCTTCCTTGAAGCTCGAGCTGGTCTCGAAAAGCTCGAAATAATACAAAAAAATAAATTCAAAAACCAAATTATTCAAAATATAGATAAAATATGAAATTGATTTTAGTAATTACTTATTATAAAGAGTACGTATATACTGCAGATTTGTTTCACTAAGTACTTTTTAATATGTTTTAAATATTAGCTCATAATATATACATATTACATCTATTAATATACATATACTATACAAGGTTTGAAAAACTCGATAAGGACTCGAGCCGAGTTCTTAGAAGCTCGAGCTCGACTCGTTAAATAACTCGAGCTCGATAAAGTTTGACTCTAACGAACCGATCGATAAAAGCTCGACTTGTTTACATCCTAGTCGAAATATAAAAGTCGTGAAGATAAAAATGAATCGAGTAAGATAACTATAGAATATGGTAAAGTAGTGTCTAAAACAACTTGGTTCTCTTAAATTTTGATAACCGGGAAACTTGATATAGACGTGGACATAACCAATTAATGAAATACCATTGACCAAAATAGAAAAAAGGTGTTAGTTTGGTTATTTAAAAGTAGAGAACAATTACAAGTTGAACAATTGAAGTTTACATGACTAATTCTTTTAAGAAAAATTACTTGTATAATTGTGTGTATAAATCGTGTGTCTAAATGTATGTTTAAGAATATGATGATGATATATGACATAATTAGCGTAAAGATTTAGAGAGAGAACATAACTAAGTCATTTTGTCAATCAATAAATAATTTAGAAATATGATTAGGCTGAGTTATTAGGCATATAGATCATTACTCTTTAAAAATTTGTACCTTTTCATTATTGGAAAAGTAATGTTCTATAAACCACAAATAGAATAAACAAAAATTGATTACATTTTTATTCTATTAGCCCAAGCCCCAATGTATATGAATAAAACGGATGATATTCTGTTTTTTGATAGGTTTCCTTTTATGACTTTTTTAGATCAAAGATCTCATTTAAATCAAAAGATGAAAGCATAGATTTGAATAGTCACTTTAGATAGGATTCCATACCTTAAATTACTTGACACACTAATACATAATATAGGAATGAATTTTGATGAAATATGATATGATGATACAACTACTTATAAACATGATTATAGTAAGCTTTTTAATTATTAGTATTAACAAGACTACTGATTACTCTAATAATCATAACATTGAAGTTGATTGATTATTAATGATTTTTATTTTTATAAAGTGATGTTAACCAAGTGTTTTGAACTTTTAGGGATAATCAATAATGTATGTACTAATTATCTAAGAGCGTCTTCAATATCTACATTAGAATTTGAACTTTTTTTAAAGGAAAAAATGATAAAACTAGTCACGAAGCTTCGGCATAACTATCACTCTATACTAGAATTCTCATAATTAATATTATAAGTTAAGCAAACTAACAAGATGCTAGAAGAAAGTGTACGATATTTAAAAAATAGAAATAAGATTACAGAAATTTATATATTTAAAAATTAATGGTGAAAGCTCAATTCTATAAAGGCAATCATTAATTAAAGTAAGATGTTTGAATTTACCTGATCACATCACACTATTATGTTTAACGTTGGATAGAATATTTAACAAATAGGCGTGGTGGGTTCACAAATTTATATATTATTATGGGCCTACCAATTAAATAGGGTTTAATTAGCATTAATTCTAATCTATTCCTTCTCATTTTCCCATTATTTAATTATTTAGTTGCAGCAACTTAAGAACTTTATGTAACCAAAACCAGTTCAATTGAGTTTGGCATAACTAAATGTGACATGTATATATTAATTAAGCCACCATAACAAAAGCCAATTTCTGCTAGTATTCTCACAAGTTACTACAAACAACTCAAAGTTGGATTATCCTCACATAACTAAAACCAAAACCAAAACCAAACCTAATATGAATTCGGTTTTGGTTTGGTTTAGTTCAAGTCAATACCGATTTGGTTTAACTTGACAAAACTCAACACAAGAAATCTAAACCGAAGAATGTTTGACCACATCATATTAGCACCCTTAATTTTCTCCGGTTTTATTTTCTTTTCTCAATCCATCCATGCTTGATATCCTCACTTACATTAGGTCGATTGTAAGCTTTGATCTCGACACGATGTGGAAAAAAGCACGTAGGGCCAAAAGATATCTATAAACTTCAAAAGTGAACAAAACTTTAGAATTACAATGACTTATCAAAGTGTAATTCAAAAATTATATATGTTAGTAAGAATAAAGTTAGAAACAAAACAGACAAAATAATTTTGATTTAAGTTGAAGTGGACCCTTTAATAGACAAACCCATATGGTATTGAAGTCTTTGTGGGCATGATTACCTCCTTCTCTTTTCCTCCATTTATCTCTTTTACCAATCTCTCCATTATTGGAATGTGATTTTCATGTTGCGAAGTGTGACACTTTTACAAATGACTGTTTTAACATTGATTATTACTGTTTTAAGTTTAAAAATGACATTCGGGAAAGTTGATCGTGCTATTACTATGCAGTTGCTTATCGAGGAAAAGCATATGATGCACAAACAAATACTAGAGCAATACCAATCAAAAGCCGAATACTACATTTGTGCATGTTTAAACAAAAACAACGGTTCCAAGAATAATGCCGGTTTTACCCCTAGCGGCCTCATATACATTAGACAATGGAACAACATGCAGTACGTTTCTTCGGGGGCGTTTTTGACTATGGTATACTCGGATTTACTCCAAAAATCGAACCGAAAAAACATCAAATGTCATGGAGGAGAGGTATCTTCTCAAGAGCTTCTCCAATTTTCAAAATCTCAAGTGGATTATATTTTGGGCTCTAACCCAATAAACATGAGCTATCTAGTGGGCTTTGGCCCAAACTTCCCAACCAGGGTTCACCATAGAGGTGCCTCAGTTGTGTCATATAGAGAGAATAAAGGGTTCATTGGGTGCACACAAGGTTATGACAATTGGTATGGGTCTAGTGACCCGAACCCGAATATCGTTTATGGGGCCTTAGTGGGTGGGCCCAACCATAACGATGAGTTCGATGATAAAAGAGGAAATTACATGCAGACGGAAGCATGTACGTATAACACAGCACCACTAGTTGGGATATTTGCAAGGTTAAATTATTTAAAGAATACAGATTTACATGCAGCTTATTAAGTAAAACCTATACCTATCAAAGGGTGATTCGTATCATTTAAAGCTTTCCTTTCTTTTTAAGGTTGAGGGTTTTTAAAATCTGTTGTGGACATAGGTATAGACTAGAGAGTATGTTTTTACAGTTCAAAGAAAGCAAAAGAATATACGGTGAATCATGTATAGTATTTTCATTCGAATACGAAGTTATTTAGTATGTGGATCAGGTTTAAAGGTGAAGCCATAATTAAACTCTGATTAGATACACATTAAGCTTGTGTGTATTATATTCTTAATATATACAAAATATTTGTTTTAATTTTCTCTATTTTATGTGGTACTTATGTCCATATTAGTTATTAACAACAAATAATACTGAAGGAGAGTTTATTGTCTTTTTTTTTTTTGGCCAATACAAAGAACACAGATAAATTTTAGTTACTTAAAAGTTCTTGTTGACCATATATTTAATTACAATGTTGATCTATGTGGAATAAGAACAAAGGATTGAAAGACAAATATGAGAAACATACTAACACTGAAACATGACCGGTAACTACAGAAACATGTACACTTAAGCAATTCGATCTGGGGTCATATACAAAATAATCACATAGTTCGAGCCGTAAAGATGGCTGGTTTTTGTCGTCGGACAAATTGAACTCGTATAGGGAAGATATATAACCTTGTAATTTTTTAGGTTTAAAGTCAAATTGAATCGTTGTCAGACACGAGCAACCGTTTCTAATGAGACAGGAAAGGTTATAATAAGACATTAAGAAACCCTCAAACATAACATCTTCAAAGTGACCTCATTTGATTTGATCTTAACCAAGACAAAGATGGATCCTTCTCAGAGGTTGCGACATTGAATGATCAGAAAAAGCACTATAGACGATGGATGTCGGAACATGCATGCCAACATTTCAAGCGTGGAGTCATAATGAGAGCCCGGCTTTCCCCAGTAAAAGATTACTCTTCTCGCTCACAAAGCAGGTGACCAAGGCTGAGGACTGCAGGTCTCCCTCCAGGTCTTTCTAAGTTCTACTGGAGATTTGATTCAGGAGCGACCCATCATATGACTCCTAATAGCACAGTTCTTACTTCTTCTGTCACACCATCCTCGTCTATTTCTGTTCTTACAACTAGTGGTGCTTTTGTTCCTGTTCGTCAGGTTGGATCTGTGACTCGCTCTATAAATGACCCCGGTATAGTTGCCTACATCGGATAAGTCATCAGGGACGATATGAAGTTGCCAAGAAGGTTAGGAGATGACCAGGGATAAGTTGTAGAGATGTTTAATATCTGGATGTCATTAGTAAAAACAGAACCGAATTGCTATCAAACAATCCAACATGAATTAGTTTCTTTGGTTTTTGAGTCTGGTGTTGGACTTAGTTTAAAAGTTTATATTGATTTTCGAATCGAATTTTGAATTAATAAAAAAAATCATCACCCGACTCAAAATTACTACTTATTAATTTAAACAAATTACACCATCATAACAATGATTTTGTCTCCTTAGTTAAACACCATATTTGATATATTTTGAGTAAACAATTCAACTGGGTTTTTTTCTCTTTAATTTTAATATATAAATTCACATATGAAAAATCACGTAAAACTTGAGTTTTTTTAAATCACTACGTGTTTTTAAATACATCACATGCAATTTCAAATGTGAAATATACCCAACATTTGCATTATTATAAATAAATATTTCATACAATTAATTGAATTTAATGTTAAATATATATATAAATTTTGTCTTGGTTCACATGTGAATACCAACCAACACCACCATGTATTATACAAAGAGATGTGATTGTATTTTTTTATAAACTATATGTTTATTGTAATTATTAGGGCAATAATGTCAAATATTTATTTGTTATGACTAAAAATAATTTAACATGATTATAAACTATCTTAAAATTATAAAATTAGAAATTTGGTTAAATGTAATATTTTAAAATGTTATAACAGGTAAATATGATATTTATAATTATAAATTAGAACGAAGTAGTAAACTAATACGATATTTTAATGTTTAAAAGTTACATATATTTCTCTAATAATTCTAAAATTAAAATTAGAATTTAAGTTTTAGTTAAACAGATTGACAAACTTTTCAGGCAAATTATCATAATAATTTAAAAGGTATTTTTGTAATTTACCAAAGAATTTGACAATATCATGATATTTTCTTTCTAATCAAATTAATTATTGATGTCATTGGAAGGTGTGAGATTTATGTGTTTCATTCCCAATTATCCACTTAATTATATTAATTATATTTATTAGATTTTCTTTATTATATTTTCTTTTTTATTTATACATAGTTTATTTATTGATTTATTGTTTTTCTTTCTTTGCTGTCTGAGGTCTTTTCAGGAAACAATCTCCCTACCTACGAGTAAATGTATGATTGTCTAATTTCATCTCACCCTTACCCCGCGTAGCGAGATTGAGTACTGTTGTTGTTGTTGTAATTATTTTTATATTATATAACAAAGAATAAATATTTGATTGGATAAGTGTAATTATAACAAAGAATAAATATTAATTTTCGGTTATTGAGTGTAATTATTATGAAAAAATGTATGATGAAAAAATCTATATAACTAGAGTTAGCTTAATAAATGGAAAAAAGAATGCAATGGTTTTTATGTAACAAGAAATAAAATTTTGTCACTATTATATTATTATATTTATTTAGAAAAACACATCCTTGCATATATAAAATTAACTTATTATTTTATTTTCTTCCTGACGTATAAGTATCATTTAGTAAATTTGATTTATACTTTAGCAAATTATTATGCAATAATACAATCAGGCAATGTTGGTTCACCACCTACTACTTTGTGAGTTTGAGATTTTATTTGTAGTGGGTTATCTTTTTTCGTTGATTGTACAGTCTAAATGTCTAATTATTGTGATTTCTTTTGTCCTCAGGTACACGTAATTGCTATATAAATTAATAGAGATGGTATATTCTTTAATTATTAATTTTTTTTATTTTTCTATAATCTTTTAGTATAGATAAAGAAGATTAATTTTAATAAAATCTATCAAATAATTCTAACCATTAAATTTAGATAAAAATTTTAATTATCTAATTTTAACCATTTATTTTGATAACAACTAAAATTTAATTTTGTCTTTTATGGGTCAAAACTGAATTTAACTTTAGTTTGAATTTAAATTTAATCTATTAAAGATAATTCTATATATGTTTTCCTTAAACCCTAAAATATTGCATTTGTCCACCTTAATTTACAAACATCATATTTACCAATTATAACAATTCAAAATATCATATTCAACAATAGTTTTATGATTCCAAAAAAGTTTATAATCATTTTAATTTTTTTTTGTTTATAACCAATAAACATTTAAACTTGTTTCCCTCTAATTGTAACATCTTGATGACTTATACAATAAATACAATCACTTCTTTTCATATTATGATACTATGTTTCTAACGTCACGTCTGTCATTCCCCCCATCGACATTTCCGCTGTTTTTCTAAGTATTGACTCCGTCTATTTTCATTTTTATAAAATCCTCATTTCATTCTTATTTTAAATATTTGATGTCTTTTTATTAATGTTTACTTTTTTAAAAGCAATACATGTATCACGCGAGCATTTAATCGAGTTTAATTATAATATTAACACAAGTGTTAAAATCAACGAAAACAAATATCAATTATGATGAATAGAAAAAATAATATGAAGAAATAATAAAAAAATACATACCTTTTATTTATTAATTTCTTGGTAACCATTTGCGACTTTTTCATTATTTTATTTGTATATTCTTTAATGTCAAAATCAAATTAATAACAGATTCATAAATTAATGATCACCCAAATTTCCATGAGAAACAATATCATTATTATTAAAAATAAGTGCTTTTAACAAATTAAATATATAGGCAGGTAAGTTAAAAAAATTATCATGCATAAGTGCCCGTCGATATTTAAGATTTAAAATTAGTTAGATATATATATATATGCCTATTTGCCTATTTCGTCATCAAGATTTCAAAATTAAAAGTAAAACGAAGATAAATAAGATTCGAATGTTACTTTTAAAGAAATATTTTAATTTTTTTAGCTTTAATAATACAAAATCTGACTATAATTGTTGGTTGACTAAAATCACCACCTAGTTAAACGTAAATGATCTTCGATTCCTTACAAGATAATGTCATTTTAAATTTGAGGTAACAGATCTAAAGTGACCTTTTCAATTTACATTTACCTTTTTTTTCTTAAAAAAAAGAAAGAAAGTGATGATCATACAAAAAAATTAGAAACAAAATTAGAATCTTTTGGCTGGCCGGTGATTATCTCCCCTTAATGTGAAATTGTGAATGAGTGTTTATAATCACCGTTGACTATTTTGGATTGTTTAACAGTGGGTGGGTTGGATATTGACAGGTTATCACGAAGATACAACAAACAGACAGTGAAATTTCGATGAGGATAGTAGAACAGAAGATAGAATGACGAACATGAAGTGTTTTTTATATCAAGGGGTGCTCCAATGACGATGGTGTATCTTTAATCTTCTTAAAGTGAGTCCGAATGGTATATAATGCATCATGTAGGTAAAGGCTTGATTAAGAGGCAAAGGTAAATGAAGAAGGCCAGAAGGATGGTGAAGATGTTTAGTAAGATGCAGGAGGAGGAAGTCAAGAACCAACATAATATTGGGGGTCCAGCAAAACATTAATATGATGTTATGAAATAAAATGGGCCCAAGAAAGTACATCCTCATGGTTTAATTATATTAATGATGAGGTTCTAAATAGTATTTGATTTGGAAGTATGAATGACATATCTGACATATGAGATGGAGATGGTCCAAATAGTAGCATCCTTTTTTTCTATAAGTGAGAAGACATCGTCTCAGTCGTCTTGGAGTGGCTTCAGCTTCCTTCACCTTGTTGTCCCTTCCATTACACCTATTTTTACCGTCCACTCTTGACATGTTAAGTGATAGACTAAATTTTGTGAAGCAACGGGCCTCGACAAATTTTTATTGATAGTGATTGAAAGGCCATAACGTAGTAACACATAAACACGAGGATTATATGATCTCTCAAGTGAAACCGCACATTACATACAACCAAAAAAACATAATAAATTAACTATACAATATTATTTATCCCACGTTTTTATTCGTATGGTCCTAAAAGCATCTTATTAGATAAACTTATTTGATCGGTCCATTTTGCAAGAACATCCTTTAATCCAATGATAAGAATGATGCAAGTTATTGTAAGTTTGTGGGGTTCCAACTCAAAACCAATTGGTTATGAGAGGAGTAGCCCAGGACACTTATAAAGCAGATTACAAAGTCACGTTCTGTCCGATGTGGGACATTACTCAACACGCCCCCTATACTTATGGTTAACGTGGAGTCCGGGTGAACCTTGCTCTGATACCATGTAAGTTTGTATGGTTCCAACTCAAAACCAATTGGTTATGAGAGGAGTAGCCCAAGACACTTATAAAACAGATTACAAAGTCACGTTCTGTCCGATGTGGGACATTACTCAACAATTGTCATATCAACACTCAAAACATTTTTGTTAAAATTTATATCAATAAAATTAAAATATAAGTATGATCATTATATGTAATCCAACGGTTTAGGACTATTTTACAATAGATAGAATCTTTGATGCATCATCCCATAAGGTTTATGAACACCGCAGTTATTATAAAAAGTTAGTCTGAAAGTCAAAACCATCATAAAAATATATGACAATTTTAATCCATGCAGGAACTCAACATTGAGTCAGGAGTTACCTTAAAGGTATTGTCACACATATATTGTTGTTTTATTCTTTCCCAACTTGAATGCATATTAATGGTTGTAGTAGAATCTTTGGGAAGTCTAATATACTACAAAGCTTTAAGATTGATACTTCACGAATAAAAAAAGAATACAAGTAATCTTTATTTATATGATGGAACTCTAAAGGTCGAATTTAGATAAGCTTTTAAGGCAAAGATTCGTGAAAAATAAAGATATTTTAGCAAATCACTCTCCAATTGCATTGATTCATATTCGTATCCTTCAAAATGTATGAAATGTGTCACAATTTGACAAAAACAACTAAATTGATTCCCTCCACATGATTATCTTTAAGGGATGGATGGTTCTACCCTTGTTTATACAACTTAAGGGTGTTTAATTGTTTGGTTAATTGGAATATTTTGAAAATGAATTTTATGTTTTAGTAATTACAATCATGAAAGAATTTGAATTTACTTTCTTAGGTAGTGTGTTCGGTTTACCACTGTGAGTTCTCTTTATTCCTATGTTTCTCGTCCTTCTAATCTATCCTTAATTCTAACTCGTAGAATGATAGAACTGGTGAATATAATTTGCCTTAACCACCCACCACCACCTCCCAACCACATTCGCCACCAACCTGCCACCATCCCACAACCATTATCACCATCCCATAACCACCAACACCACCCTACAACAGCCGTAACAACACTACCGTCCCCATAACTAGAAATATGATGTCTTGAGAATCATGGTCTATTAAATTTACTGGTTTGGGTCATTTTAATTTCAAGACGATATTTGCACTATTGGGTAATATTCGATCCAGGATATCATTTGTTTTAATGTTTTGAGCTTCATGTTGTGTAGTTATTTTTGGCTTTTTGCTTCGATTTAGACTTTAGAACTGTTGTGTCAAAAGCTGTTGGTTTTTGCGTCTTGCAGAATTTTGCGTGGTTTTGTAGTTTTGATAAAATTGTTGTCTTTCTAAAAAGCATGAAGATAAATATTTTGAGGAACTTTTTTTGACATCTTATTGTTTATATATTTAGTAGTTTTGTTTTCGTGGATAATTCATTAAAGAAAGAAAGCATACTTTTCATATTCTTTAAAACACTTGATACAACATAGACAGATTAAACCCCTTATGTTATATTAACATCGATATGTAAAAAAATATCTTTTGAACTTGTAGTTGTGTTGGTTTAAAGTGAAGACAATTTAAAGTTTTAACTAATGAAAATTTAGTGTTGATTACTTAGTAATTCCAATTTACTTTTTACATGTTAGACTTGAGACATTCGAACCAAGGGCCTTGGTCTGGCATTATTGGAGTTTGGAAAAGGTATTCCCCACCTTAAGTTTGTGGGTTTAAATCCCGATAATGAACATTTAATATAGAATTATGTAGGTATGTGTGTTTAGCTATTTAAAAAAAAGAATTAGACATTGAAAGTATGGACCCCTTTGCCAACTCCTTTGTGTGAAAGAAAGCAACATGCAACTATACAAGAGGGTAAGTAATTTAACCATCAGAAAACTTTCTTCTAAGTTCTCATCACCTTTGGAAATAAGTGAGATAAGGATTCCTCATTATCCAAACAAAATGGCCAGCAAGTCTCTTGAAATGTAACATCTCTAGCTAGCAACTATATATATTCACTTGACATGACATTGCATTTTAAGTGCTCAGCATGTATTTACTTTTTGAGAACTTTCATATCGTCTAATATATGTACAAACAAGTCAAACTTTATTATTTTGACAAATTTTAATTAGAAACGTTTGCCGAACACGTTAATTAATTAAGATGATATATAATTACGTAAAGAACAACATTTCACAACATACCTTTTTATAGACGTCAAGACTTTTACCTATAAATTATTTTTATTGAATAAAAGACACAATTTATTTATCTTCTAAATATATTTTAAACAAAAAGAACCGACATGAAAAATATTTTCGAAATCATGCACGTGCACGATTCCGAAAATAAAATGAGAGAAAACCTATATATACAAAACCTAGTAATCTAGGATCCTCTAAATAAGGATAATGATACCTACCAATAATACATAAGATACGATCTAACCAATATAAATACAATTGTTAATAATCAAAGTGTTTGTATTCTAACGGCACGAGTTATTATTGTGGAAAATAAACTCTTTATGAGAGATTTAGTAGGTGTGTAAATTTATTGTAAGAAAATACATCTGTTAATTATAGTAACGCATGTTGGCTTTGCTGGCATCCGCTTCACGCATGATGATTTGTGAATTTCACGTGACTAGGTTGTTACTATGTGATGATGTCTACGACCTGAACCAAGGTCCGCTTAAGGGCCAGAACAAGAGCCTGTTACAGATCAGGCCTAATATAATACCCGGTATATATTACGAAATAAAAAATGTGTAATACATAGCAAACCACCAAAAATTCCTCCTTATAAAGGGGGGCACCCCACAAGGTTGGAGCATCGTCTTCTCTCTTATCCTACTCTCTCTCTCTCTCTCACACACACAAACACACTCTTTCTCTCTCTCTCTTTCTCTCTCTCTCTCTCTCTATATATATATATATATATATATATATTTATTTATTTATTCTCTCCAAATGGTCTTCTCCGTATTTATTCTTAATACATAATTATATATGATAATACACAAACAAATACTAACTTGACTGTCAGAGGGTGGATCCCAGATCCCCTTCTAACGGGTTTCTTTATGTTTGCAGCATACGATTTGAGTTCGGGTAATGACGATGGTGAAGAACGGACCAACACGATCATCCAAATCAACTCAAGATGTAGCAACACTATGTATTTTTCACATTTGTATATACTGTAGGGGTGGGAAGAAAAAACCGAAACTGAACCAATATAGCAACTAACGGTTTTGATTTTCAAATTTCAAAAACCGACTTTTTCTGTTTGGTTTTGGTTTTTGAAATCTCAAAAACCGAAGAAAAAAACCAAACCATTCCAAGGAGCAATATTGCAAATATCACTTCATTTCGAGTCTACAAGTTCACTTCATCTCGATTTTATCAATTTACAGTTTATAATAAAAATCCATTTCTAGTTGTTTATCTCGATTTTTAAATTCTAGTTTTGTAAGTTGCATGTAGACATGTAGTTTATCTGAAGTTGGTTGTTCATCTCGATTTTCAGTTTTGCTAATATGTTTTTGCTTTGAGTTTTAATTTTTTCCAACTTTGACTTTGAAGTTTAAACATTTTTGTATCAATTGCAATGTATATAGCTTGAATTAGGTGGCATGCATCTTGATGTTTTTAATATAACTTCAATCCTATTTTATTTCATAACATTACAATGATCATTGTATGTCTTCAAATCTTGATGGTTAAAACAGAAAAGATGTAAAACCGAACCGAAAACTGAAAACCAAACCAAAAACCAACTTCAAAACCAAAAACCGAACCACTAAAAAACCGAACGGTTTTGGTTTTGATATTCCAAAAACCGAAATTTTCGATTTGATTCCGGTTTTATGCCAAAACCGAACCAAACCAAACTATACTCACCCTTAATATATTGTATGAAATGAGATGATAAATCATTTTCTTTCAAAAGGGAAGTCAAATTATTGGCATCTTATGATTCAAACAATGTTACAATGTATTTAAGGATAGGATTAAAATTTCATCCAACTATTCGATTTTTTCTTTTCAAGATCATTGAATTATCAACATTAACTTATAACACAAAACAAATGTATTAGTGATGAGTATATAACGCACCTTGAGTAGTAAAGTCTTGTGCTATGAATAGGTAAATTCTCTGTGACCTCTCACCGTTCACGACATCTGTCTATTTCTGGAACTAATAGAGATGGATGGAGCATGCGGATTGACTTCCTTTCTCTTTCTCACCACTCGATAGATAGACGTCCAAGTATCAATCTTACAAAAATAGAAAAGTAACGTTGTTTTACAAGTCATCACCGTATATGCATTTAGTTGCTTTTATATTCTTATTATATATATATATATATATATATATATATATATATATATATATAATGCATCAATAAAGAACTTAGCCTTAAAAAAAGAACCTAAATAACCAATCTGGACCATTGGATCATCAAAATCAATGAATGAGATTTAAAGATGGCATAATTGTAATTATCATGTATTAATTAACTAATAAAGGGCAAAATGGAAAACCACCCCCCCCCCCCAAACAACCCACGTTTAAAAAAAATACCCACACAACTTTAAATTTGCATAACTTTTTAAGTTTTGTAAATTTAAACAAAAAAATTATACCAATCTTTTAATTTTTAAATCCTCTTTCAAACAAGACCACTCTTCCCATATTTTTCTAAATTGTTTTTGAAAATGCAAATTTTGTTTGCATTTTGGGCTGAATTGTAGTGTTGTGTACGGATTTTGCATTTTAGGTTTGAATATGTAATTTTGCATTTTGGGCTGCATATTCATTTAATCATTTGGGTTTGCATTTTGCTTTTTCGTAATTTTGTATTTTGGAAGCATCTGCATGACCTCCATGTTCATATATGTTTCAATTTTTTGCATTTTGCATATAGAATGAAACCCAGCTCAAAATGCAAACTTTGCATTTTCAAAAAAAAAGTTTCAAAAATATATCAAGTCTAGTCTTGTTTGAAAGAGAACGAAAAACTAAATCTAATGATATAACTTCTTTACTAAAATTCTTAAAAACGAACAAGTTATGATCATTTAAAAGAAGTGGGTGTTTTTTTAAAATTTGGCTTAGTCGCTAGGAGGATGTAGGCATACGTGAGTTTTTTTTTTTTTCCATTTTTTTCCTTAAACAATATGTTACGTGCCATCTCCAGGATGGTTATTTAGATTCTATGTTTATGGGAGGTTATATATAAAACCATATATATATATATGAAAAGGTTCATTTGAGAACCACTATTTATTGTGAGAACCGCGAAAATCAATATGTGCCGTCCAATTTCCTCTTCTTCAATGTCATCACTCACCAATGAATTCATCACATGCACCATGTCACACTTGATTCCCCCGCTCTACATCCATGAATTCCACTTATCAAATCAATGGCTAAGATTGGTTCTCGCGGTACTCACACTATAATCGGTTCTTAAATAAACATTCCCTTATATATATATATATATATATATATATATATATATATATATATATATATATATATATATATATATATATAATATCTAATAACCTTATTTAAAAAAATGATGTATGACATCATCATCTTTATTTGTAGAAATTTTTTTATCAATCACAAACTCTTATATTATAAAATTTTAAAAAAAACTTGATGATTACCAATAACAACCTCCTATTTTCAATATATGTACTTTTCTCATATCAAATGTGATTATTCAAAATTGAAACAAAATTTAGATAGTAAAGTTTTTTAAATTTTCAAAATTTCCATATTTCTAGGTGATTAGTATAGTAAATATCTAAATATAAAAACAATATATGTTTATATCCTACAATATATACCTAATAGTGAAATTAAGTTAAAAACTTTTACAATTATTTTCTGTTGCTTTCGATGATGATTTCTG
The DNA here is from genome assembly GCA_947179395.2 of Pulicaria dysenterica. NCBI lineage: Eukaryota > Viridiplantae > Streptophyta > Magnoliopsida > Asterales > Asteraceae > Pulicaria > Pulicaria dysenterica. Next base: position 6,510,594 of record OX359291.1, on the reverse strand, counting down.
TTTTTAAAGCTGACAACCATAATGGAAAACAAGATAGATTCACATTTCTAAAAAACATAAAAAGTGAATCATATCACTGTATTATCAAAGTAAAAGTAATTCTCATGTGAAAAAAATTCTTTGATGATAGTCAAATAAATTCATCTAGCTTTGAGATGATCTTCATGGATGAATAGGCTTATTATTCGATATAAATCATATACATATTATTTGTCCATATTTCATAATTTCTATTAGTACTTTTTTTGTTTAAATATCTATTCTCAACATGGTTTATAAGATAACCGTCACAATTAGAAAAACGTTACTAACAACGTTCGAGTGTCATTTAGAAGAAGATGATTTTTATATAATTTCAACTTTCAAGGTTCCCATTATACTCTTCTAAACTTAAATTTGTTGATTATGTGGAGAAAATTAACTGCTTCCAGAACACCAATATTGAAGCTGCGAATGATTTTTCAAGTCCTCATAGTGATTCAATTTTGTCGGTTAAATATATTCTATTTTCTATGTATGTTTGACAATTTATTTTCTATACATGTTAGTACTCTAAAAAACTAAAAAACAGTTTAAAAGTAACTGTAAATATCTCGGTATTTATACACGGGATGTTAAACTAGTGTGTGTGTGTGTGTATACACTTGCAAAGTTCCCGCGCAATGCGGCAACGACAAATAGTTTGTGCTTGACAACATGTCTTGTTTCGATAATGTAAGGATATTGTATTTATGTAATATTGTAGTGTATACCTTCTTTCGACAAAATATCTATTTCTCTCTTTTTTTTCAATTTTATTTATTTCTATATTTTGTCATCAACCCTTTTATTCGTTTTTAAAGTAATTTTATAATACAATAAAAATAAGAACAAATATATCTAATTATGTTTAATGAGTTGTTTAAAACAACAGTTATCATAACTTGTTGAGGTAATTAAGGAGATGTTTGATTTGACTATTGCTTTGAGTATTTGTACCATTTGTATAAAGACATGTACTATTTAAAATTAAGCAGTCTTAAAATTTTTAAGATAAAGAATGTTAAATGCTTTATAATGTAGTATAGATGTGTTCTGTCGGGTACCACAAGGAGGTGTACTAGTGTTTTAACTTATTAAAGCTTATAAGCCCATCTTTGGTTATAATCCTATTTTGTTGGATTATTTTTTTATTATCTTATCTTAATTTATAATAAAAGAGTTAATTATTAAAATGGTCCTTAAACTTTGTTGTTTCTTCCAATTTATGGTCATTTAACTACCACTTTATCACCTAATTGGTCCTTTGGTTAGTTGACTATTAGTCAACCGTTAAGTACATGTGAAATGACAATTTTACCCTTCTTTTTCTATTTTCTATTTTATTTTTACCTTTTACTTATTTTATTTATTAATTTATAATTAAATATTATTTAATAATTAATAACCACCACCACCCCCTTCGTTCTCTCTCTCTCTCTCTCTCTCTCTCTCTCTCTCTCTCTCGGTCCCCATCACTCCCATTACGAAGAACAGTACCGGAGCCCAACCACAACCACCGCCAACTGCCACCCTCTCTCTCTTTATATATATATATATATATATATATATATATATATATATATATATATATATATATATATCAAAAACTCTCTCTACCCTATCTCACTCTCTCATCTCTCATCTAACAACTGCCACCCTCTCCACCACCGCCCCCACCACCCTTGAGCCTAACCACAGCCACCGCCAACTGCCACCGCCCCCACCACCCATGAGCATAACACAGCCACCGCCAACTGCACACCACTACTAGCGGATTACTCCTAAACCGCCACCGCCACACCACCCTTGAGCATAACACAGCCATCGCCAACTGCCCACCACTACAAGCGGATTACTCCTAAACCGCCACCGCCACACCATTTAACTACCGCCACTTAAAACCTCACCACCACTACCACACCATTCAAACACCATTTAACCATCGGCTCCTAACCACCGAAAACCTCACCACCACCACAGAAATCCCCACCATCGACACCATGAAAAACCCGAACCACCATCAACCCCTCTGTGCAACCCAAACCATAGATCTTTACCCAAATTGTGTGAAAATCCTAGATCTACACAATAATCATGTAAAAACCCTAGATCTGTTCGAAGATGAGGCGGCGGCATGGTGGTGACAGTGAGTATATGTGTAATATCATGTGTAACCGAGTTTCTCCATGGTGGTACTCCGCCGTTAGCTCGTAAATAATTCCGGGGAAGGCTGTGAATGACTTTTTGACCGTTGACAACGTTAGCTCGTAAATAATTCCGAGGAAGCGTTGGCAGTGGTGGTGGTTGAGAGAGATTGTGTCTTCGCCATTTGAGAGAGAGGGGGGATGTACCTGACTGTCACCACTGTCGCCATTTGACTACCTAAGGCTATGCGTTATACCTTACCTGCAAATTTCCCTTACCCGATGCCACATCAGCGCCACATCATTCTCCCTCCCTTTACCCAATTTACAAATTTTACCTTACCTTAAAACTCTCCCCGTTATTTTATTAATATATTACAATAATTAAATAGGCGTGTGATTGTGATTGGTTGAGAGGGGGTAGGGGTGGGGTGGGGAGGAATACTCGAGCGAGTCTGGAGACCCGAAGGAGTTACCCGCTGCCCTTACTAGCCATACACGTTTGGGTGTACCTAGGCTTACCCGAGCTCACCTGATGCCATCGAGTATACCACAACGTCCAGCCTAAGGGAGACGATGGGGTGGTCATGGGTGGGTATGTTATATCTAAATAATATTTAATTATTAATTAATAAATAAAATAAGTAAAAGGTAAAAATAAGATAAAAATAGAAAAAGAAGGGTAAAATTGTCATTTCACACGTACTTAACGGAGTTGACTAACAGTCAACTAACCAAAGGACCAATTAGGTGATAAAGTGGTAGTTAAAGGACTATTTTAGTCACTTTTGAAGTTAAAGATCCAAATTAAAAGAAACAGCAAAGTTAAAGGGTCATTTTGATAATTAACTCATAATAAAATGACAAAGTTTAACTTGAAAATGAAGAAACACCCTCTTAATTTTAAAACTGTAAATATAAAGATGAAATCATTTTAAATTTGAAAAGAAAAAAAAAATTAGTCCAATCCAGTTATAAAACCAAACCTAACAGTTGCATTTTTAGAAGTGACCGTTACCAACCCAGACATAGATAGTGTTCTTTGGTTTTACCATAAAAAGTTGAAAAATTATTATATATGTATTAAAATTATAAATATAATACACAATAAGATTGATTCTGGTTTGATGTTGAAAACAGACATAAGAAAATTCTAACATATTTGATTATTCGTTACGTAGTTTTTTATAATTTGCTCTTGTAAACACCTTCGTCGTTTGTTTTGTAAAGTGTGAATATAATAATGTGTAAACTAATTGACTAGTCTTTTAATTAAAGCTAATTACCAGTAAATTGAGAACAAGATGATTACGAAAATATTACCAAAGAAACGATTCAAATCACGTCAAAAACTCGAAATGTCAACCACATTAACACATGAATATCGAGTTTTTCGTAATGATTTAAGAAATAAGTCAAAGAGTTGGGACATCGATATGAATTTTATGTAAGATCGAAACACCACTTTGTAAGGATCAAATTTGAAACATTAACACAAATCCGTTAAAAGATGTGAATAATAGAAACAAGATAAACATAAACAACCAACATATAACGTGGTTCGGTCATCAAGGTCACGACTCACATCCACGTGCAAGAACCAGAGACTTCTTTATTATGACTAAAGTTTTTTACTTAATATCGCCCTAAAGGTGCATAGGTTGAATGAAACCTAGCTACGATATTTATAACAAACAAACTAAAAATGTTAATTCTAATACAACTTGACTAAACAATAATAAGCACCAAAATTTGAAATTTTAATTTCAAATTTTACTCAAACACCATTCAAATTTCAGTCTTATCCTTATATTATTTGAACAAGCTTTTGGATATGACCCAATTTGAATTTCAAGTTTATCCATTTTAAAACCGGCAATCATCGAGCTTCGGATTAATTATAGTTTCGAATATTGTATCCCTAATTTCAGGTCAAACCTAACATTTAAATGAAGAAAAAACTTTTTAAAATATGTGGGCAGCTAAAAGCACCTATGATAGGTGTTTATACGTTCACAAACATTTAAATAAGTATATAATAAAATGACTTACATAATGAGTATATAATAAAAAATGACTAACATATCACTCATTAATCTAAATAGTTTGTGAATATAAAATCACCTAAGATGAATACTACTAGTAGTATGTATCCTATCTCTAGATTATGAGAATGATATATCCTTTTACTTTTTGTTACTGCTAATTTTCCTACTCACTTGATCAGCACAAATATCAAAATCAAGAGATGATATAAAAAAGAAAATTAGTATATTACAAATACCAAAAATTAAATAAGTAAAAAGGATAAAATAGAAATTAAATACAAGAGGAATATACAGTTTCTCCAAAATTATTTCCCTATACATATTGCCATTTTTAGGATTTATAAATTTAACCTAATTTGGTGTTGTTTTCAAAAAAATGATTACTAAAAAGATTTCAAACTTTCAATTATTATGATTATAATAATATAATAAACTATAAAGCTTTTCCCAACATTGTATAAATGTTTTCTTTTAACTCGTAAGAACTTCGTAATATAGGTTTTTTTACATAATTTTAAACTTCTTGTTCGAAGAGTATATAACTCTACTTTATAATTATGACACAACACATCAATAAAACCCATGGGAGGAGTATTCATGGTTAGATCTCAGTTGCAAACATCTATTAAGGAAGAACCAAGGCATAAATAAAGTCAAACATTCTACTAAGGACCACAACTTATGCAATTTAAATTACCACCATGTGTTACCTCATTCCAAGAATAATATGTGGTGCCATACTTCATAGGCATATTATCATATACATAATACATATAAGCTATCAAAAATCAATATCATTCCATCAACATCAATCAATATAGACCATTAACCAGCTTTTTGCCCCAAACTAACGCGCTATGTACACTAACCAAATAACCTCACAACGCTTACGCTTACTACAAATTCAATGTCCGGCAAAGTCTAAGACGATGCGTGTTTAGGAGTGCTTATGGAACGATATATGCGACTAACAAACAAGGGCAGCAATTAAGTCAGAAGAATACACAGATCTCAAATGAATGCACATTTTTAAATTTGCAAAATGTCAAAAATACAGTGGGGCAAAGGGTTTTTGGTTGGCTGGTCCCATTCATAGAGATTGGATCCAAATTTGCAATGTAACAAGGGTCCAACCATGTTCCACCTATCATTAGGTGTAACCAGCATCACCACAAGATAGTTTTTTCATCATAAGCCACAAAAAAAAAAGAATATGACAAACTACCAGTTAATCCAAATCCAAACACAAACCCAGCCACTTAATGAACACTGAATCTACCACCACTTACTTCATATAATATCCACGTCAGCAAACACGTAGAGACCGTATGCTTAGAAGTTGAATAAAAACGTTAAACACCCAACTAGACTACCAGGTGATTTACGCACGACACTAACTCATTTCAAGATACTTGTTGAGTATAAGTACTGGTGTTAATGGGATTTAGAGAACTTCAAACAGGATTCTCCACCTGAGATTTGGGAGATACCTTTTTCTAAAAATCCTTCATCATATATCTTACTTTTCCCCTACCTTCTTTTTTACTTTTGTCCTATAAATTTCCTCTATATTAAAGATATTATTCTTACACCTCATTATCATCTCTCAACCCCAAGCACTCCCAAAATGGTAATTCTTTCCCTTCAACTACTCCCTCTCCTTATCAAGCATTTGCATGATCATCTTCATATCATTCATGCTTTGATTCTAAACCTTTTTCTTTCTTTTACCAGGTTTTGGCTGTTTCGAAAGCCGACAAAGATGAAACAGTTTCCGTGGACTACAGAGGAAACCCTGTTGACAACTCGAAAACTGGTGGTTGGCTTGCAGCTGGCCTTATCTTAGGTACTTATAAATGTTGTTCTATGGCTATGAATTGTCTCTTTTAGTTTGTGAATCTAAATGTTTTTCTCTTATGTATCTATGTAGGAACCGAGCTCTCAGAAAGAATATGTGTAATGGGGATATCGATGAACCTGGTGACATACTTGGTTGGAGACTTGCATCTTTCATCATCAAAATCTGCAAATACAGTGACAAATTTCATGGGAGCTCTCAACATTTTAGCACTATTAGGAGGATTCTTGGCAGATGCTAAACTTGGTCGTTACTTAACCATCGCCATCTTCGCATCTATATGTGCAGTGGTAAGTACCAGACATTCAGTAAAATTAAGATGCAATATATATAGGATAATCAAATATAAACCAAAAAAGAAATATTACTTACTTTGCCTAGATTTAGGTAGAATTAGGAGATTTCAAATTCCTTCCTATTCTCATGATGACAAGTATTTTGGGTCAATTAGGTTGTGTCCTTTTTATTCACTTTTGCCTTGATGCTATTAAAAGAAAGGATTCATTACTTAATTGCATGGTACAACAACCACATGCCGCTTCTAAATTTGGGTGCTCAAAATTTTTTAATTTTTTTTGGCTATGTAACTTGTTAAACAATCATTTTGTTGTCATTCAAGTCATCATGTCACGCCTTATGACATAGAGACTTGACGACAATAGAATGAGAGTTAAGGGAGTATTTCAAATAAGCGCTTAGAAAGCTAAACCAAACACCCCTTAGTTAAGCTTATTTACGCAGCTTATTAGCTTATTGTAACATTTAAATATTGCTCTGGGCTAAACAAACTATTTCTTAGAAAGCCGCATTTGGCTTTACTAAAAGAGTGTATTTGGCCTCATAAGTTAATAAACTATAAGCACAAACTGGGGGGGGGGGGGGGGGGGGGGGGAGAGAGAGAGAGGGGGAGGGAGAGGGAGAGGGAGAGAGAGAGAGAGGGAGGAAGGTTACCTAAATTAGCAAAAAAGTGATTTTTGGTTGTATATCATGCAACTAATAACCCTAAAGGAAATTATATGTAAACATTATCCCTAAATTTTATAAAATGGTGAAACAGGGGGTGACACTATTGACACTAGCAACAAGTATATCTAGCATGAAGCCACCTCATTGTGACAACCCGAGGAAACAACTATGCATTGAAGCCAGCGGAAGTCAACTAGCGATGCTTTACGTGGCTCTTTACACCATAGCATTAGGTGGAGGTGGTATAAAGTCAAATGTTTCGGGTTTCGGGTCAGACCAATTTGATACTTCGGACCCCAAAGAGGAGAAGTCAATGGTCTATTTCTTCAATAGGTTTTATTTTTGTATCAGTCTCGGGTCTCTCTTTGCAGTGACTGTGTTGGTTTATATTCAAGATAATGTGGGCAGAGGATGGGGGTATGGAATATCAGCTGGGACTATGATTATTGCTGTCATTGTCCTGTTTTGTGGGACAACTTTTTATCGGTTCAAGAAACCACAAGGGAGCCCGTTAACGGTTATATGGAGAGTAGTGTTTTTGGCTATAAAGAATAGGAATCTGCCTTACCCTGCAAACCCAGGGTTCTTGAATGATTATAGCAACTCGAAAGTTCCACATACAACTAAGTTCAGGTATATAATGCAGCTTAACTACATTATCTTTCCTAATCTATGTTTACACACACACAAAGACTTATTTTATGCATTACTTCATGAGAACCAACTGACAACCAATTTCTTCAATATAATCGGTGATACAGGCCTCTTGACAAAGCTGCAATACTAAATGATTATGCAAACTCGGATGAAACTAGAAGCAATCCATGGATAGTTTCAACCGTAACACAAGTTGAAGAAGTGAAAATGGTTATAAGTCTAATTCCTATTTGGTCAACATGTATCCTGTTTTGGACAGTTTACTCTCAAATGAACACATTTACCATCGAGCAAGCAACACTCATGAACCGAAATCTTGGAAGCTTTAGCATACCCGCAGGCTCATTTTCAGTTTTCCTCTTTATATCAATTCTCCTATTCACATCTCTTAACGAAAGGGTTATTGTTCGTCTTGCTAGAAAGATAACCCATGATCCAAAAGGGCTTAAAAGTTTACAAAGAGTTGGAATTGGGCTTGTTCTTTCGGTTGTAGGAATGATTGCTTCCGGTATTGTTGAGAAAAGACGACGAGAAATGCACCGAAATCAAATGACGGAAATCTCGGCTTTTTGGTTGGTCCCTCAATTTTTCTTGGTTGGTGCTGGTGAAGCTTTTGCTTATGTGGGTCAACTTGAATTTTTCATTAGAGAAGCACCCGAGAGAATGAAATCCATGAGCACGGGGCTATTCTTGAGTACCTTGGCTATGGGGTATTTTATGAGCAGTGTAATCGTGTCGTTGACTGATATGGCAACACACGGGAGTTGGCTTACAAACAATTTAAATAGGGGTAAATTGGAAAATTTCTATTGGCTGCTTGCGGTTCTCGGAACGATAAATTTTTTGGTTTTCTTAGTCTTAGCATCAAGGCACCAGTATAAAGTGCAGAATTATATTGGAAATAGGAATGATCAAGAGAAAGAAGTAGAGAATTGGAATATTGAAATGATTGATGATATAGAAGTGAAAAAAGCAACCGTTGGTGGCAAGGAAGAAGCTTAGTGGATATATATTAGATACAATTTCTATACTTTGGTGTAAGCTATGATGTAATTCTTGAGTTGTTTCTATATGCTTTGTCAAAAAAAAAAAAAAGAAAAATCATTTGTAAAATATTAATAGATTCTACTTCTTTTCTAATTTCCATTCCCAGCAGGCATTTCTACAAATGTGATACTTAATACTCCTACACATTCATTATGCTAAGTTGCTAACATTGAAACAAGCATTTGAACAGAATTTAGGTCCAAAAATTTGATATAGGTTTGAATCCGCATTTGCTTAAAACAGATATTATCTGTATCTAGCCATACAGGTATTATTCTTGAGCAAAATTGCCATAAAGCATAAGTAGATGCAAATGTGGATATTATATAAGTATATAACTCTATCTGCATATATGCTATATCTAATACCCCAAGAGTATCTCATATGTAGTTCATCCTCGTCCAAAATATATAAGGTAACTAGGTAAGAGTATAACTTAGTGATAATTGAATAATTTCTTAAACTAAATGAACAAAACTGGTTTTAAATGTCTCAAATAACATATACAGTTCACACAGTGATAATAGTTTTTCCTCTCAATTTGATTATGTTTGGTTGTCTGTTGGGCCAATTTGTTTAAGTTCTAAAGTTAATACATGAATGTTTAAGTTGCTAATATGTATTGTCCCTAGTTTTGAATTTTTCAGATATCTAAGAAACAAGGATGCAACATTTTGGACACTATCAGATGTCAAATTGTCAATGTAATAAAGTTCGTTTTTTTATTAGAATTAGAATAAGCAAGGAATTAAAAAAAAAAAAACTACCTCATATTTTGTAGTAAAGCTTTATAAATATGCCAACAAAAGAAGAAAGTATTCCATTTCTCAACTCACATACGTGAATACAAATTTAAGCATCTTTCCTCCATACTATGCATACCTCAACTAGAATGGATGATCTGCAAACCATGTCTAATACAGAGGAAGAACCTGGACTGGCCTTTCCAAATCAGCTCTAAACACCATCAACTACGCGAAAGAAACCCTAAATTGATTATTCAGAAAAAAGAAAAATATAAGGAGATACATATATAGTGGGGAAAAAGGGATTGTCAAGCACCTCTAGAAAATTATGTCATGTAAATATTCTATATTTCTACTTGCCTTAAACACTCTAAACTATAAAACCCATAGGAAAATTAACTAGTACTGATAACGGCAAGTGCAACTTTGAACCCATTTGTAGTTAAAACAGAGTAGAGACCATAGAATATCATGACACAATAAAACTTGAAGTTAAATATTCACCACTTTGTTCTATCAATGAACACATAGTAAGAGATCAGGATGGCACAAGCAGCTTCTAACTGTTATTTTGTCATTAAAATATACTCTAGCTCATCAAGTGATTGTTTCATATGTGGGTATCTTAAGACTAGCATGTAAATTTCATCGATACAGCTAAATGACACCAAAAAAAAAAGGAAAGAGATTATTTGTTACATGCAATAAAAATTAGGCAGCCTGTTCAGACGAATCTCTTGCAGGAGCAGGAAGATGGCTCACAACCAAAGGTGGGCGGATGGCACGATGCTTTGCTTCCTTTTCTTTACGTGCCTTAAACATTTCTTCAGTTTCAATTACAACCAATCTTTTAACCTGTGTAAAACATTAGATTAGATGATTAATTTGCTAAATTTAAACATATAACCCGAAATGAAAATGAAAATGTTTAAGAACCTGTTGAAGCATTCCTCTGACAGTAGGAGTATTCCATCGCATAACAGTACGATGGCACTTTCCTAAACGCAATGCTTCTAAGGTGCGTCTGTGAAGTCTCCTGGTTCCTGGAATTCCCCTAACCAGAGTTATATATAGGTTGGGACTCCATGCTATTGGGACACAAGCTTTGTAAGCCTTGTAAGCATTCATTGTTATGTCTTCCAACACCTTAATTACAGTAAAAAAGGCTTATCAGCAATATATTTGTTACCTTACTCGCCACACATCAAAACTATGCATGGTAACAAGATGAACATTTCAGATAGAAAAACCATATACGTGAAGTATAAGATGTCACTCAATTGAAATGAAAACCTGACATATGAGACAAATACAAAAATAAGAGCTTCTGTTCGTAAAATTTGAAATATATGTCGACTAGTCCGTCAGTGGGGACAAATTATAGTAATTTGTTCCAATGCAAGACATAAACAAAGACAAGGATTATAAGACTCATTAAACACCCAATATACAAAAAAGAAGGGGGATTTTTTTGACATGAAATGGATATCTCCATATATCTCTGACTCAAATTTATGAGATGTGGTTATTCTTCTGATTGTTGTAATATAATCACACTCATATCCAATTCGTTTCTTTCAGATGCTGAAACTACACAAATACAAAATACAAAACCAAGTACCAAAGATCTTTCCATGATTGAATGCATTAGATTCAATGATATTAATTGCAACTTTACACCTGAAGCAATCAAATATATTGCTAGCGAGCACAAATCAATAAACCAAAAAGAACAAAAAATATGCAGTACAGCTACAAGTTACCACCACCACAACAACAATACCTAATCCCTCGTTTTAACAGCTGCAAGTTACCGAAACCAAAATTTTCTCAGATAAAAATAACAAGATTACGATAATGATATACTTAAATTTGAGTTGAAAAAATTATAGAAATGCTAACTGGATAATAGAACCTGATAGTGAAATGAGAAAAGAGGTAATTAAACGGTTGATCGAGAGGGCAATATAAGAACTGAGAAGGAACAGAAAACCGACGAGAGGGAAGAATAACCTGTGAGAAGCTAAGTGATCCTCGCAGCCGCCGATCGGACTATTGGTGGTCGTTAGGGCAAATATATGGCGCTGCTACAGTGATGCATCTGTTTCAACTCTTTTCGTCATTTTGTTTATTTTTATCTTTTAAAAATAATAGATAACCTATAATTAATTATTATAATTAATAATCTATCTATATCTTCTAATCTTCTAGAGTTTTGTTCAATAAAGTTTATATAAAAAACATAGTTCTGAAATTTAGATATTCAATCATATGTGATTAGTATACAATCACATGTGATTGTAAAAACATCACATATTAATTACGAAAATGTCACTCCGTCCAAAATTTTAAAATTCAATCTGGACCATTGATGGGGCTGATCCAAAGGCTAAGATTAGTCCCTCAAGACTATGAATTAAATATGGACTATATTGAACATTTCTCTAATATTCTAATATAAATAAAAGACTAAAATCAATCTATCAATTCTATTAGATAATCCCCGTTAATTTAATTAAAATTAAATCATAACCATTTATTAATTTTAAAATTAAAATTCAATTTTAACTTTAAATCAATTATAATCACTTAACTATCCCATAAAATTGTATCATACCTCATTAATACGTATTCTCATATACTCTAAATCAAAATACATCATAGAAAATATTATTGGTTTAGTGATTCATAACATAAAATAACTATAAATATGTTCACTAGTTTGGTATTTTATAAATAAGACAAGCAAGAAATACATATTCCCATCTAGAAAAGATTAAGTGTCATTACACTTCAATTTTACACAAAATCAAATATAGGAACTCACTTTTTTCAATGGTTATGAAATATAGTTTTTTTATTAGTAAAAAATTTAAAAAATATTTTTCTAAATTATTTCTGATTATAGTAAAATTAACATCAAAATATAGATAAAAATAAGATAATTAGAAATATAATTATTATATTCATACCAATCGTTATACATAAATAGTTATAAAGAAAAACTATAAGCATATACAATTAAATCCATTCATTAAATATAAATATATAATTTATACAAAAGAAATTGAATATCATTCTACTTTTTGTTCATACTTCATCCTCATACTAATCACAATATGACATGTGTACTTCACTAATTCTTTTTCCTCATCTCTTTCTTTGATTTTGACACTTGTTTTGATCAAATGAGTAGGAGGATAAGTAGGAACAAAGATTAGGAGTATATATAATTTCTCTTTATACAAACACCTCATATATAATTTCATATAGCTCCCTCATAATTGGTTACATATACTATTGCAAGTCGATCATTTTAATTGTGAATGTCAATAAAAAAATTTGCCCAGATTAAAGAAATGAGATGTTTTGATTGGTTAATTGGATTTTTATTTAAGGAAACTTCCTCGATAATCATTATATATGGGCATATGTATTATTATACTAGTATTGTACACACGTATTATTCTTTTATTTTAAATAAAAGAAAATGAAAATATATAGAAAAATTAAAGGAGGCCCTAAACACCAACAACATACTCTTGATTAAGTGGAGATAGAGCAAGAATAAGGCAAGAGAAAGGCCTCCCTCTTCCTCTCTTTTTCGGCCGAATCCAATGGGTCCCGCCTCTTTTGCTTGTTACTTAATTTTATAAATATGGTACATCCGTGTGTTGGATATGCTAGTACTTGGCTCCTCGCTTGATTTTCTCTCTTGTTTCGAACACATTAACACCATTGTTCTTTTAGTGTTGCATACTTGTTACATACACTCTCTATAAAAAGGTGCTATAAAAGGTGCTATAGTGTTGGATTCAATGCTTGGTGTGGGTACCTTGGTGGGAATCTCTTATTGGTTCCTACGTGATCAATATCTTCGTTAAAGGAAAATATCACACTACAAAGGTTGTGATCTCTAATTCTCTATAAATACCTATGACTGTTTTGTATTGTTTTTTTTATACGGGGCAAATTGTTAAAAACGTGTAGTATAAATATCGAAATTTGTCAATAAAGGCAATGACTATTTTCAGGCCAATGAAAGGATTCTAAACTTAAATTTCTAATAAAAAAGTGTATGTTGGCCTGAATGACATGCTCATTGCTCAGTATGTTAAGAGTGTTGAAATTTTATCAATAAAGGGAATGTCAAATTTTATAAGTAAAAAATGATAATAAATTTCAATTTGTAATAAAAAAAAAAGATACAATGACTAAGGTTGACAATTAAGGTCGGGTTCAAGTTATGGAGTTCGTGTCATTCGCCTTCATGTCAAGTTCTTGTTCACCCATATTTGACCTATTTGATTTCATGTTAGGTTTGATTTGAGTTATTTATTACCGTGTTGTGTTTTGTTAGACCCATTTTGCCCAAATGTATTCAACGAGTATTTTTTGGTTTCCGTTTACTCAAATTCTTTGTTTGTTTCGATACGAATTTTTAATATGATTTTTTTTGCTTCGGTTCATACTTAAAAACTCAACGTCGTCTCAGTTCAATTCGAACATCAAATTCAGTGTTCATTTCAACTAGATTCGAATATCGATCTTATTTTGAATCAACTTATACCAAGTACAAATAAATAATGTCATTAATCAACCGAAATAAATTTAAAAATAACAAATCATTAAATATAATTTTGAAGCCAATGTAAAATAATAAATTGTTAAAGTGTCGCTTGTCAAGTAGTCAAATGCCAAAGTACTAAAACGTTACAATCAAAATAGTAAATAAAATGAGAGAACCCACACATGAACACGAGTCCTGCTCGAACCTAGATCCAAAAATTATACATTTGTTGGTTACAAGTTGATATTCATCACCTTTTATTGGTCTATGATATCGTCCAAATAGACTACTTATTTTAGGATATACGGTACCGTTGCATGTGGTTTTCTTAGCAATTTGGTTTGAATTGATACTTAATTAATTGATTTTGAATTCTCATATTTTAAATGCTTATCCAAGTCAAAAGAAAAGAAAATCACCAAAACTTGGCAAAAATTGAAGAATTCATGTTCCAAACCTTGGGGAGATGTGATTTTCTTCAGATATTTTATAGCTTTGAGTCAAATTTTCAGAGGATTCATCAAAGTGATACAAGATTTGGAGTGTAGATCTTATCTTGGAGCATCTTCTTCGTCTTCTCAATTGGGTTTTCTTCTAGGTTTACACTTTCTTTCATGTTTCTCTTATATTTCACTTTTGTTTGCTTAGATTTCGTAATGATTAGTATGGAGCAGTTAATTTTAGTGCTAGGGGATGAGATTCAAGTAGGTTATTGACTTGGATTTGGTATTTTTGTTGGGTTTTCCTCATTTCACCATTGTTCAAAGCTTCAAGCTAGGGTTTCTTTTTCAAGTTGTTTGAATTGATGTTTTCCTCCAAATTTACTTGACTAATTGATGTAATAGACATATTGTATTGGTTGGTTCTTGCTTTCATTGCAATTATTCCTAGTTGTGATCTCCAAATTGTGAGAATTTACATTTGAGTTTGGGATTTCACAATTGTTTATGCAATTTGTTGATGAAATTGACCTTGGAATGATCATTTTATGTTAGTCAAGTGTTAAAAATATCTTTTAAAGTTGATTCTTGTGAAATTGACTACTTTGGAGATTTTCGAGGGTTAGTTTCCAATAATTGATTGTTTAACGAACGGAAAACTTTGTTATTAGACATATTTTAATACAAATTTTGTTCCTTGTTTGAATGTTTTTACAAAGTGATAGATTATAGCACCCCTCATTTCTTATAGAAATCATTCTGGGGAGACCTCCTTGTGTGATTTTATTTTATTTTGGGAATGTTTAGATGGTTTAACTTCTTACCCATCAAATTTATCGAATCATTGTCATTTAACTCTATTTGTAATCGAGTATAATAACACTTTCTTCTTATATTGAAAAGTTCTAAAAAATATTGTTTCCTTGTTTCTCGCTTGCTTTTATTGTTAAATTTAGGAATATAAACATTTGATCATAGATTAATTAATGACGAAAACTTAGTATTGAGATTTCATCTTACTTCCTTGAGGTTCAACTCGGTCTTACAAACACTATAATACTATACGATAGGTTCACTACTCGGTGTGTACTTTAGTCTAGTATTTCCGTTTTATTTCACATCATATTTCATATATATAACTGCACAACATCAGTCTAAAAGATTAGAGGTTACATTTATTATCAAATTTTTGACATTTATATCACTTTTGTCGGCAAATTGCCGTAATATAAAACCAGCCATATTTTCAATTTCAACCGATTATTTGCTATGACGGTAAGCGGTTACCTTTTTTGGTTAGAAACTGGGATTTTTAATCGTTTGTTGTCCTAAATAATTAGACATTATTTTTATTGATAAACTTTGATATTAACAACCAAAGATTAATAGTTTCTAGAGCATGGGGAGTACTTACCCTAATGCTTCTCATACTTAACGCTAAGTCAACGCCACCTTACGCATACTTTACTTATACTTCAACATGCTTTTATTGGTACCATAACCATGAAAATGGTGTTGGCATGCGGTACTGCATGCAATGTAGACTTTACCTAATGGATATTGATAGCATTCTTCAAGTTCTTAGAGCATCCGAGAGTACTCCAACCCATGCTTCACGCTTTACTAGTCACGTTAACACTTTTTTTTATCCATACTTCATGTTTAAAAGCAGAAAATACCCATGATTCACATAATTTAAAGTTTTTAAAAAGTAATTTATCCCATCTCTCATCTTTTCTCTATTTATCTCTTTTAGTAGTGTATTGCCGAGAAACATTGGATGATTCGTTACCGAAAAGGTAGGGGGTGGTGTGTTGCTTCGGTAACGAACACCACATCACCATACCAAGAGAATGCTATTATGCCGAGTCACCGACTAATTATCAAGTAGGAGTAAGATCAGATCAAAACAGAGCCGAATTAAAAAAGGTCAGACCAGATCCAACCGGAATCCGAAATTTATAAGAAACAAATATCAGAGACTGGACCGATCAAGCCCGATTCAGACATGTCCTGTTCCGAGTGGTTCGGTTTATCGGTATTTTCGACATATAGTTTGGCACGGCCATCCATGCTTCCATGGTATGAGCGTCGATTTACAATCCCGGCCCATGTGGGGGCCATCAAGTCATCAACTCCCTCCCGGGTATCAGATACCGTACGTATATGTATGTAATCACCGAGGTCAATGTGTGCACTCTGACGCAAGTAACCCAACCCAACCCAACAATGGAAGAATCACAATCACCGGCGATGAACGAGCCTCACCAGGATTTGATTGCAGCATTCTCCGAGATAACTTCTGCCTCCAAGGAAGAAGCCACCTTCTTCCTCGAATCCCACAATAACGATCTCGATTCCGCCGTCTCCACCTTTTTCGAAACCACCTCCGTCGCCGCCGAAGTCGGCGAAGACGCTCTCGTTTCTGATGTACCTCGTCGGCTCCCTAACCCTAGCCGTGCTTCTGATATCCATTCCCCTCCGTCCTCTTCCCCGTCTCGTTCCCGATCAGCTTCCCCGCCCCCTTCACTTGGGTTACAACAATTCGCCGGTGGAAATCCGTACAATTTACGATCTCGGAATACTGCTAATGATAAGAAGCCGTCCGGTAGTCGGTCCACTGGTCGCATACGGACTTTTGCAGATCTGAATCGACCCGGTGATGAATCGGGGAGCGACTCAGATGAACCTCAAGAGTACTATACTGGTGGTGAGAAGAGGTAATAATGTAGTGCTCCTTGTTTTGTTTATTAGGGTTTCAAACTTTTAATTACGCTTAGTTGACGAGGAAATTGGTGCAAACTGGAATATCTGTCGCTCATTTGCTTATCATTATAGATATAATTGCTGGATTACATATCCAAATCTAGAGCATGATTGGTACTGAAGTTCGGTATTAAACTCATGATCATTAAATTGTTCTAATTAGTTTTTGAATTCCTCTTGCGATTGAGATTGATAGACTTGCTTTTGTGCGAAGTTAACTCTTGTTGATTATGAAGTCTAATCGAAGGAAAGTATATTCTTTCATTATTCGTAAGTATCATATTCATCAGAAAGTTTACAAAGGGCACTGTGGACAGAACTGAGGACTGACACAGAAGTATATGATTTCTATCTGTTAGGAGTGTTTGGGATGACTTATTCAAACAACTTATTTTTATAAGCAGAAGGAAATGATCATTTGTTGAAAACAACTTGTAATTTTGAATCTACAAAGAATAGTTGGTTTGAAATGAGCAATCTCAAATTGTTCACAGGAAATAGGTTCTGTCACTTTAAAAAGCAGAGAAGAATAAAACGTAAATAGTTATCATCTTATTATAAAATAACGCGACAAGCAAACAAGTTTCTTCAGATCAGCAATCCCAGACAAGCCCTTAATTTGACTTGATACGCGTCTTGCATATATTTTTCAAAGTTCATTTACTAGTAATGTTTCTCGTTCCTTTTAAAAAATTTTGTTTGCTTTCTTTGATTCTTTCATTTGGAAGTTATATGAGGAATAATGGCATCTTCCTGTAAAAGATTTATCATCATGAAATAAACAGAGATAAAAGAAGTTACTTTGGCTAGCGGGCTCTTTCTTATGTTCATCTTCTTAATACTTTTTTATAGTGTTATATTCGAGTTGCCAACTAAACAAGAAATAGCAAGCTTTTAGCTTTTGATTATATTATACATCACTAAACAACAGTCTTTAACAGTATGGTGGCAATCATCTAATGCATATCCCTGTGGTAACACACATCTTTTTGTCAGATTACTGTTTTTGTAAGCGAATATGTCTGCATGTCGACATTCAGATCTTGTAGATCTTTTACTTATCCTGACTTAACTGCTCTTTGTGGCTTTTTTTTGCTGGTGGCAATTTATGCTCATATATCAGGAATTATTAAATTAAATGCTCATTAACAGGGTGTTTCAGGTTGCTCATTAAACAATTTTATTCTTATAAGCAGAAGCAGATGATCAACATATCAAAAACAAATTATATCACCAAAAGTGTATACTTGTGATTTTGAATTAACCAAGCATAATCAAGGTTGAAATAAGTGAATATCAAACTGCTTACTGAAAACAAACCCTAAAATATGTAGAAAAACATAAACACCTTTCTTTATCCAAATACTCAAAACTGCCTTTCTGATTATGGAAAACATAATCAGGCAATCAGCAGACAACCTGTTTAAACAATCATTTCCAAACACACATTAGAGCACATCAATATCCGATTACAACACTGTTAATGTAATCTGACCTTGTTAATGAATTGCAGCGGAATGCTTGTTCAGGATCCATCAAAGATGAATGATGTGGAATCACTGTTTAAGCAAGCAAGACAAGCAGGAGCGGAAGAAGGAACTCTTGATCAATTCCAACCATCTTCAACCTCAAGAAGTAGCTTTACTGGAAGGGGAAGGCTTCTATCTGGAGAGACAACATCATCATCAGCTTCTAATCAGCAGTCTGAACCTGAGGTTCACACACACACAATCACTTTCTGGACCAATGGTTTCACTGTAGATGATGGCCCTTTGAGGAGGCTAGATGATCCCCAAAATGCATCTTTCTTGGAGGTACTTTTACATTCCATAATGCTAACATTTGGCATTTCTTTATAGTTCCAATTGTCGTTAAACCAACTACGAGTCTTTCAATTGTGGGGTAATATATACATATAATGAGACCGCTTGGTTATTCAAATTTTCTCATTAAGGCAACTGAACTGTTGAATCTACCTTGTAGGCCACAAAAGCAGATTTAGACAAAATTATGGTTAAAACTTGCTATAAATGACAAAAACATTTCTTTAACTTTTTATTATTTGATTATCTATTTTTCTTTTACTTATAGAGTAGAATATTTTATCCAACGTGTTTTCCTTTTCTTTTTCTTGAGAAATTTTTTTCTTTTCTTTTTCTTAAAAAAATTTAAAGGTTATTCTCGTATAATTTAACATGTTTTGGTTTGCATATGGTTAAGCGACTTTGGATACATACTTGGGCATAGTTTAAAGAAGTTTCAATAATTGGGTGGCCTAAATGAGAAAACATTAGAACTTGGGTGGACTCCTTGTACATTATCCCTTGCATACAGCAGGGTTAACTTTATAAAAAGTTAACCAACTTTGGTCTAATCCAGAACCTTTAAAATTTTTTATATAAGGTGACTGAATTTCAGATAACTTGTTTGAAGGTCAAACCTTGACACGGTTACAGGTAAAGCAATGATGATGTGTCAGCCGGCCATCTCATCTTCGTTTGCTGCCTTAAATGGAAACGTTTTATGGCTTTTTAGGGTGTTGGTTACCTAATTTGAATTCGTATCAAACCGGTTACTTTCTTATGTAATTTGCTTTCAGATGGAAAACTATTCCCTTTACTTACACTACCACTAAGCATTTATATATGTAAATTGATAAACAAGGATTGACATATATTGTGTTTTCTTTAATTTAACACACTTGGTGTTGCAGAGTATAAGGAAGTCTGAGTGCCCAGAGGAACTTAGGCCCGCAAAAGGAAGAGCTCCTGTGCATGTTAGTCTTGTGAGGAAGTTAGAGGACTACCCTGTAAGTATTTTCTTTTTTCTCTACTTATATAAAAAAATCTCTCTTTCCTTTTAGTAGATGGGGTTGCTTGTTTGGGTAACAAGTCAAAATATAATTCTTTTACAGTTTTTAGATTTTATACACTTATTGTTCACAGCATTATTTTTTTATAAACATATTGTGTGTCAAATATAATCAGAAGTTATATTACATCTAAATAATAATCTAATTGGATAGTAGGAGGCTTTATGCATTAAACCTACACTTTGGACGTTTTTTTGACCCATTTGACCTGTGTCATTTTTTTGACCTTTTTGAGATAAAAACAAACTAAATCAACCAGTTAATAAAGTCATAACTAGCTGGTTTATGTCTTAGTCACGTACCACATATGTGCAGGTCCAGAAACACCGCACTCCTGCCTTTGTGGGGGTGGGCAGAACCCTAGGCACCACCACTTCTTCAGAGGACACTTCTGCCGCTATTCCAACCCCTGCCGCCGCCGCCCCAACCCCATCTCTGGGCTTAGTTGTGGATGACACTTTACCCTCCACCTCTATTCAACTGTGGTTGGCTGACGGGACCCGCATGGTTTCACGCTTCAATTTTCACCACACTATAAGCGACATCCGTTCTTTCATTGACGCATCAAGGCCCGGTGGGCCAATGGCTTATCAGCTACTGACAATGGGATTCCCTCCAAAACAGCTGAATGATTTGAACCAGACAATTGAAGAAGCTGGGTTGGCGAATTCGGTTGTGATGCAGAAACTCTAATAAGTTTGCTACTTGAAATTTGTAAGTGGTTTCCCATATATGCATTGGAGTGAACAGTGGGGCTCTTTTGACTCTTGTTATTGGATGGTTACATCTTTACTTTAGGTTTATGTGTTGTGAGAAACCATGGTAAGTTCTATGTTGTTTTTATGATAAATACTTCCATGTGTCTGTTTAAATCAGTTGGACCCATGACCTCATCCCTAGCTTAACTGAACTCTTTTACATTCATTTTTACAATAACAATACCCAATCCCGCTACAATAAGGTATGTGGGAGGTATAATGTAGACAACAACAAATATATACATTTTTACAATTTCTAAATATTGTTTTACAACCTAAAAAGTGGATTATAATTTTTCACAAATCATGCGTCAGAAATACATTGAAAATCCATTGAAAATATTTTTTATTTCCCAACGAAATTCCATTCATCGGAATTTTATGAAAACTAGTTGCTAAATAGCTACTTCACTCTCGTTTATAGTTTCTAATAAAAATCTTACGGACCACTTGCGGAAGTTCATTACTAGATAATTAGCTACTCAGCTTTAAAACTTCGTGATAATTGTCGTACGGAAAAGTGCAAGAACTAATCTTAGCTCTTGATTAAAATTAATCAATAACTAAAAATTTTTGACGGGTCATTAATGCTTCATTAATTACTCATTAATGCTTTATTAATGACTCATTAATTATGCTTTAGTGAGGGTTATTTCGGGATAATCAAGTCTCGTAAATGAATAACGGCTCACCCGGACGCAATTGACGGTTAGGTAATATATAAATTACCAAAATACCTCTATTAATGAGTCATTAATGACGTTAAAAATAGTTCTCGCAGTTTTCGTATGAAAAACTATTCTCGTTTGAACATATATAGGCAAAAGTTCAAAAAAGAACTGTTTTTCGTATGAGAATTGCGAGAACAATCTGAGCAGTCCAATTCCCCCTCCTTTAATGTCATTACCCATCATTTTCTCTCGCAAACATGAGAGTGGGTCTTGTTTGAAAGATGACGAAAAACTGAATCTAATGATATAACTTTTATGTTAAAATTCTTAAAAACAAACGAGTTATGATTATTTAAAGTAAGTGAGGTATTTTTGTTTAAATTTTGGGGACGCTGGAGGGTTACGTGATTTTTTATTTTTTTTATTTTCCTTTTTTGCCTTTAAACAATGTGCCATGTGTCATCATCAGAGGAAGTTCTTTAGGTTCTATGTTTAAGGGAGGTTCTATGTTGAACCTTACCCTATATATATATATATATATATATATATATATATATATATATATATATATATATATATATATATATATATATTACTTTTGTATAATATAATATAGTATAATATAATATAATATAACATAATATAATCAAATCCTTCTTTTTTTTTCATTAGTCAACCAACTCATAAAAATCGTAGGAGTTTTTTTCTTTAAGAAAACTATCTATAAAAATAATTAGATAGAATACCCTCAACCTTGTCAACTGCTAGTGAAAGAACAAAATCGGGATACAGAACAATACCTATTACAAGTAGAAAAATGGAGATGAAAACAAATAACTCGTGCGGTTCAAAATAATATTAGATAACAAAGCATGTTGTAGATTGATACAAAACTAGTTAATTGTCGACACATTATAAGTGAATTTTAAAGATAGTAAAAATGTAAGGTATAATAAACATAAATAAAATATGTAAAACAATGTAAACAAACATAATCAAATTCATAGAAAGAATAACTATTAAAGTAATATCTTTATTAGATGGTCAAATATTAGAATTAAGACGGTTATTATATTTTTTGTATACTATATTTATAGTTTTATTTATTGGCCGGGTTACCATCATCGTCACAAAGAAGAACCTTAAGCCCTTTTTACTTATGACATTTGAAACCGCTACATAACTTGTGACATGAGAAACTGCTATATATAACTGTCCATGTGAAAAAGTGGACGTTTAAAAATTAATCCAATTTTAGATAGTGATTGACCCTAACTTTTATTAACGATAATCCTAAAAATGATTTAGCTTTCTAGGCTAATATATAATATAAATCACGAATAAAACAACAAAAACTCATACGTAAAGATATTGATGATAGAAGTTGTTTCATATCCGAAACTAAAATTGACAAACATGCATCTAGCTAGCAATTTAAAAGTCATGTCCAGATGCCATTGATATATAAAGTTAAAAAAATTATGTCTACGCATACTAATTATAGATGCTATATAATAATTGGCTACTTTAGTGGTATTTGAGTTAGAGAAATTAAATATCCTCCTACTTTTTGTTCCTACTTTATACTTCTACTTGTTATAGGATGATATGTGTACTCTACTAATTCTATTTCTTTACCTCCTCCTTTGATTTTGACACGTGTCTTGATCAAATGAGTAGAAGGATAAGTATGAACAAAAATTAGAAGGATATATCATTTCTCTTTGAGTTATAATAATTATTTAAGATTCAAACTCTGAAATTTCAGTTCGATTAGATCATACCTAACACGTACAGTTAACGGTATAAGGAATCAGAGTACCAAAAAATAAATATTTATATAAGATCAAATAAATGAAATCCTTATCAAGTAGAGTATACATACAAGTATAAAGAAAGATTAAGTTATAATTTGATCATAATTAGTATAAAGAAAGATTAAGTTATAATTTGGTCATAATTTCTCATTTGTTAGATTACATTAAAATTTATATTGAATCATAGACAAAAATTAGACAATCATAAATAAATAATTATATTTATACCAATCATTATACATTTAAAGATATATAAAGAAAAACTATAAATATATCTTTACTACTTTATAAAGCATTTAGCCTATTTTTTTAAGACTTTTTTAAGTTAAATAGTACAACTCATTTTGCATATATTACAATACATTAAAGCAATATTTTCAAACATTAAAGTTATGAAAATTAATTAATTGTAAGTTACAAAACAAACTAATTAATTACATTAATTTCAAATTATTATAACCAATTATTATGATTTATTGCATATTAAATTGAACTCAAGTTTAGTTCAATAATTTATTGATTTAAGGTATTGTAAGTAATCTTTAGTAATTGTACTACTTAATTAAAATAGTTTTCAAAATTAATAAATATTTTTTAAGGTATTAAATTTTTGTTGTGATTTAAATAATATTAAATTCAACATAAATTTTGTTAAAAAAAAGATTTCTTAAAGTATATCTTGATTACTTATCTTAAATTTAGTCCTTTTAAAATGGTTTTAATATAGGCAACACATATTATCGACAATCACACTCTTCTTCTTTTAATTTTACTTCAAAAGTTAATATTATCCCAAAAAAACATATTTTACCCCGCAACATCGCGCGGGTAAAACACTATATATATACATATATATATATATATATATATATATATATATATATATATATATATATATATATATATATATATCTTTACTAATTTATAAAACATTTAGCCTATTCTTTTTAAGACTTTTTTAAGTTAAGTAGTACAACACATTTTGCATATATTACAATATATTAAAGCAACATTTTCAAAAATTGAAGTTATGAAAATTAATTAATTATAAGTTACAAAACAAACTAATTAATTACATTAATTTCAAATTATTGTAACCAATTATTATGATTTATTGCATATTAAATTAAACTCAAGTTTAGTTCAATAATTTATTGATTTATTGCATATTAAATTGAACTCAAGTTTAGTTCAATAATTTATTGCTTTAAGGTATTGTAAGTAATCTTTTAGTAATTGTTTATAATATATACCCGCGCAATGCTGCGGCGGCAATAGTTTATATAGTTTATATATATATATATATATATATATATATATATATATATATAGGCTAAATGGTTTATAAAGTAGTAAAGATATAATTCGGTTTATTCGGTTTGGAAATTCCTAAAATCGTAACCTAACCGAAAATCGTTTATGGTAATCGGTTTCGGTTTTTAAACCGAACCGAAAATCGAATTTGAAAACGGTTTCGTCTTTTTCGGCTACGGAGCGGTTCGGATTACGGTTAAAACGGTTTATAACCGAATTTTGAACACCCCTATGTCCACAAATGAAACTATTTTACTCTGCCGCATCGCGCGGGTAAAATACTAGTGTAATTAAATACAACCATTAAGTATAAATTTATAACTTATACAAACATTCTCTATATATTTTCATGGGTGAGGATCATCTCATGTTTGAGTCAAACATTACCCATCATTTTCTCTCGCAAACATAAGAGTGGGTCCCTTATATTAGTCAAGAATGGGTCTCCTTTGTAGGGTCTACTCCTATGTTTGTGAGAGAACATGATGTGTCATGTTTGACTCAAACATGAGAGAATCCTCAGCCTATTTTCTTATAGCCCCTCATGCTATTAATTTTTCTTATTATCATATACAAAAAAATAAGGGTTTAGTTCATAAAAGTGTATCAAACTATACACCATTTGCTATTATATGTACTAGAATTTCAAACTTATCGTTTGATGTATTCAAATTTCAAACCTTTACTATTTCGTATATATTAAGAAACATGTTCTTCAGGTAGCAGGTCATTTTCTACTTTTTTATTTATTTTTAAATCCACATCATATTCCATATTTGCCACATAGGTAATCCTTAAGAACATTCATACTCTTATGAAGAACATTCAAAACATGAGAACACTTAAGAACTTTCATACTCTTATGAAAAACATTCATATTTGCCCAAAGACAAATTTGTCCTAATCTTCTTAAACCAATAATGCAGATCTGGTCCAACACCCAAATCATGAAATTGAAGAACATTCATATTTGCCTTAACTTGGAAATTGAAGAACATTCATACTCATCTTGAAGATACAAAAGGACAAGAACATGTTAATCAAACAAAATCAAACCTTTGCAAACCAATGATTTATCATGTTCATCAATCTAGAACACTCATTTGAACAATCAGTAACTGAAATCATGAACTTAAATCGAAACTTTTAAACAAAAACTAATTCATAAAAAGGATGATAACATATCATATTTGAAACCACATTTACGAACAATCAAGAACCTACATTTCGTAAGGATGATAAATGTTCATCTTTGAAACCAAGACCTAAACCAGCAAAATCAAAACTCAAAAAGAAAGAAAGACCCAGAATGGAAACCCAAAATCAGAAGTCGCAAACCCAAAATAACTCCCAAAATCAAAAGTCACAAACCTGGATCTGACAATCAAGAACCCTGAACCGCCAATTGATAACCAAGAGCTCTAAACTGTCGATTAAGAACCAAGAACCCTAAATCTTTTAGATCACAAAACTCATGAAAACCCAGTTGTGAAGATGAAGCAAGCCCAGCGATGAAGATGAAGCAGATAAGCAGATGAAGACGAAGAAGGTAAGCGATGAAGATGAAGCAGATCTGTGAAATTGCAAGCACACATGAGGAATAAGTGAAAACACATCAGAATTATTATTATTAATTATATTATAATTATTTTTAAAGAGGAATAAACACATCAGCTGCCATGTCGTACCGCCGAGTCATTACCACGTCAATTAAACCCATATATACCAAGTCATCATCTTACTTGCTATACTAGGTTAGATACATAAAATGATAAGTTTGGTAGGTTGAGTACATTAAATGATAAGTTTGAAAGTTTGATACATACAATAACAAAATGTGACAAGTTGGATAATTTTTATAGACTAAACCCATAAAATAATTGTATACAATAATAATATTACATAATATATATGACTCGATTACAATTACATGCATATATAAACTTTGATATGAATGCTATTACGCACATATTCATTAATGGTTAATGGATAATAAATGCTTGTTCGTTGATACTCATTGACTTTGTAGCAATACTCCTTATATATATATACACACACGTATAGAATATATGTATATTAATTAAATTATATAAAGTGTAAATTCAAATGAATTTTTATATAAGCATTAAATAACCTTCATCCGTCAACATGCTATATATAAACCTAGCTAGCGTCGTACCGGCCAACCCAACCCAAGTAGCCAATTAACCCAAACTCCACTCGATCATCTAGCTAGCTTTCACATACTTTATACCTTCGCAATCAATTTAGCGTCGACTACAAATAATCAATAATGACGAAGACTTCAAAGCCTAGAAGGAAATCTGCATGTTCCTACACCATTAAGACCACTAAAGAAATCATCAGACGTACGTAAATCACCTCATGTTCTAATGCTTGCGATTATTTATTGTTTAAACACACAAAAATATGATAATAACTTCTTCTTTTAGCCATTGTAATCACTCATGTTCTAATGCTTGCGACTACTCTGACCTTAATTAATTTATTTCATGGTGCATGCATGTTTTGGACTAATTTTTTTTAACGGCAGAACACACGCACACTCTAAACTACTCCTAAATCTACATCTTATGTCCACAGCGCGACTTAAACCCATGACCACAGGTCAAGGGAAACACCTTCCAACACCTTATACCACTAGGCTACAAGCCCTTTGGTATGTTTTGGACTAATTAAGTAATTGTATTTACAGCCGGTGATAACGTGCTGCTAAAAGCTGCTGAGGTAAAAAGGCCGCCCTACGTTGCTCGAGTGGATAGACTGGAGTATGATGTTGATGATAAAAACAACACGACGATGGTTCGGGTGCAGTGGTACTACCGGCCAGAGGATTCGATGCAAGGCAGAAGGCCTTATAACGGTGTTCAAGAGCTGTTTCTATCGGATCATTTTGATTGGGAGAGTGTATTTACTATTGAAGGGAAGTGCAATGTTTATTCTTTTGATGAGTATAAGGAACTCGAGAATTATGGGCCTGATGACTATTTTTGTCGCTTTCAATATGAGGCTCGTACCGGAAATTTAACACCTGAACTCATTCGTGTGTGAGTTGGCCGGATCTCTTTCGATTTCTGTTTATTTATTAGATATCACATTATATTAATTGAGTTTTTTGTTAAAAAAAATTCTGCTATGTGAAGGTACTGCATATGTGAATTGCCCGAAAATCCAGACAATTTCATGGTGCAGTGTGACGGATGTGACGACTGGTACTATATATATATATATATATAAGGAAATTATTACATTACAACTAGTTACTATTAAAAAAAGGATAGACATGAAATTGGTTTTATGCATATATAATTAACCTATATATGTATGTATTATATTATTTTGCTGTTTTGCCCTTAATAATTAATTATGTATTAATTAAGGCTATGTTAATAATTAATTATGTGTTAAATAACCTATAAATTTCTATTCTTTTTGTAGGTACCATCCAGCGTGTATTGGCATGACAATTGAACATGTACAACAATTAGATCAGTTTTTTTGCGCCGACTGTTCTGATGTTTGAAAATGATATGATGATTCCGAAATAAATAGATTAAAGAATGTTCCTTAGTATCTTTACCTTCTTTGTATTTCAGCATTAATTAGGTTATATTTGAGTATATGTAATATTTTATATATACATCATAAATAGTTTCAAACTACAAATTACGGCACGCAACACACATATGTAACAAAGAAGAAACTTTTAAAATAAAACTAGAAGTACAATGTAAGTGGCCGCACCTAATAACTATATGATCACTAATAATTATGTACATTACTAACTTATCACTTATATTTTATAGTAATATAGCTATGATCAGTGGCTGCCACGAGCAACTAAGCTCTTAAACACTAAAATCAATAATTTAATTTGAATGCATTGATGAATGAAACATTAAAACCAATATTATAATATTAGTTTTTTGCCTGGGTCAAATTATATCGTCACGTCATAACTAGCTTCCTAATCAATAATTAAATTGTAGGTATAAGAGGGAGGATAAAACGACGAATAACGGTGTTCTAAAATGGTGACCGGACGAAGTGAAGTGGCTATATATATATATATCAAAATCAGCAAGAAAGAATGAAATAAAATAAGAATGTGAGGGCTGAAAAGCTTTGTCAATTATAAGAGAGGGATCGAGGGATTATGTTTTCTTTCTTTATGTTAAAGGGTCTCTTAATTTATTTTTAATGTTTGAAATGTTTGTTTAAGTTTATTAATATAAGTTTTGAATATGGACAAGAGTTCAAAAGTTATATAAAAACGTAAGTGAAAGTGTTTTTAATATAAACATTAATATACAGTAATTAAGATACTTTCAATTAGTTTGAAAAAGTGGTTTTGTTTGAAAGTTTATACCTTTTATCCTTTAATAAACATCTTAATATTATATATATATTAACGAATTGAATTGAAAGACCTTAAAGTAAAAATACTTTAAATCTGAAAACAGTTTCCTAGTTAATTGGTAATTTCTTTTAGAGTACATTAATTCTCTAATTAACCGACTAATTAAGGGATAGTAGTACATATATGTATTGCTTAAATTATCAAAATTCTTATAGTCAAGTGGTATTATATATAAGATGTAATGTAATACTCCCTCCGTCCCATTTTTATTGTTCAGTATTGACTTTTTAAAGTCTTTCTTTTTCAACTTTGACCTTAAATATTTTTGTTTGTGTTATATAATATTTGATACAAAATATATGAATGCATTGTGTTTTAAATGTAAAATTTATTGATATAATCTTCATGAAGTATTATATAACCGAAATAAAAATATTTAAGGTCAAAGTTGAAAAAGAAAGACTTTAAAAAGTCAATACTGGACAATAAAAATGGGACGAAGGGAGTATAAGTTTATGAGTTCAATTCTTATTATTGACAAAAAATATAAATTTTAAAATAGATTTAGAGATCATGTATATCCGTGTTATGTCATTTAAACAAACTGATTAATTTTTACTTAATTAGTATATATATGCAAGTGGGTATGATTGTATGTACATAGTATATACCTACGTATCACTCAAAGACTCAAAGGCTCAATATCATGTATATCCTTCGTCAAGTGTATGTTAATTATATATGGCCGGACGCCCGGACATGTTGGATCTATGATCACTAGCTTGCGTTTGTTATAATTAATTTTATACACAAAAAATATTAGATATGTACACGAAATTAATTAGAGAAAAGAATTATATGAAATTCTTTTAATTAATTCTTGGTTATTCAATATTGTTGGTTTATAATTATAATTGTAAGTAATATTCATGTACGTAGCTAGGTATATATGTACTGAACCGGCCAGTTACTACACTACTTACTAATTGATGAAGCAAAAATTACATATGCATGCTACAGATCGACTGGAAATTCCTTAACTAAAATCTTGGATATATATAAAATGTTGGTACTAATTAACAAATTTTACATTGGCCGGTACTAATTACGTTATGCCTAATTATAATTGTACGAAATTTTCATGTATAGCTAGATCGATATTATGCTACAGACATGAAATTCTTTAATTAAAATGTTGGTATAACTTTTACATTGGTTCGTACATGCCATAATAAGGAAGAAACGTTTTAGGACTCATTGTACGTAACTTTCATGTATGTTGACGTAACAAGTTAGTTGCTACAAATTCTTCAATCATTACATGCATGCTAGCTAGCTATACAGTTGCCATATATAATAATCAGGAAATTGTGTATGTTGCGGTTGCTTGGTACGTAACTTTCATGTATGTAGGTAGGCGGATCCAATGCATTGGAAGGGTGGGGGGAAAGGCCCCCATTAAACTACAAATTTTTTATAAGAATGTATATATAAAATAGTTTAGGCCCCCTAACTAATAAATATTAGGCCCCCAAAGGTTCAAGTCCTCCACCAATTAAGAAAAAAAAATATTTTTTCTTGCTTATTTGTGTTTTTTTTCTGTCGTAGGTTTGAAGGAGCAATATACTTTCTTGCTTATTTGGTTTTTTTCCTATATTATATACCAAATCTTCCTTGTCCCACTAGCTCATATTAGATTAATAAAGCCTTTCAAGACTTTAGGTGTTCGGTGGAAGTTTTAGGAGTTTTGTGATAAGATTTAGGAGTGGTGTTGACGTTTACTTATAGTCACTTTTTGATTTTAGACACTTTTTTGGATCATTAAAATAAACTTTGAGTGTCAATTATGTGACATTATGTTATAATTGAGAAAGAAATCAGAAACCATTAAAAGTTCTATAATAAAAGTCAAATTTGTAAGATTATTATGACTACCATACAATTTTGACCCGACCTGTTTTGACCCGACTTGTTTTGACCCGAAATTTTGGCTCCTTACGTAAGTCGTCTTGCTTCTTTAATTAAAGATGCCCCCCCTAAACCAGATTTCTGGATCCGCGGCGTAGGTACGTACTGACGTCGTAATTTACTACTTACAAAAATTACGGATTTACATATTTACACTATATATATGTTTTATATTAATTTGCTGTTTAATTTGTACGTCTTAATTAATTAATTAATTAATTTGTATTTAAGCTCTATTATTCGAGGTTATTATAACTAGCTGAGTTTGTACATGTTATTAATTCACGGCGCGCGGTGACCAGTTCAGTTCGTTTTGATGCTCGAAGTATAGATTGATAAAAGTACATACTTGGATGAATTTGTCTTTAGATGAAGCAACTAACAACACCGCCACTTTAAATATTTTTGAAGTCTTAATTTGGACAAAATAAAAAAAAAGGCCGCTAAAAATATCTAAAAGTATAAATACAAAATTTTCATTATTTTTTTAGCATCATTCTTTTTGAAAGCAATATGATCTTAATTGTGACTTAGAATAAGATTTTTTAGAATCATGAACAACAAAAAATCAATATCACGATCAAAGCAAGAAAACGAAAATTAAGGAAAATACTTGGTCCAAAGACATGACTTTGGAACTTTAATCCAAAATAACAATAGGATTTTTGCAACTACTGTTGAATATTACAGCAACATACACGGAATTAGGATCATAATATGATACAAGAACAAACCAATCAACAAAATCTTGATTATGAACACTGAATTACAAGCTTCAGGCGAAAATGCAAAATCTCACGAAAATGCAAAAAACTCACTGTAACAGAACTCTCATTTACAAATATGTTTGAATGAATACGTATGTGACATCAGACCTCCTTATATACACACTTACAACTAAGTAAAAATACACCTTCAAGTCTCCACATGTTTGCACTTTACCCCCTTATACTTTCATGACTTATTCAATACCCACATAACAATCTCAACCTTATTGATTTAGTCATGAACAAGCACCAACATTCGGTAAATGCAAACATTTTCTGAACTTTACTCCATCCACTGCTTTAGTTAATACATCAGCTGCATTTTCATCAGTATGGACCTTCTCCACTTCAACCTCCTTTGATTCAATGATCTCCCAGATGAAATGATACCTCGCATTTATATGTTTCGTTCGATCATGGTACACACGATTCTTTGACACCTGAATTGCACCTTGATTATCACACTTAACAACAGTGTGAACATCCTTTACCCCTAACTCAGTTAGTAAACCTTTCAGCCATATGCCTTCTTTAACTGCTTCAGTAAGAGCCACATATTCAGCCTCTGTAGATGATAACGCAACAATATGCTGCAGCGATGCATTCCAACTTACGACACATCCAAACACTTGAAAAACATAACCAGTTATGGACCTCCCTTTCTCTAAGTCTTTCGCATAATCTGCATCTACATATCCAACCAGCTTCTTATCATCAACACCTTTACCAAAGATTAAACCAACTTCAGCACTTCCTTTTAGATACCTTAAAATCCATTTCACACCTTCCCAATGTGCATGACCCGGATTAGCAAGATATCGGCTAACAACACTAACAACGTATGATATATCAGGTCTCGTACAAACCATCAAATACATCAAACTCCCAACTGCATTTCCGTAAGGAACATTAGCCATCTTCTCCTTTAATTCATCACAACCCGGAGAATCTTTTGCTGAAAGTTTGAATTGTTGACCCAAAGGAGTTTGTACCGCCTTCTCATTTGACATTCGATACCTTTGCAACACCTTATTGAGATACCTATGTTGACACAACTTCAAAACCTTATCAACCCGGTTTCTACAAATCTCCATACCCAAAATTTTCTTTGCAACACCCAACTCTTTCATGTCAAACTCAGCCTTCAACATCTCTTTGGTCAAGTCAATCTCATGTTTATCTTTGCAAGCAATCAACATATCATCCACGTATAACAAAAGATAAATGAATTCACCAGCCTTGTATTGCTTATAGTAAACACAACTATCATAGCAACTACTGTTGAACCCAATCTATAACATATGTTGATCAAACTTTTTATACCATTGACGTGGTGATTGCTTCAGCCCATAAAGTGATTTATTCAACAAACACACTTTATCTCCTTCAACCTCAAACCCTTGTGGCTGTTTCATGTAGATTTTCTCATCCAAATCTCCATGTAAAAACGCTGTTTTCACGTCCAATTGTTCCAGCTCAAAATCATAATGTGCAGTCAAAGCTAAGATCACTCTAATCGAGCTATGCTCACTACAGGTGAAAATACCTCATTGTAGTCAACTCCAGGCGTCTGAATAAATCCCCTCGCTACCAGCCTTGCTTTGTACCTTGGCTCTTGCACTCCTGCAACACCCTTCTTGATTTTGAACAACCATTTGCAACCAACAAGCTTTTGACCATGAGGTTTATCCACCAGAACCCACGTATTATTCTAATGTAACGAGTCCATTTCCTCCTCCATAGAATGTATCCACTTCAGCCTATCATTTGAATTTACAGCCTCATCAAATGATAATGGATCAGACACATTTTCTTCTTCAGCAACCGAAAATGCAAATGCCATGTAATCACCTTGTCTAAATCTGATAGGAGCAACAACTTGCCTTCTTTCCCTATCTCGAGCTAACTGATAATCACTACTAACTGTAGTATCAGTTACCGGCTGATCTGGTACCTCAGATGAACCACAACCACCTGCACTCGTAGAATTTGCATTTTTGTTATTTGCATTTCCATTCAGCTCCACCTCAAACTGAACATGCTGATCCTGAACATTCAAATCCTGAACATGCAGATCTTTCCCCTTTTCATTATCTCGAGTAAGACCAAGATCTTTGTAAAAAACCTCTTCATTAAACACTACATCCCTGCTTATTGGACGAACATTTTCACATCTCCAAAGCCTATACCCCTTAACACCTTCCGCGTACCCAAGAAATATGCATTTTTGCGCCCTTGGTTCCAACTTCCCCTGATTAACATGAGAGTAAGCAACACAGCCAAACACTCTCAACTGACTATAATCAGTTTCATGTCCAGACCACATATCCATTGGTGTTTTAAGACCAATTGCTGAAGAAAGTGATCTGTTTATCAAATAAGCAGCCGTTGATGTAGCTTCTGCCCAAAATTGCTTTGGTAATCCTGATTGATTCAACATGCATCTCACCTTGTTTAACAGAGTCCTATTCTTCCTCTTTGCTAAACCATTTTGCTGAGGTGTTTCTGCAACCGTATAGTGTCTTGCAATACCATGAACCTTGCAAAAATCTTTGAATTGTTGTTCACAAAATTCCAACCCATTATCCGTTCTCAACTTCTTTATTCTTCTTTCAGTCTGATTCTCCACAAGAAATTTCCATTCTTTAAACTTACCAAATGCCTCATTCTTGTGCCTTATCATATACACCCAGACCCTTCTCGAATAATCATCAATAATGGACAGAAAATACCTTGCACCCCCCAACGATTCAACCCTTGCAGGACCCCATAAATCTGTATGTATGTAATCAATCAACCCAACTGTTTTGTGTACTCCCTTACTGAACTTAACTCTATGTGCCTTGCCCAAAATGCAAATTTCGCAGAAGTCAAGTTTACCCAGTTCTTTTGATCCAAAACAGTCCCTTTTATTCAATTCCATCAGCCCTCTTTCACTGATGTGCCCAAGTCTACTATGCCATAGACTTTCCATCTTGTTCTTGTCATGTTCACAAACCGAATCCATCCTTCCATGAACACCACCATCAAGAACATAGACACAATTTCTCCGAGTTCCATGAAGTACCACCATAGAACCTCTGATCACATATGCCTTGCCATTCTGTAATTTGCATTTACATCCATCTTTTTCAAGTTTTCCAAGGGAAATCAAATTTCTCCTCAACTCCGGTATGTATCTTACATCATTCAACACAAATTCAGAACCATTATTCAACACAAGTCTGACATTACCCATACCTTGTACCCTACATGCTCTATCATCACCAAGCAACACCGATCCTCCACCCCATTCTTGATAGTCTTCCAATAATGCCTTGTTTGGTGTCATATGATAGGATCCTCCCGAGTCCATTATCCACTCATCAGTTAATTGCATATCCGTGACCATGAGTACTTCGGCACTATCATAACCTTCAGAAAACCCATCTGAATTCCCAGACTCTTTCAGTTTACTTGAGAATTCCCTTTTCTTCTTGCTTCTTTGAGGACAATCCTTCTTCAAGTGATCTTCCGAGTGACAGATATAGCATTTTCTCCTATATCTTGATTTCGATCTTGTTAAACCCCTGTGACTTCTGTCCCTATTTTCTTGCCTACTTGTGGCCATCAAACCTTCTCCAAACTCTTCCTTCTGATCACTCCTATGTTTCAACTCTCTCGAGTTTAGGGCTGCCATGACTTCTTTCATAGTTAAACTCTCCCTTCCATACATCAGAGTGTCTACAAAGTGTTCATAAGATTGTGGCAAAGAGGATAAGAAAATAATTGTCTGATCTTCTTCATCAATTTCAACTTCAATGTTCTCCAGATCAAGAACCAACTTATTGAACTCATCAGCATGATCTTCCAATTTCTTGCCATTAGACATTTGAAAAGTATACAATCTTTTATTTAAATACAATATGTTAGCCAAAGATCGTGTCATGTATAAGTTTTCTAACCTTGACCATACACCAGCAACATAGGTTTCTTTCGTCACTTCTCGTAATACTCGATCACCCAAACACAAGATGATTGCACTATGAGCCTTCTCTAACATTTCTGTTTTCTCCTTCTCAGATAAGTCATCTGGAAGTTTTTCCTCACCTTCTAGAGCTGCAACCAGTCCATGTTGTTTCAAGATTGCTCTCATCTTGACACGCCATAACCCAAAATCATTTCTACCATCAAATTTCTCCAGATCAAACTTGGTAGTTCCCATCTTCATTTGATGTTCTTGGTGCCCTGTTCTTGATCGTAACTGAAATTCGAGCCCTAATGAGGCTCTGATACCACTTGTTGAATATTACAGCAACATACACGGAATTAGGATCATAATATGATACAAGAACAAACCAATCAACAAAATCTTGATTATGAACACTGAATTACAAGCTTCTGGCGAAAATGCAAAAAACTCACTGTAACTGAACTCTAATTTACAAATGTGTTTGAATGAATACGTTTGTGACATCAGACCTCCTTATATACACACTTACAACTAAGTAAGAATACACTTTCAAGTCTCCACATGTTTGCACTTTATCCCCTTATACTTTCATGACTTATTCAATACCCACATAACAACTACACATAGCAAGAAGCATTGCAATCATTCAGAGCATCATGTTAGCATGATATTCACATCAAAATTTCGAAATAATTAAGAATAGCAAATAGCTACAGCCAATTAAAATTCTTACAAGACATGAGCTTAATCCAGTCCATGACGTCGTGTATAAGAAAGACAAAATAAACTGTTCTAGTTTAAGTAAGAAGTAAATGCAAATTAAATAATAAAAAAAGAAGATTTATAAACTAACCTTAATCAATAATGCAAAGGAACATACACACCCTATTTGGATCATGATGATGATGATTAGTGTTGATGAACAACAAAACATGAACTAGCGTAGTTTTTTCTCCAAGTAAAACGTAATTTTTCTAAGAAAGAACCCCCAAATATATTATTACCTGCCGGTTACCCACGTAAATCAAAAGATGAATATTATCATGAAAGAACTATAAATAATCTAAAGCAGGAACCCCCAAATATATTTTTCCAACGTATAGACTATACACTTTTACAATCTTATCTTTTGTACAATTTTCCACCATCAATATGGATCCGAACTTACCCCCGTAGTGTGAAAAACTTATGATCAAGCCGAAACAAATCTAGCTCATCAAACTATTTAACAAACATAACAATTTTTTCTCTTGTTTACAATACTTGTACAATTCATTATCCATCATAATTTCACCCTAATTAAGTACCTTCAACGAATTAACACTGCCGCATGAACACTCTCAACGCGTACTCCAATCAACCCATAATCAAGAAATTTAAAGACACTCTCAAGTCAATAATACCCAGGTTCAAATTCTAGGGTTATGACTTATGTGACAGTTGTATGTTATGATTAAAGCATAGTTGTATTTTGCTCATGTTAGTGTAAATTGTCTTCTGCTCATCAAGTATGAGCAGAAGCTAATGTGATAATATGTATGTGCATGCAATTGGATCCTTATTGGATCGGTTATGTGTTTATATGTTATGTCCGGATAATTGGGGGACTGTACCACAGTTCCTGGAGATTGGTTAAGGTCAGCCACTTAGGGTGGTTCATGGGGGCCCAATAGGGTCTGGAATTGGGGGATTAACGGCACCGAGTGTATACGCTTGGTGACGGCTCTGCAGGCCACCGTTCCTTGACGAAGATGGGGTTCTTGACGTAAGTCGGAACTGGTTATATAATGGGGTTCTCTGCGTAAGCCGGAACTGGTTATAAAATGGGGTTCCTGGTGCAAACCGGAACTGGTAAAAGCGATGGTGGGTTGCTCTTCGCTCCCCACTGAAGCGGTCGATTGTGATTGATTTTTCAGCTTGGATCGTTGAGCCAGGCTAGCTACCTCGCAAGATATGATCCTGCTGACATGTCAGCACACCGCTATGTGATAGCTTAACTCTGTGTGCCTTAATGTGTTATGATAGGATGCTTATTGATGCTTATGTGTAAATTGGTGCTCACTAGCTAGTTGTAGCTAACGGTGCAAGATTTACTTTTTTCGCAGGTTAGTGACTGATGGCCTGGTGAGCTGGGATTACTCGTGGGAAATTGTAGTGTTTAAAATTGTGGAACACTAATTGTTATTTATATGCATGTGATCCGATGGTCGGTCGTTAGTCGTGGTAACACCTGGTTTGTGAAATGGTAACTAGTCAGATAACAATCTGATATTTGTGTGAATAGTAGTTTTATCCGTTGCCGGCTTTTGATAAATAAGTTGTAAAAGTATAAATTGGCGCTAATCTTAAGCTTGTGAAACCTGGTGTTACAATTAGGTATCAGAGCCTAAGTTTGAGGGAATTGGATACTCGGAAGAGTATTCGATTTCAAACTCGGGCCCGACCATCGTTAAGTGTTCCTATTGGGATAATTGGGGCTGAGTGTGAGAGTTAAGTGATTGTGATGTATTATGTGCTAACACCCCATATTGATAGATGTCGAATAAGTGATGTGCTAAGTGTAGCTTTCGTGTGTATAGTGAATAAGTGAGAATGTCAGAGCAGCGAGTTGATGGTGAAAATACTTGTAAGCAAGTGGAGGACGAGGCATCTCGTACTCATGTTGAAACTGAGAAGGAATCTTCTCTGCGTGATACTCAAGGCCCGAGGCCGACTCCAGAGTTGCAGGCGTATGTTCTGCACCATGAAGAAGAACTCCGGAAGACGAGGGAGATATTGTTAGAATCTGTCAAAGGCAAGAATTCGGAGCACTGTTCCTACAAGAAGTTCTTTTCTTGTGGACCCAAAGAGTTTGAGGGTAGTGATAATCCTTCGAGTACTATACGATGGCTTCGAGAGACGGATCAAGTTTTCGAGTCTTGTGATTGTGAACCTGAGTACCGTGTCACGTATGCGGTACGCCTGCTGAAGGGTGATGCCCTGTTTTGGTGGGACTCTGTAACAGATTCAGTGAGTCGAGACGTGGTTGTTGCAATGACGTGGGAGCAGTTTTCTGAACGTGTGACAAAGAAATACTGCACCGACTATGATTTAGAAAAGATGGAACGGTTCGATGATCTCCAGAAAGGAGATAAGCCAGTGGAGGATTTGATCCATGCTTTTACAGATAAAGTGAGGTTTATTCCTCACCTAGTGGCAGATGAAAGTGCGAAGATTCGCAAGTTTGTGGGAATGCTGCCAGTAGAGTATAAAGCGCATGTTAGAGCTGTGTCTAGTTTGGATCGGGCTTTTGAAATAACTCGACAAATTGAGGGAGATCGCCTCCAGTGTAAGGGAGACGAGATAGTTAAGGGTCAGAAGAGGAAATCGCGGAAATCCTCTAAATCTGATCCTGCGAAAGAGCAGCCTTGTGTAGGCGAAAAGTCGAGATCTGGTAAGAAGCCCAAATTTGATGGTTTGTGGTGTTCTCAGTGCCGTGCCTATCATACTGGTTCTTGCTCTAAAGCTACTACCAGGTGTTTGAGGTGTGGACAGATTGGTCACACAACTGCGGAATATGGGTTTAAGAGAAATGTGTGCTTTAGGTGCCACAAGTTGGGGTACCGAATTAGCGATTGTCCGATGAGATAGGATACAGTAACTGGAGGATCAGTGACAGGACAAAAGATAGATAGCTCTTCCCGTGCTAAAAGGGTGAGCGTTGTATATAGTGACAAGTGAAACTAAAGAGACGAAGTGTATAGTTTTGGTTATTTTGTGTTTTGTAGGTTTGCTAAACTGTAAGCGTTTGTATTAGTGTTGACTAAACTCGTTTAAGAGTGTAATTTGTTGATGTTCAAGTAGTTGTGATTATGATTAGTGTTTTGTAAGTTGTTGTTGGCTATAGTGAGATTGTTTCTTGTTTAATTGTGATTGTGTTTCTTATGAGATTTTGATGTTATAACTGGAGTGGGTTGATTCGGCAATGATGTTGTCGAGGAAATCCAATTCAGTAAATGTGATAGAGGTTTTGTTGTTTATTGACACAAAGGTTTTAGCTCGAGGTAGACGATGAAAGCATGTGATATTGAGTAATGATAAAGTGTAAGAATTTGACTTGAGAAAGTTAGTTAAGAATAAATGATAAGTGTGTTAAATAGACGCGAATGCGATCGGAGAAATAAAGTGATATTGTTAATAATGTGAAAGAGTAGGTTAGTAGTAATAAAGCGAAACTTGATTAATGTGTTAAGAAATGACGTGTGTCAAATACGGACAGTCGAGAATGTCCGAGTGTGGATAGATTGAATTGGTGAATAGTAGCAAGATTTTATAATGTTGTGTGGTTGTACTAATTAAGAGTTCTTTGATTCCAGTAAAATCGATAGAGATGCAGATAGACAAGCTGGATATGAGAATCGTGAAGAGACCTTGGATTTAACTATTATTGAAGAAATTCAAAAGACGAAGACTCAGGCTGAGGCCGTAGGATCTAGGTGTCGAGTTATGTGTGAGATTTGTGTAAAGAGCCATGCCGGGGAGTGTCGGTGCAAGGATAGAGTGTGTTATTCGTGTGGATTCCAAGGGCATTATTCTAGAGAATGTTTGAGTAAGTTTTGTGATAAGTGTAATCAGTATGGGTATAACTCCTCGGAGTGCCCTAACTAGTTGAAAGTGTTGTGTAAACTTTGAGATAATAGTAGTGTGGCCTAATGTGATTAAGTGAAGTATGTGTAAGTGTAGTGTGTGTTTGTGTACAAAGTGTAATGTTGCAGTTAGTCGAGATAAATAGAGTTTTGTGTTAGTCGTTTTTCGTGTTAATTGTGGTTATGGCCTGACGCAGGATGAGTGTGTTAATTCGTGATTGTGTAAGGGATCGTGATTAGATTCCGAGGACGGAATCCTCTTTAAGAGGGGTAGATTTGTAACATCCTGAAAATGGGCCTAGAAGTACTTAGTTGTACCTCGTGCTTAAATAGTTGTACATTGATTTTAAGTGATTTAAATTAGTGTGTTTTAAGTTGATACCGTGTGTTATGCGTTAATTAGAGTGGTTATGTGAAAAGTGTCAAACATGTTTAAAGGTGATAAAATATTAAACGGTTTCGCGTAATGATTCCGTAGTTATCCCCGTTAGTTGAAACGGGTTAGCGGGTGACAAGTTGAAAGTTGAAAAGGGGAACAAAATACCCGAGGTTTATTAAATAAACCTCAAGGTCGGCTTATCCTTTCCCTTATCCCCTGTATTGAACAAAAACACATTTAACACACACACAAAGTCTCATATACGTACAAACACACATGCTCTCAAGCTTTGTGAAGAAGAAATAAACAAAAGGCTTGTAATTTTCGATTGTAGCTACTGGATTAAACTCCAATTAGTTCTTAGATCAAGTTCCAGCCTTGTTTGTGTACCTGAGGAACCGGAAGACACGAGTGGTGTATTTGCTTAGCAAATACTCCAGGTGAGTACCGGTTTTCCCATGAGACTCAATAAGTAGGGCTATCTGTTGTGTGTTGAAGCGAGTTATAGTGATAGTGATGTGTTGTGATATAACACGTGTAATTGTGATTATGATAGTGATGATAGATAAGTGATAGTGACATGTTGTGATGTAAAACGTGTAATTGTGATTATGATAGTGACGATAGATAAGTGATAGTGACGTGTTGTGATATAAAAAAATTTTGATCTAATAATTACGTACGCAGAAGATATATATATATATATATATATATATATTTTAAAATCAATGGTATAAAAAAATATTATATATGGAAAGGTTTTAGGAGGCATGTGAGAGAGGGCAAGAACATTTAAAATTCTTATTGTGCCCTTTCTAGTGATTGGTGTAGAATTGTTCTCACCATTCTTTACTTAAAGGGTGTTCTCCCTAGATCTCTCCTATATATATATATATATATATATATATATTAAAGAAACTCCAAAATAGATATATATTGATGCAAAGTGTTAAGTGTTAAACTTTAAAACAACATATAAGCATATACTTAATAAATCTACAATTTGATTAAAGAATCAAATTATGCTAATCAACAGATTATGCTAATCAAAACAACATATAAGCATATAGCCATATTATTGATTCCTTGTGTCCACTGCTCATATACTTCCAAACCATGTATAAGCTTTTAATCTATTAACTAGTATGTCCTAAAAGATTAATAGGTTCACATCTTAACAGCAAGTTACCATTCAATTCGTTAGTGTAATCAACTACTTATGGTCTTATCCAAAGCAATTTATCAGTCCTTTTAGAATATGATCAGTAGCATTAGGTGTACACTGTAAAGGAAGCTAATTAACAGAGCTGGTTGAAAACAATTCATATACTGTTTTCGTGATACTAATATGAAACAACTCATCTACTTAACTGAACTTTATTTGTTTGTTACCGTTAATTCGTGAACCTCTAGATTATGCAACAGATTAACTAATGTTTGAATTTAAGAATCAAATTAAAGCCACAAAATCAAATTAAAGCCAAAGAATCATCATTCATAAACACATACAAAGATTAGAATATTACCTTTGATACCAAGCAAATGTGCTCTAACTGAATCATCATCCATAATCGATAAGTTAATAAGGTTATACGTTCGGAATTGGTGATCGGTGATTGACTCTCAACTGAGAATGTAGGGACTGTACGTACGTCGTACGATAGTCGATAGCGATAGGTTTAGCCGTTTAGGAATCGACTGAGGGATATGTTTAGGAATCGACAGCCCTACGTACATGGCATGTATTCGTCGATCATAAAAAAGCCCATAAAAAAGCCTAAAAAACGAAACAGGACCCGATACCTTTCCTAAACTTGACGGGAACTTAATGGATACTTAATTAGAAACGTTTCCATCGATATGACGTTTCCGGGCGTTTCCCAGGCGTATCCGTATCCTGGCCGATTCAGAAACGGGGACGGCACCTTCAATGGCGTTTCCGAGCATTATGAATATAGTATTTCAAAGTAGTATTTCACATATGAACCAATGATATCTCATATGTGAATAGATGTTATATAATTCATCTCATATATATGTAAACAAAATGATAACCAATATCACTCATATGTGAGCAAGTGATTCTCTTATACCTATAAACGTGAAAAGGTTAGTTTTATTAATCTTATCTGACAAATATTTTTAACACTGATAAAAATATTTTAAAAAATGTATTATTTTATTATTTTTCTCGTATAAACACCTTTGTAAATGACTCGAGTTTTGGTTCACATCTTAACTAGAAATATGAATGGTTTTATGAAAAGCAGGAATGTGAGTAATTTACATATGTATATAACTAAAAAATTACACAAGTTTTAGAGGAACCAAATTGATAAGCCTTACTATTTTTAAGGTTTAGTTCAATAAAAAGTATCTGTTATATATCTTTGCTATTATATTATTGGACTTTAAAATTTTTTATCTGTATCAAAATTTAATTTGTCGTTATTTTATTTTTTAAACTTTGAACTGTATGAACTAAACTTATATCTTTTTTTATTTTCTATGCAACGAAAATTTATACAATAACACATTAAAATTTCTAGGTATATATATACATTTAAAACTTTTAAAATGTGAGAGACACAATAACTAATATGTCTAGTTGAATATATTTTAGTAAACTAAACCTTCTTAGTTATTATTTAATATGATCCATTTAATATATATTTACGTTGTACGTATACGTAATTAGATTAAAACTTAATTGTTACATACACCATATATACAAGAAAATTTATGAAATTAACGTCATATTTTAATAGTAAAACTATATATATATATAAAAGATATTAAATGTTACGTACCTATAATTTTTACATGAAGATGTACACATGCCTTATAATTAATTAATTATACTCTTAAAATGTGTAACCAAAACTCTTTAGTTAAATGGTACCTCTATGTTAATTGATTATAATTTATATATATATATATATATATATATATATATATATATATATATATATATATATATATGTGTGTATGTGTGTGTAAAATTTAATTATTAAATACGAACATTGCATGCAGATATATATTGTTTATAAGAAATAAATGCTATATATAATTAAATAAGTTGAACAATACGCGTACATAATTATATTGTGATATTATTGTATCAGATCAGATTATAATATATGAGTATGAATATATATGAGATATATATGATATAAATCTAATTTTATAAAAACATTAAATATTTATAATTAATGTCATGCATGCAATTAACTCATCTATATGACTATCTATATAAGGCGTTGCAGCTCGGTTAAAAACTCATCTTCTCACAGTACTTTTACAACCATCTGCTTATACCTAGTTTAATTTGTTTGCTTTCCTCCCTCATTTATCACTTTTTTTTCATCCTTTTAAGTAAGCTTTAATCTTCAATGGTGAAGTCAAGGATGGGAAAGAAAGCCTCCATTTCATATACCATCGGCGCCACTAAAGAAGTCATCAAACGTAAGTTATTTGAAAAGTTATTCATCGACTTTTATTAATTTATAACTATTTGATGGTTTTTTGGGCTTAATTAATGTTTTTACAGCCGGCGATAGTGTTTTGATGAGGGCTGATGAACCAAACAAGCTTCCGTTTGTTGCTCGAATTGA
Source organism: Pulicaria dysenterica (assembly GCA_947179395.2). Taxonomy (NCBI): domain Eukaryota; kingdom Viridiplantae; phylum Streptophyta; class Magnoliopsida; order Asterales; family Asteraceae; genus Pulicaria; species Pulicaria dysenterica. The sequence continues at coordinate 6,466,213 of OX359291.1, read as the reverse complement.
GAGAATATTGGAGGCTGACGAAGAAGATAACGTGAAGGTTCACGTGATGTGGTATTATCGTCCCGAGGATTCAATTCAAGGCAGGCGGCTGTTTCACGGTGTTAAAGAGGTCTTTCAGTCGGATCATTACGACGTGCAGAGTGCAAGATCGATCGAACGCAAATGCACTGTACATTCTTTCAAGAACTATAAAGATCTCAATGATGTTGGCCCTGGTGACTTTTTTAGTCGCTTTCATTACAGTGCTGCTAAAGGAGGAGTTATCACCCCTAGAAGGGTGGCTGTGTGAGTGATTTATTTCTTTTGAATATTTTTGACGAATTTATTTAGTTAGTTAATTAATTTCTATATTAGTTAATCTTTCAACTTAATTGAGGAATTAATTGGGTTTTTGTTTCTCATGAAGTTACTGCAAATGTGAAATGCCACACAATCCAGATGATTTGATGGTGTTGTGCGAAGGATGCGAAGACTGGTATATATAATTAGCTAGTTGTTATAATCAATCTTTTCATTAAAATTTTTTTTTTTTGGAACGCATCTTTTCATTAATTATTATAGAAAAATTAACATGAAAATCTTGGTTATTAGTTTAATTTTCATATAAGCCGGACCCTACATCTCTAATTCTCTATTATCAATGACTATAATTGGATTTCGCAGTTTCATACGAAGAAAAGTTCTCGTTTAAACCGTCCCCTAGTTAGCAAATTATAAATTATAAAACTTGTTATCAATTGATGAAATAACATGTGATTACTTTCTAGGTTTCACCCAGCATGTGTTGGTTTGAGAAATGAAGATGCATGCAGTATGGAACATTTTTTCTGCTCTGACTGTGCTAATGATGCTAAGGATGATGAGGATGATAATGATAATGATAATGATGATGATGATGAGGATCAGGAGGAGGAGGAGGATGATTGAAAAAGATTTATGATCAAAAGACCGCTTCTTGATATATATGTTTATCTTCTTAGTAGTTTTTTTTAACAGCAGAAAAGATCCAATAGAAACGAGCTTCGGCTCGACCATCATCTTTTTAGTAGTTAGATATGCATCCCAACTCATAAGAATCTGAAACCCGCTATATAACATGTCTATGCATTTTGCTTTTAGAGAAGATGTTATTTGGATAAGTTACTTTAATATTTCAGTCGTGCTTCTTAATAAATATGTCAATTTCTCATCCTGTAATGGGTATCATTTGTATCATCTTAAGCTTTTATAAGCTAGTAATTACTAATTCAAAAATAAACCTAGCTTCGTCCAAAAATTAAAGCAAATTCTCCGTTAGGGTTGAATCATTTTATATATACCGTCATATAGCAACAAAAAAAACAACGTACGAATTCCAGGTGAAATTACTGCTTCTAAAGTAAAAAATGTAATATGTCTAATTAATTACATATAATTCAATAAGGCATATATGTGAAACAAATCGATTAATAATAAAATAAGAAAATGGCGATATAATACCCCGTTACCAACAGAATTGAAGCCAGCCGTGCCTAGCTAGCGACTATCGTAGTGCGTCAGAATAACTAGTCATTGATATTAAGGACATAAACATGTCTGTAAATATAGCGATGTACGTTTGCAGCGAGCAGCTTTAGTTCATCATTTTTATTAGGAACGGTTCCGGCCTTCAATATTTTTTTTGAATAAGGAGTCCACTTTTGCACGCTATTGATAAATACATATGGCTAGCCACATGTTCTAGTGACATTGCCAAATGCGTCGCAGACTGCGTTTGTGAAGTTGCTATCCGAGCCACATAAAGTTACATTATTGACTAGAATGAGATTTGATATAACTTGGGATAGGCCACATTTTCTGAAATCTAGGAATTACATTGTTCGTGTCTCTGCTTGTATTCGGTTAACATGTCATCGAAGGATGTAGCCAAATCATAAGAACTAAAGGCTCAAAAGCTCAGGACCAAGGATCATCACGTTGGATATTTAACGAGTTGCATGGTGGGAAGTCAATTCAATGGCCAAGTTGGTCTATTAATTAACAAGTGGGCATCTTTTCGAACAAGGGAGACTGATCGACTATTGCACAATTAACATGTCAATACTGAAGATTGGTATCAAAGACAAGTTATGTTGCTTTCTCTGTTACATAATATAAAAGGAGCCAAGGAAAATATATACATGAAGAACACTAGAAACGGAAAAGTAGGATGAACATAAAGAGACTTCCTAATACAAAGAAAAGGAAAATGAAGAGATAAAGGATAAATGACAAGAAAATATTAATTTCAACACTCCCCCTCAAGCTGGAGCATGGAGATCACGAATGCCCAGCTTGTTGAGTAAAAACATAAGACGTTCAGCACCCAAAGGTTTAGTAAGAAGATCGGAAATTTGATGTTTTGACTCAACGTGTAAAGACCGAATTTCATCATAGACAACACGTTCGCGAACAAAATAGCAATCTATCTCAACATGTTTTGTATTCATGGAAGATGGGATTGTTTACAATGTGGCGAGCATCTTGATTGTCACAAAACAAGGGAGTAGGATCAGTTATATGAATGTTGAAGTCTTGCAACAACCACTTTATCCAAAGGACTTCACAAACTGCTTTTTTGTCTTCCATGATACCGGGGAGCTTCCTAAAAGTAAAAGGTAGCCGGTACGAGATCTGCATGTAGTAATACAGTCGAGCCAATTGGCATCACTATAAGCAACAAGATGAAAGTCACCTTGTTTAGGAATGAAAATTCCTTACCAGGATTAGCTTTGAGGTAGCGCAGAATTCTAGTAATTGCCTCCATGTGTTCCCTCCGGGGATCAAAAATGAATTGACTTTATGCCTTAAAACGTTAACCGAATATGCAATGTATGGCATGGTGGCTTGCAAATACAACAGACGACCAATGATATGTTGATATTGCTTGACATCAGTTCGAGGACTATCAAGAAACTTGTGAACCTTCGTTTTTTGCTCCATGGAAAAGTGATATGGCGGCAACCAAGAAGACCACGATCTTTAAGAATAACAATGGTGTATTTTTATTGGCTCAAGATGAGCCCATCTGAAGTTTTTGCTACTTCAATTTTAAGAAAATATTTAAAAGGACCCAAATCCTTGATGCTGAAAACTTTGTCAAGATGTTGCTTGGTAGAATCGATCATGGAGACATGATTTCCCATGATGATAACATCATCAACAATCATAAGAATGGCCGCAAATAGATCACCCACTTGAGCCGTAAATAGAGAGTGGCCAGCTCGTGACTTCTTAAAACCAAAATTGACTAAAGGATTAGTGAACTTTTGGTGCCATGTACGTGAGACCTGCTTTGAACCATATAGGGACTTCTTCAGCTTGCAGACACGATTTTCATTCTTTGTAGAAAATCCTTATGGAATCTTGATGTTAAACTCTTCATTCAATTCTCCATGTAAAAACGCCTTGTTGACATCCAATTGATGTAAAGGCAGTTCTTTTTAACTGCGATTGTTAAAAGGCAACGAACTATGACGAGCTTAGCAACCGGAGCAAATGTGTCGTGAAAGTCAACACCTACAATTTTTGTGAAACCCTTTGCCACTAAACGCGAGTTATATCTTTCGATATCGCCATTAGGTTTATAATTAATCCTCTAAATCTATTTAGAGTCAATGACATGCTTACCTTTTGGGAGGTCCTCTAAGGACCATGTATCATTTAGTTCGAGATCTTCGATCTCTTTTTGCATGGCCTTTTGACACTCAACATCCTGAATGGCTCAATAAAATGTTTTTGGCTCACTATTCTTAGTAATGTCCCCCAAGTAAGGTTTATGAGAGTCAGAAAAGGCATTATATGAAACATAATTTGCAAGGGGGTATACCATGGAAGAAGACTGACCAGGAGCAGTTTGGGGGTGGTCTATCGAAGGTGGCTGCTTGACTTTAAAATCAAGGAAGCGTGCTGATTGACTTTTCTTTCTTTTCGCTCTAGCAGGTTGGTCAACAATGTCAGCAGGTGAAGTGCTTGTTTCCTCTTCATTTATAACTTGCGTAATTTGTCTGCGAGGCCCAGATGGGTAATGAACTTCACTGTCATCATCAACAATATGGCTTGGTAAATCGGTTGGAGAATGGGTGGCCCATCTACCGGAGAACTTGCTTCACTAAAGCCATTTTCAACAGTATCTTCATACCATGTAGGAATTTCAAAGAAACCTTGATTATTCTTTTCTTTTTTTAACTTCATGTAGGGGAAAACCTTTTCAAAAAAACGAACATCACGCGAGACAACAACTTTTCCGTGTTCCACATCAAAAACTTTGTACCCTTTGATGCCAACAAGGTAACTGATAAAAACACCAGGTCTACCCTTCGGTTCAAATTTGTCTCCCCCTGTCACCGTACTATGGTAATAGACAAGGCATCCATGGTTCTCATTCCCTCGTAATCAGGTTTATTACCAAAAAATAATTTCATCAGATGTTTTATCGTGTATAACCTTAGAAGGTAGTCTGTTGACGATGTATGTAGCCATTTCAATGCATTCACCCCAGGAAGTTTTGGAAGGCATCCTTGAAACATCAAAACACAAGCTGTTTCAAGCAAATGCCGGTGTTTGTGTTCAACCACCCCATTTTGTTGGGGTGTATACAGACACGTAGTTTCAAGTATTATTCTCTCTTGTGAGAAAAAAATTTCATTCTGTTGGACGTGAACTCCCCTCCATTGTCACATCTAATTCTTTTGATCCGTTTCCCAAATTGAGTTTCAATCATCTTATGAAAGATAATTAAATAATCACTCGCTTGATCTTTATGTTTAATAAGATAAACCCAAATGGCACGGCTATAATCATCAACAATGGTGAGGAAAAAACTAGCATGGGTTGTTGGAGGTTTTCTATATTTGCCCTACACATCACAGTGAATAAGTTCAAAACATTCGTTAGATTTTATAAAACTCTTACGGAAAATAGAGCGAGTATGTTTCGCTTTCACATACGCATGGCAAACATCATCTTTAAAATCAAAAGAGACATTTTCAGAAAATCAATATGACTAAGTTTCGAGGTAGAAGCATGACCAAGTCTCGAATGCTAAACTTCCGCATCAGCCTTCGAACTCAAGACTCTTCTATCGTCCCCTATCACAACCATTCGATATAGACTACCCACACGTTTACCCGCTACAATCAACTTCTTCGAGTGTAAGCCCTGCATAACACAAAAATCCGGGCAAAAGCTAACAATGCAATTTAGATCCCTTGATAATCGACTTACAGATTATAAATTGTACTTAATTTTGGGAATGCACAAAACTCCTCCAATTTTAGTTCCACCCTTTAGGATAGAATCATCCATAGCTTTGACAGGAATGTTACCTCCATTCGGTATGAACACGGGTGTTTCAGAATGAGCCTTTGAGACATTTTCAAGCATATCACATTTGTGAACAATGTGTTATGTCGAACCTGAGTCGATGATCCAGTCATCACTTTTGACATTGAACTTACCTTCCATATTAGCCTTGCGAGGAACATCGATCACCAGGTGCCTTGTCACTAGATTCTGAAAGATGTTTCATCAAAGTCTCGTACTGAGTTTCTGACAGCCCTCTTATAAAAGATGCTTCACCAGCGACATGGCCACCTTTGGTTTGCCTTTCTCATTTTCATTTTCCAGGCCACCAATCTGGATATCCAATAATCTTGAAACACCCTTCTTTCTTGTGGCCATCTTAACCACAAAAGGTACAATGCTCCTTCCCATTATCATTGTTCCGCTTCAAATCCTTTTGCCCGACTTTATCTCCCACATTGTTTCGCCTGTTAACACTATCACTCCTTTCCCGAGAATAAGTTTGAAACGCAGCGGGTTCGGCATGACTTTCTTTAGAAGCTACTATAGATCGTTATTGTTCGTCTCCAGACTCAATCCTATAAGCCTCCCTCAGTGTAGGATTTGGTTTCATCAATAGGACTTGTGTTCGGATGGTTGAAAAGTTACTATCCAACCCCATAAGGAACTGATACAGACGTTCCTTTTCTTGAAAATCATTCAACCGTTTTCCAATTTCACAAGTACAGTAGCCGCAAGTACAACGAGGCGAGGAAAGAACAAAAGATATCTCATCCCAAAAACCCCTAAGTGTTGTATAGTAGGCCAAAACAGAACTATCATCTTGTCTTGTTATATTGAGCTTTTGTTCCAATTCATACGCACGAGGAGCTGCTTTCTTTACCAAAGTGTTCCTTAAGATCAGCCTAGATTTCTGCTGAAGTGTTGGTATATTTAACGCTGCCTCTAATCGTCTTCTCCATGGATGTCGTTAACCACCCCTTTATCATGGCATCACAATGCATCCAAGCCATGTAGGTGTCGTGCTCTTGATCAGGCTTTGGAATGGTTCCATCGACAAAACCTTTGTTGTTTTTTGCAAACATAAAATTGGCCATCTCTTGAACCCAATCGTTGTAGTTCCTGTCGATGAGGGGATTGTTGGTCTGCATCTTCCTTGGTGAGTCAGAAGCATGAATGTAATAGGGTGAACTGTTGTCGATCGTTTCATTTTTCGGGTTTGACGCAAGGTTGTCGGCCATGTCGCCAGATTTAGGGTTGATGATCTTCACCTTTTTTATTTTGATAAGTCTGCTCTAATACCATGAATATTGGTATCAAAGACAAGTTATATTGCTTTCTTGTTACATAAAAAAAAGGAGCCAAAGAAAATATATACATGAAGAACACCATAAACGAAAAAGAAGGAGGAACATAAAGAGACTTCCTAATACAAAGAAAAGGAAAATGAAGAGATAAAGGATAAATGACAAGAAAAGATTAATTTCAACAAATCCATGCATCGCTTTTCATAAATACAGGCACATGATCTAATTAGTGATGTTATCAAGTGCGGTCGCTAGATGTTTTGTCGGCACCAATGTCGGTCACTAAAATGACATTATATAATATTATTGTCTAGACGTCGCTATTCCCAATTAGTCGAAAAGCAAGAAGCAAAAATTAATGTCCAAAAGTTGTTACTTGCGTCATATATATATAATACTAGTCGATATATATATATATATATATATATATATATATATATATATATATATATATATATATGTTTTACAAGAAGCTAGCTACTTGATCTTAAATTCAATCACATAAGTACGTAGTCAGAACCATGTAATATCAGAATCAAATTAAGGCTAAGGCATACACAAGCTAATTCATTACAAGCAAAACAAAGACAAATAGCATAATTAAGCAAGATCAGCTAGCTAGCAACAAGCCAACAACTAGGAAATAAGTCAAAACCATGCATGTCATGAGCAGCCTCAAATCAGCAAAAGAGATCGATAACCATGCTGAACCCACGACCCATATATATCAAGAACAACTACAAAACCAAGAAACATAACTCGGGATCCAATTGTAAAAAACAGTGACACATTAATTAAGGCCCATTTACATCCTAATTAATTAAAATTTAAAAACCAATAGGAAAACATCAAATTAAGGCCAGCTGCCATGCCCCAATAGCTAGCAGCAGACAAAGTAGCAGCAGCACAAAAAGGGTTAACCTTTTTTAGGATCAAACATAACACGATGTTTCTTCGTCAACATCAAATATTAGATGCACCGCTTCTCTCACAATTGCAAACATAATCATGTTATTTCTCTTGAAATAACCGTCAGTCGTCGAAGTTGTTGATGATGATCCATTTGGTGAAGCCATAAAAAAATTATATAGATATGTTTAAAAAAAATAGAAAGTAAATGGTAGAGAGAATATATAAAGGATTTTAGTAGAGATGTGAAACATGGGTGTAAAAAATGGGTATGAAAAAGTTATGTATATATAGGAGAAGATACTAATGGCGAATACTAAACATGGAAAGAAAGACGTACACCATCAAGGGCACACACAAAGTCATCAGACGTAATTCATCTCTCTTTCTATATATCAATATATGTTTATGTATGACTTTTGTATGTGTGTATAATATTTCGCAACTACTCAAATTCTCGATATGTCTATGTGTTTACACAATCCCTAGTGATCATATATCGAGAATTTGAGTGCACTGATGTTTATGGTGTTTGGGATCACTTGTTTAAAAAAGGTTATGACGTATTGTTTCATAACGCAAAAAAACATTTTTTACAAGTATTTATAAACTATAAGCTAAAAATACGATGTGGATGTTTACGCCTTGAGTTTTAATAAGTGGATGAAAGGAAAGAAAAGAAAGGACTCTTTCCTTCCAAATATTAGGATATATGGAGTCCATTAGTTTAGGACTTAAGGCCCATTACGGTTTTACCATATATACTCTATTTATATGTGGATGTTTAGGGTTTTATATGTATATGTGAAATATAATTAGTTGAGGAGCTCAATAATCTAACATGGTATCAGAGCTCAGGCTCTATCCTCCCGCCGGAACCCTACATTTTTCCGATGTCGTCCTCGCCGGAGTTCTCTTCTAAACTTTTCCGGCGATCAACTATCTCCACTACAAGAAAAATACGTTTTTGCCACGTGAACTTTTTAAGGCGACATATGTCGCCGCTAAAAACCCGCTAAACGACAAAATTTGGGCCCACTACCATCTGTTTTAAAGATGTCGCCGCAAAAAGGTTTTAGCGGCGACACGTAGCGCCGCTAAAAGGCTTTCCCTCTTTTTTTTCCCACCGAAAACCATGGCGGGATTAGTTCCCCCCTAAAATATTCATCGTCGCCACAAAAAGTGCATCGTCGCCGCAAAAGGATTTTCTTATTTTATTTATTTAATTAAAACGAATTTCGATTTTCTTTATTAATAAAATATATATGTCGCCGCTAAAGGCATCGCCGCAAATTTTTTTACGAGATATAGGGTTTTTCAGCTTTCTTTCTGCCATTTACTTGCTCCCGTCTCTCTCTCTCTCTCCCGAAGCTCTCTCTCTCTCGAAACCACCGCCGGCCGGAGCCTCTCTCAGCCGTGGAAACCGCCGAGCCCGGAGCTCTCTCTCACTCTCGTCGAACGCCTCTCGCCCCCGCTCCCTCTCACCGTCGAAATCGCCGCCGCCTCTCACCACCCTTCTTCCTCCGCTGTTCGGCCTCCTCCTCCGGCGCCGGCGACTCGTATTTGAGGTAAAAATCCCCTTTTTTTGTTTATAAATCTAGGGTTTTTGTTTTTAGATTCTTATATGTTTGTGTTTTGTTTGTTACAAGTTATCTCCTCCTCCTCTATTAGCCGCCGCCGTCGACCACCTTCTGCCTCCGCCGCCGCCGGTCAGAATCTTTCCACCGCCTCCGTCGACCTCCTCCTCCCCATTGAGGTATTTTTTATTTATTTATATATTAATGTTATATATTAATGTTAATTAGTTTAGGTTATTATTAGTTTGTGTTTTGATTATTGTTATTTTTTGTTAGTAATTTAAATTATTTAATTGTTAATTAGTGGTATTAATTTATTAATCTAAGGCTATTGTTAATTAATGTTAGATTAATTAGTGTTAGATAATATTGTTAATTAATATTAGATTAATTAGTGTTAGATTAATTTACATTCATTATGTTAGATAATATTTTATGTTATAATTTTATATTATTGTTAATTAGTATTAATGTTTAAGTATTGTTAGTATACTAATAATGTGTTAAATAATTGATTAATCTAGTTGTTAATTTAAATTCATTATGTTAGATTATATTTAGTGTTATAATTTTAGATTATTGTTAATTAGTGTTAATGTTTAAGTATTGTTAGTATACTAATAATGTGTTAAATAGTTTATATGATGATGATGTTATAGTTTATTTGATAATGTTTGATTATTATCTATTGTCAATAATGATAGATTAGTGCTAATTACTTTTAATCTTTAATCATTGTTAGTACACTAATAATGTTAGAAATTAGATCAATGTTAGATTATTATTTATTGTTAATGATGTTAGCTTATTGTTATCAATTGTTAATCTTTAATTAGTGTTAATATTCAATGTTAGTGTTAATCTTTAATCTTAGTATAATAATAATGGTGGTAATCATTTAGCTTAGAATGCCCGCTCGAAATTGATTTAGAAATTAATTTCGGGTTGTCCCATATTGGGACTGCTATTTGAATACCTTATCTCATTTAGGATGTGAATGCTTGTTACATGGTTGTGTGTTTAAGAAAGATTCGGTTGTCATTTACTCTATGCTTCCCGGGTATATATTTCTTTATATACTTGGGAGCTAAGGGTAAATGCTGCCGAATTTTTCTTAAACAACCGATCATGTAATATGTATTCACATATGAGGTAAGGTATTCAAAAAGTGGGTTAGGACGGCCACCCTGCTATAAACCACTCACAATTTCTTAGTATAAAAATTTAATACATGAATTGTGTTCTTAATAATTATGATATGCTTTGAACGCAGCTATGACGATTGATAAGAGTTGGACTACTTTAGCAAACCGTAATTGTCCTGAATTTCGTACTGGTCTTGAAGCATTTCTAGATAGGTGTAAAGACTACGTAAATAGCTATGGTAATATTTGTTGCCCGTGTGATCATTGTGATAATAGTTGTTTTCTCCCGCTTAGGGCACTTAGGATTCACATATATGAAAATGGGTTTAGCGAGGGCTACATGAATTGGATCTTTCACGGAGAACCATTTGTTCCTCGAGCACCACGCGACGGTCTTGGTCAAACGAATAACGAGTTGCATGATTACCTCAATGACGTTCGCCAGGAGAATACTGTCAACGAACACAACACGGAAAGTGATGAGCCAGTTGAAGGTCCAAGTGATGATCCACATGAAGGCCCAAGTGATACAAATGACGAACTTGGTGAATTATTTAAGTTAGCCGGCACGGAGCTATACCCTGGTTGTGACTGGATGTCTTCGCTAGACTTTTTAGCAAAGCTGAGGCACATGAAAGTTATCAATAAATGGACCGATACTTCATTTGACCAATTATTAGAATTGCTTAGGGTTGCATATCCGACATCTAAAATCCCGTCATCACACTACGAAGCTAGGAAGATAATGAGAACGGTCGGGTTAGGATACGTACCTATCCATGCTTGTAACAACGACTGCTGTTTATTTTGGGATGAATACAAAGATTTGCAAAGTTGTCCGATATGTTCTGAGAGTAGATGGAAAGACAAAAACACCAAGGGAAAGAAAGTTGCTAACAAGATACTGCGTTACTTTCCTTTGACGCCAAGGCTAAAGCGTATTTATAGCTCAAGACACACTGCAAAGTCTATGACTTGGCATGCTACCGGTCAGTGTAGTGAAGATGGTAAGATGCGTCACCCGGTGGATGGTACTGCATGGAAACATTTCGATGCACAATATCCTGATTTTACTGCAGAACCTAGAAATGTCAGATTAGGGTTGGCTGCTGATGGTTTCAATCCATTTGGCAACATGAGTACTTCTTACAGCATGTGGCCGATCATATTGACAACATACAACATGCCTCCATGGTTATGTATGAAAGAGTCTTCATTCATGCTGACCTTGTTAATTCCTGGCCCTAAATCACCTGGTAAGGATATTGATGTTTTCCTGAGGCCGTTGGTTGATGAATTGAAGAGTCTATGGTCTAACGGAGTCCGAACGAAAGATGCAGATACAGGCAATTGGTTCACAATGCGCGCGATGCTTTTATGGACCATCAATGATTTTCCTGCTCGTAGTAGTTTGTCAGGTTGGAGCGGTCAAGGCTACTTAGCGTGCCCTACATGTAATGTCGACACTCCATCCATTCATGTTCAAGGTAAAACCGTTTATGTTGGTCATAGAAGATTTTTAGCTCCAAAACATCATTGGAGGAAGAGCAAGTCATTTAATGGTAAAGACGAGACTAGACTTGCTCCTAGAAAACTAACGAAGAGTATTATACTAAGTCAACTCAATAAGTTAACGCCCCGTATTCCCGGGAAACATGCTCTTTATGGGGGCAAGAAGAGAAAACGTGATACAACGGTTGACTTGAATTGGAGTAAATGCTCTATTTTCTTCGAGCTCGAATACTGGTCTTCTCTTCAATTAAAACACAATTTGGATGTTATGCATATCGAAAACTAATAATCAGAGTTGTGTTGTTTCGATGTAAATGGTTTAAAACTAATAATCAACAACGTTGTGTCACTAAGAATAACATAACCAGTATTTCTACTCAGACTGAATGGTTTGTAGAAGACCAATACATTCTTGCAACCCAAGCACATCAAGTCTTTTACCTTGATGACCCGTCAAAAGGCCGTCAAAGAGGTGAATCAAGCCAAAATTATTGGAAGGTGGTTCATGAGGTAAATCATAGGAAGATCTGGGACCGGGATATCATTGCTGAAGACGACGGAGATGTTATACATGACAGCAATTCATCAGATCTATCATTGTGTGCTGATTTGGATCATTTGACTTATACGAGTTTAAGTATAGGTCAACCAACAGAAGTTGAACATGTTCATTTACCAGAACATACTAATAATGCTGATGATAATGCTGATGACATTGATGACTATGATAATGAAGATTCCGATTCCGAAGACGAATGTGAACCACATCTTTGTAGTAGTGATGAATCTGATTGATCTAAAATTGTAATTGTTATTTGTAGAAACATATTACTTCCCGTCATGGGAAAAAGTCCCCAAAGAACTTAAAGAACCGATCATTCCGTCTCTTCAGGTTCCACTTAAGTTTTTTTTTTTATATATTGTATATTTGTAAAAATTGTACAATAAACTAACTTTATCTTATAATTTACAGACGTACTTTGACTTGCGGCCCCATATAGAAGATAATATAAGAGGTGGGTCGATTTCGGTGGGAATCGACAAAATGGCTGGGGCAATGTATAGAGACCAAAAATTCAAGTTCAAAAAAAAATGGTTTGAGAAAAGAGGGGGGGTCTCGCAGGCACACCAACTGCGTCGAGATCCTCCTCCCAACATGGATCAAAGGGATTGGGATTTGTACGTCGACTATTATATTGGGGATAAAACCGTTCAACGCTCTATTGCGAACACGCAAGTTAGGGCGCAGCAAGTACATCAAAGCTTGCATAGTCGGAGATCATACTGTCAGTATCGCTTCGAGAACGTAAGTCTATTTATCTCTAATTCTTAATTTTGATTGATATAATGATTGACCCGACCTGTTTGTGTGATATATTAATATTTATTTAGTATATAATGGTCGAGCCGTTTGATTGATATAATGATTGACCCGACCCGTTTGTGTGATATATTAATCGTTATTAAGTATATAATTATTGACCCGTTTCATTTGTTTATAGCGTGACCCGGAAACACAACAACCCCCAAGCTTGATTGTAACACCTCGCTTTTGAAAACCATATTTTTCATTTTAATAATAGAAATTCAAGAATCCAACTGCATGGATCCGTTTATAAACAGAACTTAAGCCAAACCTGTTTTTCAAAACTCATTAACAGCAGCGGAATTATAAAAGTGGCTATAATTACAACCAAAAAATCAGCCACGGTATACAAAAGATCAGTTGGTGTTACTAAACTGTTCACCGACCACATATACATGTTTATACAACATAAACAGTAACTAAAAGTAATCTAGATAAGTGTTCCTCCAAAAGATTAGTAACCACAAGCAGGTATCCAAGCTCACATATCTAAGTGCCACCTGCAGTCATGGGGAGAGTATCTGTTAGCTAATTAAAGCTAGTGAGCATAAGATAGCATAATCATTAACATAAACATATCACATATCATATATCAATCATCAGATAATGCTATCCTAGCATCTCGCGATGAGCTGGCACAGCCAGAAGGAAGCATAATCTTGCAGGGTAGCTAGCCCGGCTCAACACTCCTAACTGGGGAAACCAGACACATCAACCGCGCGGGTGGGTGAGCGGTTAGCGGTCCACCGTTGCGTTTCAGGCCAAAACCTTCATGGGTACAACAATAAGTCGATCCCCATTGCTCTCGAGGAACGCTGGGTTTGCAACCCCAGGTAGTTGACGCTATCATCGACCCGCAGGTCTCAAACGCCCCAGACCTCGTGCTGGCCTCGTTCAAGGACTATAACCAGCCCCCATATCTCGGATCCGATCACAAATACAAATCTGACCCATTCGGGCCTCATAGCGCGCATATCACAACCACATAAAATCCATAGTTCAATTCATACATGCTTCTTGCATATTTATAATCATATCATAAATCATGGTTTAATTGTTACATGTGTTATGCATAAACATAGCATACATCAAGTTTAATTACATTTCATGGAATTACTTGCACACACAAATAACATGTAATACGATTATATTAATTAGTATGTTATCCTATACTCACCTGTGAGGCTAGAGACTAAAGCAAACAATAATCGTGATCGTCGCGCTCTTCTTCCGGGTCGTACAGCTTACCTATAATATAATACTCGTGTTTAGTCACTTCACACAAGTACATTAACTAATAAACTAATATGATACCCCTAATGATGCCATTAGACTAAATAGAATCCTAAACGAGCATCCCGTACGACAAAACGTCGAAAAACAGCACAACAGTGCACTATTCATAACAGACAGTCCCTACGGCCGTAGTAAAAATGTCCTACGGCCGTAGGACCATTTTTATAAAACATCCCCCTACGGCCGTAGGGAAAACTTACTACGGCCGTAGTAACCAATTTACAGTCAGTGTGCGAGAAACAGCCCCCTGTTCAGTCCATTTGCAATCTAAACCCAATTCCAGCAATCCCAATCCAAATTCCAGTGTTTCCATATGATTTTAGGTAACATAACAAGTCTAGAAACATACATTTAACAAACTCTAATCAAGGATTCATGATTTAGGATCAAAATCTTCATTTTTGACCTAAAGCTTAAAACTCAAGAACAATGGAGAAGATGAACTTACAATAAAAGATTGATGAAGGAGATGATGAATAAAGGTCAGATTATAACTCGAAATTGTTGTTGGAACAAAAACTTGGTGATCTCTCCTCTTGCTTTCTCCTTCACGGTTCCAAGAATGAAAAAGGAAAAGAGAAGTGTGGGTGTATGTATGTGTTTACGTGTTTGAGAAGAGAAGAGAAGAGACTTTAAGTCTCAATAATATCCACAAGAGGTATTTTGTTCCCCTTCTCAACTTACAACTTAATACCCGTTTACCCGTTTCAACTAACGGGGATATTTCCGGAATCCTTATTCAAAACCGTTTAATATTTTATTTAATTTATCTATTTTCTTTATTATATTTATTATCATGATTTCTTAATTATTTTAATAATAACTCTAATATTTAATATAATTCTAATATTCATTAATAAATCTGAGATTCTAAGGCACCAAGAGTATATATACGACTAGACCCTTTTTGAGGATGTTACAAATCTACCCCCCTTAACAGGATTCCGTCCTCGGAATCTACTCTTCTGTAAACAAGTGGGGATATCAGACCTTAATGTCTTCTGGATCTCTAATGTACAGTTTAACCCGAGGTTGTGGTTGGACTTTCCTAAGATCAACCGGTTATTCTTCGTTCTTAACCGTTTGACCTTCACGTCTAAGATCTCAATATGTTTCCACACTAAGAAAATTTATTATAAAAGACTAAGCAATTAGTTCTTTCACGGAAATTTAAGAGAAATGAAGGAGCACCGGATTCTAACATAATAAGGCATGGAGTTAACTAAGAATGCGCTAATTATAACATCACCTGATGTCTTTTCCTCCTCAGTTGTCATCTGATAAGCTCTGCCAGTTGCACGGGGCACATTCTTTTTCTTCTGACTCGGCGACGATCCTCCTGCTCCTCCCGATCCCTGACCCTGCCCAGACCTACACTCTGACATACGATGTCCGGGCTGGAAACATTTGTAACACACATTACCCTTGAAGCGACATGTTTCAGCAGTATGTCCCTTCCGTCCACACTGGGGACACCTTGCTGTTTCCTTTGTACAATTACCAGTATGCCTGTAACGACATTGTGAGCACCATGGAGCAGTCGATTGATTATATTCTTGAACTCCCTGTTGTTGCCAATATCCACCTCCCGTATCCTCTGACTCAGCAGGTTGCTCAAATTTTCTTTTAGAACTCCCACCTGTAGATTCCTTTTTCTGCATATGGTCGCTTTCATACTGTCGTGCCATCTCAAACGCAATATCCAATGACAGAGCACTCCTAACCGAAGCTCGATAATCCGGTGGAAGAGTTTTTGCAAACCGTTTTATCTTTGACTTCTCATCAGGCAGTAAGTGATTCACAAACCTCATCTTATCAGAAAACTGCTCGATCAAGTCTTCAACCGGTTTATCACCCTTTTTCAATGCCATGAACTCCTCCTCCAATCTATCCATCACTTGATCTGAACAATACTTACTTCGGAGGATTCCCACAAAATCTGCCCAAGTATATGTAGCTCTCACCTCTGCTGGCGTGGATGAGATCACGGTGTCATACCATGTCTGTGCATTACCTCTTAACTGCTTCCGAGCAAATCCTACTTTGTTGGATTCCTTACAACTGCTGTTGTCGAAAGCTAAATCCATCTCGCGGATCCACCTCTCAGTAACACTTGGATCCATGCTACCCTCGAAGGTAGGTGGTTGGCAAGATAGAAAAATTTTAAGATCTGGTGACATCTTGGGTTCTGCCACTGGTTGCACCAACACTCTTTCCTCAGAAGCTTTCAAACGAGCCTCTAAATCTCTTATGTAAGCCTCTCTATCTCTATGTTCAGCCATGTTATTCTTGTAAATAACCTGGCCAAACAAAACATAGATAACATACTTAGTACTTTTTATCATATTTTACTAACATAACAAGCAAGTAAACAATAGCATTTCAAGAATATAACACTCTTTCACACACCCCATGACCCCCCCGAGGAACACTAAACAATGGTCGGGCCTGGGTTTGAGACTGAATACTTTTACAAGTACCCAATTCACTCAAACCTAGGCTCTGATACCAACTTGTAACACCTCGCTTTTGAAAACCATATTTTTCATTTTAATAATAGAAATTCAAGAATCCAACTGCATGGATCCGTTTATAAACAGAACTTAAGCCAAACCTGTTTTTCAAAACTCATTAACAGCAGCGGAATTATAAAAGTGGCTATAATTACAACCAAAAAATCAGCCACAGTATACAAAAGATCAGTTGGTGTTACTAAACTGTTCACCGACCACATATACATGTTTATACAACATAAACAGTAACTAAAAGTAATCTAGATAAGTGTTCCTCCAAAAGATTAGTAACCACAAGCAGGTATCCAAGCTCACATATCTAAGTGCCACCTGCAGTCATGGGGAGAGTATCTGTTAGCTAATTAAAGCTAGTGAGCATAAGATAGCATAATCATTAACATAAACATATCACATATCATATATCAATCATCAGATAATGCTATCCTAGCATCTCGCGATGAGCTGGCACAGCCAGAAGGAAGCATAATCTTGCAGGGTAGCTAGCCCGGCTCAACACTCCTAACTGGGGAAACCAGACACA
Source organism: Pulicaria dysenterica (assembly GCA_947179395.2). Classification (NCBI taxonomy): domain Eukaryota; kingdom Viridiplantae; phylum Streptophyta; class Magnoliopsida; order Asterales; family Asteraceae; genus Pulicaria; species Pulicaria dysenterica. The sequence continues at coordinate 6,448,725 of OX359291.1, read as the reverse complement.
TCAACCGCGCGGGTGGGTGAGCGGTTAGCGGTCCACCGTTGCGTTTCAGGCCAAAACCTTCATGGGTACAACAATAAGTCGATCCCCATTGCTCTCGAGGAACGCTGGGTTTGCAACCCCAGGTAGTTGACGCTATCATCGACCCACAGGTCTCAAACGCCCCAGACCTCGTGCTGGCCTCGTTCAAGGACTATAACCAGCCCCCATATCTCGGATCCGATCACAAATACAAATCTGACCCATTCGGGCCTCATAGCGCGCATATCACAACCACATAAAATCCATAGTTCAATTCATACATGCTTCTTGCATATTTATAATCATATCATAAATCATGGTTTAATTGTTACATGTATTATGCATAAACATAGCATACATCAAGTTTAATTACATTTCATGGAATTACTTGCACATACAAATAACATGTAATACGATTATATTAATTAGTATGTTATCCTATACTCACCTGTGAGGCTAGAGACTAAAGCAAACAATAATCGTGATCGTCGCGCTCTTCTTCCGGGTCGTACAGCTTACCTATAATATAATACTCGTGTTTAGTCACTTCACACAAGTACATTAACTAATAAACTAATATGATACCCCTAATGATGCCATTAGACTAAATAGAATCCTAAACGAGCATCCCGTACGACAAAACGTCGAAAAACAGCACAACAGTGCACTATTCATAACAGACAGTCCCTACGGCCGTAGTAAAAATGTCCTACGGCCGTAGGACCATTTTTATAAAACATCCCCCTACGGCCGTAGGGAAAACTTACTACGGCCGTAGTAACCAATTTACAGTCAGTGTGCGAGAAACAGCCCCCTGTTCAGTCCATTTGCAATCTAAACCCAATTCCAGCAATCCCAATCCAAATTCCAGTGTTTCCATATGATTTTAGGTAACATAACAAGTCTAGAAACATACATTTAACAAACTCTAATCAAGGATTCATGATTTAGGATCAAAATCTTCATTTTTGACCTAAAGCTTAAAACTCAAGAACAATGGAGAAGATGAACTTACAATAAAAGATTGATGAAGGAGATGATGAATAAAGGTCAGATTATAACTCGAAATTGTTGTTGGAACAAAAACTTGGTGATCTCTCCTCTTGCTTTCTCCTTCACGGTTCCAAGAATGAAAAAGGAAAAGAGAAGTGTGGGTGTATGTATGTGTTTACGTGTTTGAGAAGAGAAGAGAAGAGACTTTAAGTCTCAATAATATCCACAAGAGGTATTTTGTTCCCCTTCTCAACTTACAACTTAATACCCGTTTACCCGTTTCAACTAACGGGGATATTTCCGGAATCCTTATTCAAAACCGTTTAATATTTTATTTAATTTATCTATTTTCTTTATTATATTTATTATCATGATTTCTTAATTATTTTAATAATAACTCTAATATTTAATATAATTCTAATATTCATTAATAAATCTGAGATTCTAAGGCACCAAGAGTATATATACGACTAGACCCTTTTTGAGGATGTTACATTGATCGAACAATATATGACAAACCATTCACGCAATGGTGTCTTTACATCCTCGGATGTTTAAGAAAATCATGTAAGTAATTATTTATACTTCATTAAAATTATTTATAAAATCTGATTTTATCTTATTTATACACAGCGCCGTATGGTTTTCATGAGAGACAATCAAGTCGGGAGTGAGAACCCTATGAGCGAAGAAGATATTTTGAGGGCGGTGTTGGGTGAACGTCGAGGACACGTTCGTGGGGTTGGAAGAACATTAAGTTCTTCATCCGTATCTGCTGCACAATCTACCGCTCAATCCCAGCCTACGGAGAGATTTTATTCACAGGCCGAGGTAGATAACATGTTAGGGGATGTCCGGCAGCAGCTACAGTCTCAAAGCGAACAACTGCAGCAGCTACAGTCTCAATCTCAACGTACATCCGATCTCTATGATATATTACAGGCGGCAGGTATAAATACTAATATTTCCTCAAGATCCGGACGTCAACCAACCACCGACTTGGCTGATATTGAAGAGTCTAGTGATGAGGATTAGATTATATGTTTGTTAGGCGAGTACTTGTGATTGTTTAAAAACGTTTTTGTTAACTTTCAAACTATCGTGTGTTCTACTTCGTTTGTTATTACGATTAGATACTTGTTTGTTAAATCGTATTGTTATACTTGTTGTTGAGTTCTGAACAGCAGGTTTTCTGAATATTGCCCGGTTAAAAACGGGTGGAAAACGCAAAATGCAGCAAAAGCTGCTGATTTTATTTTTGCCTTTTTGCGGCGACACTGACGTCGCAAAAAGTACACATGTCGCCGCAAAACGTCCTTAAAAAAGAAATTATATATTTAATAATTAAAATTATACGTCGCCGCAAAAAACAAATGTGTCGCCGCAAAAAGATTTTATTTTAATTTATTTTTAAATTATATATGTCGCCGCAAAAAAATATATGTCGCCGCAAAAAAGTATCCACGTGGCGGAAGGTGGTCCCGTTGAGTGTCGTCGCAAAAAGTAAAAATTGACGTTGCAAAATGTTATTTGGGACGAAGTATTTGCGGCGACCTTTTTGCGGCGACATGTCGCCGCAAAATATGTTTAGCGGCGTTATTTTGGCTTTTAGCGGCGACAAATGTCGCCGCAAATGGTGTTTTTTTTTGTAGTGCTCCCTTATTTATCTGCTTCTCCTCTCTTCTTTCTCCGGCTACCGCCTTATCTCTAGGCTTTCCACCCTATCTCATTCTTTTTCCAGCCACTTCTCCTCTCTAAATATATCACACTTTCTTCCTGCCTCTTCAAAAAAAAGGGCATCGCCGGCCACCGGTGCTGCCGACCTCCGCTGTGTGCTTGGCTCCCATGCCGCCGCTTGCCTTACTTTCTGCTCCGGCCCTATCTTCTTTGTTGTTGTATTGAAAAAAAAACAATTTGCCTCCTTGGCCGCCGTTACCCTCGCCGGAAAACATATCCTCCCTTTGCAGCCGCCGTACATCGCCGGCCACTTTGCCGCCGACCTCCGCTACTGTCTTCACTGTGGCTTTTTTCATTGCAGGTCACTCGCTCGGATCTGTCCTATTTCAGAAGAAAAACAAAAACAAAAACAAAAAAAAACTTGTGTGACTTCTGTTGGCTGACTTTCAACCGGTCATCTTCTATTTCTTTAAAAAAAACTCTCATCTCTCTCTCAAACATTGTGTTTCTCCTAACTCTCTTTCACGTTGCTCTCTTCCAACTCTCCGTTCTCTCTAAGCTCTCTCTAGATCTCTCAACTCTCTCTCTCTCTCCTGTCACTAAACTCTGTCCAGATCTTAAAAAAAACCACCGTCGCACTTTGCATTCGCTGGTTCAAGAAGTTCTGCCTTACTTTGTTGTCGCTGGATAATTATCATCAGGGGTTACATCGTGATGGATAAAAAAAAAGTCTGCCAAGGTCCCCAAGCTTCTTCACTTCACTTTTCCCCACTACCAAACACAACACTTGTACCCCACCATGGGTGCGTATCACGCCTACCGCGCATCTTTACTTCTCCTTCCTCACATGTACTAAAAGCAGCCCCCCTATTTTCCACTCATCGAACATCCTATTCCAGAACCACCATGCTTCACCCACATGTACTACCTGTAGTAAAAAGTATACACTCTTCTCCATTTAGAAATATTTTCTTTGGCAAAAAGTGCAGGTTCCTAAACTAATCCTTAAAGCTTCACTTAGAACTTTCACTACGCAATCATTACATGATCATATTATATTTGTAAACCTAATTCATATCAATATATCTGGTAGGCGATTTGCCGCAATCCATAATTTCTTCCTCATCCGTCGTCAGCCACCGTAATCCCACGGTGGCCTTTGGTGTTTACCTTTTCAACTTGATCAGAATTCCCAAACCCCAGTCTTTAATCTTGGTATCAAAATTAAGCAATACCCGTTTGTTTCTTTTATTCTCCCTTTTTCACTTTTCAAGATTTACAAAAGTTACTCCCTTCATTAACTGATATCTGAAGCAAAGCAAAAGGAATCCACCGCCTGATTTGAGATCTAGTTGATGTTCAATTGCTGCAGGATGCATGCGGATCTAAGCATGTAGACATGGTGGTTCACATTTTCTAGTAGAGGAGTCATATTATCTTACACCAAATCATCCCAATTTTGGGAGGATAGAGTTGAGACTAAAATAAGCCTAAATTACCCTCCAAACCTCTCCATTTCCTTTCATTTCCTTCCTTATGAAACTCGTGAACACATTTTGTAGAGTTTTCCTTCCTAATCCTTTCTTTTCCTTCCTTTAAAAAAACTCGAGAACAGGGCGTTAAGGTCCGGTGGTACTACCGACCTGAGGAATCATTGGGCGGCAAGGACATTTCATGGTGTCAAGGAGCTGTTTCTCTCAGATCATTACAATTGGCACTGCGGACTATTTTTGTAGGTTTGAGTGCAGGCTAATTAATTAGGCCCATTGTAATTCATATTTATTGGTTACTAATGAAAATATTTGATTCAAGGGGTAAAGATAATTTATGATATGGTGGACTAGTTTCAGTTTATTCTAAGTTATAAACTTTACAATAAGAATTAATTGGGGTTCTTTAATGCAGGTACTGCAAATGTGAGATGCACTACGTACAACCCAGATAATTTGATGGTGCAATGTGAAGCATACAAGGACTGGTATATCTTGTTGAAATATTTCCTAATATGTCAAAAGGTAACATGCTAACAACATTGTACAAACAAGTAATTTTTTTAATTTGTTTTGCCCTAATTGTAAGGACACGTGTGTGAGTAGAAATTACCATCTACATATGTTAGTTGGAATTAATGGTTTCCTAATTTCCTTTTATGTTCCAACTTTACCCTTGTAAATGAATGTATTTTAGGAAATAAATTGATATCAGCATATATTTATAAATGGTAATTTTATAGGTTTCATCCGTCTTGTATATATGGACATGACGATTGAAGATGCAAAGAAATTGCAACAGTTTTTGTGCTTTGACTGCTCGTCTGATGATGACCCAAAAGGACCATTAAACTCATACCAAGTATCACCATCTCCTGAGGTTAAGGTCGGAAATATCTATTTAATTGTTATTTTTTTCATACTTTTTATATAAAACTTCAGCTATATATACTTCAAGGAATTCAGGAAATTGCATTATTAAATTGAGCATCTTGAACCATATTAATTAGTTATTATATATTTGTTCATTGTGATATGTATGTCCATTGAATCATTGTTATATACTTACATGGAACAACTTAGTAATCCGGTTAACTTTAAACCAATACCAAAATCGACTTGATATGTTCTGACTAGTAACCTTTTTCTGTATCTTCCATCCAAATTAGTCTTTATGTTAAGCTATATATGCTCCATTTTTTGCTAGTATTTGGATGGTTTGGTTGTGCATAAAATGCCTATATTATAACTACTTTTTTAGAACATTTTTATTTATATCACATATATGGTTCCTTAGGAATAAGTCTGTATGCTACTGTCCTAGCATCATGTTGTTTTTCATTCCAGCCAAAATTTCTAGAATAGACCAAATAATGAGTATTTGGAAGAAAATACCTGTTTCTTTTACTTCAAAACTAGTATTGAAAAATTAAAAAGAGAAAGAACAGGAAATTACTATAGAGAGAACTGGAAATGTTTAGATCGTAAACAAAACGTATTTTTGGGCATCGCATGTATGACTTTATGGACAAAAAATTGATGTATGGTCTAAATGTATAAACTATAACTCCTATGTTGACTAAAAATGCTTTACCAAATTACCCACATTGTTTTGCTTTATAAAAAAAATATCTCTATTGTTTATTATGATATGTGAATTTCTCCTAAAATATCATAGATTCATAGTTAACATGTCAATCTACTCATCTTTAAACAAATAAAAAACAATGTGCTAGAAAAGAAAACTACAATTCAGAGGTGACCCACTTCCTATATGCCGATTTGGGTTGTTTTTAGTCTCTAATAGGTCTAATGTGACCCAATTCAGATGTCAAACGGGTCAAAACACTCAAGTGTATCAAATACGGCTAAGTAGGTCTTGATATATCCCTATTGCAATAATAGAACTTTTGTCATTGTATTATCATATTATTTATTTGTAATTAAAAATGGATAAAAATGTTTGTAGCTAGGTTAGCCCAACACCACTTGACCCGTTTCTGACCCGCACAAGAAATAACTTCTATTAGCGTTCCTCAACAGGTCTGACCCGTTTATTCTGTAATATGTGAATACTATCAATCTTGCTTATTAGAACCATAAATATGCTATTTGCAGTTGTAACCAATGCGAAGAAAGTGATAGCAAGTGATGAAAGAGGTAGTAATTTAATGAGTATTAGCTCTAGCCTTGTTGTTGTGGGTAGTGTACAGTGCAATGAAAACTAAAAATATGAGCATGCTTGCACAATCAAGAAGCATTTAGTTTAAAGTTATATGTGGGAAATGTATGTATCTATCCTTTTTCTTTCATAATGTTTGTTAGACTAGTGTAAGACATTCTCTTCTTTTGATGATTGCAGACAATCTAAGTTTAGAGTAAAATTAGTAGATATATCTTTTTAATATTAAAATATTGTGTTTGTTTGGATTTTCTTATTCATCTAGTGGTTTTGGTTCTTGGAAAATTGGTTATGGTTCTTGATATTAGGTAAATGATCCAATAGATATTTTATTATAGGCAAAACAAATTTGGTACACCTATAAACCTTTTTTTGGTTTTGTAAAATTTTTATAAATAGTTAACTTGTTAAATTTGATCACAAAGCTACATTCTTATGATTTTATACATTAGGTAAATGGAGATATTACTCTTGATTTTCACATATAATTTGGTAATAATTCATACATGACATAGCTGTTTATAAATCATGAATATATATATATATATATCTTATTTCCTTGTATCATGTGTTATTTATTGCTTGTGTATGGATATTTTTATTATATAAGTATCAGCTCCCTTTATTTTTTTTGTAAGCCTTCCATATTCGTTATGAATACATAATAATCTTCTCATTTACGTTTAGAGTAAGGTATATGTTTCATCCTTATGGTTTATTGGTTTACACTAAAGTACGTGTTTGGTTCTTAAGATTTTGATATTGCATGAGTACTTTTTTATTTTGAAAAGTTGTTTCAACTTTAGTCTCTAGTCCATTAAGTGTCTGTGTAGAAGATATGTTTTATTTCCAAAACTAATTACAAAATTGGTGTTTATGCTTCTATAATATTTAGAAAATAAAATAAATAACCAAATAAAAATTTGAGTGAATTATTGAATCCGTCTACGTGGTTTGTCAACATTTGTTTGTTTAATCCTTTAAAAACAAAAATTAGGCTAGTTCTCATGGTTGCATCTTCTTTATTGACCCAATCCTTTAGACTAATTTTCATCCAAATCAGGTGTTAGTTTGTGTTTTACTAAAGGATATTTCGATCTTAATTTTAACCCAAATAAGATTTTTTTAAGCATATATTTAATAAATATAAAACAAAATTTCCTCTCTTTCTCTCTCCGTCATTAAATCAATTCATCTCCTCCATCCCTCTCCACCGCCACAGACACCATCACTGCCACCTCTGCCTCCACCTCCTCACCCACCTCTCTGCCAACCAATGTCCAACAATGACCATAACAATCTCCATACGCTTCTTCGATTCATCTTCATAGCCACAGCCACCATCACCAATCTCCAACAATGATGACTGGAAACTTTAGTTCATTCGATTCCTTGGAGTAATCAAAAAACCTTTACGCTGTGAAGAAGACATAATCTTGTCATTGAACGTTCAAGGATCTAGGATCTGAAACAACGGCTTGAAACCTACAAATTGATATGGGTTTCTTGAATCAGTTTTGACTTTTGACCTACGAACTAATATATGTGTTTTTTGTTGTTGTTCCACGAACATCGATGTGGGTTTCTAATGGCCGATAAATCAGCTTCATGCGAAATGTTGTGGTCCATTTTTGTTGTTTTTCCTTCTTGTCGTCAGAGAAGGACCATATGAAACAAAGAGAAAACCACGATCTTTAGGTTTTGATTTTGAATTTGTTTGTCCAAGTCTCTCTCTCCATCTTTGATTTTCGATTTTGATTTTTGGAGAATTAAATTTGATGTTGATTTTTGACGAAATGGTTTGATTTTTAGTAAAAGAACAATCAAATTTGCAGTTTTTGTGAATCTTGTTCTTCGTTTATCAGCACCACAAAATCAAATTCTTTACTTCTTGTTGTCTTCATAAAAAAAGCGATATGGTCGCACTTTTGTTAGAGAAGAACTAGAGAATGAGAGAATGGAGTTAATGAGGATAGAGGAAATATAACATTAATAAATATTTAAGGAACATGTTTTTTTAGGTGAAAGAACTAAAATAAACTCCTAGAAAAAACAAACTAACACTCATTTTTAACAGCAGGCTAAATAAAGGACTAAATCAATAACGAAATGCAGCCACAAGGACTACTAGTAATTTCACAGGGACCATTTTAATAATTCACTAGTAAACTAACACTCATTTTTAATAAGCTATCAATTTTTAACAAATTACAGGGACAATTTCAGTAATTCACTCTAAAAATTCATTTGTACATGAGATTCATTTTAGTTTAACAGGATTTTGTATCTTGATGGGTTTATAGCCAGTTCACACCAGGTCGTATTTATCCTTGCCATTGCCAGGAGCATTAATGCCGAGAATGCATTTTTGATAATGTGTTAAAAATTGTCACATTTTGTTATTTTGTGTATCCAATTTTAAAACTAGCATTTAAAATATCAAAGTTTCATAAAATCTCATTTAATGTATTATGGTTTCTTACATGTTACCTTGTTCTAACATTGTTTTAATATAATAATAAGAAATTCATATCAAGAAACAAATGGGCGATTTCCAGATTCTTCATCTGATGTGCTTTCATTTTGAATTCTTGCTAAGCAATATGTGCTTAAACAAGATTCAAAAGGGCGATTTCAAAGGTATAAGAGTTGCGATTGGAGCGATTAACCTAGATAAGTGTTAAGGTTCAATTCCGTTTTTCTATTAGGGTTTATCTTGTTGAGATCTATGCCTCATATTGTCCATTAGCCTTAAAGGGGTTATGAATTGGGGCTTTGAAGGGGCTACGAAAGACACAATCACACAACCACGGTTTCAGTTTCGATCTTGGGTTCGGATAGATAATTGTTTAATATTAGGGTTTTCGTTCTTATTATTTGATTTCACAGGTATGTAGTCGTTTCATATCATTTTTTGATTTTCGATTTCACGGATCTTGAATGGTGATTTGCTCGATTTTGACAGATCTTGAATGCCAGTGTTTCTTTTTTTCTTTTAGATTCACAAATGTTCATACCATTTTGATTTTCGATTTCACATATGTTCAAATATCTTGAATGGCGATTTCCAGATCTTTATTTTAAGGTTATTGTTTGTAGAACCTTTGGGGATCATTTTTGCTTGATTCACAAATGTGTTAACGATTCTTGTTCATGGTTTAAAAAAAGGGTTTATGCTTATGATGATGCTCCTCCTCAAATGTTCTTTATGTTCATTCAATTTTTCACTTGTTCTTCATCTTTAAGTTCCTCTTCATATCATATTCTTTATATTTGATAAAAAAGTAAATAAAAATATTGAAATTACAGGCTACCGATTTGAAAGTTTTCCAATATACTAAGTGTTAGTTTTTCAAATATGGATATATTAAATAATAGTTTTTAAAATTTTATATATACAATAATAAAAAATAACAAGTTCGATATATTTTAAAAAACTAAACCTATTCTATTTAACCCATTTTAATTGATTGACTAACTATCGTTTCTCATGTTTTTATGCGTGTGCACATGTTTAAATATTGCGTTCTTTATATAATATAATTATGCGCACATTAACCGTCCATGACTTTTCTAGAAGATTTAGTTGACTATTAAAACGTGTAATAGAAGTGATGTGATAAAAAAAACATCAAAAAAGAAAAAATATATGTGTGTATGTGTGTGTGTGCGAGAAATTATGAATAAACACAACATGAATAGATTATATGGTAAATATAGAAGAAATGAACCGATTAATATAAAATATACTAAAGCTTTAATTTACAAACAAAAAATAAAATAAAAAATCATGTCGCGTTAGTTACAAAATATGTACTATATATGTATAAGAAGTGATATGAGTGTTTTCTTAGAACAACATGTAAATTAATAACTTGAGATTAGCCACCATAAGTCATGCATTCAAGAATTGTGGGTAATCGTATTCGGGCTTATTAAACCATGGTTGCTTTTATTAATTATATATGTTCAAGTATATTCAAATGGAAATTGTTTAGTCAAGCCCTCGAGAGTTGACTTTTGAGTCGTTTTGTGAGTTTTGACTTTCTTGTTTTGTTGCCAAACTAAAATCCGGTTGAAATGTGTGTTTGGGAATCAAATTTGGTTGACACAAACGTTAAAATATGTGTTGTTGCGAATGCGACTTCTAATTACGATAGATAGGAAGGTTATTTAAAGTGAGCTCATTTTTATTATCTGTTTTTTCCTTAAACAGTTGTAATGTGAGAAGTATAAAATTTTACAAATTAGTATTAGATATAAGAATATGTTTTTTTAGACGGTAGATATAAGAATATATTAAACTTAATAAAATAACTCTTTGATAATACCTTTTCTATTTGAATTCTTTTAATTGTATTTAATTTGATTAAACTAGTTTAGTAGAATTCAGTTAACATCATTTAATCTACTCAATCATTCATTTTTAACATATTAGTAAGTAATTTTCAATCCTATAATAGAAAAGAACCACAAATTTATTTTATAGTTTTGTTAAAACAATTAAACTATATGATTGTGCATATTTTTAACTAATATATATTATCATAAGCAGTACTTGGTTTATTTTTTAAGGACATGTTGCTGCGTAGTTACAAAAAAACCCAATTAAACAAAATAAAACAAGAAGACATGATTGAGAAAGAAACAAAATTGAGCATCGGTGGGTAATGTTTTTTAATTATTACTAACCTATTACTAAACTCCTCTAATAATAATTATTATCATTGAATATCATATTAGCACTAACTTAATATATTTCATTATTCCGTTGATTTTTATTTAAAAATTAATAATTATGCTCGTTATGAGAATAACGGCTAAGAGGATATGGCACTATAACCCAAAGCACTGAGTAGCATTGTGAGCTCATGCAACCATAATAAGTGTTAATTGGTATAATAATGGTTAGGATTTCATCAATCACAAATGAAATATATATATATATATATATATATATATATATAAAGAATATGGGTCAAACATGGGCCATATCCTAAACTACTAATATACAATGCTTTGTCAAATCTACAATAGAACATTTATTATTTAGAGTGTATTGATGAACATATATCAGACTTATAATTATTATAGGGGTAATGAGAGCATAATGAAGTTGTAGAGATCGATAAAGGTTAGGGAAGTTGATAAAACTTGAGATTTTAACGAGAACTGTAAACTCATCACTGACCAAAATAGAACAAGCATTGCTCTTATTACTAACAGTTTTAAGGATACCTCTGAGTCTGCCTGTATATGTGATGTAGCACCAGTGTTCATGTACTAATATGGATCCTGACAAGATTAGATTTGTAGTGTTGTGGGCTGCTGCTGTAAGTAAGTCCAATAATGTAGCTATGAACCACATGAAAACGGTGGCTAGAAATAATAATACTCAAGGGAATGACATATTTTTTGAAAAGGACAAAAGAGAGTAAAGACATAAAAGTGAAACCTAATCCACCAAAATGAAACTCTAGCGCATGGCTTACGATGATGGCGGCTAGCAATGAGGCTACGACATAAGGGTTGAAAATGACCAACTAAGAGGCCTGTCATGGCGGTGAGGGAAGATCTTGCTCAAATCAACGCTAATTTAACTGAACAGTGGCAAAATTGAAAGCTTCCGGCCACACGTTGAAGTGTGGTTGGTAACAAAAAATGAAGGTTTCGGTTGTCAAGAGGAAGAAGCCTACCTAGGCGGTTTGCATTGAAGCGGCCAATTTGAAGTAGTATCGAACAACCTAGGTTTTAGAGAGAGACTAGTAAAGAGAGTGGTGTCAAGAAAATATTTAGTAAGAGAGAGCACGTATTTATGATATTATGTTGGTATAATTTCTTTGAGGATTTCATTAAACAAAAATGTAATATGTACAAAGAATACGGCCAAAAATGGCCCGCATACTAAACTACTATTAAACCAACTAATAATAAGCAATTATGGCCTCGCTCCGTCTCTTGTTAGAGCATATGGAATGGCAAGCGGACTCGTAAGATGGTGCGTCTGAGAGGATGGGAACACCGTTATTGGAGAGGGCAAGTCGACACGGGATGGAGGCGTGGGGCAGGAGAGTCGAATTTCAACAACTAATTAAGATTTTTATTTCAGGGTCGATTGTGTGCAAATGAATAGAACTATTAGTTCAACATTCAATGTGTTTAATTTTCGCATTTTAATAAAAACCGTGCTAAAAAATAGAATTATTCAACCTTAAAATATTTACTGAATTATTAACCGTCTAATATTTACTTCAATCCCCTCTTTTCACACCCTTTAATAACAAATAATCATATTTTATTCTCAAATAAATTATTAAAATTATGATTTTTGTTATTAAAATTATTTATTTAAAAATCCATATCAAACAAGTAATACATATATAAAATAGTGAATTATCTACAAGTATTACCAACCATTTTGTAGAGTGCTTTCACTTTTTGTTTTTGTTTCCATTTCATCTACCAAACACTCATTAGTATTATCATTAATTAATTAAATTATCCTTAATCCCAACTTCATATTTGTCTACTCACTTCTACCGGTCACACCACTCTCTCTCTCTCTCTCTCTCTCTCTCTCCAATATTGATTTTAATTAAAACAAGTTTTTAAATTTAGGTTTTCGAAATCGCGCATAGAAACCTCTTCCCCTGTTCCTCTAGGGTTCTTATTGTTATAAGGTTGATCATCATCTTCGTCTTCATGATCAAGCTTATGCACTCATAGTTCTTTCAGGTGTCAATTCGAAGGTCAACATAATTCAACTGAAGTCAACCCCCTCAAATCTCATCCATTTCCGAAAGGTACGAGCTAATTCTTGTTAAGTTTATGCAATTTGAATCAGCCAAATAGGTTTCAGAAATGAATGTGACTGGGACAATAGGGTTTTAGCTTTCAGAATTAGGGTTTTTCTATTGCGGATATGATTAAGCAGATATTAAATAAGCTTCCAAGAAAACAATCTTTAAAATCCTCTCAAAATGATGAACATAAGAACGAAATGGATCATGCTGCTATAAATTCCACAGGCGTGGGTGGTAATGATGGTTCTAAGATCAATTCATCATCTGGGAAAGGTTTGAATAATGAAACTCAGAATAAGTTCAAAACGAGTATTGATTCAGTACCTGCTTCTTATGAAGCATTGCCTACTTTTCGAGCTGTGCCTACTGCAGAAAAACACAATCTATTCATCAAAAAGATGAATATGTGTTGTGTGGTGTTTGATTTCAACGATATGACCAAGAATTTGAAAGAAAAGGAAGTGAAGAAACAGACATTACTCGAGCTTGTTGATTATGTTTCCTCAGTGACTTCAAAATTCAATGAGGTTACAATTCAGGAAATCACAAAAATGGTGTCTGCTAATCTGTTTCGATCACTACCTAACCTAAATCATGAAAACAAGCTACCTGACTTGTATGATCAGGAAGATGATGAGTTTTGTATGGATCCATCATGGCCACATCTTCAGATCGTGTATGAGTTCCTTCTTAGGTTTGTGGCTTCACCAGAAACAAATGCAAAGCTTGCTAAAAGATACATAGATCATTCCTTCGTGTTGAGATTGCTTGATCTTTTTGATTCAGAAGATCAAAGAGAAAGGGAATATTTAAAAACAATCTTGCACAGAATTTATGGGAAATTCATGGTGCATCGTCCATTTATCAGGAAAGCTATTAATAACATCTTCTATCGATTCATTTTTGAAACAGAAAAACACAATGGAATAGCAGAATTACTTGAGCTTTTGGGGAGCATAATTAACGGGTTTGCTTCGCCATTAAAGGAAGAGCATAAGCAATTTCTTATTCATGTGTTAATTCCTCTTCACAAGCCCAGATTTTTGTCAATGTATCACCAACAACTTGTATATTGTGTATGTCAATTTGTTGAAAAAGACTTCAAATTAGCAGATACTGTTATACGGGGGTTACTCAAGTATTGGCCATTAACTAATAGTTCAAAAGAGGTCATGTTTCTTAGTGAATTGGAGGAAATTCTTGAAGCTACACAGGCTGCAGAATTTGAAAGGTGTATGGTGCCTTTGTTTCATCAGATAGGTCACTGCCTAAATAGCTCACATTTTCAGGTATGCATTTTGATGTTTAACATTGTTTCATTCTCTGATGTTAATAACTTTCATATAAGTTGTAGATGTGGTAAAATGAGCGGGTTAGGTGGGTTGGGTAACGGGTCAAAATGTGTAGGACTTTAAAACTTGGCAATATATAGAGCGGGTCAAATGCTGTTCAAAGGGTATTAAGATGCTTACAACTTCCTTAAATCCCTTTGTTAAATGGAATATAGAGAAATGTTCAATATAGTCCATACTTAATGCATAGTCCTGAGGGACTAATTTTAGCCTTTGGATCAGCCCCATCAATGGTCCAGATTGAATTTTAAAAATTTGAGCGGAGTGACATTTTCGTAATTCATATATGATGATTTTACAATCACATGTGATTGACTGATTGAATATTATAATTTCAGGACTATGTTTTTTATATGGACTATATTGAACACAACTCATGGAATATATTATGTGGTGACAGGTAGCAGAACGGGCATTGTTCTTATGGAATAATGAGCACATAAGGAATCTAATTACTCAGAATCGCAAGGTGATTCTGCCCATTATCTTCGCCCCCTTGGAGAAAAACACACGTTGTCATTGGAACCAAGCCGTTCAAAGCCTAACCTTAAATGTCAGAAAAATATTCTCAGACACTGATCAATTGTTATTCCAAGATTGTCTGGTCAGGTACCAAGAAGGCGAAACCAAAGAGAAAGAAAGCCATGCAAAACGGCTGTCAACCTGGAATCGCCTGGATGCCATTGCAGCCTCAAAAAACCAGCCCAAGGTCACCATCACCATTTCCTCCACCACTGCCGCCACCACCACCACCACCACCACCACCACCAGCAGCACCGTGAATCAATGAGCCGGTGTTGGTTCAATTACCATCACCTCCATTTATTGATCCGTTGGTCAAAGTTGACTTTAGGATTTGACCACGTGAGTCACCAGAAGACCCGGCAAAGTTTGGTGGTTCATATGATGCCATGTTCTTGGGTGATTTCATTTGATCGTAAAACAGACAATTATAATGGGAGCTTCGAGATATAAATCAAGGTTTTACTCTCTGTATCTTATTTTCTTTTGGTTTTTGTGTTTTTTTTTTCCTTTGCTATTGTATCATGATTGTATTCTGTGATATAAGGTTGTTCAAATGGAATAGATAAGTCTGCCTTGCTTTGGTGGTCAAGCAAGCTGTTTATAAGGACCTGCACATAAACTTCAAGGATATAGCAAAACATCGATTGCAATATATTCGTATGTTCTTCATCATGACTATCCATGTTCTAGCAAGATGAAGATAACAAAAGGAATAACCAAGAACAATATCATATACACTCGTCCAATGAAAACAACCAAGAATCAGATTGTGAACAAGATCAAATTAACCAAAAACAAAATAAAGGATTACAAGATATTAACAAATCAATTTATATGTTGAAATTCTGTTAAGTAATCAAATATAAAAGCAATCATCAATTGGTTGAAACAAGCCCTAATCGATTACCAAAAGATAAAGCCAAATCGCAAACAAACATTCAAACACGTCGATCAACAGAACACTAAAATATGAAAATCGATTACAAACTTAGAAACATATCGATTAAACATTTGGCCACAAACACTAAGGAGGTCAAAGTTGAATAGAAGTAGTGATATAGTTTTGGGCAAGATGCAATGGTGTACGGTGAAGGTTAGCAGCGACATGATGTTGCTAATCGAAGGGGAAGTAACCACGGACATGGGGTGATAAGAGGGAAATCATTGATGGAGATGGTCCAATGTGAACGAGAAACAGGTCGGCGCCTCAGCGATGGAGTTGGGTTAGTGATGAAGAATGACTAGTGGTGGCGGTAGTTGATGGTGATGTTGGAGCTGTGGATGAGGTCGATAGTCACCCTCGCCGATGAAGAACGAGAGGGTTATCACTTTAGAGAGAGAGAGAGAGAGAGTTTGGTCATGTGTCTATTGTAGGGGTGTTTGGGTAAGCTTATTTTTTTAGCTTAAGCTTATTAATTTTTTAGTTTAAGTGTTTTTTTTCAACTTTTGAGCTTATTAGTGAGAAAAATGTTTGGATTAACTTTTGACTTATAAGTTAATAAGCTCATTTTTAAAAAGTCTTTGGTTTATCTTATTATTATAAAAATGACTAAAAAAGACATGCTTACATCTAAGAAAGAAGGTGTTGAGAAAAGTAAGAAGGATAAGGGTATATATGAAAATGTACAAAGATAAGCAAATGCAGAAAAAAAAAGTTATTTTCATTTGGCTTATTTAAAAAAAAAAAACTCATAAGCGTAAACTAAGCTAAGCCAAACACCCAAAATTCCCATAGAAATAAAAACTAATAAGCTAAAAAACCCTATAAAATAAGCTAAAACAAACACCCCTTTAATTTATATACTACCCTTATACACTCAGAAACCGAACAATAATATCCTCCACCACCAGATTGAATTAATCAGTGGTCCAAAATTATTATATCTATCTCATAAAAGAATGTTTTCCCTTGATCTCGTATGTGTTTTGTAACATAAACATATGTAGTTGCATAGACAGCTTTATTTGTGCAAGGTTTGATATGATTCAGTGTATTGTATTTAAGTGGGAGGTGGTTGTATGTTGTTATTGTTCTTATTTAACACCACCCATATATATATTTAATTTGACCCCATGGCTATTTACACTTAAATGATCAATGTCCTGTAGAGCATAATTATTTGAAAACCGACTCATGATGCATGGCCAATTCATAAATCATCTGATAGCGATCGCCCCTTTCTCTCATTTTCCTTTTGACTTCCACGTAGGGTTAAGCTCGGTTTCAAAACCGGATCAAACCAGACCAAACTTGATAAAAACCCCGAAATCCAAAATGCCCCAATATAAGAACCGAGGACCGGATCGTTTGTTCCTAGTCGGTTCTAGTTCTAGGTAAAAAACAGATTAAATCGAAACAAGAGAAATGTAGGAACCGGGAACCGACCTTATATTGTGTAAATCAGTCTAGTTCGGGACCAAGTCGGTTCGGGCTAAACGGGTTTTTTGTTCATCACTACTCCGCGATTATCAAATACGGTTTTTTGCTTCAACACATTTTGACATAATAAAGTCTATGAAATTCTTAAACTTTATATAAACTTAAAAAACAAGTAGCACTTACATAACCCTCACATACGTCTTTCTTGCTAAGGTAAATGATATGTTAGGTGTTGTTTGTTAAAACAAAATGATTAAACACTAAATAATTATGTGGTCTGAATAATTCAAAGACTCTGAATAAATTTGCCTCTGAATGTGACATGCTGTTTGATAAAGGTTCTAAATAAACAATCTGAATGATTTAGACTTAATACTGATATATTATATTATAAGATATAATTGTTAACAATGCAACATGTGAAAGGAGTATTAAGGTAAAAATACTTTATACTTTAAGGTAGAACGATTCAGCAGCGTTCTTCTGTTTCATTCAGCACAGTCTTCATTCAGAGACACTAATCAAACACGCTAAATGCGAAACGATTCAACATTCAACGCTAAATGGTTCCATTAAGCAGCAAACAAACAACCCTTAGTCTTTTAGAGTTAGCAAGAAAGTCTACAGGGATGGAATCTACATCAGTAACAAATTTAGTTAAACACTTTATTACTTAAAATGAGAAAGCGTATTGGTTTTATTAAGTATTAACACAAAAATTTATAATTTATTAGCTCAAAAAATATAATATACAAAAAATAAATCATGCTAACGCTCCTATATGACACAACCTGTATGGCGATTCAAGATCTATTACATTGAAATATATGATAGATTTTGAATCGCCAACAAGATATACATGATACCAACATACCTTAAAACATTAAATCATTCATACCGTACTATTTTTTAAAAAAACCATTCTTACAAACCCTTCGGATGAGACTATCGTTTGTTATGAAGCGGGTTTGGACCCGTGGGGACTGCTCGCTTGTCGAGGTGAAGGTCGTTGGACATCGGAGGTATGGTTCTTGACGGGAGGAGGAGTTGGCGGTTGGCGGCGAGTGGTGGCGGATATGGCCTAAGAGTTGAAATGCTAATGGTGGTGACGAGGAGGAAGGTGAGAGAAAGGATGATGTGAAAACGAATCATAATTATTTGAAGAATGAGAATGTATAATATGGAGGAAATAAGGAGGGTATGGTGATGGGAGCTAGGCTTGTTTTTATATATGAATATTGGTAGGTGTGTTCAAATTCTAATTAATTAAGTTGCGCAAGAAAAATGAAGAACATGATATTTAATGCTTCATGACATAAATAAAACTAAATAATTTAGTTTACACAAATATTTTCATCATATTAGTTAAGCACAAGTAAACATAACTAGCATATTTGGGCCCTTATTTATCGTTTGTCCTTGGCCCAAGTTTAGAAGTAAAATACCAATTAACTAAGGGCATGTTTCGTTAGGGGTATTTGGGTTGATTTCATTGGAATGAGATTTCAAATCACTCCAAATGATGTGCTTGGTTTGCAAATTTGAAGAGGGATTCAAATTCCCAAGAATCTTTGAAATCCTATGAATGGGGGATTTAGAAATCCTCCCCCCGGTATTTTGAAATCCCATGCCTGATGGATTTGCTCCGGCGACCCCTTTCCCTTCTCCGTTCGAAAACCCTCTCCGGCGACCCCTTTGCCTTTGACGTTGCTGCAACAGAAACCCACTAAGATCTGTTGTTCACCGACGCAAACCTCGCAAACCCTAGCCGCCGTCGACGTTTGATCTGTTGTTCGCCGTCGCAAACCTCGCAAACCCTAGCCGCCATCGACGTTTGATCTGTTATTCACCGTCACAAACCCTAGCCGCCGTCGCCTGTTTTGACGTCGCTACAACAGTAACCTACGAAGATCTGTGGTTCGCCGTCGCAAACCTCACAAACCCTAGCCATCTTGAACCTTCGTCGTTCGCTGCAACCCGTCGGTGTTGCAACCCTAATCAACAGAAACCCGTCGGCGTTGGTGTGGTGGCTAACCCGTTCGTGTGGTGGCTTCGCCGTCGCCGTCGCCGACTGAGGTGGTGATGTCGCCGGATGGTGGGAGGTTGGTGGTGTCTTGGATGGTGGTGTTGAACCTGATGGTTTGAAAATCCCCCAAATGCAACATTTGAACCAAACAAAGTATTGGTTTTTAAATCCCCCCAAATCCCAATCCCACTATAAATCTCATTCATCCCAAAATCAATACTTGAACTAAACGCCCCTTAAGGAGTAACATTTCAATAAAGTAAAACTATCACTATACTTGTGTAATGTAGCGGTGACGAATATTTTTTCTCGATAAATTGTCCGTTTTTAAAACAAAAGTGTTATGTATTTGGTCTAGATTATATTAGCTTAATAAAGTTTCACATGAATGATAAAACTCAACAAAAGTGTTGACATTATAACTCTATGCTATTTTAATTATATTACGCGTTATAAAAATTCAATTTTTTTTATAAATGTAAATTACATGTTATTTAGATTTAATACTTAGACTATCCGCATCCAAGGGTCAAGCCATCGGGCTTGGCTGATGTGGCAGCCTCAACCCAAAGGGTACACCATCGCCCCCATGGGGTTGTGGATGGCTTCCAACCCAACTAGTCCACTGACCCGATGGTTTTTCAAATATTTTTTTTATGCCATTTGACCGTTGATATATATATATTTTCTTTTCTTTTTTCTTCTCCTATATATACACACTTTCACTCACTCAAAATTTACACCATTTTATCATCTTTCTTCTTCTATTCTTTTTCTCTCAATTTTTATTTTTACATACATAAAAATGTCTTCTTCCTCGTGTGAATTGCCGGAGCATGTTGATTTGCCTTCATCATCTTCATCATCTTCCGATGAATCTCGTATCGCCACGTTTGTTAATATGCATGACGAATTAATTCGTACAATGCTAACGGAAGCTTTGAATACGCTTAAGACGATGATGAAGAAAGCTCGCGTCGGGTAAGGAGACGTAGGGGACCGGATCAAGTTAGAGACCGTGAAGCTGCACACGACCGACTTTTTGCAGATTATTTTTCAGGAAACATCAACTATATTGACGAGATGTTTAGGAGACGTTTCGGCATGAGCAGACGACTATTCACACGAATAGTTGCGGATCTTGAACAATGGGACGAATTTTTTGTACAAGGCTATGATGGTAGAGATTGGAAAGGGTTATCTCCTTTACAAAAGTGTACCTCGGCAATTCGGAAAATGGCGTATGGGATATCCGCTGACGGAATTGACGAGAACCTGAAGATGGCGGAATCAACCGCACGGCTATGCATACAAAACTTCTTCAAAGATATCATCTCTCTGTATGGTAAGCGATATTTACGTAAACCTTCTTACCATGATATTCAACATTTATATGCCGCACATGAGGCTACACACGGGTTTCCGAGCATGTTAGGAAGCATAGATTGTATGCATTGGGATTGGGACAATTGCCCAAACGCATGGCGAGGGCAATACATGAGAGATGATCATCAACGGCCGACTATTATCCTAGAGGCAGTTGCATCACAGGATCTTTGGATTTGGCATGCATTCTTCGGGTTGCCCTGTTCTAACAATGATATTAATGTGCTAAACCAGTCGCCGTTATTAAACGACGTATATAACGGGAGAGCACCGCAATGTCCGTTTCAAGTAAACAACATACAATACAAACACGGGTACTATCTTGCAGATGGAATATATCCAGAATGGGCTACTTTTGTCAAAACATTCAGAACCCCTCTAGATCAAAGACGAATGAGGTTTAATGCCGCGCAAGAAGCGGCAAGGAAAGATGTGGAACGGGCTTTTGGTGTGCTTAAACAACGGTGGCACATTATACAAAGCCCTACAAGGATGTGGCACCCAAATAAAATACATAAAGTAATGTACACTTGTATCATATTACACAATATGATATTGGAAGATGAAGGTCACGTGATTTGTCCGTTCAACGAATACGTTAATCAAGCGGACGAGGAAGAAGACGTAGAGATTAGCAAACAACAATATGACGCTAACATCCGAGAATTATGTTTTGAAATTTCAAATTTTGAAACTTCTATGCGAATTGTATGGAGCACCATTGTAGTTTAGATACACCTAATGATTAATAGGATACACAATTTTGTTGGTAATCTCTATTTCTAAGAGTTAAATTTGACAATAGAGGTTTTTAATTGAATATTTTAACAAACGAATCTTCAAGTTAGTTATTAAACTATTTTAATTAGTTAAGATTATATTATTTAATCTTTGAATTATTTTTTGAAATTTAAAAGTTTGAAACTTCTATGCGAATTGTATGGAACACCATTGTATTTTGATACACCTAATAATTAGTTAAGATACACGATTTTGGTGTTAATCTATTATTTATAAGGGTTAAAATTAAAAAAAGAGGTTTTATATTGAGTCTTTTAACAAACTAATCTTCAAATTAGGTAATATCTTAATCAGTTAGGATTATATTTTTAATCTTTGAATTATTATTTACAATTTAATAAGTTTGAAACTTCTATGCGAATTGTATGAAACACCATTGTTGTAGAGATACACCTATTGATAGTTATGATATACGATTTTGTTCTTAATCTCCTATTTATAAAGGTTAAATTTGAAAATAGAGGTTTTAATTTGAGTCTTTTAACAAACTAATCTTCAAATTGGTTAGAATAATATCTTAATCAGTTAAGATTATATTATTTAATCTTCGAATTATGTTTTGAAATTTAAAATTTCGAAATTCTATGCAAATTGTATGGAACACCATTGTAGTTTAGATACACCTAATGATTAGTTAAGATACACGATTTTGTTGTTAATCTCCTATTTATAAGGGTTATATTTGAAAATAGAGGTTTTAAATTGAATCGTCTAACAAAGTAATCTTCAAATTAATTAGGATAATATTTTAATTAGTTAAGATTATATTATTTAATCTTCAAATTATGTTTTGAAATTTAAAATTTCGAAACTTCTATACGAATTGTGTGAAACACCATTTTAGTTTAGATACACCTAATGATTAGTTAGAATACACGATTTTGTTGTTGATCTCCTATTTGTAAGGGTTAAATTTAAAAATATAGGCTTTAAATTGAATATTTTAACAAACTAATCTTCAAATTAGTTAGGATAATATTTTAAATTTAAATTTTTTTAAACTTGTTTCATAGTCTTAACAAATTAAAGAGGTTGATTTGTTAAAATTATTTCAAAAATTGAAGTTTTAGTAAATTAAAGGGGTTGATTTGTTAAAAAAAACTTTAAAAATAGAATGATGATGTCATCACCTTTCATTTTATATAGAATGATGATGTCATCACCATTTTATTTTAATAAGTATATAAGATAAGATTGCATTTTAAATAAAAACTAATGTGACACGATGTAATAGTATTAGAGCTGTAAGCTTGTAAATGAAAAGAACGTTCATAAACACGATTTTTTGTTCACTTAATTAAACAAACGAATACGAACAGAGTTCTTGTTCTTCGTTTATGTTCGTGAATGTTTGGTTATCTCTTCGTTGATGTCCGTTTATATTATATTATATTATATATATATATATATATATATATATATATATATGTGTGTGTGTGTGTGTGTGTGTGTGTGTGTGTGTGCGCGCGTGAGTGTATATATAGTATTTATTTGTCTTTGATAATGTTGGATTTGTATTATAGCGTGTGTTCTTTCGTTTACGTTTGTTTATCATTTAAATGAACGAACAAAAATATACACAAACTAACCAATTTTTAAAACAATCGAACACAAATACTCGTTCATCTATCGTTCGTGTTCGTTTATTCTGGTTAAAGTTTATATTTTTATTGTCGTTTGTTTATTCGACTAAATGTTTTGGAGAAAAAAAACACGAACTCACAAGGACAAAGTAGAAGTATTTACTACTGCGTATATAGTTATTTTTATCGACCAGTCAAGCGATCGCATCTTAGGTAGCTAAGTTTATTGTGTAATGGCGGCGCGCCGGCGCTCTCATTTCGTTGCCATCAACAACCAAGAAAGATTTCAATAAACCCAGATGGATCTTCATGTCCCAGATGAAATTTCCTGCGGAGTTCGTCGGATTCAACTCGATGGCATCTTCTTCGTCTTCATGGTGGCAGTCACTCTTCTCTCCGGCCAAGAATCCCTTTACTGCTCACTGCTTTAAACGCCTCCAAGAATACGGTTATGAATTCACAATCTCTTAATTTGATTTGTACGGAAAGCACTATTTGATGCCTAACAAACTTACGATCGATTACCAATTTAGAAAGTTAATGTTTATGCACTTGAGCCTGTTCTAGGGTTACTCAATTTGATTTCTCCTGAGTTTTCTTATAAATTCGAATTCCTATGCGCATCGATTTCGATGCTACATTAGTGGTGATCGATTTCTAACGAGATTCCTTCCAATTGAATTAAGAAATCCAGGAAAAACAGCCAAAAGAAGGTGCCCAAAGATCCCACAATTGACAATGTTGGGAATAAGAAATTTTCTCTGAAGTGAAGGATTGAATTGACCAATTTAAGTTAATTTTTGATAAATTTAATACTGAAAGTTTCAATGTTTATGATAAATTAATGTGTAAAAGTTCAATTTTCTATAAATTTAGGAGAGAATAAAGATTTTTGGTTACTGTTATTGACAAGTATCCAACTATATTGCATTAGATTTCATTCTTAAGCTATTTCCTCTTTCAAAAACATCTTTTGAACTTCACATTAATTGTTTGAGAATTTTTTAACAGCCATTAAAGCCAAAGTTAAGGTGATGAGATCATCAAAAGAGAAGAACGAGTTAGCAAGTCTTAAGGAGTTGGAGAAGATATTAGGGTATAAATTCAAGAAAAAGTTATTGTTGCAACAAGCTTTTACACATCCGAGTTATCAAGGATCTGAATCCTATGAAAGACTCGAGTATGTTGGTGATTCCATTCTCAGTTTTCTAATCAGCAGACAACATTTCTTTATGTACCCGAATCTCCCACCAGGATCACTAACTGCTCTTCGAGCAGCCAATGTTGACACAGAGAAGCTTGCACGCGTTGCAGTTAAATATAACTTCCATAACTACCTAAGACACGAAAATCCAATGCTTAGTAAGCAAGTATGTTACTTTAAATCATTTTCTTTCTGTACCCTTTACTAGTTTTGTATATTATTATTATTATTATTGTTGTTGTTGTTAGGGAAAATTGCATTAAAATACAATCAACTTTATCTTAGTTACTGTTATATACAATCAACTTTATTTTCTTAAAAATAATACAATCAACCATAGTTACATAGTTCGCTGGAGATGCCACGATCTGCGTTCCGTTCGCTGCGTACCGAAACGCGGTACGTTTGCGTTCCAATCGGAGGTCGGTTCGCGATTTGGTACGCAAGTCCCGTCGAACCCAATCGAAGGTCAATTCGACCCAAATCGAAGGTCAATTCGATTTCTGCCCTACCCAATTCGAGTTTTGGAACGTAATATTGATCGAACCAGTGAAGAACTAGAGCGATTTGGTACGTATTATGGATGGATTTGGAACGCAAAGAGAACAGGCGGGAAAATGTTCAGCGATTCAGGTTATTATCCAGCATACAAAGTGGCGTTACCTCATTTTCTGTCACCAGAGACCAAATTTCACAGTTTTCAACATAGATTATGCTTCAGTTTGACTTTTTAATTCAATTTCCAGAATTTAATTTTTAATAATTGAGATATCATTCTTCATTCCTTTGTCTTCAACTCTTCATTCCTTCTGTCTTCATTCTTCTGCCCAGCTTCATTCTTCCTCTGTCTTCATTTAATTTGACTTTTTTTTTTCTCACTAAAATGGTGTTTGGGTCTGGCTCTCAAGAATTTATACCCGATACACTCAATCCTGAAGCTAAAGATAGTGATACAGAAGGTTTTGTTGAACAACCACAAACTCAACAGAATCCACCAGCTGCTACAACTGAAGAGAAAGATGCATCTAAACCATTGTTGGAAGAAGTTACCATTGTTGGTGCTGGAAACAGTAAGAACTCAGGAGGAGCAAAACAGTGGATTTGCAAACACTGTAAAGTCAAGTATACTAGTTCTTATACTAGAATTCACGTTCATTTCTTTGGGGCACCCGTAGGAAAAAAGGCAGAAATTAGAAGGTGTCCGGCATTGCTTAAAGATAGGCAAAATTGTAAAGCGGCCGGACGTGAGATCGAGAAGGTATACAAACATATATTTTGGTCTCCTTGTTCCGTTCATTCTTTAAATTTGATTTTCAAAGACATGGCAAACGAATTTTATTGGCTACAAGGTACTTATAGAAAAGGGAAGGCAATTGTTAAGTATTTTCTTAACCACACACATGCCTTGTCTATCTTTCGAGAAAATTCAACACTAGAGTTGTTAAAAGTTGCAAAAACTCGGTTTGCATCCCACTATATATTGTTAAAAAGAATTATGGATTGTAGGGAGGCTCTTGCCACCACTATTGCCCTTAATTCTTGGAGAGAATGGGTTAAAAAAGGGGATGAAAACACAAGAAATTTAGGGGTTGAAATTACCAATACTATTAGGGATGATGACTTTTGGGATGATGTTGGAAATGTGTTGGCAATCACTAAACCTATTTTTCTACTAGTAAAGTTTTGTGACGGTGATGGTTCTAAAATGGGTGAAATATATGAAAGGATGGATAATATGCTAGGTGAAATAAAGGATATTATGAAAGAAAATACATATGCTAGCTATTACCCGGAAGTTGAGAAAATTGTTGTTGCTAGATGGGAGAAGATGACAATCCCACTACATTGTTTGGGGTTTGCATTAAACCCGAGGTTTTATGATAGAAGATACCTTGAACAATTGGCTCCGGGTGGTATTGCAAGAAAAACACCAAATCTAGATAAAGAAGTTGTGCTTGGTGTTATGGAAGCTTTCAAAAGAATTTCAGAAAATGAAGAAGAGGAAAGATTGTTGCGAGAGCAATTTGCAAGTTTCCATATGAAGAAAGGGATCTATTCCATGGCGGCAACACAAGCGGATAGCGTGACTATGGATGCAATCGATTGGTGGTCAAACTATGGAGCCGAAACACCGGAATTAGCCGAAGTAGCAAAGAAGGTACTTTCACAACCGATTAGTAGCTCTTCGGCGGAAAGAAATTGGAGTACATATTCTTACATTCATAATGTTAAGAGAAATCGGTTAAATTGCAAAAGAGCCGACAAGTTGGTTTTCATTCACTCCAATATTCGACTCCAATCTCGTTTTTCAGATTCATATAAATCCGGTCCACACAAAAAATGGGACATGAATCCCGAGAGCACATACATAGAAGGCTCAAGTTCACGAATGGAAGAAATGTTTTGGGAGAATCTTGATGATGAAGGCGTGGAGAATGGAAAAGGAAAAAGACAACGTTCAGATTGATGTTTGATGTTTCTGTTTTAAATTTCCAGCACTGTTTTTTACATTTCCAGCACTGTTTTTAAATTTCCAGCACTATTTTGGGATACTGTAATTTTGCAGTTCAATTCTGCACTGTGTTGTGCAATTCTGCACTCTTTTGTTGTGCAATTCTGCACTGTTTTGTGCAATTCTGCACTGTTTTAATGAATTACAGCACGTATTTAGTTATGTTTAATGCTAATTGTTATGTTTCAAGTTTGTTTTTTAATACTAGTATGTTATGTAATGTATGGTTCATGATATATGTTTTTTATAATGGGTACAACGTACCAAAACGTAAGGTACATCGTACCGGACGCGTACCGAAATGAAGCTACCCCCCTCCGTACCGGGAACGCTCAACCTAGCGAACCGCGTTCCCGATCCTCGTTCCCGTACCGAAGCGATCCGCGAACTATGTGACTATGCAATCAACTTTCATAATCCTCACATTATACGCAACTTGTTGTATACTACTGGAAGTTATAGCAAAGTTCATTGCATACAATGGTAACTAAACAACAGACACATAAAAAAGTTGTTAGCATGCAATGGGAGAATTATGAAAGTTAATTGTATTATTTTAAAATTTTAAAGTTGGTTGTATACAAAAGTAACTAAGACATTGTATTTTCATGCAATTTTCCCTTATTGTTATTATTATTTTGTGAAATAAGCAGTTTGAAGTTGCTTATTACAAGCTATTTATCCCAAACATCTCCTATATGCACATCTTTAACGCCCTTCTCTTTTTTATAAATCTTTTTTTTTTTGTACAGATTCGGATATTCATGAGAGCTCTTGAAAAGTATCCATTTCATTCATATGGATTAATTGATGCTCCAAAGACTTTAGCTGATATTGTTGAATCCACAATAGGGGCCATCTATGTAGACAGCAACTCTTCAATCGATACCACGTGGGAGGTTTGGTTCTTCTGTGTTTCCTTCTTTTTAACATATTTTCATGAACTGTTCAACACTGAACCTGAATGTGCATCATCATTCAAAAGTAATATCTTTTTATAATCCATTCGGAAGTAAACAGATCGAATTACCACGTGCAATTTTGAAAGTTTGTGTATTCCTGTATTAACTTTTTGTTTTTTGTATTATTTGTATAATTTAGGTTGCTAAGATTCTACTCGAGCCAATGATCACTCCTGAAATGCTCCAACAGAATCCCGTAAGGAAGCTGAATGAACTCGGTCACAAAAAGAAGCTAAAGATTCGATTTCGGGATAAATGGTTAAAAGAAGGTGTTTATGAGGTATTTATCAATAATCAACTTAAAGGAAAAGGTGAATACAAAGCCAAGAAGGAAATTGCACTCAACAGAGCAGCTCAGGATGCATGTGACAAAATTTTGAACAATATGAATGCTAAAAACAACATATCTGAAAGTTGAAAAGGGTAACCCATATGGTTTTTGGGATTGTTTATTAAATCTATTTATTTACTTTTTACATCTTGGCACAACAGTAAGCAATTTAAGGAGTATTTGGGCTTGTCTAAAATGCTTGAAATAATTAATAAATAAGCAAATCCCAAACACCCCTAATAACCATTCAAATCTCCTGTTTTAAACATGATGAGTGGAACTACATTCTATATGTAATTGAGTTCAAAAAAAATTATATTACTGATAAGTCATAAAAGAAGATGGCACTTATCTATAGTTATTTACTTATAAAAAAGATAAGTTTTGTATCCTCCTATTTTGTATTTCTACTCGTATAGAAGATAAAAAAAAGTGTCAAGATTAAGAGAATATGTGAAGAACGAGAATAAGTAGATTTCACATGTTATCATCAAGATTTTGTAGAAGGAAATATTATGTTCCTATAAAAAAATGTGGACAACTTAAGTTTAGGGTATAAGACATTACCAATTTATATAAAAAAATGTGGACAACTTAAGTTTAGGGTATAAGACATTACCAATTTATTTAAGAGTTAATTACATAAATAGAGTATGTGGTTAGACATTACCAATTTATGTTCTTTAACTTTGAAAATTATAAAAATAACCACGGTAGTTGTCACTTTATTTCAGGGCCTTTATGCTAACTTCTATAATTGTTACAGTAAGGTACTTTGGTTATTTTTTACATATTAGTGGACCATCACACGTCTACCTCCTCTTCAAGTATGTTTACTATGATTGATTTCAAAAACAAATCTTTAAAGGTTTCTAGTTCTCCCATATCTTTGTATTAACACACACAGACACACGCACCTGATTTATATCTTCAATGATGAAACACACACACACACACACCTGTATTTTTAATTAAACACACACAAACACAAACACACTTGTTTTATAAGTTTCTTGTTCTTTGAAGATGAAACACACACACTTGCATTTTTAATAACACACACACACACATGTGTATTATCAAATAATGATATGCATATAATTTATATAATGGAGATGGTGTG
Organism: Pulicaria dysenterica; assembly: GCA_947179395.2. Lineage (NCBI taxonomy): Eukaryota > Viridiplantae > Streptophyta > Magnoliopsida > Asterales > Asteraceae > Pulicaria > Pulicaria dysenterica. The sequence goes on along the minus strand of OX359291.1, from coordinate 6,419,377 downwards.
AGTATACTGAATGACGGTCGTAGTGGTGCTTATATTATGGACTGATGGTGGTGGTTGTAGAGATGGGGATCGAAGGGAACAGGGCTACCATAGGGTGGGGGTAAGGCTGTCAACGGATCGGGTTCGTATCGTTGGGGTACAGGTCAGTTTCGTGTTGTTTTATTTATTATTCCAAGTTTTTTAACCTTTAAGAGTTTTATATTTTTTTAACGGGTTTTATTGCCTTAAGATGTCACTCTCTTATTTAAATTCACAATCTTCTTTTCAAAGTTTTAATTTTAAACATTAAAGAGAATTTTATAATATAAAAGTTTTACCCTTAAAAGGGTCTACGGGTCACTTTCGGGTTATCGATTTGATCATAACCCGACACATCTCATTTTTTGTGTCGACGCAAAACTCAAAGTTTGCAAGCCGAAGGTGGTGGGTTGGGTACTATTTTTTTCTTTTATTAAAATTTGTATAATGAATAATAACTAATTTTAAAAGAAAAGAATTGATCAGGGTAACAAGTATAAATTAATAAAAAGTTAATGTTTTTTAATTAACAGTTAAAGTTAACAGCAGTTTGTTGAATGACTAAAAATGAAAAAAACTAACAATCACAATAACTATTATTACAAATTTTAAAATTAAAAAACTAAAAATAAAATAACACGCAGAAATATTATTTATTTATTTATGTAACCAACTTTGTATTCAAAATATGCCAATAGATGTATAATTATATCGTGCCTAGTGGTTATGCCAGAGGGCAAAAACGTCGGGAGGTGTAGGTTGATTTAATTTTGTATTAATCTTATCTGGATCGAATATGCCAAATTGGAATACTGAATTAAGAGTAGAAAAGTCAAATTGATTTCTCAGAAATATATCTAAACAGTGACAAACTGACGACCTTTCTTTTAGAAAGATATATTTAACAAAAAGTAGAGTATTAAAATTATATAGTTGTTTCATTTTAATAATTTAAAAAATAAAAGTTTTACATACGTTATTATCTATAAAAATTGGAAAAGAGACAAACATACATTTTAACTCTTTTGCTTCGACGGTGTTTCGTTATTAGACACTACGTAATTTATGCATAATACTGCATAATAATTATAATTTTAGGTCTCTACATATGCAATGTGCATGATTCATCTCTCTTTAAAAAATGCAAATTTTCGGTTTTTAATTTAAAAGTTAATATTGATTGCATGACGTCATTAATGGAGACGTCACATAGTTTTTTTTTTTTTCAACGGCAAAGTTAGTTGTTAGCAAGTTAGTAAACCCCAAGTTAGAATTAAACTCCATTGTCAAGGTTTAAACTTTGGACCTCCTAGAAGGCTTTGCCTCCCCCTCACTCTTAACCACTAGGCTAAGAGATCATTGGTGGAGACGTCACATAGTTGCTTGTAAATTTTAATTATATATATATATTTTTATTTCATTATAATATTCTCTTGGCTTTTTCTAAACTTAAAGGTCATGTACACAGCAAAGAATAAGGTATCCAAATCACCACTAATTCACCAACCATAGAAGACATATCGTTAAGTAATTAAAATGTGTTCACTATAGCTAGTCAAATTAGTTATTATTGATTACTTTAGTCGTAGTATAGAATAGATAGTGTAAATATTTAAGTGGTATATATACTTATCTAAGGAGGTGTTCATTCCTTATTTTATTTTGATACCTTGCTTGTTTCTTTGTTAGTCTTTCGAATGATCATCTTTTATCTCTTAAATTCCATCTAATATCATTTTGACATCCTTCCTTGATTTATTAATTCATTTCGTTTGTTCATTCTGGAAAGTATTTATCATGTGCCATTTTGTAGTAATCAATCTTACAACTATAATTGATTCATAACATTCTAATGTTCAATTGTACCATGAGTGAGTGAGTGTAGAAAATTATTTACTCCTATTGTCCATCTGAAACCGGAAGGATTTGCCCCAGAAGTTCACCATTATTATCAAAACTAGGTAAGGGTTTAATAGGTCAAATAGGTGAACATAATCAGCTATCACGAGATATTGATTGGTGTGCAAAGGTAAAATGAAACCGAGAGAGGTGAAACAAGAGATGGGGGTGCTCATTATCAACAAATCGCTTTGAGATTATCTTGATAAATCATTCTGTTATTTCACACATCTTTGATTGTTCGCATTCTTTTAGTGTTATAATCATTCTTGACAATCTGCATCAACATGATATCTTTTGAAAATCATTTGTGTTGATTCTTATGAACCTTATATTTTTCTAAATATCACTTTGTTTGTTCATGTTTGTTGCTGATAGAAAATGTACAAATGTATCCAAATGAAAATACATATATTCATTTTGGAAAGAGGGATTCACGGAGAATTTCAAAAATATTCAAAGAGCCGAGGGTTTGAGACATGATCAAAAGAACCATGAAGATTCTTACCAAACTGTATAAAAAATATGGGTAGCTACATTTAATACTAGTTTTATACAGGTATTAAAGTAGACATTATGGTCTCAGTGATGCAATACACTTACCCCACATAGCTACTCAATTATTTGTTAAAAGATAATTGTTTGAACTTCACATGGAGATATTATCACATTCACTATTGACATCACTTCGAGATTGTTGATATTGAAAAATATGAGGACAACTACTTCTATCCCCCACTTCTTTCATGCACTTATCGAGTCTGGATCCAATTATTATATCATTTTTGTTCTAGGATACTTAAGGAATCATTTGCCTGTTTTTGTAATAGTGTTGGAACATCTTGAGTAATATCCTTATAATATTTACAGTGATAGTTGTAAATCATACTAGTGCTAACATCATGTCAACACTGAACGTAAGTCACTCAGTTTATTTAAACTGGTGTGGTAACGGGTAAATGTATGTGATCCCGCTGTTATAACGGATACTATGTCTGTACAGTACATTCTGGTCAAAACAAATATGAAAGTGTCTATCTTTCAAAATGCATGATGATCATGAATATTCTGACCATAATGAAGGGAAATGAACTTTACCAGGTACATGTGTCTATCAATTTCAACCATTTCTGACATTCTCGAGGAAAGGCGAGTTCCTTATTTCTTAAAAAGAAGAAACATAAATAGTTGACAGAGCTTCAAAGAGGACAAGACATGTCCAAGAAATTAAGGGGGAGCAAAAGTAATTGAAAAGGTTTTACATCAGTATTAGAAATCTAGAGCTATTTTCTAGGGTGAGTAGAATTTTGTTTGAAGAAAATTCGAAAAATGCTAAAATAATTTGTTTCAATGTTTATAATCAAGTATTTTCTGTGATGACAAAAGATATGATCATGATTATTAATTCTAATAAGCTCAAGGCCTTTACTACAAACTCTGCTAAACTAGATGATCACCGACGGCACGTCTTTGAAGATCTCTAAAAGACTTATAATTTCAAAGAATGATCTCCTAACGTTGAATGCAGAAAGAAAAAGAATTCTACATAGTCTAAACATGGAGATTGCTTTGATGCTTAAATTTATAATTTTTGTTATTATACTTAATTGTAAATTAAACACAAATAGGGAGAATGTTAGGTCCCTAAAGTGGTGTTCAATATATTCTAGTGAAATTAGTTATTACTTATGACTTTAGTCATAGTATAGTGTAGATAGTGTAAATACTCAAGGAGTATAAATATATTGTTATTAACCTTAATTATCTTAACATTCATATTACGTTTACACGGTTCATTGTTCTCGGCAGTAGCTCTCACGTACTCAACCTAGTGACCTACTAACCGAGTTCATGTAATTATTGTGTTAATTGCTTCAATTGATTATAGATACCGAATTCACTTAAACCTACACATATACACTTAAAAATACACTTAACAAATGCTAGTTTGACTTTCATCATCAAATTGTAATAAATTATTAATGAAGGAGTGATAAAATATTGCCCAAGTGTGTTTATACTAAAACAAATTACTTAAATCCAACTTGTTAAATGTATTTTATATATTATATATTATGTACACACACTCACACACGCAACATTGTCCAACCAAGTGTAGTTGGGAAGAAAAGTTCAAAGTTGTTGGCATTAACAAGGAAATCAAATTATTGTTTCTATATATAAACACCTTGAGTTGATTGCAAGAGTGAAAATAAATGAACGAGTTGATCACCGAGTCAGACTCACCATTGTTGCCTAATCTCTATGAGGTGGAGATAATCATCGGATACAAATTCAAAAACAAAGAATTGCTAAAAAAAGCGTTCACTCATGAATCTTATCACGAGGACGAAGACTGTCAATCTTACGAAAGGCTCGAGTACCTTGGAGACTCGGTTTTGAATCTAATGTTTGCCAAGGAACACTATTCTCTATACCCGGATATGAAGCCTGGTGAGTTGACTCAGTTGCGTGCCGCCAATGTTGACACCGAGGCGTTGGCTCGTGTTGCATTCAGACATGGCTTACATAAGTTTCTCATACACCAAGATCTTTTACTCGAAGGACGGGTATTAATTTTTTTTTTTTAATAAACAATATAATTCAATCGATTAAAGATACATGTATGTAGGTACAACAACTTATGGAGGAATTGAGAGAGTACCCGTCACACTCCTATGGTTTGATCAATCCACCTAAAATACTCGCGGACATTGTTGAGTCTGTAGTTGGTGCTGTCTATGTTGATACCAATTTATCTATTGATGCTACATGGGAGGTAAATCATTCCCCTTAGTCAACCTATTATGAAGCTTTCATCTCCTAAAAGTTTCATACCAGACACACCCTATAGGTCATTATGGCAGCATATATAATGAATAGCGATGATGATAGTTTCTTAGTGATCGACTTGCTTTTGGGTTCATAGGTTGCGAAGAACTTTTTACAACCTTTGATCACACCCGAAAACCTTAACTTAAACCCGGTGAAGAAGCTGAATGAAATGTGCCAAAAGATGGGAATCAAACTAGAGTACAAAAACTTATGGATTGAAACGGGAGATATTGAGATATATATGAACAATGAGTTAATCGGGAAAGGAAACTGCAAGAAAAAGAAAATTATTGCTAAAAATAAAGCAGCAGTGAATGCATATGAGTATCTTGTTAAACAATTAGATCATATGATCATAAATGGTCATACGGATGTTGATTAGCTTTTAATTTAGTTGTCTTCTTTTGTTCTCAAGTGAACTTTGGTTACGTCAGAATGTATGTGTTTGTTAATGTGTGTAATCTTTCGCATTTTTATAATTTTATTGCATATCGATTGATTATATGTAAACAAGATCTTTGTTGATAAAGAGTTTATAACATAGTGGTATCAATTGTACTAAAAGTTCTTTATAGTTATGTGTTTGAGTTTGATAGTAGATAGGGTGGTGATAAATATACAACCCTTATTTGCTAAAAAACAACTTTCCATAATTAGATTTAATTTAATTCTAATTATAACTATTGTTTTAAATATGATAATTAATACAATTATACTTTCTAGATTTCTTCTCTATAATTGGATTCCTTTTTCCATAAATGTAATAAATATTTTTATGATAATTCCATAAATGTAGTAAACATTTTTATAATAATTAAATAAACTTTTTCAAGAATCGAAAAACATAATTGATCAATATAAATACAAAACATGAAAATATTAAAATCATTGTAAGTATTAAACCCGATTGGTAAAAAATGGTGAAGTCACATTAGAGATATTATTGTCATCACTCGACTTATTTTATATCAACACTACAAAATAAGATAAACAATAATTACTTATATAAAAATAATAAAAACTAAACTATAAAAAAGTGAAATTTCTAGAACAACTTTTTTTGATTACATATTATTTTTTAAATACTTTAAAAAAATGCTTTGTTCTTTTTTTCAAAATAAAAACAAATAAAAAATATATGTTTAATTAAAGAATTTACAAAATAAAAACTTAGGTAAAAAGAAATAAATAAAACAAAAAAATAAATAAAACTACTACATGAATATACACCACCAACCCCCTCTCTTTACCTTTCCCACTTCACTAAAACCCTAACTTTCCCCCCTCCACAGCCGCCACCCTCTCCGGCCACCCCTCTCTCTGGCGACTCACTCCTACGACACTCTTTCAACAGAGAGAGACGCCGGTGAGAGAGTGTCGTAGGAGTGAGTCGCCGGAGAGAGGGGTGGCCAGTGATGGTGGCGTTGTGGAGGGGGGAGAGTTAGGGTTTTGGTGACATGGGAAGTTGGAAGGTAGAGAAAGAGGGGGGTTGGTGGTGTATATTTATGTAGTAGTTTTATTTATTTTTTTATTTTATTTCTTTTTTTCTACCTAAGTTTTTGTTTTGCAAATTATTTAATTAAATATATATTTTTTATTTGTTTTTATTTTTAAAAAAAGAACAAAACATTTTTTTCAAAATTATTAAAAAAATAATATGTAATTAAAAAAGTTGTTCTAGAAAGTTTCACTTTTTTATAGTTTAGGTTTTATTATTTTATATAAGTAATTATTGTTTATCTTATTTTGTAGTGTTGATATAAAATATGTTGAGTGATGGCAATAATATCTCTAATGCGACTTCACCATTTTTTACCAATCAAATATATAATGCTTACAATGATTTTATTATTTTAATATTTTCATGTTTTGCATTTATATTAATCAATTATGTTTTTCGATGCTTGAAAAAGTTTATTTAATTATTATAAAAATGTTTACTACATTTATGGAATTGTTATAAAAATGTTTATTACATTTATGGAAAAAGGAATCCAATTATAGAGAAGAAATCTAGAAAGTATAATTGTATTAATTATCATATTTAAAACAATAGTTATAATTGGAATTAAACTAAATCTAATTATGGAGGATAGTTTTTTAGCAAATAAGGATTGTATATTTAGCCAACCCCTAGTAGATAAAAGTGTAATATTACTATATTAGGGGTAAGTTTATGAGGTATTTGTGTATTCGGTTGTTAACAAAAAGTATCCGGGCTTTGCTATGGGATGATTATTTCATTTATCTTAAAAGAATTAGAACAACAATATTATATTCATAATAATTTAGATTTATAGACATGTATAATTCAGTTTATTTTTTAAGATCTAACTTATTCAAGTTAAATAAATTTAATTTAATAAACTGATTTGGGTTCATATAAACTGAACTTTTATTCAGATAAGTGATGATTCGATTTATAATTATCAAAGATAGTAAACTATAACAATAGGTATGTGAACTTTGAAATATAGATTTGAATTCCAAAAAATTCAAAAAAGTAAAAGTTAAAATTATTAATGATACGTGTAATGGCAATCATCATAATAGTCAACAACAGATAACTAATAACTATAATTATTATTATTTTTAAAAACATAGAGAAATACATGATAACATAGAGAAACCGAAAAGGCTAGTATTATATTTAATTTTACATATTATATATACTAACATTTTGCAGGAACTATGAACAGTAACTATAAAATGTTAGTATTTTAAGTTTGTTAAGCGCTCTATTAAAATAAAACTGCACATGGCTGTAGTGGTTAGCACTCTTAATGTGAGGGGAAAGACATAGGTACGACTCCTAAGAGTAGCCTATTTTACAATTTTTTATTTTGAACATTAAAGACCAAAATAGATGTAATGGCCCATTTGTCAGCTAACATGACTACTCAAGTACTCAGTACTCACTACATGATTCGTGGGCTTTTACCTAACTTTTCCTTTTTTTTTAATTTAAGTGTTAAATAATATGTAATAGTATTTCACTTTTTTTGAGAGGTGATTTTTTTGGGCTTTTTTTTATAAATAATAGATTTATGTATATTCTTGCATCTAAATTTAAGATATTACATTTTTGGATGAAAAGAATTATAATGGTCTAAAAGAAAAATAATTCTTAAAAATCTTTTTTTAATTTAAAGGTAAATCTTATATTATTATACTAACATATTAAATTTGAATATGTTTGAATTAGAACCAAAAGATATAAAATTATGCTAAGAATTCTTCTAAACAATTTTTTCATATACCAAATTTTAATTGTTTAGATTTTATTCTTTGTTTTTAGTACTTCTGTCAATATTCATTCTTATTTTTTGTTTCTTCGCACATCTCGCGGAGATTGATAATGTTAATTTTTATATTTATAAATTTTTAGTTTTTGTTTCCGCCGCAACGCGCGGTTCCAGTTTCTCGTTTATAAATATTTGCGAAAAAGCTAGTATTATATTTAATTTTACATATATATAAATATTTGTCTTGTAAAATTGCACAATTACTTTTGTGATTAGTGGTTTGTATTTGAAATTGTATAAACATCATTGTTCATTTGTTATTAAACTAGTTAAATGTCTGTGTAACACACGGGAAGATTTAGGGAAGTAATAATTTTAAACATTAATAAAACGTGAAAAAACGAGAGTTCAGAAAAACTGACGACAAACGGCGTCAATTCTAAGATCCGCGAAAGAAGCACCGCGAAAGGAGAGAACAGAAGTGACTGATGAAATGTGGTATCATGATACCAAAAGACATGATTAAATCTCTTGTACAAGTTTGTCGATCAATATATTTTACAATTATAATCAATAAAGTTAAATGTTTATTGTTATAATAAAAAAAAGAATTTAAATAAGTATAAAATATTTTAAAATAATAAAACTAAAAATTTGGTTAAATATGATAATTTGAAATGTTATAAGATATAAATATGTTATTTATAAATTTGATGTACAAATATAAGAATGGTATATATTAAATTATTTGTAATAATCTTGATTAACTTAAATGAATAGCTGATTAAGGGTTATCTTTATTTAGTTCACATTAGTTTGACTCTGAAATGTCAAAATCAAAATTTTAGAATTAAAGAAATTAACGGTAAGATTGACTCTTTTATTAAATTAAGGGTCCAGATCATCTAATAACTATTTTTCAAATTAGTCTTTTACATATATTAAAAGATAAGTATATGAATATTTGATTTGTAATTTTAATCCTAATTAAATTCAATATTAAATCTATTTTTGATCAAAGAAAAATAAAAATTGAATTTTCTTTTTTCACTTAAATAAATGCTTTAAATTTGGTGATTAAATATTTTTATCTAATAGGATTAATTTAATCTTTTAGTGATAAAACATAAAAATCGTAGTACTTTTAAAAATATTAAATTATTTATAATAAATTTTGATTAACTTAAATGAAGGTTAATTAAAGGTTATCTTTATTTAATTTATATTAGTTTGTCTCTATAAAGTTAAAATCAAAATTTTAGAATTAAAAGAATTAACGACTAAGATTGAATCTTTTATTAAATGAATAGTCTAAATCATCTAATAAATTTTTTCAAATTAATCTTTTATATATATTAGAAGATGTTATTAATAAACTCAACAAAGATAATTTAAAGTAATAACAATTAAGATTAAATTAACAAACAATGTAAATATATAAAGTTCATGTGATTTTAATGCTGTAAAGATAAATGATGATCATTGTAATTAATGCAAAAATGCCTAATATTGCGTCTTATCGAAAATATAAAGATAGTACTTAAAAATTTTTAATTATTAATTTATGAAAATCACATTAAAACGTCATGACATGATCGTAAATCGACTCGAATCATCTTCGACCACTATAAACTTTGTAGTAAATCATTTAATCTCTACAATTCTGAACTAGTCATACTGATGTCACGACATCTATAATAGTTATCATCACATATTTTCTTAAAACATCAGAAAAAAATTACATAATCAAATCATTCTTTCTTACTATATATGATGATGAAAGTGAAATGTCATTAGTTATTAGCTTAGACCATCAGCATCCATCACACCCTTTATACAGGCACATCAGCGATACATCATTCCCTCACCATTTTCTCATCACATCACACAACCCCTGCATCCATCACATGTCTCACATCACAAAAAAAAAGTTAAATCAGCGCACCCTCTCTCCCCCTCCGCTCATGCTCGCGATGCTACTCACCTCCGTGACCGTGAGCCGGCCCTCACGATGTCCCTCGCGAGTCGGATGCGGCTGGCCTTATTAATACTTCTTTCAAATTGTCCATAAAAAAACTTCAAACACTTCAAATCAATCAAAATCAAGTAATCAACATGCTTAGTCAACACTTAGCAGTCAACCCCTAATTCCTTCTAGAAAAAACCATATATGATGACGCGTTGAATTTGGGCTTCCAGAAATTTGGGCCGTCCATAGAAGACCAAGAAGCCCTGGATGCTTCTCGATCCATAACTCCGCAATAATCATGTGAAAATTTCAAAATAAATATCGGAAATTCGAAGAGAAAAACCTAAACAAGTTTTTAGTTTCTTGGAGAACAGGACAAATCTTCGATTCATAAATTTTCGAAATTTTATATACCTAATCACCCAACGAATCTGTAATCAATCGTATCGGATTATCAATTTGAAGTTGTTGGAGATCTGTAAAGCTCGCGGAGAAGATGGATTTTGAGTTGAGAAGAGCGAGAGAGAAATTGGAGAAAGAACAGAAGGATAGAAAAGAGAAGGCGAGGTTAAGATTGGAAAGAGAAAGAAAAGCCAAACAAGAAGCTATGCGTCAGCGTGAGGCGATTGAGGCTGCTCAGAGGTCTCGTAGAATCGATGCCATGGAAGCCCAGCTTAAGGTAATTTCTTTCTCCCCTTTTGTCGTTCTCGATTGATCGTCAAGGGATTGAAATTTTGAAATCAGTATGATTTGTTTGTTTTGATCGTTTTTATGAGGATTTGTTGAGTGGATTGATTTCTTTGTTAAGAATTCGTAGATTGATTATTTGATGCGGTTTCAATAATCCAATTCTATGATGCTCAAGCATTAGTATTTAGTATTAGGAATGTAATATAGATTAAGTTGCGACATTCTTATTAGACTTATTTCCTACTCCTTACCAATTTATTCCATGATGCTCAATGTTTTTATTGAGGAATCTTGTAAAGATACATTCTTTGCTCCCACTCCTGCAGTCATATTAGACTTATTTCCTAGAATCTTTTGACAACATTGAGTAATACAAGTGTCTAACAATCTTTGTTGTGTTTAAGAATAACATGAGTTCGTTAGAATCTTTCTTATATATATCATATGTTCATAACCAATTTTCCCAAATCGGTGGTTTATTTGTTTTATCTTCCCCTGTTTATAGTTATATGTCAAGCTATATGTATATATGAAAATTTCTCATTTTGGAATTTACCATTCAGGCGGAGCAGCAAATGGAAGAAAGTATATTTGCTGGCAGAGGAATTTCTTTTAATCGTGTTTTAGAAGCTGTACCTTTTGAGGGTGCTGGAGATAAGATCAAACTCCCACCTTCTTGTTTCAATGAATTATCCGAGCAAGGTGCTTTTGACAAAGGTCCCCTTCATTTCCAGTTATCAGTAGTTCACCAAGATAAGTCAACCCATGGGTCAACCCATGCCGGGGTCTTGGAATTCACTGCTGACGAAGGTTCTGTTGGGATCCCGCCTCACATTTGGAATAACCTATACTCTAAACAGGACCCAATGACTCCTTTAATTGAAGTAAAATACGTGTGGTTAGCAAAAGGAACATATGCAAAGCTTCAATCAGAAGAACTCGGGTTTTCAGACATACCCAACCACAAAGCCGTCCTTGAAACAACTCTTCGCCAACATGCAACTCTTTCTCAAGATGATGTTTTAACTGTCAAACATGGTGTCTTGACTTACCACCTACGTGTTCTTGAACTAAAACCCTCAGAGAGTGTATCCGTTCTTGAAACAGATATTGAAGTTGACATTATGGGTCCTGATTCACTTCCCGAAAAGAACAACCAACATGTATTGAGACCACTAACTTTTGGGAAATCTGAATCTGGTGTTATAAATGAAGGAGAATACGTTTATTACAAGTTTTCAATAGATGATGACATGTGGGGTAGAATTACCTCTGGGGATTCTGAAATTGAATTAAAGTTAGATTCAGAAGCAAAAGACGGAGATACAGATCTTTATCTTTCAAAACACCCGCTCTTGTTTCCAAACACACACCAACACGGTTGGTCAAGCCATGATGTGGGTTCAAAGTGTCTGGTTCTTGGCTCAAAGGACCAGAGCTTGGGTGTTGGTACCTATAGTGTTGGTGTATATGGGTTTAAAGGAACCACGAAATACCATGTTTTAGTAACCATTCAAGATACCTCTAACTCAAAGGTTGGTCAACAACCCGTGTCCTCTTCTCATGGGTCAACAGCAGATACTATTGAGTGCAGCAATTGCAAACATTATATACCCTTGAGAACCATAGCACTTCATGAGGCTTATTGCAGAAGACACAATGTCATATGTACTCATGATGGTTGTGGGGTTGTTCTTAGGGCTGAAGAGGTCAAGAACCATGTACATTGTGAGAAATGCGGGCTTGCTTTCCATAGTGGGGAGATTGAAAAACATATGAAAGTGTTCCATGAGCCGCTTTGTTGTCCGTGTGGGGTCATCCTTGAGAAGACACAGATGGTAAGCAACTATCACCTATAATAATCAATAATCATGTTTACAGATGGTAAGTGCTAGTGTGCTACTATGAACCGGTTAATATGGGTTATGTCTTATCTCAAATGGGTCAAAATAAAAAATTGAGCTAAAATGGGAACGTCTTGTTTTGACCTGTTACTCAAACCGTCTATTTTATCACCTCTAGGGTATGTTTGGTATGGAGCTTTTTGGAGCTGGTAGTTTTTTGTTTTGTAAGAAAAAGTTACAAGTCATGTTCGGATGTAAAAGTTGGAAGCTTTTTTTTAAGCAAAAAAGCTTCTTGAAGTATCTTTTAAAACTAGCTGGAAGTTTTTTATATACCAAATTACTTAAATACCCTCTTAAATTGTTTTATAATTTCTCCTGTTTTTATAATTTGTCCCTTATTGTCATTACACACTATTAAGCTCCAGCTTCCAGCTAATTTGCCAAACACATATATAAATAAAAATATAAAATAAACAGCTTCCAGCTCCGGCTACCAGCTTTCAGCTATCAGCTACCAGCTCTTTCCGCCAAACATACCCCTAGTCTTAAAAAAGATTATATTTTAGTTGAATATATCATAAATTTGTCTTCTTTATTTGCAGGTGCAACACCAATCCTCAGAGTGTGCCTTACGCCTTGTAACATGCCGGTTTTGTGGGGATATGGTCCAAGCTGGTGCTTTAGCCGTTGACACACGAGATCGCTTAAGAGGGCTCTCTGAGCACGAGAGTCTTTGTGGGTCAAGAACCGCCCCGTGTGACTCGTGTGGTAGAGCAGTGATGTTGAAAGAAATGGATATTCATCAGGTAGCTGTCCATCAGAAGAATTGACCTGTATTTAATCATTTATGATATAATTCTTTCTAAATGTACCAAGGGCTTGTCAGTTGTGTAAATTGATGTTACTATTTATTAATTTCTTTATAAATCTCTTTGTAGTTATTTTAATTTGCTTTAACATTATTTAATATAATGTATGTTCTAATATATGTTTTTTTGGATGGTCATATCAACTCTGCAGAGTTAAATTAAATTGTCATTTTATCACATAATAATATATCAGTTTTCAAAGAAACTGCTAGTGACAAGTAAGATTTTCAGTATTATATTAAAATTTAAAAGTAGACAAGGACAATGGGCAACATACACATGGTTACGGTTCAATTCTCATTGTTGTTCAATTCTCATTGTTGCATTTCCATTAAGAACCTTTACGATTAAAATACTTATGTATGTGATTCGGACATCGATCTATAATATACATATTGGATTTTGTTTGTAATATGGACTATGAAGTTAAATCTATCATTCTAATCATTATTTCCGGAAAATTAAATAGTATTTTTAACTAAAATTTATCTACATGTGTATAACAAATCTAAGGCCCCTTAGCTCTTAATTCCAACATTGTGTACACCACAAATGATGGCGTATAAAACATTAACACCTCTCAAATTATTAAACCGATGGATAGTTGAAGAACTTTTTTGGTGGCATGTTCACAAATTCCATTGTGGAGAATTAGGTATAATAGAAAAAGATGAATGTATTAGGTATATATCATTACCAAATATTCACTTGCACGTTTAATGTGTAAATACTCGATTCTTACAAAAATTTGGAAAATATTTAAATCTAAAATTTCATTTCCAAACATGAGCAAGGGAGTTCATTGGAAGCAAGATACCTACTCCTATGATTGTTTTAAGATTACTAATTTCCACTAATATTAAAAACGATCTATTCATATTTATTAATTACGAAAAATATTGATTTTAAGAGCATCTCCAACCCAATACTCTATATTTGACACTCTATCTCTAAATTTTGTGGGTCCTTTCACTCTAAATAATCTTTCAACTCCAACCCAACACTCTATTCAACATTTCAAAAGTGGGTCCCATGTATTTCATTGTTATATTTTATTAAATACTTACTAAAATTAAAGATAACATTTTATTTAATTTATTTTACATTTCAATTAAAATATTTTACATTAGAAAAGAAAATACATTAATTTAAAAGACATAAATTAAAAAACATAATAATTAAAATACACTAATTTTCCGAATTAGAATATTCATCCTATAAATGATCAATTAATGCATTTCGAAGCTCAAAATGAGTTTTTTTATCCTTGATTTTTTTATGTCGGGCAAGAAATGTTTCAATTCCAACATTGTTATCATTCACCATATCAACTCCCATATTTGGCACATCAATTCGGTCTACAATCCTTGCGTTAATATCTCGTTCATCTTCAATGATCATATTATGCATAATAATACACGAAGTTATTATATCATGTAATATTTCTTTCTTCCATAACCGCGCAGGTCCTGCAACGATTGCAAATTTTTATGTCTAATGTATTTTATAGGTTATGTAATTATAAGTTTATGTATTTGTAAGTTTATGTATTTTTAAGTTAATGTACGCTTGTTTTATAAATAAATATTTTATCGACCTATTGTTAATTTTAATATATGCATTTTTATATCAAATATATACAAGATAAAAAATTAAATACAATTATTAAAAATAAATACATTAATAGATTAATAGATAGGAGAAAGGAAATTAAATATAAAGTAATTAAATTTAGTGGGTCCCATAGATAGAGTGTTGGTTTTGATACTTCAAATATAGAGTTTGTTTTTTTAACACTTCAAAATAGAGGGATGGATAGAGTGTAGTTGGAATGGCCAAACACTCTATCTTGAGGGGATAGAGTGTGGGTTGGAGATGCTCTAATACTACATATACCAAATTCGAAGTTATTTAATCATGTCATTAGTGGAAATTAATGTTTTTGTACTTATAATTTTTTCTATACATGTACGTCTAAGACTAATTATGTGTCTTATGTTTTTACAAGCTTTTAATACCTCATAACTCTTTCTAAGTAACGGGTTTTTGAAAAAAAAGATAAATATGTTTGTTTTTTCATTTATCTTTGGATCTAAAGCTTTTCGAGACTACAGATGAGATAATAATTATAAATTAAAAATACATATGATAATCTTTTATATAAAAAAACAAACTTCTAAGTTCTACCTTCGACCAACCTTAAATTTGCCCATAACATTTGTCTAACCTTTTGTTCTCTCATACCCTACAACCAACCTTCGATTACTTAGTTTTACTATTTTTTCATTTTGTCTATTCGCAACTTTCTTTTAATTGTTGGCAGTTGTTATATGATATCATCGCTACCATCGATGCCTTGGTATTGTTGTTACTACCCCTAGTTATTATGTGTTAATTAATTTTATGTTTACAAAACTATATGAATGATTCGACTGTTATGGACTCTACAATCTTGTTGGTCTTTGATGTTTGTTTGAGTGTTTTTGTCCTGGTTGCTATTGTTCAAATGTTATGTTTATAGATAGATATGCCGTTGTCTTAATTAATTATAAACATCATTTTATAAAAACAAACTGTCAAATTTCATTCGGATATCATAACCACCTCAAAGTTCACATTTAGTATTCAAATTGAGACAGATAATGTAACAACCCAAATCTCCAAGCATGATATTGTTCTCTTTGTCCTACTGACTCACAGTTTTGTTTCTGGTATAGGACACTCTACCCAAAATATATATCTCATGCTAGGAGAGATATTCATACTCTTATAAGGCATGTTTCGTTCCCCTCTCCAACTGATGTGTGACGAATGTTACAGATAGTCTCTTAATAAACAAGTAACACCTAAGAGTGAAAGGAGTTATAACGCCCATCACAACTCCATGTTAGCTTTTTTCTTATTAAACAAGTAACCACGAGCATTTATTGCCTCTCGTCAGCTTATAAGCTCTTTAGACACATGGTTGAATGTTCGTTGTTTCCTTGTTATGGGTCTCTTCATGGTGATGGTAATGAGTTAAGCAACTCGTTATTTTGTCTTTTTAACCAATATAAATTAAAATAAATAATTGTGTATGGGTCTGGTGATGAGTGTTATAATCGTTGGTTGTTGGTGATAAGTTAATTATGCAAATGTGACAGTTAATGATGGCAATAATGAGTGGTATGATTGTGAATGCTTTTAGAGGGTATAGAGTAATGCTCATGATCGGCATGTCATACTTCATCATGAGTCCATCCTTATATCCATCCCCTCCGCCATCCGTCATCCGTTGTCATTGCTTTCCCTCGTTATGGCTATCATGAACGTTATGCAAGTTTATTTTATATTTTCAATGCCAACAACTACATCTTCTTCCCAACATAAATCTTATTAAGAAAAATAAAGGCGAAGAAATGGGTCTAGTGATACTGTGATGATAGTTATTATTACTATCACCGTTCAATAATAACTTACCACACTTAATAAACATTTATTAGTGCATATGCTCTTAGAAATTAAAATTGATGTAGCAATGTTTTCCGGTAAGTGACAGAAGTGTTTAGAGGATGCCCAAATATGTTGGTACCTTTTATTTAAATGGGAGAGGGCTAAAGCATGGCAAAATCAATTGGTTGGATTACGTGCTTAAATCTGGTCTTACTCATGGATGATACGTATATCATCATTTAGAGCGTGTCTAATTTTATAGTTTATAATATTTTTTGAAATCAGTGGTATTTTATTTTGAAAGAAAAAAAAGTATAAGTTCTAATCGGATTAAAGAGATTAAATTATAATTTAAACAAAAAGTTACAAAATTAAAACTTTTCAAAGTAGTTGTTAAAAACTTTTTGTATTTAAAAATACCAACATATTCTCTTTTAACTATTTTATAGTTTATCATCTTGTTATTGTTTTTTGGAATTTTTTTTCTTTATTAAGCATTTTAGAATTGGTTGGTATCATAAATATGTCAGGTAAAATTAACGAGTTATATTGTTTAGAGGATTTCGCGCAAAAAAGCAAAATACATTGAACATTCACGAAAACAAGCTGAAAAAAGTCAAATTACGAAAATAAGCATCAGTTTCGCCCCCAGAAGCATCAGTTTCGCCCCTAGCTTCACCCTCCAATCAGAAATTGCCACGTGTACCAGTTTCGCCCCAAAGTGTACCAGTTTCGCCCCTGCTGGGTCCCACATGCCCAGTTTCGCCCCTACCTATCAGTTTCGCCCCCAGATGGGCCTCGCAAGCCCAGTTTCGTCCCTAGCCTTCAGTTTTGCCCCTCAAACCTCAGTTTCTCCTCTGTATGCCCCACATGTCTGGCACACTCTTAAATTTTTTAATTTTACAAATTTTTATTACTTAAAAATTTTGAAGTAGTTTTTAAGCTATTTTTATAAAATTTAATCTTACTCTTATATAATACATTTTCACCATAAAAACCTTTTAATTTTAATTAATCACCTACGAATATGTTGTGAAGAAAACGGCATTCTGCAATTGTCTCGGTTGTGTCCACTGTCACCGCATCTAGAGCAGCGTATAGGCGATACCTGCTCACCCCTTGACGGTATCCTTCTAACAATTTTTGGTCTCCCAGCCTGCCTTTTATTGAGCAGTGGAGGATGTAGGTTTATGAGATCTGAAGGTAAGTGAGCAGGTACCGCCTAAAGCAACGAAATTCAAAAATACGCACGAAAACCAAATAAGACCCGTGAATATGGAGGAAACCCGTGAATGTGTACCATTTGGGCACTAATATTGAAGCAGTTTCGCCCTTGGCACATACTTCGAGAACATTGGGGGCGAAACTACCCCTCTAGGGGCGAAACTGTACACGTAAATCGAGAATATTGGGGGACGAAACATCAGGCACAAAAAACGAGACCATACACAAGATTCGAGATCAGTTGGGGCGAAACTGGCTACTGGGGGGCGAAACTGGTTCTCTAGGGGCGAAACTGGGCTCAAAACGCCACGTGTCATTCATTTATTGGGGGGCGAAACTGCTTACATGGGGGACGAATCTGATGCTTATTTACGTAATTTGATTTTTTTGAGCTTGTTTTCGCGATTGTATAAGATATTTTGCTTATTTAGGTAATTGATTTTATTGTTTATCTTTAATCTTTAATGTTGATTGCTAGAATCATAAATATAAATAAATAGTCAATCCTACTTATATTATTGCGGTTTTCTAATGAGCCATACATAAAATAAAATATATACCAATGATCTCTTAGCCTAGTGGTTAAGAGTGAGGGGGAGGCAAAGCCTTCTAGGAGGTCCAGGGTTCAAACCTTGGCAATGGAGTTTATTACTAACTTGGGGTTTACTAACTTACTAACAACTAACTTTGCCGTTCAAAAAAAAAAATAAAAAAAAAATAATAAATAAATAAAATAAAATATATAAATAAATAAAAAGAAAAATCGTAAGCAGAAGAGTCATATAAAAATATAGCCGTTACCACGATCCGAATGCCACGTCTTTACAAGTTTCAAAACGCAAAAAGCCTAAAAAGCCAACAAACACACACATTTACGACTCCTAATCACAGTTGTATAAAATCTCTCTCCAACGGCTTCAAGCTCTTTCAATCGTATTCATCTACGCTGAAATCGAACTATAAACACCCAGTTTTGTTTGGCATCTGAAGGTTTTTCGAGGGCTTTCTATGCATATTTGGTACTGATCAGAGTTCAAACTATCGCAGATTCTGAAGACAATCAGTAGGTATCTACATTTTTCCCAATTTCTTTTCAATTTAGATTACTTTGATTGCGTAATTGAGACTAAAAGGAGTATCCAATTTCACTGACTTAATCATTACTGTTATTGATTGTTTGATTGGTTATTGGTACAGCGATAAGGATGATGCTTTCTGTAATTGATTGGTGTGATATATTCTAATCAGACAATCAATCTTCTGCAGGTGAATAGAGATTTTTGTTAAAGCAAATCTATGGCTTCAAGTTCCGAAATAGGGCTTGCAGCAGCCATAAACATCCTTACTGCGTTTGCATTTTTGATTGCATTTGCTATACTCCGGATTCAGCCTCTTAATGATCGGGTGTATTTCCCAAAATGGTACTTAAAAGGGTTAAGGAACAACCCACTTCAATCAGGTGCATTTGTACAAAAGTTTGTGAATTTGGATTTTAGGTCATATTTGAGGTTTTTGAATTGGATGCCTGCTGCACTGCACATGCCTGAGCCTGAGCTTATTGATCATGCTGGATTGGACTCTGTGGTTTACTTGAGAATCTACTTGACAGGGTTTGTGATGATCTTCTTATTTGTTATATTTTGTCTTCTGTTGTTTGTAATGTTTAAGAATTTCACCAAATGGAATTTTAGATTCACTGACTTTAGGTTGTGTTTGGTTGTGCTTTTTGGTAAAACCGACTATTATTATTAGCTTTTTATTGTTTAGGGTCAAAAGTTGCTGCAAGGAACTGATCATTGCATTTCAATTACAAAGTTAAAGCACATGATTGCTGATTCTGCATTTTTAAGTCACAGTAATCACTTTAAGAACATACATTTAAACACCCTCTTAGATTTTGTCAATTTTATCTTCGTTCTAGACACTATATAGCCCAACCGCCAAGATCGGGTCAACCTGGATTGACCTGCATACAGCATACATTTATTAAAACTCTTTAGCATAATGTGTTATTTATGGTTACAAACACAATATAATTACAATAATAATCTAATTATTTGAATGAAACAATTTAGCTAATATGCTTTGGAGAATGCAGTTTGGCCAACTTTCAACCCGGTTGACCTGTTCTTCATGTTCCCTTATTAGCTAGTTTTTACTTAAACTTGAGATAAGGCACAAGGAGTCAAAATTGCCACATCTTATTGAATATTTATTTTTTTATTTTATTTTCATGATTCATGCTGACTGGGTCTCTCACGCTTTCTTCTTTTAATAAACCAGACTCAAAATATTTGTTCCAATTGCATGCCTTGCATTCACTGTCATGGTGCCTGTTAATTGGACTAATCGAACTTTGGAGCAGTCGAAATTAACATACACTAGCATAGACAAGCTTTCAATATCCAACATTCCGACCGGATCAAACAGGTATATGCTGTTTTCAATTCTATTTTCTATTCTGTGATTTTATAGCAAGAGTTTTATTATAAATATTGGTTGCAGGTTCTTTACCCATTTAGTCATGGCTTATGCCTTTACCTTTTGGACTTGCTACATCTTAAAGCGAGAGTATGAGATAATTGCATCAATGAGGTTACATTTTATTGCATCAGAACAACGCCGCCCAGATCAATTTACTGTAAGATGCTTAAAACAACTTATTTTGGAGTTAATAATTGAAAATATTGCGAATTTCGTGTTATGTTTTACGCTTCTGACTTGTGTTCTTGTGTTCTTGCAGTAATTATTTAAAAGACTTTAAATAAATAGTAATAAATTGTTTTTTTTTTTTTTGAAAATTTCTTAGGTGCTAGTGAGAAACGTCCCACCAGACCCTGATGAGACGGTCCATGAACTTGTGGAGCACTTTTTTCTAGTCAACCATCCGGATCATTATTTATCTCATCAGGTTTTATCAACAATAATCCTATTGATATTCTTATTAATGTAATAACAAATATAATTTCTTTTTTTATTTCTTATATATTAATCTTCATTGCAGGTTGTTTACAATGCAAATTCACTCTCTAGTTTGGTTAATGAGAAGAAAACAAAGCAGAATTGGCTTGACTACTATCAACTGAAATATAATAGAAACAACCAGTCAAAAAGACCATCAATGAAGGTATTGGTGTATTTCATCTTAGGTCCATATTATCTCGGCTTACTTCAAAATAGTCTCATTTATATATCAGAATATAATTTTTTTTTATTTAATGGAACAGACTGGTTATCTTGGCCTGTACGGGAAGAGTGTAGATGCCATTGATTTTTATCAATCTGAAATCGATAAACTATCAAAAGAAGTAAGTACCGGGTCGGGTCCAGAGCATTTTCCTTTATAAATAGATTAATTCTATGTTGTTGCCAATATCTCACACACTTTGTATGCGTGGAATTGTGAAGTACAAGCAAAAAAGTTGCAGGACAAATTAATTCTAAATCTCCATGACAAATACAAGTTGCTTCATTCTCCATTTTAAAGTGTTAAATGTCCATATAAACTCTTTTTAAATATCTCCGCACTTATATGTAAAATCTAAAAAATTGGATCGGCTGAATTGCCGAAATATATTCAAAATGCATAAAACCTCCTACCTCATTTTATTTCAAGAATTTAATTTTTTTCTGTAAATATATAATTTTAATCATATAGAACATCATTAAGTTATATGTATAATTCATAAACAGAAAAGCCCTAAAATTGTTTGTGGGTTGCCCCAAACCGTCTACATTTGTATGGACTTCTTTTGTAGTAACATATATAACATGTGACATAAAAATTTAAATGTTACAGTGAAAATATATACATGAAGAAATCATATTTTGTTTATATCTAACTCTTTTGATATATTAATTTCTAGATATGTAAAGAAAGGGAAAAGATTACCAAGAGCTCCAAATATGTTATGCCGGCTGCATTTGTTTCTTTTAAAACGCGATGGGGGGCTGCGGTTTGTGCACAAACTGAACAATCCAGGAACCCAACGATTTGGTTAACCGAGTGGGCCCCGGAACCCCGTGATGTTTACTGGGATAACCTTGCAATTCCATTTGTTTCACTCTCAATTAGAAGACTTATAATTGCAGTTGCCTTTTTCTTCCTTACATTCTTCTTCATGATCCCAATAGCATTTGTACAGTCACTTGCAAATATTGATGGAATAGTAAAAGCAGCTCCTTTCATGCAAGGAATTATGGAAGTGTAAGTTATCTTTATCTACAAGGGATTTATTCTATGTTGATTTCTTGTGATTTAATCTTTTAAAAATAAATGTACTTTTCATTTTGTAACAACTATAGAGGGTTCTTTTATGTACATTTTGAAAAATGATTATTTGACATTCAAAAATCAGATAATCAACTCTAACAAAGCGTGTAGTATAAAACTATAATTTGTTGGCAAATTCTAATCAATTAAGTAATTAGCTGAATAACAGAAAAAAGACATTTTTTTATGAAAGGAGAAACATTTTGTAACATAGGAGTACAAAGTCTCTTAAATTTGGTTAAATGAAAGGGTAAACAAGTAATTTTATTTTACCCTTATATTATATTTGTTTGTAGTTAGTATGAAACTGATTATTTGACCCCTAAAACATTATGTCTAGTTTGTTTCACCTCTAAACACCTCCTTATGGTTGCCATAAAGTTCAAAAGGTTTTTTAACTTTATGTTTTCTTGCAGGGAATTTGTAAAGTCTTTCATTCAAGGTGTTCTTCCAGGAATTGCTTTGAAGATCTTTCTCATCCTTTTACCTTCAATCTTGATGATGATGTCTAAGTTTGAAGGATTCACCTCCATATCAGCTCTAGAGAGAAGATCTGCAACAAGATATTATATTTTTCAATTTATCAATGTCTTTCTTGGGAGCATAATTACTGGCACTGCATTTCAACAGCTAAATACCTTCATCCACCAGTCTGCCAACACGTAAGATTTTCTAATGAACATAAGGTTTTCCGAATACATGATAATCGTACCCCCCCCCCCTCTCCTGCAAAATTTTTATCATCTATCCAAGTTAATATTTTTGAAAATTTTTAAATATAACTGATGTTTTGATCCGAGTCTACTACAAGATTCTGTTATGATCCCACTTCGTCCGAAAGTAAATTAAGTTGGTGACTTATAAGCTGAGGTGTCCCCTCCCCTTAGCCGGTTTTAATGGGTGAGTTCTACACTTGGGCTTATGGAGTTGTGCGGGCCTAGTATGGGATTCTTCACTCATTTGGTATTTGGCTGATATATTAAAACAGATTCTTAAAACCTCTGTTTAATTCAAAAGGTAGCATTTTCATTGGGTGGTTGAGACATAGAAGACTTGTTTCAAGTTGATATGTGTAGCAACGTTTCTTGTCTTTAGTCAACATGTATAATATTTATTTGCAGGTCAAAAGTCAAGTTAGAATGGATTAATGGAACGCTGTATAACATTCTAAGCATTTAAAAACACGCTCTATGACATTTGAGTATTTGACCTATGCCATTTTTAGGACATAGTATGTATTTGCTGGTCAAAAGGGTATTTAGATTACTTTTTTTATAATTAGTTAATGTAATGATAGATATGATTTTAAACGTATATTATAAAAAATAATAAAATAATTTTTAAATAATTTAGGACATTTTAAGCATTCAAAATTTTAAATACACGTTAGATGACATATGATGCTTTCCATTTTTAGCTAGCTTTGTGAATTTGACCCGATAGCAATAAGATACAACCCGAATTGAGCAATTGATTCATTCAATTGCCATCTCTACCGTGTGTAGATTTAGTTTAAAAACCATCAGCTGCGACTGCACACAATTTAGTTAGACATTACCCAAATCAATGACCACTGACGTTTGTGTATAGCGTATACATTTTATCTATTGGTGCATCTTTGCCTTTATCTTTGCTAAATTACACTGATATGTAAACATCTTTGCCTTTATCTTTAATATGGTACATCTTCTTTTTGCTTAATCCTTGAATTCCTCATATTTTAACAGTATCCCAGTGACAATTGGTGCATCTATACCAATGAAAGCAACCTTCTTTATAACTTATATCATGGTAGATGGATGGGCTGGAGTTGCTGGGGAGATTCTGAGGTTGAAACCGCTAATTTTTTTTCACTTGAAGAATTTTTTCTTAGTGAAAACAGAAAAAGACAGAGAAGAAGCAATGAATCCTGGGAGTTTGTCTTTCAACACGGGTGAACCGCAAATCCAGCTCTATTTCTTACTTGGTCTTGTGTATGCTGTTGTCACCCCAATTCTGCTTCCATTCATAGTCGTGTTCTTTGGCTTCGCTTATGTTGTATACCGTCATCAGGTAACTTGGTTCAACAATTGGTTTTTATATTTAATATTTCATTGTTTTTTTCAAGTGGTGGCAAATGGGCAAGTTGTGTAGTTAGTCTAAGCGGGTAGTCTTTTGATCAAAATGGGTAGTTGACCCGAAACAAAATATCTAGATTTTTTTAATCATATGTAAAATTGTAGTGCATTAAATGTGACTGCATAAATATATTATCATGATAATAATCTTTTTATTTCGAGTAAAGCGATTTAGAATGCATTAAAAAAATACACTTGGGGTAACTGATTTGACCCATTAGAAATAGAAGATTGTAGTACATTAAATGTGACTGCATAAATATATTATCATGATAATAATCTTTTTATTTCGAGTAAAGCGATTAAGAATGCATTAAAAAAATACACTTGGGGTGACTCATTTGAGCTATTAGAAATAGAAGATGACCCAAGTAAATGGGTCGAAAATGCCACCTCTATTAACATGTCATTTCTTCATTCAGGAGGTGGCAAAATGGGTGGGCTTGGGTAGCGGCTTGGCTCAAAAACAGGCTTGGTTAACTTAAATAGTATATTATCATGATAACAATTTAGTTTTTTTTTTTTTTTTTTTTTTTTGAAATAGAATGATTTAGTTATAGGTTGTATTCATCAAATAAACCTTGGCCGACTATTGATCCGTTCGACTCATCTGACCCATTAGAGATAAACCAAAACTGTTCTCACATCAACTGTTGTTTTTTTCTTTTTTCCATGTAGATTATAAATGTGTATAATCAGCAATACGAGAGTGCAGGAGCTTTCTGGCCAGATGTTCACGGGCGAATTATAACTGCACTGATTGTTTCACAGTTGCTTTTAATGGGTCTGCTTAGTACAAAAGAAGCTGCTCAATCAACTCCATTGCTAATTATACTCCCCGTGCTGACTGTATGGTTTCATAGATTCTGCAAGGGCCGATATGAACCAGCTTTTGTTAGGTACCCTTTACAGGTGAGTTGATTTATCATTTCATATAATTGTTCATATGAATGGGGGGTTGATTTGGGTTGTCTTTAATCTCAAACATGTCAAATGAATTTAAGAATCAGCTTAGAAGAGCAAGCCTTTAAATTGGTTGGGAATTGAGCAAAGTTTATTATTGTTACAATTTGTTTTTGGAGGCCATCTTTGAAACATTTTAAGGCTGAGATTATTATTGTAATAATTTGTTTTTGGAGGCCATCGTTTTAACGCGAACCTCTTTTGGCCTATTACCCAAATGCCCAACCGACCCACATAGTTCTTAGAACATTATAACTATTTAGTTCTTTTAATTCCTTTTCTTGAAGTCTTGACATTGTAACTCTTATTCTAGTATGAAAATTTGCATCTTGTTAGTTTTTATTGAAATCTTGATGTTGAAAAAGTCAGCATAGTCAAGTAGGCTAACCCGACCCGACCATTTCCAAATCTTTTTTATTACTCCATTATGGAACATTGTTGAAACCCAATGCTTTATAGATCTTGTATTGACAATATCATAAAAATTATGGGACAACTTCAATAAACCGTTGTTAACGTTTATGACTTCATTAGTTCATTATGTTTTTTTTACCTATTTACAGGAGGCTATGATGAAAGACACACTAGAACGCGCAAGAGAGCCATGTCTAAATGTCAAGAACTATCTAGAAAATGCATATGTGCACCCTGTCTTCCATAATGAAGACAAATGGGATATGAGTGATGATGGGGTAAGTGATGATGAATGGACTAAAGAACCAGCTTTGGTCGCAACAAAACGCTCATCAAGAACAAACACACCGGCTCGAAGTCAACGGAGTGATTCAACACGAACATTGTTGTGTGTTGCAGAGGAAAGATCTTGCCCTTGAGAGTTGAGATGGACATGGCAAACCAACCCCTTTTGTTAGTGAAGGATTGAAATGAGGCCTTTGTGTATATAGTTGTTGATTATTTTGGCTGATCAAAAGTTGGAAGTCCGTTTTTGGTATGAGGTAGCTTAGGCTATTTGTTCTTTATGGAAAACAATATTGTTCCAATGTGGGTTAATAATACATTTTCTTTTTCAAATTAAAAGATGGAGATCTAAATTGAATAGCCTTGGCATGGTCACGCGATCCTATTTTTTAATAGTTTCTTTATTAGTTTTGAAAGAGTTGCTACGTATATATGTAAAGAAATAAAAAGAACTGGATATGAGCACAAAATTATTTGGCTGCACGTTATGCCTAACCCGATTCCATCGGGTAGGCTCGAGTAAGAAAAGGTACACCCTCATAACCAATCACACTTCAACACATATTTTTTTAATTTAATATATTAATAAAAAAATGGGGATAGTTTTAAGGTAAGGTATAACTTGATATTGGGTAAAGGAGAAAGGGAATGATATGGCGCTGATGTGGTTGCAGGTAAGTCTTACCTGCAGGTAAGGTATAACGCGTAGCCTTAAACAATATTAATAAGTAATAGTTATAAATATACCATTACTTTAAAATTATTTAAGTATTAAACCTGCATCTCTAAAATAATATTACTACATGATCCCATCTTAATAGTCTTTATTCATAGATAAAGAAACTACTATTTGAAAGATCAACTTATGATCATAAAAAAGAATCAAAAAGCAAGATATTAGCATAGAATTATCACACAGTGATAGTTATAAATATACCATTACTTAAATTTACATTAACTTTTCCTATAATAATTTTATTGATTCATTTTTTATTGTACATTATTATGTTTTTATTTATCATTGTTATTAGGGTTATTTACTTCAAAATGTATTGAACGTTACACATATTTTTATATGTATTCACTTTTTAAACTTATTGTTTAACTTATCAAACTTTCTAAAGAAAAAATTGTTATAGTGTGTACCGAGCTTGCTATTGCAGGTCACCAACTAACGTGGGGTAGACGTGATCGTAGCACACCACATTAGATAAATATCGAATCATCAACAACATCACCAGTCGATTTCACAAATCTGCAAATTAAAAAGTGGAAGTAATTTAATTTCAATTGATTTAGTTAGGGTTTCTTTAAATGAAAAATGTGTTTTAAATATTTTCTCTAGAACACACACGAATATTACTCATAATTGATTGGTGGGGTATTAAAATCTTTAAAATCGATTTAACCGGAGAAAACACAAATCTATAGGGTGTTTAAATCTTCATTTTCATCTCATTATATTATACTATATATCAATTCACATGCTAAATCATCAATTTATCATAAGAAATTGAAGGGTAATTTGGTAATTTGCTTTAATATCATGAGAATTTGATCATGTAATAATATTTTGCCAAGTGGGTGGGTAACTTTTATATGTTTGTGGCACCTCTTTCTTTTCTCTCTAGATATGAGGTGAGGTGAAGAGGTGTCATGTTTTTAGTGCTTATTTAGACATTTGATTGTATTCATTACATTATTAGTAGTTTTTATTTATGTAGTAAATAGGATAAACGAGGCAAGTGGTTTTCTTTTTCTTTTTGACATTAAGAATTTCTTGTTTTTTTAGATGGATTATATTTTTAAGAACTTACTATCTTTTTTAGTTATATTATTTAATCAAAATAATCATTACGCATTTGCTAAGCTTAGTTTTTCATTCTAAACAAAGATACATTTGAATAAACAAGAATAATAACCAAAACCCTTAAAGCTATGGATAAAATAAAAAAACTGTGATTTTAGTTTATAAAAATGGTAACTTTGTTTCACATATAAAAAATTGAAAGCCAGTCAAAGAATAAGTATGAAAATTATAAAAGGTTGATTATGAAAACATGAGTTGTGATTGTTATACTAAAAAATTA
Organism: Pulicaria dysenterica; assembly: GCA_947179395.2. Taxonomy (NCBI): domain Eukaryota; kingdom Viridiplantae; phylum Streptophyta; class Magnoliopsida; order Asterales; family Asteraceae; genus Pulicaria; species Pulicaria dysenterica. Next base: position 6,391,210 of record OX359291.1, on the reverse strand, counting down.
GTGAAAGAGAACACGAAGAATCGGTATTAAAGTTGGTTATGGTTAAAACATATTTTTTATTAAAAACATCATGTAAGAAATTAATGTACTAATATTTGTTTCCCTATGCAACGCACGGGCTATTAAATATTTGTTCCAATCAATTTGATGTGAGTTTCAAATAAGGGTTTTCTTTAAATAGACAGATTGCACATAAAATTATGTACGAATCAAAATACTCAAAAATCATATTTTTGTCTCCATTTGTAACACCGTACTTTTAAATTAACTTTAATACGCGTGCGGAAGCTAATTACATATACTTACGTTAAGAACTAAAGATATATACAATATTTGTCATATTTTAAGTTTACAAAACTCCACTACGGTGTTAATTACAAAACATGCTCTATACAAAAATTTGGACATCAGAGTAGTGGTCCGTCCATATTCCCAGTCTTATATCTCCAGAAACTCACCACGGAGTATCTGCAAAACAAAACTAGTGAGGAATTAGCACAAAGCTAAGTGAGGAAATAAATATCTAAGCACATACAAGACAAACAGCCCAAACAACACAAAGCTCGTCAACCAAGGAGAACCGGCGGTGTTGCAACCACCTACAACCAAGGTCGGCCAAAACCAAGGTTTACCGATAGCCCTGCTAATCCTGGATAACAGTACAGGCACCCTTGAGTGCAACAAACGCCCCTCAAGATCAAATACTGTTAATCCCTAAGCACAGGCCCAGCCGCCCAGCTAAAACTGATCTCCCACCAAACATGTATACAGTTTATCAAGAGCATAGTTAAAATCAGGATATCATATCCTGCATATCCGAAGATATAGATCCACTCACCAAAGTCTTCAAGACTCAGGTTACTCAGCAATCTAATCTACTGAGTCTTGTCTCCTCCTGAGAATACAACCACCAGTCAGTATTTGCTTGACCAATCCATAATAAGCACAATACAACATATGTACAAATAATCATCACGTACATATACTTATACATCACATGTACCAATAATCTACAAGTACATAAACCACAAGTATACTTAAGTAAATATACCATTCCTTTCACAGTTACCACATCATCATGTATATTGTGGATATCTTCTAACTCCTTAGCTTAGGCATGACATATTGTTCATCCATATGTTAAGGCCACACTTGATGTAATATCCAATTCAATTCATCAATATCATCAAGGAGTTCTTTAGTTTCATCTTTATTCGGATTCATCGTCAAAATCCTTAATTCCAAGCATAGGCATAAACTAAATTCCAAACATTATCCAATTACGATTAAATATGCATTCCGATCGAACCTTAGTTTAATTCCGAGTAAAGACTATTTCTGATCAATCATTATTTCGAGCAAAGGACATAACTCCGATTATAAGTCCAATTCTGATCAGAATAGGATTCCGAGCAAAGGCATTTATTTAATTCCGAGTAAAGGCAAGTAGTCAATTCCGATCATATAAATTCCGATCATAATAGTTAGGGCAACAGTTCATTTAATCGGATTATGTCCCAATTCCAATCATATCGATCGGAATCCTCTAATTCCGAGTGCTTCAAACCTCAATTCCGATTACTTCATAACTCAGAATTCCGATCCATTCATATTTTTCGAATAGTTTATACTAACTTAAATTCTGATATGTTTCTAAGCATGCAATGTAATTTCTTTATCCAGAATACGTTCTAAGCATATAAGGATCATAATTTAACATAGATTACTAACATGCAAACATCCTAAATCGAGAATCATTATATTAAGCAACAATCGGAATCTCATATATATATATATATATATATATATATATATATATATATATATATATATATAAATTGTAACACTGTACTTTTTAATCATATAATTAAATCGCACGCGGAAGCTATTTACATATAATTATCTTAATTACATAATAGATACAAAAAGATTTAACTTGTTTGATGTACAAAGACCTTTACAGTGTTAATACAAAAACAGGCTCTAACAAAATATCTAGCATCAGAGAATTGGTCCGTCCATATTCCCAGCCCAAAAGCATCAAGCTCACCAAAGAGTATCTGCAAAACAATCTAGTGGGGAATTAGCACAAAGCTAAGTGAGGGAACAAATATCTAAACATACACAAGGCAAATATGCCTAAACCCAAATAGCTCATGAATCCCAGGAGAACCGGCGATGTTGCAAGCACCTACAACCAAGGTCGGCCAAAACCAAGGTTTACCGATAGCCTTGCTAAAATGGACCACAGTATCAGCCCCCTTGAGTACCACAATGGTACATCAAGATCAGATACTGTAAATCCCCCAAGCAACAGGCCCAACATCACACTGACCTCCAAATTAACATGTATATACAATCCAAACAAGAGCATTCCAAATAGGATATCATATCCTGTATATCCGAAGATATAAATCCACTCACCACATTCTGCACTGTCGAATCCCACTCAGTTGACTATATTCACTGAGTCTTATCAGTTTCTGAGATTAAAGTAACCCAAGTCAGTATTCAATTCATAACACTGATCCAATAATAAATATAATATTTATTCATGTTCTCATGTATATACACTTATACATATATATTCATCATACATAAACCCCAAACAGATATACAATTCATGTTTATCTTCAAATCATCAATTCCGACTAAGTTTAAATCCGATTATAGTCGGATTCCGAGTAAATACCCAATTCCGATAGAATCATAATCCAAATCCGAGCAAAGTCATAATCCGAGTAAAAGTCCAATTCCGAGAGAATAGGATTCCGTGTAAAGGTACAATCCCGAGTAAATAGGATTCCGAGTAAAGTGTTAAGGCATTCCACAGATTTTAGTCGGATTCCGAGTAAAAGTACAATTCCGAGTAAATAGTTAAGGCCTCACTGATAATTTAGTCAGATTCCGACACAATCAAAATCCGATAGAAGAGTTGCAAGTGTTTAGTCGGATTTCATCAATTCCGAGTAAAATTCTACCGGATTCCGACTCATTCATACCTCAATTCCGACAGATTCAAGTGTTCATCCCCATCTTTGATTTCTAACTTAAATCACTACTGATTTTAAGCATGCAAGTTATATTTGTTTCCAGTAATCATTCTAAACATATAAATAACATGTATAGATCATAAATTTTATCATGCATTCATCCTAATTCATCAAATCATCAAGAAACAATCGGAATTCATATATATAAGCAAAACCGAATACAAACAATAATTAACAATTACATTTCAGTAATCTAACCTTGATAGTGATTCTCAGTTATCAATTTAAGCATGCAAGATTGAAAACCAAATGTTGAATTCTTTCTTTTTTTCTCTTTTTCTCCTTCTCGGCCGAGAACAACAAAACACACACCCACACTTTGTATAACCTTACAAGTAAGGTGGTATGGAGAAGGAGTGGGTGGTTATACCCCCCCTAACCGGCCACACCCCCTCTCATCAACTCAATATAAATAATTATTTACTATAAATAATAAAACAACATAATATCACCAATTATCAATTACTACATATTACAAATAATTCACATAATCAAATTAAATCCCAAACTTAATTTAATTAATTACCTTAATTAATCTAGGCCGGTAAAGAGGGTGTTACACACACACACACACACACACACACACATATATATATATATATATATATATATATATCTAAAACCAAATTTAAACATCAATTAATCCATTATAAACCAGTGTTCTAACCTCAATAATTCCAATGAAGTAAAGTTCTAAACCACATTTTCGAATTAGCAAGATGAATATAATTTCCTTTGTTCTTCTTCTCTTCCGGCCGAACTCCAAAACACACACACAATAAACTTTCTATTCTTTCTAATTGCATGCAATGAAGGGTGATGGTGGGGATATGGTGACTATGTGTCACCAATTTGGACACCTCAATGTCCACTAATCCTATTTTAACAATTTCTAATTATTTGAATTACCCATTTAAATAAGCACAATAAATAATCTAATAATAATAATAAATATAACATAATTAATCACATATCATCACAATTTAATCATCAAATTATAAATAACACCTAATCATAATTAAATCCACATAATCAAATTTATCTCAAGGTTAATTAATTTAATTACCTTAATTATTCTAGGCCGGTAAGGAGGGTGTTACAAATCTACCCCCCTTAAGAAGATTCCGTCCTCAGAATCTTATCATGTTTAACAAAGGTAAATATCATCTAAGTCTATATGCACTCCAATCACTAAATCAATAACAGACACTACTCTAACATAGATTATTTCTACTTCTAAAGAAAGAAACAATCACAATAGCAGGCATTTGCATCTTATCACATAATATCACAGATATATAAATTCTATTTACACTAAGCTCATATAACAAACAAACAAACACAGAGTTTATCAGAAACACACCTGTTGTAACACCGTATTTTCTAAAACACAACTTTATAATACGCGCGGAAGCTAATAACATAATTACATATATATAATATGGTAAATACAATTTTTCTGGTTAACTTTACAAAACTACAACAGTGTTACTACAAAATCAGGCTCTTTACAATTACAAAATAGATATCAGAGTTAGATCAGTCCATAATTCCAGTTTCACCTCTATCTTCAACCAACCAGGAATATCCTGTAAAAGAGTTCAACAGTGGGGGATTAGCACAAAGCTAAGTGAGAGAACAGATATCAAAAACATACAAGGCATCAAGCCCAAACCAACAATGCTCAAACAACAAGAGAACCGGCGGTCTTGCAGGACCTTCAACCAAATGCCGGCCAAAGCATAGGTTTACCGATAGCCTAGTTACAACAGACAACAATACTAGCAACTCTTGATTACAACAAATGCTATCAAGACGAATGCTAGTACTGTATATCCCTAAACCAAGGCCCAGCTGAAAAACAACCGCCAAGCTGATCTCCCAAACAACATGTATATATACAGTTAACAAGAGAATACTTCTCAAGGAGCAACAATCAGGTGATATATCTTATACATCCAAGATATATATCCACTCACCGATATCTTCAAAAGTTCAGGTAACTCAGTCTCTACTTATCTACTGAGTTTTGTCTCCACGTGAACAAACAACTAATAATCAGTATTTGCTTAATCAACACACAATAAGCACAATACTTAACATGTACATAAATCAACAAGTACATACATCCACATATCACATGTACCAATAATCTACAAGTACAGATCAACTAATGTATATTCAAACAATATACTATAATTCACTATTACTCTTTACTTACTGTAATCTTGTGAATTCATTCAACTCCCTAACTTAGGTAATTCGAACATTCCTTTCGTAAGCCAAGGCAAATACTTGAGGTATAAACTCATGCTCATATTCAAATCATCAAATCCGATCAATAGTCTATTTCAACACAACCAATTGAATTCCGAGTAACATCAAATCCTAGTGAATAGGCGGAATCCGAGTAATCAGGCGGAATCCGGATAAATGGTCACAATCCGAGTACAAGGCGGAATCCGAGTAAACAGGCGGAATCCGGGTAAACTTCACAATCCGTTTAAAGCATCAAATCCGATCAACATGAAATCCGAGAAAATAATCGGAATCCGAATAAATGGGAAATCCGATTACAAGCTAAGGCAAACAGTCAGATTCTATCGGATTCCTATCAATTCTGATAACTTTAATCGGATTTCAACAATCCGAGTCATTCAAACTCCAAATCCGACTGATTCATAACTTCATCTCATTCTTGATTTCTAACTTAAATCACTACTGATTTTAAGCATGCAAGTTATATATGTTTCCAGAAATCATTCTAAACATATAATGAACATAATTTATCATAAAAATCTAACATACATTCATCCTAAGATCATCAAATTATCAAACAAGCTTCAATCGGAATTCATAGTTATAAATACACAAATCTATAAAACCGAGATTAAACTACAACCAATATAATAACATAGAATTTCTAACCTCTTGATGATTCAAAATACTTCAATATGATGGTATAGAACAATGTATTCGATTTCTACTTCTTCTTCTTCTTTCTTTTCTTGCTCTCGGCCGAAACACACAAAAACACACACACAACTCACTCTCCTTTGTCTAGTATAACAAGTAACCAAAAGGCATGGGGTGGTTTGACCAACCACCACCCCATCGTACTCTCATCATCATCACACACACACACACATATATATATATATATATATATATTAAATCTATTTAAATAATATATATATATAAGATAATATATATACAACAAATAAAACAATTAATCCACATAACACTTAAATTTCCAGATTAATTAATTAATTACCTCAATTAATCTAGGCCGGTAAAGAGGGTGTTACACCTGTGGCCATATTCTCATCCTCTGTGCCCTCGTTTACTATCATATTATATGCCCTTCCTTCAACAGAAGGCGGATTCTTTCTCTTCTGACATGTAGAAGACGATCCCCCGACATTAACTACCCCTTGTCCTGTCCCTGCTGATCTCGGCTTAGTACAAACTCCAGCTCGATGTCCTTCTTAATGACAATTCCAACAGACATTTGTTCTAAATCTACAGTCATAAAGTTCATGACCCAATTCACCACAACGCAAATACCGACGAGTCTGCGGTGTGCACTGACCATTATGACGCGATCTGCAAGTTATACACCATTGATTTCTTTGTACATATTCTGAACTCTCAAATTTTTGATCCTCGTGATTCTGATTATTCTGTATTTTTCTTTTATTCTGATTACCACTATGACTTCCACCAGACCTGTGAGTTAATCCCTTATCACGGTTCATCTTTTCCTTTACTTTTACATCTCCTTCGGCAGCTCTAGCTACAGTAAATGCTTGGACTAACGATGTTGCCATACGGGTGTTACCTCGATGCTCAGGCAATAAAGCGTGAACAAAGTGATCAATCTGAGATGGCTCATCCGGTACCCACTGTTTGGAAAATCTTAATTTCTCATTAAACTTTGTAATCAGTTCATCAACTGACATCATATCATCCTGTGCCAAATCCATGAATTCTCGTTTCACCTTTGCTAGATCATAAGTGTTGCAAAAGTGTTCGCAGAATTTGCTCTGAAATTCTATCTAGCATGGGCCCGCCTAGGTATCCTCATTTTGTCACTTTCATCATCCTCGCATGTGCTTTGTTTAGCGACAAACACTTTGCCCCATACAATGTAACTCCCGACATATAATACCCTCATTCAATAGTTGCCCGACATATAAGATTTCCTCAATATGTGATAAGCATACTTCCTTCTCCCATGAAAATTTTGTTATCTATAATCTAGGTTCATTAGGAAAGTCGGATGTAAAAGTTTAAAAATATTTTAAATACTAAAGTTTTAACTTGTATTTAACTTGATACACACAGGTCTAAATGTTTCTCCATCTTAAACTTATTTGAGATAATATGAAATAAAGAATCTCATATATCCTATATATAGTCAACATGTTTTTATGTGTCAACATAATAGACAGGTTTCAAACTTATATTAATAAAAACTAACAAGATAGTTTCTTTTAAACTTGAACCTTAATATGTCATGAAAGTTAACCCGAAAGTGGGGCATATGTATAGTTCGGATTTGTTAGGTTAATCAGTTTAAGTATTTTAACCTGTAATTAAACTTGACCCTATTATGTTAGTTCAATTCGGGTTCTAAGGTTAATCGGATTCAGAGGTTATGACACCCTATATATGAAGATGCCTTTAAAAGAATAAAGAATTTAGGTGTTCCTCCGAAACTCTCCAGACCGCATTTTGTTTTGACTTGATCCTCCCTAGTGCGGCCACGAGTTCAAAAAGGAGTGTTCAAAGGACCGACCTTCACAATTTGACGCACCTATTTTCACATGTTCGTCCCATTATCGATTTTCCCTCTCAATTTTTAATTGTCAAAAGTTCAATATTCCCACTAGAATTTCACAAGTTCGATGTCCCATCTCGTCCCAGTAGCAAAAGATGCACATGTTCGATTTTTAACGGATCCATTTTCATGTATACGGAAAACCTGTTATTCAAATATCCGGATCAGATTTTAACATGTTTGGAGGGGATGATTTGACATCAGTTCTAACTAGTTTTGGTTTGAAAAAACCAGTTCGGAAATATTTGGTGTTCGATCACTCTCACGACTTTAAGGATCCTCCCAATGGAAGATTGAACCGTGTTAGAGTCCTTACATCCTCAAAAAAATCTATATATGTTTATGGTTTCAAAAAACGTCAATCCCCCCCAACGGCTATATGAACGGCTACGTTGTTATACCCCAGACATTGATTTTCTTGGATTTTATCCACTTTCACCAGTTTTTTATCCGGTAAAAAAACCGATCGCCGCATATAATCCCAAATTGGTTTGCCTATCTGGTTAGATAAAGTCTCATCCGGTTAAAAAAATCAATTCATCCAAACCCGGTTTTGGATAGTTTTGCGCAAATTTCGATATTCGGATTTTCTGTGCACCTCTATATGTAACATATTAGTAGGTTCGATTTTGAATTGTAGTTTATATTTGATTGTTAATATTGTTTCAGAAAATGTGTTCGGGTTTTTCTATTTAGCTATACAGTTTCAAATATAAATAAATGACTAACATCTATTAGTTATATTAGACAATTGTAACCATTGATTTAGATAAAAAAAGTTAAGTTACCGAATATTGGCCATTCATTTGGTTAAAAATTAAAAAAATATTAACGTTTTGGTCAAAAACTTGATTTAATTTGAACTTTAATTTCAATCGAAATCATTATAGAAAATTTCATATATGTTCTTATTAAGTTTTAAAATATCATATTTGCCTACTATAATTTACAAATATCATAAGTACCCTATATAAGTTTCAAAATATTATATTTAACTTGTGTAACATCCGTGTTTCGAGCCTGGTTGTTTTGTTTGTCGGTGGTAAGCTATTTATTATTGTTTGTATTTGTTATTATTGATGATTATTAGATATAATAATTGAGTTGTATGTTATATGTGGAAATATATAAGTTTTTTATCTTATATGTTTATTAGATAGTCAGATTCATTTTTTAATGAGGGTCACAAATAATACCTTGTTAGTTGATAGTTAATTATGTAAGATCGTTTAATTGATTAATTGTAGTCCTGAAAGCAGTATAGTACTATAGTGCACTATTGTTTGTAATTATCTAAACACACAGCCAACTCAAGCCTCATATGCTTCACTGTGAAGTACTCTTTCTCATTTGTATGTGTGTGTATGTATTCTTACTTTGAAGAAATCTCAGGAAGTTCATGTTCAAGCTTTGTTTTTTGATTATTTGTGTGTCTTTCCATTGAAATCAAAGGTTATAGGTGTTTCTATCATGATTATTGAAGCTTTGATATGTATTGTTGGATTTATAATGATGAAGTTTATGAACACCATTAATGGAGGAAATATGAAAAACTTGAAATTTGGGTTTTGAAATATGTTGATGATTAATAGGTTGTAAGGTGTTCTTGATGTTGTGTTTATGTTATTTGATGTTTGTAATTGTTTTAGAAGTACTTCTAGTCGTTTTTCAGATTCAAAGTTGGTGTTTTGGGGTTGTGTTCTTCGACTGAAACTAAAAGTAGGAAGAATATGAAGGTTTCGATGAAGGTGGGTGGGTGGTGAGACTGGTACCTCAAGTCGTACGACTTGGGGTTGCGACTTGTCCCATCCGACTTTCTTTTCCATACGACTTTCATGCATCCTCCGAATTTGCCCCATGTGACTTTGCGTCTCATCCGAATTGTAGTCGTTATGTGCGCAACTTAGACATGCCTTGTGCGACTTGGAGAGGCGGAGTGCGACTTTGTTCCAATCCGACTTGTAGTGGCATGCGACTTGTGACATTGTCCAACTTGATCCCCCATTCGACTTCCACTCCATGCGACTTGGAAGGTGATGGTGTCCGATTTTGCTTCTTATCCGACTTATGTGTGCCCTGTTACGCCTCGACACGACGCGTCGGTGTTCTGGACGCGACGCATCTAAGTGTTTTTAGTGTTAGAGTTTGTTTGATGGTTAATCGCATTGCATGTTGAATATGTCTTTCATATGTGGTTTAACTCAAGAGTTGTATTGCTTTTAACTTTTATGGTTGCAAGGATTTGTTGTGATTGATGCTTTGATAGACTGTTATTCTAACGAAGATTGATTAACTAATTATGTGTTAATCAATCGTTGAGTCATTGATATGTGCACATGGTGTGAGATAGAGGTCAACTATCGTGGCTTTGGGCTGGGCATGTTTGATATTGGTTGAACAATTCTAGATCTTCTGATGCATTCATTGCAACGGAAGGGTTTTAGTTGTGTCAAGTAGTAAAAAATTATCGGTTAACCTTTGTTTTGAGCCGCATTAGTTGTAAGTTTTGCGCCGAACCACTGGTCCTCTGGATATTTGTGATTACATGGTTCTGTTGTAATTGTTGTTGTAACATCCTCAATTCGGGCCTACTCGTATCGTGAGTATTTCAAATAATTGTCTATGTGTTTATTTTAAAAGTATGCGTTTATGGTATCTTGGATTCGTTTTTAAATGAGGATTCCAAATATTACTTTATTAGTAATTTATCATTCGAGATTGGTCGGTTATGTGACAAACTGTATATTCGAACGTAACGTTTTAAATACAGAAATACGTATGTGAGTAGTAAGGGCCGAAAATGGGACTTTAAGTATGCTTTAATGCCTAAGTTTTGTACTATCATGTGTGTGTTTCTAAGGTGTGTTTTTTAGAGAGAAAACTCAAGAGCTTGCAAACTTGAATCCTTCCATCTTTGATTCTAAGTGTTGTTAAATTCTAATCAAGGTAGAAATATGTTCATGGTTACTAAATAACATGATTATAAGATGTTACCATGCTTGCTTTTATGGAGTTACCATGGATGAAGTTTTTGTTTGAACTTGAAAGTGGGTTTTATGTATTTAAGGATTTTAAAGTGTTATTAAGTATTCATGAAGAATAGAAACATGATTTATGATGATTCATGAGTTTATGAATTAAAATCATGATTTAAAGTATGTTAATTAAAATTATGAAATTGGAATTGAGGTGTTTGTTCATCATGTTCTTGAGTTTTGAATTATATGGAATTAAGAAGGTTTGAAGAAGATGACAATGGAGATTAAAGATTTAATTTAATAAGATTAAATATTAAAGTGATGATAAGTTATGTGAAAAAGATCAAATTCTATCTTTTTTTTACTTAAGTGACATGTATGCTTAGGTTGAATACAAATATGGATATTTAATAAAAAAAAGGGGCTAAGGTCGATGGGTGTTTTATTATATGTGTGTTTTGGAAATTGATTTTGAGTATGTGAACGTGTATTATAGACCTTGTTTTCTATATATCTTGTTCTTATAGATCTTGTTGGATAGACTTTGTTTTCTATAGATCTTGTTTTTATAGATTTTGTTGGATAGACCTTGTTTTCTATAGATCTTGTTGGATAGAACTTGTTTACTATAGATCTTGTTCCTATAGATTTTGTTGGATAGACATTGTTTTCTATATATCTTGTTGGATAGACCTTGTTTTCTATAGATATTGTTCCTATAGATCTTGTTGAATAGACCTTGTTTGCTATAGATCTTGTTGGATAGACCTTGTTTCCTATAGATCTTGAATTTTAATTGTGTAAGTGTTGGATAGATCTTGCGAGTTAATATATATATATATATGGATCGACCGTGTGTGTATTGTTTATATATATATATATATCTATATATATATATATATATTCAAGTTCGATGAGACCTAATTGTTTAGTTAAGTTTAAGATTGATTATGTGACTATAAATGAGATCGATAGTAAGCTTGTATACGTGTAGGTATGCGATCGATGGTAATTTTATGTACTTGTGTACATAAGTTTGATATTGAATACATACTCGATTGTGTTATTATAATTTGTTCGTATTCTATGAGATGTTTAACGGTTATAAGTATTTATAACGCGATGATGATGATTATTGATATAAATATATTTAAGAATATATTTATGAACGGAAAACTGATTTGTGTATTATCGTGTTCTCAGAAATAACAAAGGCTCAGTTATTAGACAACTGAGTGGAACGAAGTTTGAGGCTGAGGTGAGTGGACTTTGACTCACTGGTGGTTGTTAGTTGTAACTGTTTTGGTTACTTGAATTTGTGTACGATTGAGCATGCGATAGACTGTTTTGTTTGATGTGATTGTTTGACCGATTGTTAGATTGGATGATTGATGATGGATAAAGTGATTGATTGGCAATATCAATGTATGAACTTGTGAGCCAGATGGTTGTGCAAAGGTCAGCTAAACGAGAATTGGGCCGGGCTAGATGCTTCTAGATGACGGTTATAGATCATCTGTTGCATTCGTTGTAATAGAGGGGATTTAACTGTTTTAGTTGGCAGAAGGCTATCGGTAGATCATTTATTAGCCGGCATTGGTCGTAGGTTCGATTATCGATAAGAACTGCCGGTCCTTTGTGGGTTCCGATGTTACCCGATTGTGAGGCATTTGTGATGGTTGGTTCTTGTGAACATCGTGGTTCGGCTAATTGTTGCTTGTGGCTTGATTTTTATTCACTTAGCTTTGTGCTAATTCCCCACCCTAACTCTTTGTTGCAGGTTTTTGAGAGCATGGTAGATTGCTATTGTTGTTGTACATGGGAAGTTTGACCGTTGTTCTGATATTATCTTTTGAGAAACGATGAGCCATATTTGTGAAATATTTTGTAATACGAAACGAGATACTGTATTTCTGTACAGTGTGGGTTTTAAGTTGTGGTGTTGCTTCCTTTATGATTTTATGATGCAATACTTTTGCCGCAGTTTAAAAAATGGCTTGTGTTTTACGGTATTACAGTTGTGGTTATTGTTGATTGTTGTTTGTTGTTTTAACTTTCATTCACTTAGCTTTGGCTAATTCCACACCTTTAACTCCATTTTGAAGGTTTTGGTAAGCGCATCTGTTTAGCTAGGCGTTGGTATGTTGTTGGGGATATTTGGCCGCCACTCTGATATATTATTGAATAATGAGCCACTTTTGTAATCTCAATAGCACTAAAAGACATCCCGTGATTATGTAATAGTATGGATTTGATTTTATGGTTGTGAATATAAATATGTTATTTTAGTTGTAACGCTTCCGCCTTGTTTTAAAAAAATGGCTTGAGATTTGCAGTGTTACAACTTGAAAGACCTGATTTTTTTAAACAAAGGGGTTTATTATGTAAAACTTAATCACAAAGTTAAACTATTAACTTGTATTTACAAAACACAAGTGGTTGCGATATTGACGTTTTACAAAGGACAATACTAAGAGTTTTATAATTAAAACGTGTTGCACGCGGAAGCTGAATTGTCAATCTTTCGTTGGAATATTTCCTTTATTAACTTCTGCAAAATAAATAACACACTAATATGTGGTCCCCAACCACTAGTAGTCTCCGACTACTAGAAATCACATCAACTTTTGAGATCACATCGATCTCTAATGCTACATCATCATCTTACTAGTCTTAATGATTAGTCACAATTGCCACTCAGGCTTCATCACATCATCATCATCAACATACAACAGATAGTTCACATATGCACATACATTTTATTAAACAGTAGAGATCAAGTAGCTCACATTTTAATATTTGAATTCAAGTAGTAACTCCAACGTGATTGATATCACACTATTCATCGGTCCCTACAATTAGTTTTGTAAAATTTAGAATTTTAAACACATAATATGTCTTCTGTGAATAATGCCTACACGACCACATACACGGGTGTGACAACCGTCACCAATCATAAAAAGGTTAGTCCCATATACTTTAAGTTTAAAATTCAATAAGTCCTCGATGATTTAGAAATACCTTTCGTAGCGTAAGTATATAAATAAAAGTCCTAGTTCTTGTAAAAAAAAATATATTTACGTCTTACCTAAAAATCTTATTACATGTTTAAATGTCCATTATAATTTTAAATAAGTAGCAAGTACATTTTATGTACACTTTTAATAAAATGTAATGTAATAATAAACATATTAAAGATGTTTATCTTACATTATATTTATAATAATAGTAATAATAATAATAATAATATTAATAATAATAATAATAAATAAAATATTATTATAACCAAAGTCAACCATCATCATTTTACCAACTTACACACTCAACCACCACCATCATCAACCTCACCACCCTCACCACCCTACCCCCCCCCCCCCCCATCTCGGCCGAACCCCCCCCCCCCCCCCCTTCTCTTCTCTTTTGCCTATAAATACCAACCCAACTATCTCATTTCAACATCCCTTTCTCATTCAAACTCTCTTACACTCTCACTCTCTCAAATTCTCTCTTCAAACTCTCAAGAATATCAATAGGAAGAAGCAACAATTTTTCAAGTAAAGTACTCTCTTGAAGGTATAATCACCCACTCTTAATACTAGTTCTTGTACATTTGTATTCCCTTGGAAAAATCCACCATATTCATCATCTTCTTCTCTTATCCTCTTCTTGAATACAAGAAGATCAACTTATAAACACATGCATGCAATCCGTTAAAGGACTTTGTACTACCATTTGAAGTATGGATTAAATCCTACCAAATGTTGTAAGGCTATAAGCATGCATGTGGTTCATCTCATTCTTCTTATTGAAAAAGATTGGTGAAAATGGTGGGTAATAATCAAGGATTGCAAATTTACAAAGACTTACAATGTTTAACCTTGCATGCAAGTATCTACTTACGATAAGTATAAAAGTTCTTAATAATTTCAAAAATCATGTATAAAAAAAACTATAAAATATGCTATTATGTAGTAATATATAAACAAAAGATATACTATTATTATATATATTTATGCATTCTTATTAAAGAAGATAACTCTATAATGTATTCATACATTATCAAAGTTAGTCATAAATACATATAATAATGTTGTGTGTCCTTATTTTCTTTAAAAACTACTATATATATATATATATATATATATATATATATATATATATATATATATATATATATATTTCATTAATGTACATATAATTAAATCGTAAGACAAGTTTTACATAAATGATATATATACATATATGAGTGTTGCATGTTTTCAAAAAACTTAACTATATATTGATATATATATATTTTCGCATATATAATATCTATATGTATAAGATAAATATAAATAGAGTTAATGATCACAACTACAAGTGAGAATTATCTAGACTTTAAAATACTTCAAATATTAACATAATACCTTTATAAAGAGTTGTACTCTAATAAGGACCTTACGGTGGACATTTAACATAATAGGATAAAGGTGTTGACGAATTTAAGGAACTAGTAGGACTTCCTATTACTTACCAAGCTTCACGAAAGGTGAGTGTTCACAACCCCTTTTTAAATATGTTTACTCAAATATTTGGGGTGAAAGCATGATTACATAAATGTTTTATTTATTGCCATCATAAATATTTTAAATTACGCATGTATGGTAGCATTATACTTGCTAATGTACTTGGGTTTTAATACATTATCCATTAACTACCACTAAAGGGGCCTATGGTACTTGTAGATAACGCTATTTGGGGTCGACATCCCCCACTTATGGTTGACGAACTATAGGTGTACTTTACCTATTTCCAACGTCATATAATTTGGGCGTTGGGGTTAAATAAATATAATATCAAGGCAGTATGTCGAAAGGATTGGAAAAATGGCTCAAGCTTGGTAAAACATCCCATGTATACTCAAAAACCACGCGTATAAATTGGGCAATAAACTGTGGTTGGATTAACGTCTCCATCCTTACAAAAATTAGTTGGGTTCAAAACCCCAACATTATACTATATTTCTTTTGCATTAAAATTTCATTTTGTGCATATAAACCTGTGTCCTCACCAACTCTCGTAGTTGACCTCTCTTTTACTCATACCTTTCAGGTAACCCTCAGTAGGTCTTAAAGCACATAAGAGCATGCCATGTGTGGACATCATGAAACGAATTTCCAATCAACCGTTTTTATTAACTTGTCAAAAACAATATTTAATTTCTGTTTTGTAATTGGATGATTGTACCTTGATTTAAATTTAAATTATCTGTTATGGTTGGAAATTTTCTATTACCTTGTGCTATGAGACCTTTAGCTGTAACACCTCGTGTTTCCGCTTTAGCGGGGTGTGACAACGGGCCCTTACCCTACAGGGCCCATGTAGGTTTACATGACTAACCTCACGCTTACATCGGCTTGTTGGACTGGATGTCCAACCCTAACCCTACACTGTCCGTGCTACATACATGACCCGTGTACCATACTCAAACACGGTGAAACATTGGGTACATGGCCTGTGCCACACCAAGGGCTATACACGGCCCGTGCACCATTACATAACCCGTCTATCTCTACACGAGGTTACTACACAGCCGGCTCCCATGTACACGACATGTGTACACTAATGTAACAACATTTTGTTCGATGCGAACATATGCTAGTTCGAACAAAAATTCATGTATAACAATACAAAGCGTTTCCAACACTTGTTTATAATCCAAATAAGACTACAAACACAAAAACAATAATTACTAAATTTTTATCATCTTTTTTTATCTAAACTCAAGAACACCATATACTTGACCCATTTGCTAAAAATTCATAGCCTTTTTCAAGTATTCTGTATTTTAATACAATAAAACACTCAAAATTAGAAGCATAACTAATCTAAATCATTTCCTTGATGATTACAAATATTTAATTCTACCAAAAAGATGCAATAATGAGAATTACACAACAATTAATGTTTAATGGATCAAAAACACTTGCCTTGCAAACTTGATTAGATTAAACACCGAATTCTTCTTTAATTTTCTGAAGAATCAGATGAATTGAATGTGTTCTTTCTCCCTCCCGATCTCTCTATAACTCACAACACACACACACATTCACCTTATTTAATTATTTGTTGACTAAACTTTGACTCTTTCTTCTTTTATGCACACACATTATAAAAAATGACATTTTCAATCCCTCAATTATGTAAGTTTTATGTTTTTAGCCCCTTATATAATTTCTACACACACACATATATATATATAATAAATGTTTTATACATTTTATATGTAACACCCCAAAATGGGGCCTAGTTGTAAATAGTTGTACCTCGTGTTTGTTAAGTTGTACATTGACTTTCACCAAGTTGTTTAAGTTGTTTTGTTGCTTAATTGTTGTTACTTGTTGGTACATGTGGTTATGTGGCTAAGTTGGAAATGTTTCATAAATAGAAAATGTTGGTAAATAGTTGAACGGTTTCGGATAATGATTCCGAAAATATCTCCGTTAGTTAAAACGGATAAACCTAAGTTGAGTAATAAGTTGAATAGGAGAACAAAATACCCACACGGGGTATTAAACCACTTGAGTCGGTCAGATTGGGGTTCTTATCCCCTGACCACACTAAAAACACACGCACAAACACGTACAACTTGCATACACACGTACAAGTTCATATACACAAGTCTTTGGAGATTGTTTGAAGAGGAAATCAAGGAGGAACATTAAGTTGTTGATTCTGGTAGCATCATCTTGTTCCTACAGCTGATAATCGTCACTCTTGTAAGTGTTTTCTTGTTAAGAACCCTAGATATGGGCTTGCAAGTAGGAAATGGGGTTTTGAAGGTTTAATTGATCAATCAATGATAGTTTGGAGTCAATAATCATGTAGGTAATGTTGTATAGATGTCAAATAACATATGTAAACGTTTAAGTTGAGTTTCAGTCGATTAAATGGGTAAAGACCCGAAAAACAGACGCTGTGTTCGAACAGAGCAAGAACACACTGTAACAGGTGTCCTTGCGGTCGCAAGGGTATGCCTTGTGTTATCCCTTGCGGTCGCATGCATGGGTCTTGCGGTCGCAAGTGTGTCGTTGTCATGGTTTACCGTCTAAGGACGAAGGAAACATACTTGCGATCGTAGGTACATAACTTGCGATCGTAAGCCCCAAGATACCACCTTTGCGGTCACATGGAGATGTCTTTGCGGTCGCAAGCTGGGGTGGCTTGGGTAGGACCCTTGCGGTTGCAAGGTGAACCCTTGCGGTCGCAAGTAGGGTGTTGAAATGACCCTTGCGGTCGCAAGTGGACCCCTTGCGGTCTTAAGTAGGGGTTTATGTTGACAGTTTTGCAGTGTTGTGTTATAAGCCTCGTTGGTTGTCGTTGTTTGGTGTCTAAGCCTGAACCTTATGTGTTAGGTGATTCGGACGACTCCGTGTGCTCCTGGGGATTCCCGAATTCATATCTGCCTCTTATAATCTCGAGGTGAGTACCGGTTTTCCCATGAGTCTCGGTAAGTAGCGTTGTCTGATGTTTATTGATATATGTTGGTAATGTTGCACACGTGCGTATATGAGGTATGTTATACCATGTTGTTATATGCTATTATCATGATAAGTTGCTTTACACGTTGGATATAAATCGCATGCGTATATTTGAACCCACTACGGTTTCTAGTTGTATATGTGGTACCTGTCCGGACTAATGATGGCATGGTTAAGGTCAGCTTTCTTCCCGAAGGCTGGATCCCTTTGATGGAATAATGGGGATCAACGGTACCCGGTGTGCAGCACGCCGGGGTGGTCTTGCAAACCGCCGCTCCTTAACATGAGTTGGGATCTTAACTTCAGTTGAGATCCAAGATGTTGAGCTTCGAGCTTCGTAACGCGTTTAGTGGACTGATCTTCGCTCCCCCACCATTGCGGATAGTTGTTGCTGATGGTCCCCAGTTTGAATCGTTGAGCGGGGTTCCCACCCTGCAAGATATGATTCCTACTGACTCGTTGGCGCGACACTATGTGTTAGGATAGCTTTATGTGCTGTCCCGTAGTTGGAATAACCTGCTTATTGATGCTTATGTGTTAATCTGTACTCACTAGCTAGTGTAGCTAACCGATTCATGATTTATCCTTTTTACAGGTGATGTTTAGGCAGCCTGGTGAGACGGGTTCTTGTGGGTAATTGTATTTAGCTCTTCTGGAACACTCTGCTGTTATTTATATCTGTGATCCGATGGTCGGTTTGTAGTAGGGTAATACCGGTTCGTTTTAAGACTTGGATTTAATGTTTATATTTGCCAAGTCGGATAGAAACACTTTAATCAGTGTTTAGTTTCCGCTGCACGTCTTTGATAAACATACTTAAAAAAGTTTAAATTACTCTGATTTTAAGCTCGTGAAACCCGGTGTTACATTATAACTTTAAATCCCTATTATCTTTTATCTCTTACTAATTGTACCTATACATGTTTAGGTATCTTTTTTCTATTTATAATCATATAACACTTTCAAGATATAATATTTCAATAAAATTTATTTTAAATTAAATTACTCACATAATTGGGGGGTTACATAACAAAATTCCTAGATTTATCATTGTAAAATGGTTTTAAATTATTTTTTAATTATAATCAATTAAGAATTGACCTTATTATATATTTGTAACAAAATGATCAATGAGATGTACAATAAATACAATTACGTTTTTTTCTATCATAATATCATGTTTCTGTTGCCATGTCTGTCCTCCCCTCGTGTTGACACATCCACTACTAATCTAGATGTTAATACCATCTATAACTATTTTTAAATTCTTATTTCTTTCGCGATTTATAATCATTTTATAAATTAATTAATATTTATCATGTATAAACAGCTTGTAAATTGAGACGATTTACTCCAAATTATTTTACTTGAAAAAAAAGTAGTTTCTAGTTTTTAGTTTTTACTCTTTGATTCTAAGCTGCCATGAAAAGTTAAAACTAACATTTACATTTAACCGGTTGCGCCGCATATATATATCACTTCCTAATCGGAAGTTGCTTCTTAATCGGAAGCTGCAGCAGCGAAGCAGACGAGATCTAGGGTTAGGGTTTCCTTCATCCCCAATTTCGCCGGCGTTCTGAAATCTTATCAATCAATAACACGTTTTCCGTCGCCTCCTCGGCTGAAGCGCTAAACCCTAGACCAGTCCCGTATTCACTATCCACCAATTACCTCTCCAGCGTTTCAATTCTATCATTAATATTCTCCTGAGATTTCAGGGGGTGCGATAAAGGTGAAGTGGCTGTGGGCATTATTGAGCTATTGCTGGATTCACTTTGTGAGTTCAAACTGACTATTTTCGATGATTAATCTTATATGAATCATTTTAGAACATGTCGATTATGGTACCACTAATAAAAAGAGAGAAAATACATCAATTTTAATGATAATCTACTGTTTTGGGCATTACTAAGCTATTGTTGGATTCAAAACTGGACCTTTTACGTGTATTCTTTTGAGAATAGTAAAGTTGATACCCAGGAAAAGGATTACTAAAACAATTGCTGATCAGCATTGAATAAATTATTATTATGCATAATATAAGATGATGTATCTGTTCGTTGTTTTACAGGACGTCTGATTTTGAGCTTTGTTATGGCTTTTAGGTTTCGGTGAATGTGTTTTGAGTTTACATTCTAGTAACTTATTCGTCGAAAAAAACTATTATACTGATGGGGAAAAAGAAACCGGCAGCTCGTGAGGAGGATAGTGTTGCGGGTGTGGGCAAGTCGAGAAAGAAAGCTGTAGTAATTGATGACGATGAGTATGGTATTGGAATGGAATTATCTGAGGACAAATCAGTTCAAGAAGAAGAGCATATTGCCCCAGTTGCCGGTAAGAAAAAAGGTAAGAAGGGTAATAAGAAGAATCCGAGGATGAATGATGATGAAGACGAGGTTGAGGATGGTGATGATCATCAGGAGATTCAGTTTACTGGGAAGAAGAAATCGAAGTCTAAAGCGAAACAGGGTGGAAATTCTTTTGCTGTTTCCGGTTTTGCATTGCTTGGTGATGAAACATCTGATATAACTAAAGATGAAGAAGATGATGCTAGTGAGGAAGAAGACGTTAGTGAAAAGAAGTCATCAAAGTCAAAAGAGGGTGGCAATAGGTTTACTGGTTCAGCATTTGATGCAATTGGGAACGACGACGATGATGATGGGGATTTAGCAGACAATTCAGAAGCAAGACAACAATCGGATGATGAAGATGATGAGCCAGTTATATCTTTTACTGGGAAGAAGAAATCATCCAAGTCCAGTAAAAAAAAGAGTGGTAGTATGTTCTCAGCCTTTGATGAGGTTGAGAATGAGAAAGAAAGTGAAGAGGACGTACCCATTACTTTCTCGGGGAAGAAGAAATCCACCAAGAAGAAGAACATTCCATCTGATAAAGAAGATGTTTCAGTTTCGGGATTGAGTGTTGATGATGTTGCTGACCTTGATGATGATGATTCCTCAGTGATCAAATTTTCTGGTAAAAAGAAACCATCTAAGAAGAAAAACAATGACACTGTTACTGCAGTTGATGAACAGGAACAGCCTACGACTAGCGTAACTGGCAAAGAACCTGATGTTCAAGAAACTTCCAAAAGTAAAAAGAAGAAAAAGAAGGGTGGAAGAACAGCCCAAGAAGAGGAAGACCTTGACAAAATTCTTGCAGAGCTCGGTGAAGCTTCTGCTCCGGCCGCTGTTCCAACATCTGCGTCCTTAGAACCGCCAAGAGAGGAGATGGCTCAACCTCAGGTTGAACCGGCCACTGTTGTAGCAGATGAAGGTGGTGAAAAGGATGGAAACGAAGATGTTGCAGAGTCTGCAGCTGCCAAAAAGAAGAAAAAGAAAAAGGAAAAAGAAAAAGAAAAGAAGGCTGCAGGAGGAAAGACAAGTGCAACTCCTGTCATAGAAGAAAAAGTAGAATCAAAGGTCAAAGTACCTGATAAAAAGGTTCCAAAACATGTGAAAGAAATGCAAGAAAGACTTGCAAGGCTTAAAGAAGCCGAGGAAAAAAAGAAAAGGGAAGAAGAAGAGAAACTAAGGAAGGAAGAAGAGGAGCGTTTAAGGCAAGAAGAACTTGAAAGACTTGCGGAAGAGAAAAAACGTTTGAAAAAAGAACGAGAAAAAGAAAAGATGCTGAAGAAAAAACAAGAAGGGAAACTCTTGACAGCAAAGCAGAAGGCGGAAGCTCAACGATTGGAGTTAATGAGGAACCAAATTCTTGCAAATGCTGGTGGTTTGCCAGTACCAACCGGAGAAACTAGTGGGGCACCCACAAAACGCCCCAAATATGTAACAAAGAAGTCAAAGCCACATCAGCAGGCAAATGGAAAACCCTCTTCTTCTAACCAGGAGGACAGTGTCTCAGAGAAGGCTGATGACGTGGACGTGGATAATTTAGAGGACAACACAGAGGCTCCTGAAGTTGAACCTGAAGAAGAAAATGGAAACAAAGAAGAAGAAGAAGAAGAAGATGATGATGATGATGAGTGGGATGCAAAAAGTTGGGATGATGCTGATCTCAAATTGCCAGGTTTAAGCGCATTTGCTGACGAGGAGGAAGCTACTAAACCTAAAACCGTAATTAAAAAGGAGATTAAACCTGTAATTAAAAAGGATAATGTAGAGGTCAATCAAAATATTAAGGTTAAAGAAAGTCAAAGTCAACCTGCAACAGCTGCTGCAAACAAAGCTAAGCAACAAGATGTTAAGAGTAAAAAGAAAGAGAGAGAAGAAGAAGAAGATGAAGAAGAAGGTGAAAAGTCACTCAGATCTCCAATTTGCTGCATTATGGGTCATGTTGATACTGGGAAAACGAAGTTGCTCGATTGTATTCGAAGGACCAATGTTCAAGAAGGTGAGGCTGGAGGAATCACCCAGCAAATTGGTGCCACCTACATTCCAGCTGAAAATATTCGTGAGAGAACCAAAGAGTTGAAAGCTGATGCAAAACTTAATGTCCCTGGTCTATTGGTTATTGATACACCTGGACACGAGTCCTTCAAAAACTTAAGGTCCCGGGGTTCTGGCTTATGTGATATTGCCATTTTGGTTGTTGATATTATGCATGGTTTAGAACCGCAGACCATTGAATCCCTTAATCTATTGCGAATGAGGAACACAGAATTCATTGTTGCTCTAAATAAGGTGAGTTGGGACTCAATACTCTATGACCTTTGCTCTTTTCTTATCATGTTGTCTGATTTTCGTACATTATTTTAAGGGGTTTGTACATTGTAGGTTGACAGATTATACGGGTGGAAAACTTGTCGTAATGCACCAATTGGGAAAGCAATGAAGCAGCAGTCTAAAGATGTTCAACTTGAATTCGATCATAGGCTCACTCAGGTAATTAGGGATCCCGCATCATTTTTATACATTACGTTTTATAACTTGGATGCATGGTAGCAATTTCAGTTTCTTTTCATTAATGGCTTTGTCATGATTTTTGCTTTTTAAATTCAGATAATTACACAATTTAAGGAGCAAGGATTGAATACTGAATTGTACAGCAAGAATAAAGACAGGGGAGAAACTTACAGTATTGTACCTACTAGTGCTATCAGGTACTTTTCTTTCCCCAGCCATGTTATATGGTTTTGATCCAAGAAATTGACTACCGGACTGTATTGAAACTGTATTTTGAAATTCAAGTTCGGTTTTCAGTTTTTTGGTATGGTTTCTGTTAGACCTGAATGTGGTTTCAGTTTTTGGCTTGAGTGTTCCCAGACCAAACCAAACAGAGAACGATTGTGTGTGTGTGAATATATTGTTTTAAATTAGGCAAATAAGACAACAGCGCACTGCCCAATCTCCATTTTGAAGACATGCATTGACTCAAAATCTCTTATATAAGTTAAATTGAAGTTCAATGTTATGACAAAATGAAGTGAATATCATTCATACGTCACGTTGTAGATTAAGAGGACATGTAATTTCTGTAATAGGAGTTGGATTTTTGGTTTGGAACCAAACCAAGCCTGTTACAGGAGTGATCTTTTCATTTTATTCTAGTCATAAAGAAACTTGGTTTGGATTGCAAAAATCTACAAATCAAGGAACCCGTAAACCAAACTGACGAACGTTCCTACAGCACACGTTTGCTTGTTAGATTTTCAACCAAAAGTTGTGTTTTTGTTTGGGTGAAACAGTGGTGAAGGCATACCGGAAATGTTATTACTACTTATCCAATGGGCTCAGAAGACAATGGTTGAGAAACTAACATACACCAGTGACATACAGGTATATCGTCATCTTCTTCATCATCTTCCTTTTGTGAGTCACACAGGCTACTTGATTGCCGACTTTCGTTTAAATATTATTATTTTTTAATTGTATACATTGTTTATACATGGGAATCCTTGTAGTGTACGGTGTTGGAGGTTAAAGTCATAGAAGGTCTTGGAACAACCATTGATGTGATATTGGTTAACGGTGTACTTCACGAAGGCGATGAGATCGTTGTTTGTGGCTTTCAGGCAAGTGCAACCACTTTGTTGGTACTTTCAAGTTACTATCATATTAGCTCTTATATAACTAACTATGCATATGCAGGGACCAATTCACACGACAATTCGGTCATTGTTGACTCCCCATCCAATGAAAGAACTCCGAGTGAAGGTAAGGATATCTTGGATTTTTTTCTAGCCTTTTAAGTTATTTGATTTGGTAGTGAAGGTAAGGATATCTTTGGCCCAGCTAGTTCCATGAATGGGCTGTGTTATATCTCAAACATGTAAATATGGTTCAAATGGGTCAAGAAAGTTGAAAGTTCTAAGGTTATTCTTATAATGCATACGATCTTCAGAATCAGTCATTCAAGATTTAGATTACTGTTGTATCAATAATGTGCTTATTATCTTTATCACAACTTTATTATTAAGCCTTTAGGTCTTTACTTAAACTCTACTTGATTTTAAGTGGATGGCAAATAAAAAAACCGAAACCAACGGGGAAAACCGAAAACCGGGGCGGGGACGATACGGGGATGGGGACGGGGAAACACTGATTATTTAAACGGGGAAAAATCTCAATTTTACTTTAACGGGTATCTGCACGCTGAAAAATACCAATTGAATTACATGTTTATTATTAAACGGGTATAGCCGTTTCCCCGCGGTTTTCCCCGGTTACTGGACGGGGATCCCCGTTTAAATCCCTGCGTTTTTTAAGCGGGGATGGGGGGACCAATCCCCGGCCGAACCCGCCCTGTTGCCATTCCTAATTAAGTGTTTATCTGGGCTGTCATCTACTTCTTTGATCATGTTTTCTTTTAATTTAGGCAGTCTAGTACTATTTTGATGATGATTTCTAATTGGCAATTGAAAGGAAGGAGAGAGGTATAATTGTTAATCGATACCGATAGTTATCCGTTGCTTATCAGAGCATCCTTCTAGTCATAGTTAACACATTTATTATTCATAAATTAATCTAAAAAATGAAAAAAGTGTTTTTATGAGTTGAACCGAACCCTCATTTCAACTAATAGCAAGAAGTTCCACGTTTTAACCTGCTCTAGAAGGATGATCTGTTTCAACCCGAATCCCTTGACCCATTCCTCAACACCTTTAGACTTGATGTCGGGCTGCAACTCAATTCTGGTTTTCTTGCTCAGTACACATGTATTTAGGCCCATCTTATTTACTTTACAAGGTAAGGCCTTTGAAAAGTTTTGATGCTATAATTTTTTACATGGATGCTGCTGATTTTCTTGACCATATATAGGTTTTCTGTACTACATTTTTTTGCATAACTAATTATGCCTTTATTTTATTTAGGAACTTGGCTTAACTGTTTCATGTAAATGGTCAATAGTTCGTCTGTTATGTTTAAGGTGTAGCATATCTTTAGTATTGATGAGTCTCTTTGTTCTTTGATTCAGGGAGCCTACATTCATCACAAAGAAATCAAAGCTGCACAAGGGATCAAAATCACTGCTCAGGTGATGTTAACTTGCCAAAAGTTAGAAATAAGAAATGATAACTTTTTACTTTTTTCACGAGGGCCATATGTCTTGACTAGTGGTGGTCCTGGTTTATATTTCAACCCGTTACTCGTTATATTGGGCCAGTTCTGGCTTGTATTTGATCTCAAATACGTCGAATCAGAAAATCAAGCTATGTGGAATCTGTCAA
Source organism: Pulicaria dysenterica (assembly GCA_947179395.2). Lineage (NCBI taxonomy): Eukaryota > Viridiplantae > Streptophyta > Magnoliopsida > Asterales > Asteraceae > Pulicaria > Pulicaria dysenterica. Next base: position 6,365,189 of record OX359291.1, on the reverse strand, counting down.
ATAGATCCAACTGGTCAATATGTTGAAAAGTTACTCAGTCTTTTTTCTATTGCATACAACCTCTAAACTGAACATTAGTCATTTATATTATAAAAGATCAGAAAAAAGGTTTTTGCAGATACCCCCCATTTTGAGTCGTACAACAAATGACCCGTTCTGCTCTCTACCCATATTGCCATTTCTAGTTCTGATGAAAAATTTCCCTTCTCTTTGGGTCAACAAAAGTAGATTATTTCAGTTGCTATGATTGACATAAAGATCTCTGTTTTCTTTGGAGCAGAATCTTGAGCATGCTGTGGCGGGGACTGCCCTGTATGTGGTAGGGCACGATGATGACGTGGAAGATATCAAAGAGACGGTGATGGACGATATGAGGAATGTTATGAGTAGGATTGATAAAAGCGGTGAAGGAGTTTATGTTCAAGCATCTACTCTTGGATCATTAGAGGCATTACTCGAGTTTCTAAAAACGCCAGCTGTAAGCATACCTGTTAGTGGTATTGGTATCGGACCCGTACACAAAAAGGATGTCATGAAGGCTAGTGTCATGCTAGAGAAGAAAAAAGAATTTGCAACAATCTTAGCTTTTGATGTCAAAGTGACCCCTGAGGCTCGTGAACTTGCAGATGATCTTGGTGTCAAGATTTTCATAGCTGATATTATTTACCATCTGTTTGATCAATTTAAGGCCTACATTGATAATCTCAAGGAAGAAAAGAAGAAAGAAGCTGCTGAAGATGCTGTATTTCCTTGTGTTCTTCAAATCATGCCAAATTGTGTGTTCAATAAGAAGGATCCGATTATTCTTGGTGTTGATGTTCTTGAAGGCATTCTTAAGGTTGTTTTTGTCATTACATGGTTTCTAGGAAATCCTTAAGCAAACTTTTGGTTATCCTTTTTTTGCTTCTTTTAATATACAGATGATAAAAAATATTTTGATGATCCTGTGCAGATTGGAACTCCAATTTGCATTCCTCAGAGGGATTTCATTGATATTGGCCGGATATCTTCCATTGAGAATAACCACAAGCCTGTTGAATCTGCAAAGAAAGGACAGAAGGTGGCTATCAAGGTATGAACCTATTACTTTTACACCCCCTTTCTTTTCTTTTCCCATAAAAATAGGAGTGTAGACATCATTGATGTGCAATTTGCTACAGATATAATTACAAATGGAATGAATATACATCCTGAATTAGGAATCTGGTACTTTATTGTTTCGGTACGGTTAATGGATTGAATATACACCCTGAATTAGGAATTTGGTACTTTATTGTTTCGGTACGGTTAATGGAATGAATATACATCCTGAATTAGGAATTTGGTACTTCATTGTTTCGGTACGGTTAATGGATTGAATATACACCCTGAATTAGGAATTATGTACTTCATTCTTCTGGTATGATCAACTTCTCAAATAACTAGTTTCACTGTGTCAATAGTTAATTAACAGATTCACATGAAAATCGAAGTCTATAAAAACTGCATTATTGTTTCTTGAACCTTAAGTAGACGTTAGTTTATATTTTGGGCAGATTAGAATGTATATTTTAGGGGGCGTTTGGATTTACGTTTTGACACTGATTGGCAGGTTATTGCTACCTTTAATTGCAATAATCTGTTTAATACATGTGGATAATGAGTTTCAAACTAGTTGCTACTTGCAACAAAACTAATTACCGAAAGGTGTATCAGATATACATCATACGTGTACTTTTTTCTGCACCCAAAAGCAACCTCCTTGGTTATATAGTTATATTTGTTTTAAATAATCTGAATTTACCACATACTCGTACATACATCTTATTATCCTATTAGTACAACTTTAAGCAACAAAAGAAAATGCAGGTGTTATGACTTTATATCTCATATTATCACTGTTAATCGTCTAATAATGGTTATCTAAGATCACAAAGTTGTGAGCTGACAATATCATATTTTCTTTGGCAGATAACAGGATCGAATGCCGAAGAGCAACAAAAAATGTTCGGTAGGCATTTTGAGATGGAGGATGAGCTTGTCAGCCACATCTCGAGGAACTCAATTGACATATTAAAAGCAAATTATCGGGTAACTCAATGTTTTAATGTTATTTAACTTCAGATAATCTCATTATTTGGGATATAAAGGATGGTTATCAAAGCATTAACCCATATGCAATTCTGCAGGATGAGTTGTCCAATGAAGAATGGAAGCTAGTTGTCAAACTGAAACATCTCTTCAAAATACAGTGAGGTACATGGGTATACTGGAAGGTTTTTTTATACTTTTGATTCGAGAAATACGAGGTGCTGGGCAAGTCGATCGGGATTTCTTCTCTGCAGTGCCTAGAAAGTCCTTTGGGAGAATCGAGAATTTTGTAAGTCAAGAGTTTTGTTGATACGTTATTAAGTAACAATATCTATGAGAGGGGTCGGTTTGAAATTTGTTAAAGAAAAGGGTGTTACGATTCAAAAAGGAAAGGGATTACATCCAGTATGATTTTTGGATTTCAGATTCTTTGTATTAGATATTAGTTAAAAAGGGTGTTAAAAAGCCATTACTTTGATTTAAGTAAGACAGTTGCTGACCCGGATGGGATTGAGTAAAAATAAAAAATAAATAAAAAATATTAGTTAGAGAATCGTAAAGAAGTTCACGTTCTATGATTCTTCTCTACGTTCTTTTTTATATTTTAAGAGCAAAATAAGTGGGTCTCCCTAGCACAATAATCGTACAATAGTTATTCGACAAAAACAATTAGCCCACACATCTGGCGATGTCATGACATTTATAGAGTCTAACTTGTATATTTGTGCTTTTTAACACTTGTTTTTTACTTGCACATGATTACGCACTCTTTGTACACTGTTTAACATCCGAAAAACAAACCAAAATCCCCAAGGTCGAGACTTAACCCATTTGGACCCGTTACTTCGTTAAACTTCGGTTTCTTTAACATGCAGCCATGGAAATCTGAAGTTGACTTAAAAACCTTCACATAATCAGCTGCCAAGCCTTATAAATTCAACATTTAAGCTGCATCCAACTACTCGTGAATTCAATCTATCTGATGAGTAATCAAAAGCTACAATTTAACAAGAATTAAGGCTTAACGTGCTTAACTCAACACTTGGGATTTGGGGTGTGCATAGAAACTGAACAACCGAAACTAATCCGTTAAAACCGACAAAACCGAACTGATAAAACCGAAACCATTTCAAAACCGATGGTTCGGTTTTTACTTTTGCAACACCGATGTGTTCGGTTTTAACTAGAAACTGCTCCACTAAGAAACAGTCCCATTAATATTTAATATGTCATTTACCTCTTTTCAGACCAACTTTTATATTATGATTATATAATACAAAATATTTTGATGTTTTGAATAATTGAGTTGAAAATTGCATTTAGTGTTGAAGTATGTTATTAGACATTGAATTGAATGCTTTAAAATTAGATATTGTGGCTGGAATTTGTATATAATGTTATAAATATGAAGTTAGTACAAGAAATTTGATATTAATATTGAAAACCAAGTGAGTTTAGTTTTATAACCGAAATCAAACCGTTAATTACCAGAATCCGTCAAAAACGAAATCGATAGAAACCGAAACCATTGGGTTTAAAAATCCTAAAACCAAAATTAGCGGATTGGGTTCGGTTTGAATTTAAAACCGCCCCAAACCACCCCATGCACACCCCTATTTAAGATCAAACTAGTTAAAAGCAATGATAAAAAGAAAACGTGGATGATATAAACCTAGTCGATCATGAAAGTAAATATATACTCGCAACAATTATTCTAGAGTTAATTACACAAATGGTCCCTGTGGTTTACCAAATGTCACATATGCAGTCCCTAAACTTCAAAAATTACACCCACAATCCCCGTGGTTGTTTGATAAACCATGGAATATTTGATAAACCACAGGGACTATTTGTGTAATTAACTCATTATTCTAATTAGTGGTGGTGTGCATAGATCTGGTAAGGTCCAAAACCGAACCATTTGGTTAATGCAAAACAATGAATGGTCGGTTATGGTTCAATCGGTATGGTCATTGGTTAACTTTAATGGGTTGGTTAATTTTAGGTTAGTTGTTTAGCTTTAGCTAATATGTAAATAAATGGGCTTAAAATGACTACTTTTATAACATTTAATCTAATATATAATGAGCCTGTAGAAATACGTAATTAGTTAACAAAAATCTTGGAATACATTAACAAATAACCTAAACTCACGAAATATATTGCGTGTATATGAATGCATGAATATTAATAAAAAATTAAAAACATATATCATAAATCTAAGTGTGACAGTTCAGTTCTCTATGGGTACCTATGCCTATAATCAAACTGATATTATCGTTAACCAAAATTTAAAAACCTTAACATATAGTTTTTTTTTAACGGCCAAGAAAAGGAAACGGCAAGATGGAGTTTCGGTGTAATACCGGATTTCACGAGCTTAAAATTAGCGTCAATTTAAACTTTTTATACAAGATTAATCAAAAGATCGCAGCGGAAACAAACCACCGATTACAAAATATTAGTATTAATACCGGACTTGATGAGGAACATATCAAAATACATCAAGTCCCAAAACTATCAGTGTTACCAACTAGACACCGACCACCGAAACATGGAAAACTAACAAGCTACAAGCGTTCCCAAAAGATATGTACAAATACCCACGAGTATTCCTTCAAGTTTTCTTCTTCAATTAGAGAGAGTAAGCATGTGTGTGTGTTATACATGTGTTTGTGTGTGTATTGGTTAGTCAACAGGGGGATAAGAAGCATGGACCGACTTTGTTGGTCTAATACCCCATGCGGGTATTTTGTTCCCCTTTTCAACTTACAACTTAACACACGTCATCCCCTTTCAATTAACGAGGATATCTACGGAATCATTACGTGAAACCGTTTAACATTTTATAACTTTTACATATTAATCTCAACTTTCATATAACACCTCACATATCCACTTTAACCAACTAATAACATAGAATAACCACTAAAACACTTATTTAAAGTCAAGGTAAAACTACTAAAACACAAGGTACAATCTCACACTACTATGCCCTATTTTAGGGTGTTACATTCGGCATGACCATCACCCCATCTAACCGCTCCCGAAAATATTATAAAACCAAAACCAAAGTACATCCAAAGTACCTCCAAGCAACACTAGCAAGATGCTAGCTTATCCAGCAAAACAAATCAAAAACTTCTAAACAAACAGCTATAACAATGAGATAAACAGAACAAATCAAATAACCCCTAGTGGATCATTTATCCACTCAATCCACCTATGCTACAGCCGCATATTAGTCGATCTATGACTGATCCAATAAAAGGACAGTGCTTGAATTTCACTGATGATCAGCGCCTCTTTTGATTGCCCAGGCTTTGGAAAGATTTTCCTATTTCTCTCCTTCCACAACAACCACATGAACGTGTATACTACAGCCATAAACATCTTCAATTTGTCACCCTTTAGATTCGATTAAACACCCCACTTGAATAGATCTGATAGCTGCATCAGATTATCAGCATACGTCCCCCACCATGCGCCAATCTCTTTAAGAATATGTTTAGCCATCGAGCACCGTTACAAACAAATATTCTTCTGTTTCGTCTTCTGTCCCACACAACGGACAGTCCACCGAGAGCATCACTATACCACGCTTTTGCAAGTTAACCTTAGTAGCCAATCTCCTATGATCAACCCTCCATACATGGACATATATTTTCGAGGGAATCAATTTAGTCCACAAGACCTGATCAACTTGCTCTTTTTAAAGCATTCCATCAACTGCTTTACGCCACAGTGTATATACCAAAAGAATCTGCAACCCATCGAACACCATCTAATGTTCCATCTTGACGTTGATTTAGTTGAAACCAATTCATCAATGGAATGTTCACCTTTAACCTTAACATATAGTTTTATTAAATTTCTATTAAAATGGTTCAATTTTATCAGTTAAATTAGTTATGATTCAGTTAATCGATTAACATGATTACCCTTTTTAAATAGAGATGAAATCGAACTTTTAAATTTCTTCACTTAAATATTAATTTTTATATTTTTTATATAACTTTTTATACAAGTTGAATATCCTAATAATCTGCTTTTGAATTCAACATTGAAATTCGTGCTTATTCCAAATTTGAACAGGGTGGACTTGGACAAAACAAGACTCCGCCAATCAAACTCCATCAACTTTGCGTTGTCATGTTTTGGGGGTCGGAAGCAATTATTACTTGTACACACAGCATTAAAACTAGTACCTTTTCGCTCTAAAATTGACCGCCACCAAATAACTCTGCCGTAGACAGACGGCCGTCTTATTAGAAGAAGACGATATCACAATTCACAATAATTATACATTCATTGCCCTCCGGTCGTCGCCTTCGAACTTCAAACTTGAATCGATCGTTAGTATTTGGAATCAGATCGCGAAGGCTCTGTCAAAGATTTTGAGCAATTTCGAGTTTGATTCGACTTGTAAAAGTCAATGGACGAGGTGATCACCATGGCAGATGCAGCTTACCGCGTTAGCAAGGCGACGGTGACGGCGACGGCGACGGCGGCGACACCTTCGTCTTCAGCTCATGGCCTACCGTACAGTGTTCCATTGCTATCAGCATTTCTCGCTTTTGCGATTGCTCAATTCCTCAAGGTTATCACCACCTGGTCAGTTCTATCCTTCGATAACGTTTAGATTATTAGAGATGTATATCAGGATTTAAGTAATTATGTATTTGTTCGATCTGATTCAGTACTTCAATTTCGTACCTGCTAGGTCGAAATCGATTATTTGCTAACGTATATGATTCTGTTTTAGAGCGTAGAAACTGATAGGTAGAGTTCGTAGCAGGTTGATTTGAGATTTGGAGTTGGATTTTTCAGTCATGCGGATTGTTAGAGCACTCGATTCATTTTGATTGAGACTTAGAGTTTGATTTTGGTTATGAATTGGTGTGTTACATCCCTGGATTCATGAAAAACATCCCCTTATTTTTGGAATTCAATCTATTGAACTGCAAATTTGGCCTCCACATTAAAACATCTATTTGCTTTGATTTTTGGTTTTCTTATTATGCATTTACTGACCTCTATATCTGCCGCTCTTAGAAGCTCAGGTATAAGGAAAAGAGATGGGATCCTAAAAAAATTGTTGGCTCAGGTGGAATGCCATCGTCTCATTCATCAACTGTTCTGGCACTGGCAGTATCCATTGGTCTGCATGAAGGGGTTGAATCATCATCATTTGCAATTGCAGTTGTCTTGGCTTTTATTGTATGTGCTTTTAAACATTATTTCTTTTTAACATATATAGCTTTGTTTCTGTGATTCTTTCAGTATGCTCACTACTGCCTTCTCAATAACCCAACTTTTCTCATGTGAAAATTTAAATTCTATCAAATTTTCTTTATCTTCTGAGATGTGGTTGTATGTTCATCAAGGTCTCATAATCTATATGTTCAAATTATGCAGGTTATGTATGATGCATCTGGAGTCAGACTCCATGCTGGTCGCCAAGCTGAAGTAAGGGATTCATAAAAATTAGAACTTTGTTGTCTTTTTTGATCGTTTCTTTTTTGTGCCACCCCTCATGTCTACTTCTGTCACACCTGTGCAGGTGTTGAACCAGATTGTCTGTGAATTCCCCCCAGAGCACCCTTTATCCACATCCAGACCTCTTCGGGATTCTCTTGGGCATACTCCATTACAGGTTTCTATCCCATCTAGATAATAAAAAATCTAATATTTTTTGTTTGAAACTAGGTTTGAGTGTCTACTAATTATAATATCATCTTGCTTCAGTTGATTGTTTGGATCTTGCTTAAAGAATGTTTGCAGTTCCTGCAACTTATTATTTACACGACCCCCATCTCCATTATACGTAGTTGGACATATTTTGTAGAGAAATGTTCAATATAGTCCATACTTAATGCATAGTCCTGAGGGACTAATTTTAGCCATTGGATCAGCCCCATCAATGGTCCAGATTTAATTTTAAAAATTTGGACGGAGTGTCATTTTCGTAATTAACATGTGATGATTTTACAATCACATGTGATTGTATACTGAATCACATGTGGTTGAATATTAAAATTTCAGGACTATGTTTTTTATATGTACTTTATTGAACACACATAAAAATGTCTTGTTTTAACTTGAACTTCTTCTCAAACCCATCTTACCACCTCTACATCTTATCATACCAGAAAACATGGGCGCTTTTAAAATTGGCCTATGGCTATGGCTTTCAAGTCGGTATTACTTAATCTCTTTGATCTTGATCAGGTGGTTGCAGGGGCGGTGTTAGGATGTATAGTGGCATTAGTTATGAAAGCATCCAGCTAGTGAAGCTTTGTTTTCGTCATATTGATTATGATATAGCCTTGGCCAAGTTGTATAATAGCAAAGCAATCAACTGCTTTTGGCTAATGAATTTGTTGTATTTATGATTGTTCGCAACATGTATAATGTACTTTAAAGGTGGTATTCATGAGCTCCTACAGGCTACAGTTCATTGTAAAAAAGATATTAATTATTGAATAGTGAGTTCCTTTATGCTTGTATTCATAAGTCATAACAGTTGTAGCTTATGGAAATCACTAGTGTTGGTAACATTAACATCTTTAAAATTTGCTAAAAGTCTCTGTAATGTGGATTGCATAGTTCAGAGGATTAGACTGCTTTTGGCTTGATAAGGTCATGACTTCGCGCAACGATCTACCAAGGAGAAAGTGGGCATTTCGGCATCAGAGTATCATTGAACATGAAGCGGCTCCCATTTGTAATACGATAACTCGATCAACTATCCATACTTTAGTTTGTAAGGGTGAAAATATAATAACGGTAAGTTGTTTATTTTGTTGGTTGTGTATCATGATAATTGTTATTAATGATTTAAACGTGATATTGTGTGATAGTATATTTATAAACTGATTTAGAGTTTATTAACCCATCAATTCCCTAGTTGTATGTTAATAAATGTTTATATCTATCTATATCTATATCATATTATAAAGTATTTAAGCATTTTCTAATCTCTCAATTTTAAGTAATTTAAAATTACTAATTTACCCTTAATATTAAATTAAATGAGAACTATTATATACAACAATTATTTAGAAAAGTTAATGATAATCTTATATCATTTTAATAACCAAACCTTCCAAAATAAAGATTATTTAAAAAGTTAAATAATGCAATTTAACTTAATAATTAAAAATAATAATTGAACTTTTCATATTATATATTTTATCATACAATAAATATTTTAACTTAACTCTTACAAATTACGTATAACTATAATATAAAATCTAAATAACGTATAACCTAAATTTATAAAAAATACTAGATTTTTTAAATTAGTAATGTATTAAAATAAAACAATGTTATAATGTCGATACTCTTTTTAAAATTACCATTCATGTGAAATTTTATTAATCCATTATAATTTATAAAAGAAATACACCAGCCATGTTTTAAAAAGGACAAGTTATCGAGAAAAAATATCAGTCCCGCTGCATTGCGTGAGTATAATACTACTGTAATAAAGTTAATCTATGATATTAAATTTAAGTTAATATTATATTTCCTTAGAAAGTAAGTTAAAAAGGGGGAAATGATCAAACATTTTAACCTTCAAAGATACTGTAAATTGAATGAGTGAACGAATCATGATGCACAGCTCACGTGCGCACGTGCCCCCAATTCGCTCCTTCATTCTGTCCGATTCTGTCTGAAAAATCGGCACAGCACCGTCGCCGCACCGCCGCCGTCGTCGTATCCCCGTCGATGCAAACTTCATTGTCATCAATCTACTCTTCACCAGCATTTCACAATCACAATCCACTTTGCTTTTTTACTTCAACCGTTCCTAATTTCTATGGATTATAACCAACTCCCTGCGTTCTTTATCATATGATTAGGTGGATTTCACGATTAGACTATGACGGCGAGAAAGCGATTTGCAGCTGTTACTTCCAGACGCCAAATTCCGCCACTCGTTTCAAAGTTTTTGATCTTAATGTTGGTTTTGTTTTGTTTCGTCGTTTTTTTCGGATTATTCTCTCAATTCAGGCTTCAATCATCGTCTGTCTCTACTGAATTTGGTTTTGACGAGTTTCGGCTCGAATATTATCGTATGAAGATTGCTTTCCTTTTCCTTGTTCGAGATCATCTTTCTCTTGATTTTCTATGGCACAACTTCTTTAAGGTTCGTTTGATTCTTGTTCTGTAAATTTACATTAGTCCATGTTTCGATACAAATTAGCTTACATATATTTATCAGTTATCATTAAGCTATATGTACTTCCAAACTATGTTCTCCTATTCCATATTGATTGTTAGATATACTATACAGTTCAGGGTTTTACCCTATATTTAGTATATGAACTTCATATACAGATATGGGGTATGAATTGTGTCCCTAACCCTAACTTGGACGTGTTGAGATTTTTTATTGTGAACATCTGAAGTTGATGAACTTACAGAATGCAGATCCTGAGAATTTCACAATTTACATACACTCGAAGCCTGGTTTTGTGTTCGATGAGTCAGTTACGAGATCTGCATTCTTCTACAACCGCCAATTGGAAAATAGTGTTGAGGTAACTGATCAAATAGACCATGCTATGTTTGTTTGTAGTTAAAATTTCATGTTAGAGCAAGGGTTGTTTGGATATGCATTTTCTAAGTGATTATATGATATGTATGTGATTAAATTAAGATAACTGTATAGTCTGTATGTGATATAATGGGCTTTAGATGTTGTTAGCGTTTGACAAATTATGTTTATTAAGGAATCATATACATAAAACAACTAGAAAGAACAGTATTATGAAAAGGAGTTGGTGATATGTCAAATACTAAAATGGTAGTAGAACTATGACATATTAGGTTAAAGGAGGGATAAATAATTAAATGTGTACTTTTGTTTTGCCCCAAGATCATCCGAAACTGATTATTCGCCCCCTGAATAATTAGATAATCAGATAATTACTTTCAAGATGCGAATCCAATCACCCGCTAAGATTGATAGGCGATTATTGTCAGTGTTTTAAACTGTGATTTGACCTTATTGTACAGGTAGGTTGGGGTAAGCCAACTATGATTGAAGCTGAGAAACTATTGTTCAAGGCAGCCCTTAATGATCCACACAATCAGATATTCATTCTTCTCTCTGACAGGTTTCTTTCACTAACAGCTTCTGAAATATACACATGATATGATGCATACGAATTTTCTTTAATGTTAAACTCGATTATATGTTACCTTTTTCTCACATTTTGATGAAGAACTTGTATAGTATTATAAGTTGGTTTTCTTTTCAGCTGTGTCCCGCTATATAACTTCAGTTACATATACACATATCTCATGTCATCTCCAAGAAGCTTCGTGGACAGGTATTAAAGTTGAGATAAAATCTTGCATTGTTTGATAAATGCTTATTTCTACATCTTTTGATGTCATGAATTTTTTTATTTTTATTCAGTTTTATTGATGCGTCCGAAAAGCGCTATAATCCAGAGATGTCCCCTGACATACCTGAAGACAAGTGGCGCAAAGGATCCCAGGTCATTTCCATTTGCAGTTCTACTGACCAAGATTAGGTCTAGTTATTATTGAAATCATTGGATCAAATTATAGATCAGGATATTATGAGTTATGATAGTTTTGGACTTGTGTTACATGACTTTTGATTCTTGAGTCAACAAACTCATTTTTATGGTAGGCTCGTTGCTAACAGAAGGTATACACTTTTAAATGCATCTCATTAGATGGTTTTAACCATCTAGCATTGTGAAAGGATATAAATACAGTATAAAGATTCATTTTTCTTGTAAACCCATTCAGCGAGGTTTTTTTAGTGGAATAACAAACACATAGGCCATCAAAGTATTTGAAAGGTTACATTAAGGCCTCCATATACCAAAACAGCATTATATGCCACTTGAGATTTAGTTTTGTTTATGACAGTTCCAGCCAAATAATTGTTGAAATAGTTGTAAAATGTAAATAATGCTACTAAGTTAAAGCTTTTGCCACATTTAGAGTTGTAAATTAACAAAAACGCACTGGTATCTACTCACTTTTTTTTGGCAGTCTATCTAAAGTTGATATTTAGGGGCATATATGTCATTTTACAACTCAAGATGTGGCAAAAGCTTTATAATTAGGGCCATTTTATGATTTTCAGGCACCTTTACTGAAGTTAACTTTAAACTATTACATGATCGCAGTGGATCACATTGGTCAGAAAGCATGCAGAGGTGGTTGCATATGATGATGTTGTTTTCCCAGTATTTAACAAACACTGCAAGGTAGAGATGAACATACCTCTGAGATTCTGTTCTATTTGGTACATGTATGGTTTAATTTGCTTCTCAAAGAATCAATCAAATATGTAATCTCATTCTCAACCAACATCAGCACATCGATCATCCTTTTTCAAAAGGAGAAGCAATGTTGTTTTAGTAGAGGTGGCAATTTGGGCCCATTCACTTATCGATGGGTGGCAATGGGCAGGGGCGGACCCAGGAATTTTTTTGACCGGTAGCACCATATAATGCGAAAATAAAATTAAATAAAATTGAGAGTTTGGTTCGTTTTTCTCGGGTTTCCGGTTAATCGGGTCGGATTAACGAGGTTTCGGCTGTTGTTCTGGTATTTTAGGGCCAAAATTTAAAACAAAACACAATTTATATGAAGCCATGTTAACTAAAATGTTATTTTAAAGGTAAACTAAAGTATTTTAAAGGTATAAATGGAAAGATTAAACTATCTTTTATCATTTTTTTTTAAAAGTTTCATTTTTCCTTTGATTTTGGTGGCATCACCGGTTGCACCCCGAAAATTTACCGGTAGCACCGTCTCAAAAAATCGAAAATTAACACTACGAACTGAGAGAAGCCCGGTGTCCCGTGCCCCCTCCCCCTAATACACAGGTCCGCCCCTGGCAATGGGTTGTGTTTTATCTCAAATGGGTCAAATATAATGGGAGGGTGATATATCCTCATACTATTTCCTCCTACTTATCCTCCTACTCACAAGATCAACACAAGTGTCAAAATCATGGAGGAGGTTAGGAAAGAGAATTAGTGGATTCCACATATCATCTTGTGGTGAGTAGGAAGTAATAGTTGGAGGATATTTTATTTTTCATATAATATTTATATTAAAATGGTCTAACATGTTGAATGTAGCCTAATGTTTTTTTTAAGCAAAAATCTATTTCCTCCTACCCACTAAACGATAACACCACGTGGAATCCACTAATTCTCTTTTCTCATCTCCTATCTTGATTTTGACACTTGTCTTGATCTAATAAGTAGGAAGATTTAGGAGGACATAGAACCTCTCTTTTTTTTATACTAAATTGTTCCAACAAAGTTTTGAATTATTGTTGTAATAATATTGTTTCTCTACCATAATCTGCAATCTGCATCTATCATTTATATACGAAATGGGACAAAAAATGTGTTTGTAGGACAAACCAAACTGTTTCAACTAGGTCCGGTTTTAACTCGTGACCCAAACCCGCCAACCCAGTCTCTTAATCAACATATTACTTTATTCCAATCTTTGTTTCCTATCACCATCTCTATTTATACTTGATCCTTCTCTTAATAAAACAGCGGCGACCACTTCTAGACTTGAGCAAGGGAAACGAGTCTCTTGTAAGTGAAAAACGATTACTATTTCATCATATCTACATTTATAGAATGTCATTAATGGTTATTATGATTGCTAGCTAGTTGACTAATTACAGTTGAATGTATCTTATTATTATATCTCAGAAAGAGCAGCAACAACACAATTGCATTCCAGATGAACATTACGTGCCCACCTTACTTACAGTAAGTAAAATGTTAATCATACGCCTATTAGCTATATTTTATATCCAACTATTTTGTTTTGTATATTTAAATGTGTAGCAGCTCATTCCTATTGAGCTATCATAACTGGTCTTTTTTATGTAGCTTTTTGTCATGTGCATATAAAACCTGAATATTTTTTTTATTATTTTGTATGGTAAGATGCGGGGCCTTGAAGATGAATTGGTGCGGAGAACATTGACTTATTCTTTATGGAACCAGTCTACAGAAAAGATGAATACACAAGCTTGGCATCCTGTCACATTTGGTTATGCAAGTGCTAGCCAGAAAAATATTCAAGATATAAAGGTAATCAGTCCTTTGAATTCATAAACTCATTCATTTGCTTTAACATTTTTATCTTTTAGTTAAAATAATGCAGAAAATCCAAAAAACCCAAAAACTGGACCATCTTGAGAATTGTTTTATTGAATTTTTAGAAAAACCAAATTTCTTAGTTCAGTTTGGTTTTATGTGTTACGATCTTTAGCTGTACACTTATGCATTAGAACTACATCATTTAGCTCCTTAGGTTGTTGATTGTAAATTCAGAGAAATGTTCAACATAGTCCATACTTAATCTATAGTCCCGAGGGACTAATTTTAGCCTTTGGATCAGCCCCATCAATGGTCCAGATTGAATTTTAAAATTTTGGGCGGAGTAACATCTTCGTAATTCACATGTGATGTTTTTACAATCACATGTGATTGCATACTGAATCACATGTGATTGAATATTAAAATTTCATGACTATGTTTTTTCTGTAGACTATATTGAACACAACTCTGTAAATTCAATATATAAAATAAAAACTATAGTGTTACTTTATTAGTTTATATGTTTTGAGAATATTATTTCAGTTAAACCTAAATGTATGCTAAAGAATAATATGATGAATTGTGCAGGATATTGACCATGTTTATTTCAAGTCCGAGAACCGTACTGAATGGTGTGGTGGTGGTGGTGCTAAGTCTAGGGCCGGACCATGTTACTTATTTGCAAGGAAGTTCTCACGTGGTGCAGCCATGCGTCTTTTGACCAACGGGGTGGTTGGCCCATACGATCCCAACACTTTGTTCTTAGACCGAACATAGACCACCCGTTTTCTTTTGCTTGGTGCAAATATGGAATGGAATAGAGATATTAGATATAGCAGATGTATACTGAGGTGATGTACATATTGAGGCGATTTGAGAC
Source organism: Pulicaria dysenterica (assembly GCA_947179395.2). Lineage (NCBI taxonomy): Eukaryota > Viridiplantae > Streptophyta > Magnoliopsida > Asterales > Asteraceae > Pulicaria > Pulicaria dysenterica. The sequence goes on along the minus strand of OX359291.1, from coordinate 6,350,105 downwards.
ATAAACATCTGTGTTTTTGTGCAAGGACTTCTATTATTGACATTGTATTGGAAGATGAATTGTTTCTTAGTTTGATCAAATGACCATACTACACCTTGTTTATGTTGACAATAATAGACTAGTATTGAGAGAAAAAGGGGTTATAAAAAAACCCCCTCCCCCCAAATTTGTTGTAAAATTGATTGCTATAAATATATGATTGCCCGCTTAAAAAAACGTGTCATAAATAGGCTTTGCTAACATGCGTAATGACGTATACTATTATTTATGTATAACCAAGTATAAGAGCATCCTCATACTTTACCACACTGATAGGTCATCTTTTCATTTCCACAAGTTAGTTTATCACTTTAGTCTTAGTTACTATTTACCATACTAAATTATAGAACTCATCAAATACTCATTAATCAATTAAAAAAGAAAATCAATTTAAAAACTCATTAACCCTTTTCATTAAAAATCAAATAAACAAAGAAAATCAATTTAAAACTCATTTGATCCTTTTCATTTAAAAGAACAATAATATGATTAAAAATTAAATGGATGGCAGAGATTTGTTTTAGTACTAATTTTGTTTCTAAATTATTTGTCACCTACATGTATTGTGTGTATTCAAACTTTATATGCATTGAAAAAGTTTTTTTAGATAATTTACCGGTGTAACACTAGTATTATTAAATGAAAATGTATAATTTTCTTACTTGACATCTCTATAAACATAAGTTTTTTACAGAAAATCTTAATCATATGATTACAAAGATCTTAATCAAATCCATTAAATGATTTAATTTTGTTAAGATAACAAAAGGAATTTCATAAGTTTACCAATGAAATGATCCCCAATATTCCTAATAACCTAATTTAGTAATTTCAAAACCTATATGTTTGTATTATACTTTTTTTTATCATGTCTCCTTTTTAATACTTTACGAATTAATGATAGCATTGAGTTACAACATGCATGGAAAAGAGTAGGTAACTTGAGTATAATCTTCCAATCTAAGAAAACAAAAACATTTCAAACTCATCACAATCTTAGTAATTTTAGTTAAAATTTGAAAGAAAAATAATATATATAATTCTAGTTTTTCTTCTACATCATCCTCTTAATTACCATTAGATAACATATAAAATCAACTAATTTTTTTTCTCCTCCATTAAATTTAATATACTTATATTAATTTTTACATCACATTAAAAACTTAAAAGTAAGATGAATTTAAGAGATTTTTTCTCTGATTTTTATGAGAAAACGATGTCAAAGGGCCCACCAAGGGCACATCGACACCTCCCAAAATTCAAATTGAGTGAGAGAGGGAAGAAAATCCCACTGATCTGCATTTCATCTCCCCCGCTACAATCTATGAAAAGTAACCCTTACCTTTCTTCCTGATTCAATTTCCAAACCCTAAATTTTCAGTGCGTTATCACCGGATTCCACACAATTTTCAAACCTAAAAGTTTCAGTTAGTTGTAATCTCGAAGATCCAACGAATTTGCTTAAAAATGGCTGAAACCCTAAGCCCTATCCGTACACCGGGGCTCAAACAAAGAGCGCCAGTCCTGTCCCCGGACCGACCTTTGTTTTTGGGCTCCAACGATGACAAACTCGAGCGTGCTCAAGCACGCGCGGCCCGTGCTGCAGCGAACCGCCGAAAGCCTGTTGCTTTTCAACAAGCAACCGATGCTGCTCCGGCTGATCCATGTCTTGGCCAAGAACAGATTATGGAGCTGTTCCAGAATTGTATCAAATTGGCCAGTGAGAATGTATGTGATGCTCTTTAGCTACTGTACGATTGAAGTATGTGCTTGATTGGGGTATTAGATGAGTGATTTATTATTCTTCTTCTTGTTATTATTTTATGGGTGCAGAAAATTAATCAGAAGAATACCTGGGAGCTGAATCTTATAGATCACCTTTGCGATATTATTAAGGTTGAAGAAGAGAATGATGTCGAGACCAATTTTCAGAAGGTACGGAACATAATGTATGTGGTTCCAGTCACGGTTTATCAAATTCTACTTGTTTGCTTGGATCATGAATCTTCTTAGAGTTAAAGGTCTTTAGTAGCTACTCTCTTTGGCATACAACTAATATGCTATCTAAGAACACAAGTATAAAGGTCTTTAAATAAGTTAGAGAACCACGATCACAGATTGATCAGAATGTAGTGCACACAATCACACATTAGTCTAAGTGGTAAGGATTTAACTTCAAACAGTCCAGTGGGTGCTAAAACTCAAATAGTGTTCTCAGCATATTCTTCGGGCTCACTGGAATTTGGTGATATTTTGATGCGGTATTACGGTATAAATTATAAAGTTGCTGAAAACCGTTTGGCTCCAAAAAAGTTTATCTAAGAGTTCATTTATGACAGGAACGAAGGCTTATTTTTTGGTAGTTATCTCATTTAAAGATCGTTAGTCCACACACGTCCTCTAACAAGTAACAACTAACAGCTAACAACCGGCATGCTATTTTATTATCAAAACTGGAAATGCATAGGGGCTATATGGTGTATGATTAACGATTTAAACGATTTCCTCATCTCAGTCTTTCATACACATCAATTTGATGTGGTGGGCAATGACTTCCTTTAGGATTCAGAGCAGAACTTTGTTATTGTTGTTGTTACCCTAAAGGGCATGAAAGATGATCAATGAGCCTTCTTCCGTCTAGACCAATACGCCAAGAGTTTGCAGATGACGCCTATTAGTTCAAAGTTTGTCCAATATTACAGCAGAAAAACAATTTTTGACTTACATGGAAGCCTATCTCAAGTATGATCGTGAGAATTAGAGGGAGAATACTAATCGCATACATAGACATCAGAATGCGGGAAAAAATAAGTTGATCCAGCAAAAAGGCTTAAATATACCCAGTCTGCTTGGCTTTGTAGTTGATCTTTTGCTGATACAACATGATCTGTTAACTATACAGTCTTTTTTAAAAATAAAAATTTAGAAAGCCCTCTGGATTACACAGAAACATTGTGGTGACAGCTCCCAATTCTACTCTACTTTCTGACAAAAATTTCAGTATATGCTTCTCTTATGGTGTCGGTCATCATTAATTGTCCTTTTGACATAATGATGTTCTTTTCAATGGCTACTTTTTAGTGTGGATGTTAAAAGGTTGTGAAGGAGATGTTTTTACTAACAAAGCTATTTGAACATGTATGCCTAGCCATATTAATCTACTTCTGCTTAAATGTGCTAATTAAAATTACATTACCAAAAGCAGTAAGCTAAAGCTTTTACTGTAGAGAAGCAATGGGGTTTCCAGGCATCATTGTCTCTCAGTTACTTTCTCTCGCTTTATGATCTAAAAAGTTCAAAAGAAAAAAATCTTAAATTTTGTATGAAGTTCACACAGTTTCTGCTTACAGTGGATTATATGAATTCAAAGCTTTCAGTTGTTGGTAGAACAAATGCAAACTTGTTACATTTCTGAGTGCAGGCAAGCTGCACTCTTGAAGCTGGAGTTAGAATATACTCAATGAGGGTGGACTCTGTTCATTCTGAGGCATACAAGGTTCTTGGAGGGATTAGTAGAGTTGCACTAGATGCTGAACAAGGTTAATTTTTTTTTTCTTTTTTTAATGCCCAGATGCTGCTTATCTGGTTTAGGAAAGAATCTTTTAAAATCATTAGAGTAGGTGGCAAGATGTGTAGTTTGTTCATGATGAATTTGGTTTAAACTGACCATTTAAAATTTAGATAACTAATCATTGACTATGATTACAATAAAATCTTGTTATAATAATAATCTGAAGGATCAACTTCACAGATATTCTACGTTGGTAAAATGTGTTTTGAGCTTTTATAAATCAGCAAAGACATACTTAAAAACATGATGATGTTACTTTGTGGCTTTAAAACAGATACTGTTGTAGAGGATGGCAACATGCAAGGAGAAGCCACATCAAAAAAGGAGAAGGAATACAAGGTTTTTTCATTTTCTCATTCTCTGCTTTTCTCATTTTGGTGGAGTTGAATTAGTGTCTAATGAATTAGTATATGATATCATTATGCAGTTATCTCCTTTAACAACATTGGAGTCATCCTTTGAGGCTCTTAACGTGAAGAAGTTTGATGGTAAGAATGCACGTGAACTATAAATATTTTATAATATTTTACCTAAAATATTGAACTAATTTCTTATTTTTCCAGTTGCATTCGCTGTTGATCCTTTGTATCATCAGACAACTGCCCAGTTTGATGAAGGTGGATCTAAAGGTCTATTGCTGAATAACCTTGGAGTCTATGGTGGATGCCGAATGGTTTTTGATTCACTTGAAGTACCGGGGAAGTGCATCTCATGCTCAACTGACCATGATAAAGTAAATACCATCGACATATCTCATGCTAGAGGTTCGTTTCTTCCACCTACATGCGGCAAAAGTTGGGCGGGTCAGGTGTCTTGTCCGATAATGGGGTGTCAAAACAGTCACTTCTTTTTGTATTATTTAACGTGAAAATTGTTTCGGCCAATTCTCTTACATATTCTGCTAATAATTAGTGTCTCGACTATGATTATGAAGGTTAAACAAAAATCTGGTTTTTGGATAAAAGTTTTTAGAGAGATTTCAATCTTTTATCCTTTAAAAATACACCTGGTCAACTTTTGATCCGTCTGACTAGTATACTCATTTGGTCTAGCACATTACCCAATTTGACTTGTTCATAAGTAAACGGGTCAAAGTTGTGAGGGACACTTTTCTGAACTCATGATTTTCTTGTTTCCATATGTAGACTGTATCGAACAAATGGTATCAAACTTCTCAAAAAAACTTGAAATATCACCAACACTCAAGGATATAGTCAATCTGTTTGGAGAAGATAATAGAAGACCAGCAGATACCTTTTCTTCTTTCCAAAAGTCTGTAGAACCAGATTATGATGAGAACGACTTTGATAATGGCGCACATGATACCTCAGTAGCCTGGGAAACTTTTAATGACAACCAAACAAGCCTGAATGACGATGCCACCTACGAAGAACAAGAGGATCTTTTTGTTCCAGATCATCACGAGGTTTGTGGTTATTCCACAATCCACATTTCCACCTACACTAGGCATAATGAGCGAGTTTGCTAACGGGTTGACACGGGTTCTGGTCAAAACTTATAATGTTTGGTGCAGGGATTGGGTTGATCCTGAAACACTTTTGGTTTGCTTTTTAAAAAAATACTTGGTGTGTCAAATATGACCTACACACTTGAGGTGGTTATTGACTTGTTTGACCCACTAGAGGTAAAACATAACTCTAATCGACCCGTTCATGATTAAACTGGTTGAAATTGCAGGAAAATGAGTCGTATGCTTCTTATGATGGCGATGTGGATGGCGGATCAGCAACAGTCGACAGCTTCCTATTTCTAAGTCTTGGATTAACCGGAAAACAAAATGCATGGGCAGGCCCTGATCATTGGAAGTATAAAAAGTCTAAAGGTAGTTTTCATGGGCTGAACAAAAACTACTTTATTTAATTCTTTGCGAGGTGACAAGACGGGCAGGTTTGGTAATGTGTCATAGCAGGTCATTGTTATGAAATAGGTTGAAAGAGATTGGGCTGGGCCGACCTGCAAATGCTTTTTTACTTTACTAAGTTTTTATAAATAAATAATGCGTTAATTATGGTGTACAAGCTTTTTACTTGTTTCACCTGTAAGATTACAACAGAAATTGACTTGTTCATAAGTAAACGGGTCATATGGTTGTCAATTTGTCATCTTCACTTTGCTTCATTTTTCAAGATTTGATTTTGTTTTCTTGTCTTTAAATGTTCAGTTTCTGGAGGTACAGAAGAACATGTGAACGAAAACGGATCATCATTAATGCCCAAAAAACAAAGGAATAAAAAACAAGCTGAACCCGATATAGAATTTACTAAAGCTTTGGACTTAAATAGTGACATGAGTTGTATCTTTGCTCCACCAAAAAACCCGAAAACGCTTTTGTTGCCCGCAAACAAGGAACCCTGCAACACAACACTTCCAGAAGATTGCCATTATCAACCAGAGGATCTTGTCAAGCTGTTTTTTCTTCCAAATGTTATGGTAAGGTTACAATCTTTTAAAGGCTGTTATTTAAACCTATCAAATTGTAATAAACCATGATTCTTTAATGGAATTCTTCTTATTATTTTTGTGTAGTGTCTTGGGAAGAGAGGAAGAAGGAATTTCGGTAAGTTAATTTCTTGAATCCAATCTTTGCAGTCCATGTAAAACAAGGATATCTTTTTGTATTTGTATCAGAGAAAAGGACAAATGCTCATAAGGTGTATTTTAGTGAGATTAATTGGTTGAAATTTTTTCCTACGACGTTCTCAAATCTCAAGTCTTGTGTTGCTTGCATGTTTTCTGTCTAGTAACTTGTGTCAGTCTGATGATGATGAAATTTTGCATTTCATATTCAGATGAAACTGGTGAAAAAGGAGAAGGTAATAATGAAACATCTAGAAGTTGGGATGATGAATGTGTTGGCCAATTCGATGATGGAAATGCTTATAGTGATTTTGAGGACTCTACCACGCTCGTCTCTCAGCCTCGTCAGGTTTGTTCATATAATGTCATCAGTGTGATAGATTTATAGTATTCATAATAGTATAACTCGAGATAACATATTCATAATAAAATGACAAACATGCCCCTAACATAGAATTGTATGTGTTTATGTGGGAATATGGAATTGACCGAAAAACCTATGTTTTCAGATTTCATCTCATCATCAAAGGTATTTATGTCTTTTTGAAAAATTTCGTCCTGTCTTTCAGCAAGTTTTTTCACTGAATCAAGTAAGCAAATAAAAAGAAAATTAAAGAAGAAAACGACATTGATACTTTCTGCTGTACTGTAATCTTTTGAATACTCGGGTGGCCTATGTATACAACAACAACAACAACAAACATACCCAATCCCGCTATAGCAGGGGTGGCCTATGTATACATCATCTCTTAATATCTATTAGCGTTTACTTTTTAGGGATAATTTCGTTTATATCCTTGTAAACTTTAAAACTACATATATATCCTTCCAAAACTTAAGTAATTACGTATATACCCAAACACCTAATTTTAAAACTACCATATTACCGCTCTTTTAAATCAAAACACATGGATTGAAACGTAGCCTTCATTGCTTCACCGTCGAATGCCACAAGCTCACAACAGATCGATTGAAACAGAGCTTCAGAATTTACACTGGAGAGCAATTATAATTTTAAAAAACTTATCCTTAGAGGTTGGGTGATGATTTCTGTTCTTCATAGAGAAGTAATTAATAAAAACAGAATTTAAATCTCACCAAACAATTCATCAGAATCCATTTCCATGGCTGATCGAGCTCGAGGAAGTTAAACCAGATTTAAGATATTAACGGAAAGTGTTAAATGAAATCCCCATAACAGGGACTGCAAACGAGGTCTCCTTAACAAGCATCTGTTGATAATTCTCCAAGCTTTCATGCTGTTCCGTAAGATCTTTCAAAATGCATAAATAATACTCTTTCAGCTTCTTAAGAACGAACGCCTTCTTCAGCTTCGACCATCTGATACGCATTCTTCGAATCATGCTCACCATTACAGATCCAGATTTCGTGCCCTGCAACTGTCTCTGGCCTCCCAATGTAACCGTCGGCAGCTTCTTCTTCCGCCGTAGCAGCCAGAATCTGCGGTGGCTGTTTGCACGTGGGAGTTTGGTGGCGGGCTTCATCTCTGATTGGGTGGTGGTGACGACGGAGGGTGAGGTGGCCTTGGGGATTGAAGCCATGCTTCCGATGGAGAACTGTGTGTCCATTATTTATATCCAAATCCTGATACTGTTTGCGTGCATTTATATCGGCAGTTGCACATGCCAGAGTGTTGATAATAGGGATGAGAGCATTGATTGTAGGGGATGAAATCGAATATGATTCTGCACTCACCACATCTGATCCATTGAAGAATATGAAGTGGCAGAGGCAGTTCGCGTGATACCTTGAATCGAGGAAGAGGAGATCTGGTATATCGATTATGAGAGGGAAATTATATGGATATTTTAGTAATTTTAGTAACAAATCAAATATAAATTAGAATTAAATTAGGTGTTTGGGTATATACGTAATTACTTAAGTTTTGGAAGGATATATATGTAGTTTTATTAGATGTTTATGATATAAAAGAAACTGGTCGATCTAAACATCTGTTTTTGATTTTAATGTGAAACAGGTAAATAAGATTGAAGTTGAGTATGACAGAACATCTAAACAAGTTGATGTTCAGGCGCTCAAAGAGACTCTTTGGTCATCTATGCAAGGAACACATGTAATCTCTTTTTTCTATCCACTCAAAGTAGGATTTCCTGGATATCCATTTCTTTTTGCTTACATTATATTATTTACCCTTTGAAAACACTTGAAATATCATACTTATTTCCATTTTTGTTGAATAAATAAAGAGAACATTATGAAATGAGATGGTAACTTGCTTTATTTTATGTACTAATGTACTATGAAATAAGCACATATGATGCTTTCAGGTAAGCATGTTAAAAAAAGGGCAGGTTGGTTTCGGTTGGGTAGGGCCGGGTCAGGTGGCGGGTCAAAACGGGCCGTTATAAATACAACACTAGATGAGTTCTGTTCATAATGGTTTCATGTATGCATTTTGCAGGAAACAAACACATTGTCATTTAAGCAAATATTGCAATCTTTCCCAGCCGACAAGAAACCCGCTGCTGCACCGATTGATATTATCTCCCCGCACTTGTGTTTTATTTGCGTGTTGCATTTGGCTAACGAGCATGGATTGAGCATCATTGGTTGTGATCAATTGGACGACCTCTCAATACACCTTCCGGCTTAATTGGTATCGTCTTCATCTTGTAGATGCAAATACTAGTGCAGCAGTTATTGGGTAAACATGAAAAAATGTACTCAATTGGTGTAGTTTTTCTTTATTATCTTGTAGAATTTGATATCGGAAGACAACTGTCACCCCAATTTTCCTTATGGTGTGTATAACATGATGTTGTAACTCAGATTGTTCCAATGGAAGTTGTAACTCGGTCTTTCATCATTTTTTTTAACTTTTTTTTTTTTTTTTTGGTAAAAAAAAATAAGATCAAATACGATACTTAAAAACTTAATATTATCTATTATCTATTTATTCTTTAAGTATAATGTAACAAGTTGGGTATAAATATCTTGTTTTTATCAAATTTCTTCTTTTAAATGTTATTAATATTAATATTGAGATGCGTTGGATCGGTGTCGTTATCTTCATCCAAATTATTAAAAAAAATTAGACTTGTCACTTATTCGTTGCATCCATTCCACGTGCTTCATGTGAACAAAAGTGGGGAGACCCCAAAAAAAAAAAGAAAAAAAAAGTCATTTAACAATATTTGGCACGACTCGTTAGCTGGACGTTTTGAATTAAAAAATCAAAAAATATGTATGATATCTTCTAGTATTTGTTTTTAATCTTTTAGAAAGTCACCGTATCTCAAGAAAAGTGATTAAATATCTACAATTATTGTGGTCGACTTTTATCTTCTAAAGGTATTTCAGTAGTAACGAGCAAGAGTAAAAGTTAATTATGAGTATCAAGTATCAGGTGTAGCAATGGTTTAAATACACCTATATGTATATACACACACATATGTGGTATTATTATTAGTATTGTTATGATTATATATATACATCTTTAGGAGAGAGTTTATTTGAGAACCATGACCAAACCAACAACACAATCTTCTTTCTCTCGACTTGTCTATCATTGGCGCAACTCCTAGTTTATCTCTAAAAGCTTTGTTAGGGATCATATCTATCAATGTCTTACCACAACACCTTAACATCCTCATTTTGCCACATCCATCATTATCCCTAGGTTTTTTGCTGTGGCTAACACTCCGTCCCATAAAGTAAAGCTGGTGTGACTGTTACTTCGTAAAATTTTCCCATCAACTTCAACATAAATCTCTTGTCATAGAACGCTCCCATAGAAGCTCTCCACTTCACTTAACCCGCATTTATACGGTTAGTCACATCCCCGTCAATCCTCCCTATCCTATGTAAGATGATCACACCCAAATACCTACCCAATATCCAATGTAAACCTCTCTCTCATTGCTTCTTTCCTGGCTAAACTCACACCTAAAAGATTTTGTCCTATTAAGGCTAATTTGAAAGTCCTTTATCCTCTAAACTCTACTATTCTAACATGGTGTTTAGCTCTCCTCGAGTCTCCGCGACTAGCACAATGTCAACATCAAAGATCATGAACCATGGAGTGCACCCTTGGATCTCACGTAAAAGCTAATCAAGAATCACTGCAAAAAGGTAGGGGCTAAGGGTTGATCCTTCATGAAGCCCTATATTTACTTGGAAGTACGTTGTGTCACTTGTAGGCGTCCGAACACTGGTTAACGCACCTTTGTAATCTCTTATTGCCCTAATAAAACTCTCCGAAATCTCTCTATCATACACGGTCTTTCGAATTCAATCCCTTAGAACACTATTGTACGCCTTTTCTAGGCTAATGAAAGCCACTTGTAAGTCTCTTTGTCTTTCCCTGAACTTCTCCACGAGGCTTTTAATAAGGTGAATTGTTTGTATAGTGGACCTACCTAGCATGAAACTGAAATTTTCTATCACGTTTGTTTCACGTTGCAACCTAATCTTGAACACTCTCTCCCACAACTTCATGGAATGACTAAGCAGATTTATGCCTCTGTAGATTTTGAAATCCTGAGCGTCGCCCTTGTTCTTGTAAATAGAAAGGACCACACTATGTTTTCATTCTTTGGCATTTTCATGTCGTCAGAATCATGTTGAAGAGGTTTGATAACCAACCCACTCTTGCCTCTCCTAGGCACCGCCAAGCCTCGATAGGGATTTAATCGGTCCTTAAGGGTGCATTTGGTTCACAGGAATCCATTGAAATTAGGTTGAATTATTATCAAATCCATATATTTGTACGTGTGATTCACCATGATGAAAGTGGAATCCCTTGCACTTAAACTTTCTTCCATTTGAGGGAATTCTGGTTCCTTCCTAACCTATAAGAAATTAAAATTCCTTCCAACTACTAGACATCTCCTTCCCTTCCCACTAAGGGTGTTAATTTGGTCAACGGACCGGGTTTCGCGTAATCAGGTCTATAAAAATAAACTTCACCTGAACTCGAACCCATTAAGCATTAGGTTCAGACAATTAGATTTTGTATTTATAGGGTTAGGTTACAACTGAACTCGAATAACTCAACCAACTCTATTCAAATTCGAAGTATACGGGTAGCTATTTTCAGGTTATTTCATATATAAATATATTATTCGGGTTGGGTAACGAGCTGAAGAAATATTCAATTTGGTTCGTCCTAAAACCTGAATAACCCGAACACAATTCAATTCGGTTACGGGGTATAATTTAAATACTTTAAAACCGATTAACCCGAACTGAACTACCCGACTGAACAACACTTTTAGGTGGTTGCGGGTGGTGAAATTATAATCACATTCCAATTGTAAATTAAATACGTACAATTGTAAGGTTTTAAGGGCCCATTTTTTGAATTTGCCTTAGGTGTTTGAAATATTTGTGACGGCTCTGTCTAGAATTGCATTCAAGAAAGGAGTGGATTGCAGGTTGTTTGGGTTTTGTGATGCGTATTATGCAGGTGACTTAACCACTCGTCATTCGACAACCGGGTATGTATCCATGCTTGGAACGAGTGCAGTAGCTTGGTGTAGCAAACGACAACCAATGGTGTCACTTTCGACAACCAAAACTGAGTACCAGACAACAGCTACGGCTGCTCAAGAATGTGTGTGCTTAGTAGTACAACTCTTAAAGGACATGAATCAAATGACGAATTATATTGTCCACTTTATCGTGACAACATGTCTTGAATTCAGCTTGCAAAAAATCCTACCTTCCATGCTAGAACTAAACATGTTGAAGTTCATTATCACTTTATTAGGTATAAGATCTTACGAGGAGATATCGATCTTACCTGCACAAAAGCGGATGAACAAGTGCAGTTTTCTTCACAAAAGGGTTATCCAGCAAAAAGAAAGATGGTCGAGTTTTGCAGAAAAACAGGAATGACCAAAGTGGGTGTTAAGAGGGAGTATTGAAAGTCAAACACCATGTTAGACATCACATGCCTAATTTATCAAGTTTATTTCACGGAGTTGTGTTCAATATAGTCCATATAAAAAATATAGTCCTAAATTTTAATATTTAATCACATGTGATTCAATATAAAATCACACGTGATTCACTATACAATCACATGTGATGGTAAAATCATTACATGTTAATTACAAAAATGTCACTCCGCCCAAATTTTTAAAATTCAATCTGAACCATTGATGTGGCTGATCCAAGGGCTAAGATGAGTCCCTCAGGACTATACAATAAGTATGGACTGTATTGAACATTTCTCTCGTATGTCTTTATTTATTAACTAGTGAGTCACTTTGTTTCATTGAGTTGTTAGTGTTCCTACTTTTCCCATATTCAAGTTAATACAAAATTACACAACTTTGTATAAGTGTGCACTATATTTAATTTCTCTATTCCACTTTGATTGCTATTCTACCTTATAATTATAATCAATTGACAAACAATTTCACTCACATAAAACTACTATTCTACCTTATAATCAATTGACAAACAATTTCACTCACATAAAACTACTATTCACTTCAATTTTAAATTTCACCTCCCTAACAAATTTTACTTTTTCACCCTTTTAACTTATAAAAGTTGTATTTGATTTTTAGTTCTTAATTTTTGTCATAAATAGGTTTATATTATTCATCTCCAATTTATACAAGATTACTTTTTACACCATAACATAATTTATAGCTTAATTATGATTATTATTATTTTTTGTTATTACTACAACTATTATATATGCTTTTAGACCTAACTAGATCGCATAGAACTCTAAAAACTAAAAGTATAATAAGTAATGTGTTAAGCACGCAAGATTATGCAAGTAAGAATACAACATGGGATGAAACAGAAAATTAACAATTGAAAGTTGCTTAGAATAATTTAGTAAACCGGCATCGGCATGAATACTAATATAATACAGTTAGTTTTGTATAATATATAAATAAAATAATATTACAAATGACATCATAAAGTATGCAAATATACAACTAAATATGTTAGAGAAATGTTAAGTAATATTAGCGAAATCTAACTTAATTAAATGATAAGTTACTCATGCAATTTTTACATTTTACTTAAAAATCTCCAATTATTTATGATGTACACTTAACGTGAGGATAAGACATTTAAGTTACATGGTGCTAGCATCATCTAACATTTTCTCATATATGTTTTACTTTATATGTATATTACTTGAAAATATACTTTTTAATGTAACAACCAATGTTAGTTAACTATTTGATAAAGTACACTTTGCTAAAAACTCTATTTTTTATTTTCTTAGATGATGATTATCAACCTAAATAACATATAGTTATGCGAACATAAATGTCGACTACACCCTTGGGACCACGCGCGTGATAACATTATATTGCTTGTCCTTAGAATTGATTTTACATTAAAAAGACACAGACACATTACACATTTTCCACAAGCTAGCTAGTAGGTATGTATCTTTCTTCTTCTTCTTCTTTCTCTTCTACAATACATATTAAGCTCCCAATCTCCCAATTACACTCAAGGATGGCTTCCATCAACAGAATAACCTCCTCCTCCTCTCCACCGCCTGTGAAAACCTCCATGACAACATCGCCGCAATCGACTTCCTTACCGGTTCGCACAATCCCCGGCAGCTACGGTCTGCCGCTGCTCGGACCGTTGGCCGACCGACTTGACTACGCCTGGTTCCAGGGATCTGAAACGTTTTTCAAGAAGCGGATAGAGAAGAACCAGAGCACGGTGTTCCGTACGAACGTGCCGCCGTCGTTCCCGTTTTTTCTCGCGAATCCGAATGTCGTGGCGGTGCTGGATGTCCAGTCGTTTGCTCATATGTTTGATATGGAGTTAGTGGAGAAGAAGAACATCCTTGTCGGAGATTTCATGCCGAGCACCAAGTTCACCGGCGATCGGCGAGTTTGTGCTTATCTTGACACTTCTGAACCTCAACATGAGCAGGTACGTCTCGGTTTTTGCTTGATTTCATAGATCTATTGATTTCCGACTTACTATTTTGTTCAATTTGGGGATGATCGATCGATCATTCGATACGAAATTACACACATGACCATAACCTTCCATGTTTGACCTGTTAATTAATCAAACGATCGATCATTCAATACTTATTTTTTCAAACAGCAATACTTATGTATTCGATTTCATTTATCCTCCATCCGATAAGAAACGCGATCTAAGATTAAAATATAATTAAAAAAGTTACAATACGCGCTTTTAATGTATAGTTAATTAATTAATTATATTATAATTATAGTTATAAATAATATCTCCCACGTACATGTGATCCTAAAATAATAATTTAATGAGTTTCGATGATTTTGGCATTTGGTAATTGATCGTCATATTAGAAAAAGTCATATTTAGGATTATTATTTTTCTGGAGTTGAATATTTCTTGAAGGAAGACAACCTTGAATAGTGATCAACTTATCTTTATGTTAAATGCACAAAATTTCTTCACCATATATTAGTATTTTAGTACATTACCTGTTACCATGTGCAAATTTTGGCAAATAAACAGGAATATCTTATTATTTTTTTATATAATAAAAATTATTGGAATATATACTACCATATTGAAGCCAATATACAAATGCAGGATAACGAAAGGTCAATAACCAGTTTCACGATTAACATGTATGAAGTAAATCGTGTATCTTTACATTTTGTATTGTGTAGGTTTTTCGTTGTAGGACGAGAGAACACAAAAATAATAAACGGAGATTACATAAAAAATATATATTTTTTGTAATTTGTTTAAAGTATTAACACTTTTTAAATTTTATAAAATGTTTATTTATTTATTTGAACTCTGTGGTTAAAGAAAGGATCCAGAGGTTTAGTAACCAACTAACCATGAGTCCCACATGTTTCTGTTCTCATCTAGTGTCTAAATTAGATAAACTACTTCCAGATGATTTTGAAAAGTCTAATCAAGTCCATTTCATATTACAAGCTAGTTGTAGACTTGTAGTGGAATGAAAATCGAATAATTATACAGAAAATGACTAGTTAGTCTACTTTTGTCTAATAAAAAAAGTGGAGTGAGGAAAGATTGCAAATTGTGAAAAAAATGCTAGGGTTAGAAATGTGTAAATGAATCAACTTGAATGCAAAGTGAAGATTACATGCATGTGTTACATGAACAAATTTGAATACAAAGCGTTTATTATATACATCAATTTAAACCTATTTATTTTTTATACAGCCAATCCTTTTTATTGTTGTGTCAATTCGTGTTGTTTCGAAAAGTACGAACCCTACTTATGATCATGTGAAATTTTGTTATAAAAAGGGTTTATTTAATGAAATTAAAGAAACTAATTTTAAGAATAATGGAAAGTATTTCAATCTAAATATTTATATGAGAATTATCATCTTATTGCGAATCTTCTATTTGTATGCAAATTCACATCAAAACATCTAACTGGATTTATGGGGTCTATAAAAGAATTTCGAGTTATTGCAAAATTTTAGGCGCTTTTTTTTATCGTTTATTACTTTATTCATGGTTCAGTTTTATTAGCTATGATAATCTGATTACGCTTCTCCCTCACACGTATACATGTTACTATCATTAATCAATTTTCTCATATATATAATGTGTACGGAGAGTGCAATAATCCATATACATGTGAAAAATAGACTAACTTACAAGATTTAGATAACTAAAATAAAGGAAAAGATTGTAAAAGAGAGAATACCTAGATAATGTATTAGACACTAAGTGGATTAATTATATATGAGAGGTTACATATTTTCTAATTCATCATTCTACTTGCTATATCAAAACAAATGTCGAAATCAAAAGAGAAAACGAAAAAAATATTAAGTAAATTTCACGTGTCACAATTCAGTTAGAGAGATGAATTGGAAAAATTTAGTGCGAGATTACATATAAGTGGTGTTGTAACATATTTGTATAATGTAGAAAACACGTTTGGTGTCCATATATAATATAAAATGAATAATATCCAAAAGGAAAAAGGATTAAATGGATAATCTAACTTGAAAATTCCTGATTTCGAAAACATGTATCACCTTATATCTAAATCTAATATCGCCATGGTATTCACGTGGAAAGTTGTCCTTATACGTGTCTCATCAAAGATGTGTACTACAAACAAACGACGAACACGACATCTTGATTGAAACTACAAGAAAAAACAAAGGTGTGCCCACTGAATTATCTTTCCAACATCTCTCTCTCCAATAATATCAACAAAAAAAAACCATTTCGAAAATCAAAAGGTTTCGACTTTAAAATATCCATTTACCTGTTATAAACGTTACATTTAGAAATATTTAGATAGATTATTCCTAGAGAACAAACAGAATTAAACAAGTTGAATTTTGTGCATTTATTATGTGATTATGTTTTAATTTGCATTTTAAAATTACAGATCAAGAACTTCGCAATGGACACACTCAAACGAAGCTCCGCCATCTGGATCCC
Source organism: Pulicaria dysenterica (assembly GCA_947179395.2). Lineage (NCBI taxonomy): Eukaryota > Viridiplantae > Streptophyta > Magnoliopsida > Asterales > Asteraceae > Pulicaria > Pulicaria dysenterica. Next base: position 6,333,472 of record OX359291.1, on the reverse strand, counting down.
AACCCTAACCACCTTACTCGACACCATGTTCGACACCATCGACTCACAACTCCCCTCTGGCCCAGTCAGCTACCTCGTGCCCATTCAACAATTCATCTTCTCCTTCGTCTTCAAGTGCATAGCCGGAGCCGACCCGGCTAACTCACCCGACATTGCTGAGTCCGGATACGCTCGTATGGACCGGTGGCTCGCGGTTCAGCTCCTACCCACGGTACCGATCAACGCCTTCCAACCATTGGTCGAAATCTTCCTACATTCCTTTCCCTACCCTTACTTCCTTGTGAGCAATGACTACAACAAGCTATACGAGTTCATCGAAAAAGAGGGCCAAGAGGTAATTTCACGAGGCCAAACCGAGTTCAAACTTAGTAAAGAAGACACGATCCACAACCTCATGTTCATCCTCGGGTTCAATGCCTTTGGCGGGTTTTCAATCTTTTTGCCAACTTTATTATCAGCATTAGGGTCCGACACAACCGGGGCCCAAGAAAAGATACGTACAGAAGTGAGAGAAAAAGCTGGCGGGTCGGGCCTCAGCTTTAGTTCCATAAAGGAAATGGACCTACTTCAGTCATTTGTCTACGAGACACTCAGACTCAACCCGCCCGTACCACTACAGTACGGGCGGGCCCGCAAGGACTTTAACCTAAGTTCACATGACTCGGTTTTTGAGGTGAAAAAAGGAGAGCTTCTTTGTGGGTACCAACCTTTGGTGATGAGAGACCCGAAGATATTTGATGACCCGGAGACGTTTGTTCCGGACCGGTTCACGAAGGAAAAGGGTCACGAGTTGTTGTCTTATCTGTACTGGTCAAACGGGCCGCAGTCGGGGATGCCAAGCGTGTCAAACAAGCAATGTGCGGGAAAAGACTTTGTTACCCTCACGGCCTCGTTATTTCTAGCTCACTTGTTTTTGAGGTATGACTCGGTCACAATAGCAGACGGTTCCTTCTCCGTTCTCGAGAAAGCGAAGCAAAAGGTTATATAAGCCTGTTCTGATGGAGCAAGACCGAGATGATCAAAAGCACCCATGAGGGTTTTATTTTTTGTTTTAAGTTCTCAAAGTATTCAACTCCTGTGAATAAAAATGCACGTATCTATAAAGAATAACATCAATTTGAGTTGTATTTTAACACAAGTCAAATGGGTGAAATCATGTAACAAAAATCCATAGGAGTCCTAAATCATTTTTTTAATAATAATAAAAGATCTTATTATTTTAGTAGAAATGTTTTTGTAATCACATCCATCACATTATTAATCCACAAAGTACAAAAAAAAATGAAGAAAACAATGGCGAATAGAGTTTATATTTATGCAATCTCAAGAAAATATGGTAATAATATTTCACATAATCATTCGAATAAATTAACCTAATGAACCACTAAACATTCTAATATAGAATTTTCATCCAAATACCAATCGATTTCAATCTATATTAGCTAAAAATGGTTATATAAGAGAACTTGATCTCTCATGAACATCAAAACTCGTGTCACATACCTAGTTTCATGCGGTGTTTACCGACTTACTCCGGCCTTCCTTCCACCCTTTTTGTCGGGCCCGCATTTCCCACATTTCGCTTTGTTGTTTTTGGGCTACAAAAGCTGCTTCGGCTTTTTCACGGGCTTCTTCACAAGTTTCCATACCTGAATTGCATTTGTCTGCTTCTTTCTGATACTGAGACGTAAGCTTTTTGGCCTCAAGAAGTGCCATGTCAGCACGTTGTTGGCTTTCTAAAGCTTCAGCTTCACGTAGCTTAAGTTCCTCTGATAGAAGCTCAGCAAAGTTCTTTTCTGTGTCACCATTCACGTCGGGATCATGCTTTGCGCAATCTGGTTGAGATATAAACACCAGCACTTAGAAATATATTATATTTATAATTCACACATTAGATTAGATATATAAAGTTAAAGTAGTATACATATAGTAAAGCTAAAGAAATATCCTGCTTTTACATTTACTTTTACTTGTAAGTTCACAATCATAGAGGTGGCAAGATGGGCAGGTCAAACAGATTGGATAGCGGGCCAAAATGGGTTTGGGTAATATCCTGCTTTTACATTTACTTTTACTTGTAAGTTCACAATCTTAGAGGTGGGAAGATGGGCGGGTCAAACAGATTGGATAGCGGGCCAAAATGGGTTTGGGTTGAAACCATTGTATTTATAGTATGAATCATAATGGGCCAGATCAGGTTGGATTGAAATGCAATAATTTTTTGTTGTCCATATGTAAATACTTATCGCGTTAAAATATTACAATTAATAACACAAACCATTAAAATAAAAATAAGAAAAACAGACTTTGGGCGAATTTCAACCGTCCGATCCATTTGCTATGCTCCCTTTTCAACTAATTTGTTTTATTTGATTGTTTGAGATGAAACACAGACCAAATTGACTCATTCACATGTAAAAGGGCTGAAAATGCTACTTATAGTTTATATCAATCTAAACTATCCAATCTCAAGAACTCATTGTGCCACCTCACCTCATCTTACTCTCCTAGGAATAAACACTAGACACGAGTAAATTGTAAACCATGATTGCATTGTTACAAATCATTGAGATCACATGATTTGTTTGAGAATTTTATGTTCCAAGCAATATACAAGATGACACAATCAAGGAAAGAATCGACATTTCTTGGTCAAGACTAAAATGTTTCAAATCTCGGTAAAAATATGTTTGTGTTTCCAATCTGGTGGCAAGCTGATACAAGGACTCGACTACCAACAACTTTTTCCATTTTACATGAGATGAAATTCCAAATCCCAAATAGTGCATCAGTTCAATTAGAGATGACAGTTTTAATCAATGTACTAGAAAACAGGTCGATTTCAGTTAGATTTTTGTCTCTAAAGGCTTGAATGGGCCAAAATGTACCTACAAATGAAACGCATCTAATGGGTTATAAGAAGCCTAAATTGTTATTCAAATGTTTTCAACCTCTTAGTTTTATTTGTTCTAACAAATTAGACGTTAACTAAATATTGCAGTTTCTACAATTATGTTATGTGATCAAGGAATCAAGTATCAACCCCTTAAAAAGTTATGTCTGCTGACTGTAACATATAAAGTTTGCATGTGCTCGCCAAGACCCAAACTAATTGGTCAAAAAAATAAAAAATAATAAACAAACAAAAAATCAAGTCTACTTATGGAATTGAATAAGAAAAGTATTTCATGTCAGTGATACTAACCTGTAAAGGAACCGTTGCTTAACCCTGCCAGAAACATAAACCAATCATCAGGATTATATGCGTAATTAATAAGCCAATTAAAAAAAACAACGGGTTTCCCCAACATCAAGTCGAATGGTTCCCATATCCGGAAGCAATTAACTTATTTTAAAGTTTTCTGAAGCCATCACAAATACCCGCATAAATGTCTTAGATAGTTCGGAAGCAAGCAAAGATTCTAATACCATAGAGATTAACTGGAAACCAATGGATTCCAATTATTTAGTTATTTACAATAATAATAAACATAATCCAAATGATAATTGAAATCTTCATGTGTGATAATTAGCAAGTGTTGGAGATTGCTTTTGAAAAATAGCAGCTTCGAACCGCTTATTCAAAATCCCTTATTTGACTAAACAATAATCTGACAAGCAATTAGCAATCAATCCCAAACAATTTCATATCTGCTCATATCTTGTATCAAAAGGTAATAAGCATCTGCACAATTTTCAATCGTTCATATGCAACACCAAACACCAAAGCTTCTAAGCATAGTGTTTCGATGATAAGCAGTTCTGAGAGTGTTTGGGATCGCTGATCTAAACTGCTTTTCTGATTCTTTGAGGGTGAAATAAACAGTTTTGAATATATAATCTGTTACTTATTCCAATATGCTTATATATATAAAAATAATAATAATAAGCCTTAATAAACAATCCCAAACACTACCTGAATAAGGCTAGTACTTCACAAATTAGAAGTTTTTCCTTTAATCTAATTGCAGATTGAATGGAATGAGTCAAATGGCATGCTTATGTGCATATATAACACACAGATTTTGACAATCTTTAAAGGCAAGTAAGCATGATTTTACATGTTAATTGACAAACTATATGAATGCAATCTTGTCCTCAAGTTTGATCTAGCTGTTCACATCATTTGTTTCAAAAATAAAAAGGAAAAAGAATTCATATTCAATTTGAAGTTAAAAAGTAACCTGTTTGATCGATAAAGTCATGGAATATCTAAGATCTAACTGCTACTACTAAAAGGGTTTTGAGATCCAAGGAGTCCAAATTAGGTGCAGTTATGAGATCAATATTTCTAAATTTGATAGATCAGAGAAAGTTAGTGCAGTAATTAATGATACCCGAATTGGTAAAAAAGTTAGAAATTGCAGATTTAAAATTGAGATTGAACCACCTTGAGGAATGGAGAGAAGGGGCTGAGAATCGCAGTCGCAGTTGCAGGTAGGGCAGGAGACGGCGGAGGAGGAGCGGCGAACGGCGGCGAAACCTTCAAGAACATGCCAGTATAAAGGTGGACCTACTAGATAACCCACCAAACACACTCCCAAGAACGTAATTCCAAGCTTCACGACGGCCGGATTACACGATCCAGCCCTGTTTAATGCCATCTGCTCCTCTTTTATCTCTCTAAAAATGTATTTATATACACACAGAATTGCAGTGTGTGTATGAATGTGAGGATAGTAGAGAGCTGATCTTGATCTTGAGGAGAGGGTAAGATGCAGTGGGAAAACAGAAGCAAATTGAGGAGGAGAATTGAATTGGGGGTTTTATATTTTTGGTTAAAGTTCTTCTTCTTCTTCTCTCAGTCTCTTCGCTCGATCACCGACAGTTGGTGATTATCTGCTTTCACTCTGAGAATGTGGTAAAATCGAAATATTTGATGAGTTAATTACACAAATCGTCCATGTTATTTGCGGCTTGTTGCATATTCAGTCCTTTTAACTTTAAAGTTACATTAATAGTCTAGATAGTCTTTGAAAAAAGAGTTAATTGCACCAATGGTCCTTTAACTAACCACTTATTGCGGATTTGGTCCTTTCTTTTAAAAAGTTGCATTGATGATCCTTGATGTAGCCACTTTGTTGCAACCATAGTCCTTTGTGACGATTTCCGTCTAACACTGCCGTTAAGCCCTATCACATGCCTCACACATGAGGGCCTTTTACTAATTTTGCTTTATTATTTACTCAGAACCCCCCACGCCCACAATTACTTTACTCCTCCAGTAATAATTAATAATATATACAAAATATAATAATAATAATAATAATAATAATAATAAATATACTTCCCCCTCCATCATGTCTCTCTGATCCCTCTCATCTCTCTCTCCAGTACCTTGCAGTGCCGCAAGCTGTCCAAACCTGCCACCTCCGCCGTTCTCCACCGCCACCACCACAACCACTACCCATCCTAGATTTGGACCACCACCACCGTAGAGACTCGCAACCACCACCGCCATAACAGCCAAATCAAAACAACTTAGAAACGTGTTTGCAACAAGATCTACATACCTCTGAAAGATTGAGAGAGAGAGAGATGGATGGGGAAGAAGTCGGAGGTTGCTACTGGTGTTTTCTGATGATTACGGTTAGATTTGGTAGGCCGTTGCCTTCGCACCCAAACCCTATCATATTAGTCCCCAAATTGAATTCCAAAATATGATCTTCTAATTGATATCCTCCTAAAACCATTGATTCATTCATACCCAAACCACCATCAACAAACCCTAAACACATCACGGAATCACTCACTTTCACCATCAAATTCCTCCTTTGAATCCTCCACTTCACCATTTCACTCTGAAACACCAGTTCAATCTCCGGCACCGTCACCGGAGAACTAAAACAAACCCCAAACGGCGCCACCTGTTCCACCACCGTGAATTTTTTTGGGATATCAAAATTGTTAACAATCTGAGATTGGAATGCAATTTTTGATCTTCCAAACCCTAATATACCTTTTGCGCCGGTAACGAGACCTTTGAGTAAGTAATCCGGCGAACACGTGGAAATCAGAGTCATACCCTCGACGGCTACTACATCCTCCGCTAGATCTCTGAAACTGGATTCTCTAGTGACAGGGTTTTGTGGGTGGTTTTATGTTGGTGGCGATGACAGGTGGTTTTATGTTTGTGGCGGTGGTAGGTGTTTTCAACGTGGTGATGTATAGAAGCTGGATTTGTGGGAGATGGTGGTGGTGATGTTAGTTTGATGGTTGCCGGATGTTGAGGGGGCAACCGGAGATGGTGGTGGCGGCGGTAGGTGGCCGTCGGGGATGGTGGTGGCGGTGTTAGATGGAGAGAGAGAGGAGAGGGAGGATGAGGCGACAGATCTGGGAAATGGGAAAGAGAGTAGGGTATATTTATTTTTTTAATAATTATTAGTTGATTAAAACAATAAAGCAAAATTACTAAAAGGCCCTCATGTGTGAGGCACGTGATAGGGCTTAACGGCAGTGTTAGACGGAAATCGTCACAAAGGACTATGGTTGCAACAAAGTGGCTACATCAAGGATCACCAATGCAACTTTTTAAAAGAAAGGACCAAATCCGCAATAAATGGTTAGTTAAAGGACCATTGGTGCAATTAACTCTTGAAAAAAATTGTTTAGTTATAAAGTCCTAAATAAATGAGGGGCAAACGCATAAAAATATAATAAATTTTGTCTTAAAATTATTATATATAATCAATTTTAAATTTTAATAAAATAATATAATTAAATTTTATAATCCTCTTATTGTAAGCAAACAACTATTTTATATATCTGTTACTTATTTATCATTGTATACAATAAACTTTGTCATAACTTTCATAGTATACAACTAGTTGCATATAATGTGAGAATTTTAATAGTTGGTTGTATTATTTTTTTAAAAATAAAATTGATTGTATATATTGATAACTAAGATAAAATTCATTGTGTTTTAATGCAATTTGCCCCTAAATAAACAAACGAAAAAAATTAATAATGTTAAATGGTTATTATAATAAACTGTTTTATGTATATAAGTTCTTAAAATCAAAGTCGAATCACATTTTACAAAATAAACAGAGATTATTCTAGTATTAAAAAAAAGAGAATTTCAATATATTCTATATTCTATAAATTTTTTAATATGTCTATATACTTAAGTTAATAGTAATTAAAAAATCTAAAATTAAAAAACATATATATGCAAATAAAATCCCATAAATACCCTTATTCTATCTTTATTCTCTTCTCTTTCCCGAATTATCTAGCCAACATCGCATACATTACACATGTAGTTTAGTTCTTGAAAGAACTTTTTCCCTTTTTGAATTAAACATTTGCAACAAAAAAGTGATCTTGATGTCCAGTTTAATTGAGGTCGGTTCCTATTGCCACTTGGAACAAAACAATATTGACATTCGAGGGCAATGAGAATTTAGGGTTGATCACATTTGTCCTAGGGCTGCAAACTAGTTGAGCCAAGCTCGATCTTGACAAGACTCAAGCTTAGGTCGAGTATTTTAAGCTCAACGAGCCTTAAGATGTGAGGCTCAAGCTTAAAATATGATAATAAACATGATAATAAAACTTGAAAATAAGTCAAAAACGAGTTTACATAAGTCTAACCCACTATATTTCATCAATGGTAACATATTTTTTAACTATAATTTTATACGTATATATACACATTTATATATAATATAAAGCTCGATAATTACTCGAGTTGAGCCTTATAAACTAGAGTTAGGCTCATTATATATTTAAGTCTATTTTAAGGCTCAAATTCAAGCTCAAACATGATAAAAGCTCGACTAGAACGTGTTCTAGCTCGAGGCCAAGCTCGAATAACTCGATAAAAGCTTGACTCCTTCACGTAATCCCAAGACTTTCTAATTCTAAATGATAGAATCCCGATAAAATTTTGAATAACTCGTTTGTAGCCCTAAATTCATCCCAACACCTTGTACCCCTAAAGGGTAGAATCTTCTAATCAACCAAAATGGAAAACCTCGTGGTAGGGTACAAGAATGTTTTCTGATAAACCATTTAATCCACTAGTTATCTTATCTTTCCTTATCACTTTTATTGATTTTAACACTTGTTTTAATCTTATGAGTAGATTGATAAGTAGGAACACTTTGTAGGAGGATATAAAAACTATTATTTGCAACTTTTTAGCTTATAACTACTCCTTAAAGTGAGCAAGTCAAAACATACGAATTAAGATATATCCACCTCTATGGCTGCCATGGTGCACCATCAAGACTAAAACATATCTCCGTCTGTTTCAACAAAAAACAGACCACATATCAAAAATTACTATTATGAAGAAATGAAATAAAACTATAAAAATATGAAATAGGAGCAAAACTGTCTCAAACAACCAAAAATGAACTATAGAGCTTATAACTCAAACAACCAATACCGTCATCCTAAAACTCAAGACTTGTACAAATATAAGACATAGAAAGCTAGAAACAGAAATGACAAGAAGGTAAGAGAGGACTTAAAGTTGACTGATAACGACGAACTGACGGTGGCAACCATTTGAGAAAATAGGTTGGAAATATAAAGCTAGAAAGAGAGAATTTATGGACCATGAAGGGAAGGATGACGATAATTTGTTTATTGCATATATACATCCATATTCCATACCATGTTTGTTATTTCTTTGTGTTACATCATTTTATGAGAACTTAGATGCTATTCACACTAATGCACCACAAACAACAAAACCTAAATGTTATATCTTGTAGTATATAAATCAGTGGAGATTTTATATCTTCTTACTTATGTTTTTTCTTTTGTAAAATTAAAACAAGTGTTAAAATCAAGAGAAGAGATAAAAAATTAGCTAATTTCACATGTCATAAATTCAGTGAGTATAATTATAAAGTAAGACCGTTAATATATCATGATAAATATAATATTCACACATGCCCTCTTTGTGGGGCGCGTGTGCTAAAATTTGTAGGTAGAAGGATGTGTTTATAGAAATCTATTTACAGGGGAGGGTTCATGCGAGAACCGTTGTTAGTGCGAGAACCGCGAGAACCAATCTCAGCCGTTCCTTGGATATGTGAAGTATCATGGATGGAGAGCGTGGAGGATAGGGTGTGGCAGGGTGCATGTGAGGAATTCATGGGTGGGCAATGACATTGAAGGAGGGGAAATTGGATGGCTTAGATTGGTTCTCGCGGTTCTCGCGCTAACAACGGTTCTCGCATGAACTTTTGTCTCTATTTACATCTATGTATATGAGATTTGGAAACTTAGAAATAAAAAGGTGTTTACAGAATCAGAGAAAAATAAACTTACTTGTTTTTAATATCTTGTTTTGTGTGTTAGCAGTCTCACTAGTATTTTTTATTTTTAATAAAATCTCCTTGTCATTCAAAAAACGAAAAGAAAACTATCAATCAATCTTTAAACTATAATATCTTTAATATATATTTAAAAGAAAATAGATTATACTTGTCATCAATATATTGATTTTTAGAAGTTTTTTCTCAATCAACTTATAAATTAGTTGTTTTCTCAAAAGTTATTTTTAGATAATTTAGTTTGTTAATCATATATATTTAATCAAAATATTTATTCAAATATTAAAATATCTAATCAAAATATTTATTCAAATAATTTAATACAAATACCTATATATTTTTATGATTATCTATGTAAACACGTAATCTAATTAAATTATATAAATTTTTTTAATTTAATTATAACGAGGCACTACTATAAATTTTTGGATGACATTATAAATAAACTTCTGATTTATTTACTCATATTTAAAAAAAATATGTATTTATATTTATATTTTATAATTATAACTTATTTTACTATATAGGTAATTAGAAATAAGGAATTAGGATAGTTCTTATGAGCCGTTTATCAACCCGATAACCCAAAAGGCCCATCATCGACGTCGTTGGCTAAACACTGAACTCCGACAACCATTCCACTTGCAACCACCACCACCATCACCGCATCGCCACCTGAGATTCTGAAGAAAGAAACTCTCATCCAATTGTTATACAAAACCACCATAGTCTCACTCGCAGATCTTGATTAACGAACCGGATGGACTTAGATGTTCCAACGGATCTCATCAATAAAGCTCAGATCGGCTTCCGAGAAGCCGCCGGACTACAATTGTTTGACCGAGAACGTACAACCCTACCGTCTATTCCGACCGTTGAAGCGACTATATCCACCTTAGACCCCTCACCGCCGCACCTGAGATGCAAATACTGTCACGGTAAGCTCCTGAGAGGCGAACAGTCGCTCATTTGCATTTACTGTGGAGAATACCAGAGGAACGATCGCAATCCTGACCCTATCTCTTTCAATTCCACCCATGGTTATAGCTGGTTACTTCAATCATTGAACTTCAATGGATCGGTTAGGGTTTTTCTCTTTACTTATACGTTAAATTCATGGAATTCGTCATTGTAATAGCGCATTGTTGATAATATACTTACTATAACATGTACAATGCTTTGTTTATATGGCCTTTCAAAAAAAAAAAAAATGCTTTGTTTATATGATTCCTTTATGTGCTTTCCGATAGATGTTATGACTGTTACAAACTAGTTTTTAGATCGGTTGATTGGACATTCCTACTGCTTGCAGTATACAGTAACACTATATGAAATCATTAATAATTGTTGTATATCTATGAAGGATTATATCATTTTTGTAACAACATAGTCTGGAAACATGAACTAGAGATCAAAGGATAAAGAGAAAGTGAGGAAAACGATCTAAATCAGTATTATGGTCTTGTACGACTTGATGTTGAGATCGGAATTGAAATCACATCGTCATAAGTTGCAATTTCTGCACAAAGTTTCAATTATGATAGATTTAGCTTGATGGTCCTTTCAATTATGATAGACTCACATGGAGAAGGAGGATTACAGTCCAGGGTTAGGACTAGGTGAGGCGGATAGAAGTAGCATCGGGTTACGGGTTTATGATAGAAGTATCATTTTTGTTACAGCTAGGATGAAAATGTTTATCCAAACTCGTTGTTTGGACCTTAAATATTCAGAAGTAGAAAATTTTACTTCTGAACATCAAAGAAGGGGAATATTTTGTTGCAGCTAGAATGAAACTGATTATCTCGACTACAAATTGTATCAATCAGATAACTGATTTGAAGATGCAAATCCAATCACCCTTGAATACCGATTTGAGTAGATTTAGCATTACAGTTTTGATTTGTCTTGCTGTTTATGATTATGTGTTATTATTGTCATTTTTGGTCTTCTATAATACAATTATTCCCTTCACATCCAATTTCAATTACTTTTAGGAAAGAATTGGGTCTTTGGCTGAGGGAAGTGGAATAAATGGAGGGCAGAGTCCTGCAGAAGATGAATTAACCTTGTCTGAACTCCTGGATTTGAAACTTATATGGCGGGATGTCCCCAAAAAATCCCAGAATAATTTCCACATTAACACCTCTGAATATAGCAGTTCTTCGAATCTTGCTTCAACCGATTTTGACAGCTTCTTCACTGAGTCTAAAAGAGCTGCTATTGTGTCTGATATACCTGAAGAACAACCAGTTGCTAGCAAAAACGACCTAAATCAGGCCTTTGAGGGTCAAGGAAATTTGACATCTGTCACTTCCTCCATTGATGAACATGATGATACTTCGTTTGGTTGGAATGCAGAATTTCAATCTGCAGATGTGAAAATGGAGAATGAGAAGCCTAAATCGACTGAGCTGTTTGTGGGTTCTGAAGCTGATCTATCTACCCAAATGGATGCGGTTTTTGGCCTGACGGAAGGTTTCAGTAACAAAAAACCAAATGATAATTTAGACCCGTTTCAAGATGACCTTTTCGCTAACATGAAATCTGCAAGTTCTCAGCAGGCTGTGCAGTTGGATTCAGTTGTTCAAGCAAAAGATAAATCATCGGGTCACCGAAATGACGTTAATTCAAAAGATCTGGATGGAGACTTGTTTAATGAGGGTCAGTGGCAGAACAGTAGTGCTGCAAACACCCTTGCCAAATCAAGTGATGATTTAGACCCGTTTCGAGATGACCTTTTCGCCGATGTGAAATCTGCAAGTTTTCAGCAGGCTGAGCAGTTGGATTCAGTTGTTCAAGCAAAAGATAATTTATCGGGTCATCAAAATGACGTTAATTCAAAAGATCTTGATGGAGACTGGTTTAGTGATGGTAATTGGCAGAATAATAGTGCTAAAAACACCCTTGGCAAAACAAATGATGATTTAGAACCCTTTCAAGATGACCTTTTTGCCAACATGAAATCTGCAAGTTTTCAGCAGGCTGGGCAGTTGGATTCAGTTGATCAAGCAAAAGGTAATTCATCGGGTCATCAAAATGATGTTAATTCAAAAGATCTTGATGGAGACTGGTTTAGTGACGGTAATTGGCAGAATAATAGTGCTAAAAACACCCTTGGCAAACCAAATGATGATTTAGAACCCTCTCAAGATGACCTTTTCGCCAACATGAAATCTGCAAGTTTTCAGCAGGCTGAGCAGTCGGATTCAGTTGATCAAGCAAAAGATAATTCACCGGGTCATCAAAATGACGTTAATTCAAAAGATTTTGATGGAGATTGGTTTAGTGACGGTAATTGGCAGAATAATAGTGCTAAAAACACCCTTAGCAAACCAAATGATGATTTGGAACCCTCTCAAGATGACCTTTTCGCCAACATGAAATCTGCAAGTTTTCAGCAGGCTGAGCAGTTGGATTCGGTTGATCAAGCAAAAGATAATTCATCGGGTCATCAAAATGACGTTAATTCAAAAGATCTTGATGGAGACTGGTTTAGTGACGGTAATTGGCAGAATAATAGTGCTAAAAACACCCTTGGCAAATCAAGTGATGATTTAGACCTGTTTCGAGATGACCTTTTCGCCAACATGAAATCTGCAAGTTTTCAGCAGGCTGAGAAGTTGGATTCAGTTGTTCAAGCAAAAGATAATTTATCGGGTCATATAAATGACGTTAGTCCAAAAGATCTGGATGGAGACTGGTTTAGTGACGGTCATTGGCAGAAAAATAGTCTAGAAAACACCCTTGGTAAACTGAATGATTCATCAATAGATTGGTTTGAAAATACTAAGCGGCAAGATAGTAGCACCACTGGCAAAACGGGAACCATTGAAGACAATAATTTATTTGATATTAAACCACAGGTTGACTTGATTATGTCTGAAAAGTCCGATCTTGATAATTCTGACAAACACCATTCAGACACTACTACTGACTGGTTTCAAGATAGTCAATGGGTGACTGGTGGGTCTAGTTCTACTACCAATATGATGGCCAACAATGGTGATGACGATGGGTTTGATGAATGGAATGATTTCACAAGCTCAACGGAAAATAAAGCGTCTTTCCAAGATTCTTGGAAAGGAAATAGTAATGAGAAAGTTGGTACTAGTAAAAAGATATCGGATTTAAACGTGTTCCCTTCTACAGCTGATCCACAGGAAGTCGATTTTGGCAATTTCTCGCAATCGAATATATTTTCTGGTGATAAAAATCCCAATGACACTCGAGTGGCATATGATGTCTTCTCAGAAGTATCTACAGCAAGCAGGTATGGGTATTTTTTGATATTTTGTCTATTATATTTTGTCCGAAGTATATACGATGTTTTATCAAGTTTCAAATATTTAAAAAAAAAAAGGAACTTGATTTCCAGCATTTTCGGATCATAGGTTTAAAGCTGCACCTTTATGCATGATATTTTGTATTTAGTTTGGTTTTTTAGTTAAATGGGTTTTCTACATGAAAGTTGAAACACCAACATACTTTTTCATCTATTTCGTTTTAGTCATTGTATATTTATTTTACATTGGTGTCATTAAAAGATGTCTTTGTGTCCCTTTTGAGTCGATTCGTAACAAAAAAACTGGATTTCTAGACGATAATGATTATTTAAAATTTAAAAATGTTTAAGTGTATGTATAATAATGTTGGGATAATATATACATAGGCCACCACCCAAGTAATGAAAATTTTGATTAAGGCCACCCAGTGACCCAACTATTAGGTCCCGTTTGTTTCACCGTAATGCGAAGGAATGGAAATGATTTTAATTCCATCCATGTTAGTTATGGAATAACATTCCTCTACCTAAAAGGAATATAAATACTTCAAAGAATTTAATTCTTTCCCAAATAAAGTTACCAAACGCAATATACAATGAAATTTGATTTCAATTCCATTACATTCCTTCACATTACGGTGAAACAAACGGGACCTTAAAATTACATCAGAGGCCACCCAACAATCGGTTTAGTTTTGTTTATACTGGACCGTGCAAAAACTTTGTCAGGAATTTGTAAAATGACGAGATACTACGTTGAGAATTGTAAAACTGATAAAAATGTCCACTATATATGTGTTGACATTTGAAATTTCATATAGAGTTGATTCCTTGGAGAAGATACATCTGCATTTTTTTAAATTTTACCAAACTTTCGGGATAACGTATATAGTGGACTTCATGTGCCATTTGCCATTTTTATGTAACCCGTAAATCTGACAGTTATATACAAAACTTTATATAATATATAAAACCAAACTTTCGGGATAACGTATATATAAGGCCACCCTAGTATTGAGTAGTCTTCATTGAGGTCGCCATCTATTAAAATTATTTAAAGGCCGGGTATTGATCAAGTTTCATCTCTATATTCACAACAACAACAACAACGTTACCCAATCCCGCAAAAGCGGGGTATGGGGGAGGTAAAAGCGTAGACAATCATACCCCCACCAAAAGTAGAGAGATTGCTTCCTGTAAAGGACCTCCGGCCACAAAGATAAGAACAAGAAAATACACACACACACACAAAAAAAGGAAAAGAAGGATAAAAAAGTAAAATAAAAACAATATATATATATAATAATGACAAAATAACTCTAAATGCAAAACTATCTTGAGTTGTCAAATTTAAAAAATGTCCACTATATATGTTATCCCGAAAGTTTGGTTTTATATATTATATAAAGTTTTGTATATAACTGTTAGATTTACGGGTTACATAATAACCCAAATGGCACATGAAGTCATCTTTAAATAAACTGTAATGTACCATATATATATATTTTTTTTTGTAAAATAATGCAATGACTAAAACTTGACAATGAAGAAGTATCAGTTTTAATTTGCAAAAAAAAAAAAAAAAAACCTTGTATATTTGTTAATAAGCAGAGGAACGATTCATTATTATTATTATAACATATTACTTGTTCTGAATGCATACATATCCAGGAATGCTAATGATATAGCTGGAAATAGTGCCAAGGGAACCAAAAATGATGAAATTACCCCCAATGCAACCGCTAGCCCTAAAAATGATGTACAAATGCTGTTATCACAGATGCACGACCTATCTTTCATGCTTAAGAGCGAGCTTTCAATTCCTTCGAAAGCAGATGATCTCAGTCCTTCTCACAGCTGAAAGATTAAGGTGATATGAATATATACCTTTTGAAATTCGGTGTTAGGTTCTTGAGTCTACTTTTATATTGTTTCATGGTTCTTTTTAATCCTCTTAGCTTGTTGTACTACATGTATACCTTTGAATTGGATTATAGAGTGAATAGTGTATATAGATAGCTAAGATGATCGTTGAGATCCGGTGTTTATTTAGCTTGACTGCTGAGTTGTGATCTTTATATTATGAATGTTTTTGTTCCCTTTTTAGTCGATTTGGTTTGCAACTAGGACTCCATATGTTCTTTGAAATGTACCCCTTTTGGTCATATGATGAGCATAAGGGGTTAATGAAAGTTGTGCAGTCTAATTATTGTAGAAATCATATTGTGGGAGCCTTGTGATGTTTTCTAGAGGCGGGCTTGACCCATAGCCATGTTTTATTCACATGTGCATGAATTGGTTTGCCGGTTTCTTAACATCTACGATATCCTAACTGAAATTCCTAAGAACTCGCTATTTCTTATAACTGAGATCAATGAACCTATACGTTTTTCCGTGGATGTCATGACATAACTATAAAAGATAACGCTCATTAATAGGTTTTCACATATGGAGTTATATTAGCATTTTGCAAAGATGCCGTTTTCTTAATTTTAGATCATGATCTTCATTTACAAAGCTATCTAACATACTTGTTTTGAGTTATATGACCCCTTTCTGGATATTACAATACTCAACAAGAGAACCCGTACTGGCTCGTCATCACCTTGTGCTGTGTCAAGGCCACTATCACCACCTTGTCATATTGGCTTCCTCGTCGTACACAACACATGCAATGCGTCGGTCATTGCTAACGACCAAATGACCGATATAAAGAAATAGGGATGAACAAAAAAACCGTATGGACTGGAACTGGAACCGGACCGGACCAAATTACACATAAGCGGGGCGGTTCTCGGTTCCAGTTTTTCTCCTTTTTCGGGTTTGGTTTTTTCGGTTCCGGTTCCAACGGGTTCGGTTTTTTACCCGGAACCAGACCGGAATATCAAATTCAATCACTTTTTAAAATAAAACATCAAATTATCTTATCCTTAATTAATATGTAACAAACAACCAAAAAGTAAAAAAAAAAAAAAAAACAATACCTTGTCATTGCCAACCTTCAACATCTCCACCACGTCGACAGTAGTAGCCCCGCTTTCAAGTCTATAGCTTGTCCAAACCCTAAAAAGTTTTCATCTTCTTTATTTTTCATAAGTTATTTGTGCAAAATATTAAGGTTTTCTTTTCAAGTTTTCTTCAACCTATTAAATGTCATTGATGGACAGTTGGGTTCCCTCTTCCATAGAAGTTCTCAAGTTAGTTAGTGATCTTCATATTTACTTGTCTATTTCAATGTTTTTTAAGGAAATTCTTACAGTAGAAAAATAACTTTTTAATGAGGGCGATAAATTATTTTTGTTTTATTGTTCACGTATAATAATTTTTGTGAATGTATACAAGCAGAAAATAACACTCTAATAATCAACATAAGCTAATCAAACTTGGTTATATATTATGATATGTAATATATATCATGCAACTTTAGGTAGAAAACATTTTTATAGGTTTCATATATTTCGGGTTTTGCAGGTTTTGGAACCGAAAAACCGGAACCGGTTACACCTAAATGCAACGGTTCTCGGTTCTAGATTTTGGTCATTATCGGGTTCGGTCCAGGTTTAGAACCGCATTATAAAGAAATGTTATAGGAAATGAAAGGTGAGTCGGGTCATAACAGTTATTGCTAGAGACACAGTTGGTCTTCGGTCTGTCACACACTCACGCTGTCATGCTGATGTGACAGCAAGTTCACGACTACACGTGTTCTAGACAACAAAACAACACAAGTTAGAAGAAAACATAAAAAACAATCCATAATTCATGAACAATTCAGAACATTCAAGTTTAAAAAAAAACCCTCCATATGACAATCTAATAACAAGAGAAAGAGAGGCTAGGAGGGGTTTAAGTTTTCAACAAACAAACCACTAGCAATTTATAGCAGATAACAACATAAAGTCATAAACCAGAGTTTGGAGAGAAAGGGTTTTTTAAGTTTTCAGCGCTGCCATTAGGTCCTCTAGTGGCACAGGTTCCACCTGCTGCTTTCCCATGATGTTATTCAGCACCTGATTAGCCAGACCTCTGGTGGGTTCATCCTAAAGAAAAAAGCATCATAGATTTACAATCAACCTACACCTTTGTGTTGCTAGAATTTGTAGAACAATGAAATCACATGTCAAGAAACAGTGTGTTGTTCACCAATATACGTAGAATATAAATCATCTCTAAAAGCCAAGGCTCGACAGAGAAAGCGTGGCTCTAATACCATGTTAATTTGTGTAAAACCCCGTAGGAAACACTGTATTATTCGTCACTATCTATAGAGCATAATGGTATATGTGAAACTTTAACACAATGCTAAGTTCGGATATAATCTAACATACGTAATCAAAATGATTAAACAGAAATGTGTTCGGATGCATGTTTTGAATCTGTTTATAAATCATAGTCAATTGAATTATAGCTATTTAGAGCAGTAATAATAAAACATGTAAAAAGAATGTAAATAGAATGTAGAATGATAGAAAAAGGACACTTATGAAAAAGTACTAAAACATTTGTAGAATGTTGAGAAAGTATACCAATTTAGGTTAAAAGAAAGGGAAGGTAACAATAAGCATGATATGTTATCCAGATATCATAAATTTGTTATTACGACTTCAAGTTGTAATAATCAGTAATCAGTTTCAAAACGCAATCCTCAAACACTTGTTTAATGCTAGCCTAGATAGATATGTACTTACACAAATGTAGTTGAGGTAAGCGTGATCTCTCAGTTTCGTAGGGAAGCTTCTCGCCAATGCATCACGACACCTACATTTTGCATAAGGGTTGCGAAAACTATTTAATTAATGTTAAAAATAACATTATATAATAAACGGGCCGAGTTCTAGTTTTTTAATTTTAATCATCTTACTAACCTAGAGATTTCAGTGAGTCTCAAGTAGCAGATTAGTAAATTCTTCAACAATGCAGTTGGAGGTTTTCCAGTGAATTCATCAACCATTTTGGAGAGAGCCTTAGACACAGAATAAAATCGTTCCACAAACGTTGCCAAGTACATCTTCCCTTCGCCATGCGCCAGTATCTTACCAAGTACAAGAGCTGCCAACTGGGTAATTGAGTAATTTATTTTAATTAGTACAATTAATCCTAATTATGATCAATATTACTTTCATTATGAGAAAAATCTTTAGTTTAACATATGCAGCATATAGAAAAATCTCACGGATTTGGTCAAATCGCTGCCAACATCCATGCAATGGACGCATACAGGAACTGTTTCGTTTATCAAAAGATAACGCATAATTTCAGGAGTGTGTGGACCTTCTTCCTGTGTAAGATCAAGATATAAAGGTTGATAAAAAAACTATAGAATTGTGTATATATGGTTGGTCTTTTAATACAAAGTTCTCAATCACAGTAGTAGTTCTCCTCTGAGTTGAATAGATTGAAGAATTAACATCAAATTTTAATACCTTAATGAGTGACGTGACGACACCTAAGCCACTAATTCGCAGGTAATCTAGCTCCAAAAGTTGCTCTTCGGTATTCAGGAAAGGGTAAAAGTATACAAGTATCTGGGCTGCAACATATATATACTAACATGAGATTAGAATTCTGGAAAACTAGCATCATGATTTCGAGTATATGAAAATAGTAAAATGAACTAAGAGACGGTTCATGTGATAGCTAGTTTTTATACCTTTCACCAGGTCTGCATCTCCTCACAAACAACACATACATATGCCTTTTCTTATTCTATACCAGAACTACAACAAATTCATCATTGTACATACTTTCTTGCTCGCGCTTTTGAATTATGCACAAAGCTTTGTCAAGCTGATTGCACTTAAACATGTACAAGATGACTACATGTATCATGACTCGTGCAATAAACATAAATATTCTTATATAAGATACTTCATCACACAACATTTTGACATATCCATTATCCAACTGCTGATTTGTATTGATTATTATCTCACTGTATACATTGTTATTCGTTGTTGCATCTTAAAGAAACTAGTTCACCAAGCATGAATTGCAAACTAGCGTATACACATCGATAGGTGCCCACGATTGTTGTTTCTCAAGTGGAAGTAAAACTTCCAAGCTTAGATTACAACCATTTTAAGCATTTATGTTTGCCTTTTGTTTATACAAGGAAACTCTCATACATTGACAATCATGTTCAGTTAGGCATGTTTTCATATATATATATGTTCCTCTTTGAAGCTTAGCGGTAGAAGTAGTAGGAGTTAGTTTGTTATTTTCCTAGAAACTGAAATTCTCGCATGAACAATGATATGAATGAAGAAAATTGTCTCAAAGTATTCACTCTTGCATCTTTATTTCTTTAGGAGTCTAACTTGCTCGAAAAGGTATCCCGAATCAGTCATGAATCATCTATCACACACACAATTACACATTAGGCCTTTGACACCTTAAAGTACACACGCATTAATGTCACTCTTTTTGGCCAGAAAGATGAGTTTTTGATGGATTTAATTTCTTGAGTTAATATGGAAATGTACCTTTGACAAGTCCAATTCTTGCTTCTGGATGAGAAGCCATGCACTGCAATGTAGAGCACCAAGACACTTAACTTCAGATTAGTAAAGCGGATTAGAATAATTATGTTAATTGGCAAATTCGAGAGAGAAAGCTCAAACTTATACTAAGATTCAATGATCAACGCGATAACATGTGTGTTAATGTAGCTGTTTTAAGTAAGTTTCTGGAGATACTGCTTTACTTATGAGAAGAGATCTGTTGTTTAATGTATATGTGCAATTTTCTAACGTACACTCGCTTGAATATTCAATAAAAATTCCCTTTTCCGCCAAATGCAAGTTTAGAATGATATGTATGAGAGGTTGAAAACCAAAGATAGGAATATATAAGTTAATATACAGTAAAAGTGACCTGAACCAAGAGAAGCACATTGCAAATTCTTGTCGCGTCTGCCATACTAAGGCGAGGAGGTGACAGTAACCTGTATGCCCGAAAAAATTCCTAACAGGAGGACAAAATGACATATCTTAATCCCTAGTTTATAACACACTTATTAATGTTATAATATATTATGGTACAAAGTTAACATACTAAGTTTTCAAAAACAAATTCGAAAACTATGTAATTTTTGTTAAGTTATTCACACTTATCAGCGCGTAAAAAAAGTATACATTTATAATTATAAAGAAAGATATATAGAAAAATTCTTGGTTAGTTTGGACAAGAACATACCTGCAAGAGTGAAAAAGTTGTGCCTGGTGAATACCAAAGCAGATACCCCAGCCCAGGTCCTCTTGCCTTTAATTATAGAGATAAACATAAATTAAGAAGCTATGTTAACAAACTATTATTAGTTAAAGTATACCTAGCATACATAAAGGGACATAATTAAAGTACTAAATATCGAAAAAGGACTAATGATACAGTTAGGCTTTAATGCTTTCATGACATTATTGAAGTTCAAGTTTTTTCGTCTTTGTTTTCGACGTGTTCTCATTTAGTCGTACGTACTAATTACAAGCATGAAGACATCTGCTACCATGATATATATAGTAGTTAATACATAATCTGTGATAAGTTTTTAGAAAGTTATAATGAATGCCCAATGCATCAAATTGATAAAACTAAAATCTGATAAGGTTTTAGCAAGTTATAATGAAGACATCTACTTATCTCTTTTGTTTATTATATTAGTAATTGTTTGGGTATATAAATTTTTTGCTGTCTGTTTTGTTTATTATGTTATCTGTTTTGCTAAATTTTGTACTGTCTTTCTATACTTATGTATCCATTAATTTCTTGCTAATGGTTTTCTAATATAATTCTAGTTGCTGTTTTAAAAAAAGAATTGTGCTGTACCTTCTTTAGGTAGAAATCATTCATGTTTTAGACCTTAAGCATGAATAATTATCAATAATATTACACATTTGAGAATATGATCAGTAGGCAGTAGCAATCAAATCACAAAACATTTTGGGTTACTCTGTTACTTTATATGGGTTTGCTTCTTGCCTATTTTATACTTTTTTCTAGTTGTAGGGGATCAAATTATAAGAAAAGTTATTGCTTTCATCAAGATGTTTTTATTGTAAAATTATATGAATGATGTATTATATATATGTTACATTTACATAGTTAGTAACCCGTTTCACACAAGGCATCAAAACACTTTGGACCGCCCTGGGTAAAATATTGATCTTTTGGTAAAAATTTGAGTTATCCCGGTAATGAAACTTCAAAAATTTAATCAGCCCCATAATTTCCTCAAATATATTATTTTTTTGATTTTTTTGATTTATTTAATGTTTTGATTATAAATTTGTGCCACCACTAAAAAAAATTCGTCTCTAATACTGGAAATGACATTAAAAGGTACGTATGCTTAAGTCTATCCGAATTTCATCAATCATATATAGTCATAGAGGATTATGCAACTTGTCATCTTTTTCCTTGTTTTTAACTACAAAGAAAATATGTTAGGAACACAAGTGAGAAGCTAGAATCGAACAACAAGCCTCCCAAATTGCTAGCAAAATGGAGATCGGCGCCTTAACTAACAAAATAACGGGCATTGAAAGGGTGATGCAACATATCATAGATTCATAGTAGATATGATCATAATAAGGTAACTATTATTTTATAGGTGATTAAGAAATTATATACTATATCAATTGAGGAGGTATTTGAACAATTTTTCAAGATTTTTTTTTAACAAAATGTCATTGAGTTTGCATTTTCTTGTTAATTAGATGAATTTAACATCATATCCTGAAGCAAAGGGTAAAACTTGTATACTCGTAGAGTAAAGCTTATTGATATATTTTGTAGTTGCCTAGTCAAACTTTTTATACTAGCACTCATATATCTTTTGAATGCTAGAACATAAACCGAATTGTTAATTTATTAATACAGAAATTTAAAACATTATTAATTTGTTAAATTTTGATTTAGGTTTATGTTAAAAACACTAAGGTGCTGTTTGGATTTGATTTAATGGACTTATCGGGGAAGAAACTTGATTTTGTAAGACCATTCCGGTCTCGGGTTTGGCTTAAATTGGATCCAAGGAATACATGAGGAACGCCAATATTATCCCCCACCCGAGAAATCCCAACCTGGTGTCGTTCTTCTCCTCCTCCTCTCTCTCAATTCTCTTCGGTCTTCTCTTTCTATTTTTAAATATATATTACGGAAGGGCTTTTCTATATATCCCCCCTCTTAAATCTATTTATCCCCCTTAATGATTACTCTACCAATTTCTTAAAATAAGTATCATCATTATATCATGATTATATACTTTTTAACATTTTTTAATTATTTAAGTAACTGGATTATATAGTAATAATGACTATTTTAATTATATATAATGATAATAATCATGACTTTTTTAATTAATAATGACTTTTTTTTAATTATTTCTTGTAACTATTTTTTTTAAATATTTATTTTAATTAATGATGACTACTTTAATTATATATATTTTTTAATTATATCTTGTAACTTTTTATTTTAAATATTTATTTTAATTAATGATGACTTCTTTAATTATATATTTTTTTAATTATGTCTTTTAACTATTTCTTTTAATTATTTATATAAGTATTTTTCTTTTAATTATATACATACTTTCAAGTTGTGATTTTCTAAATCAAAACATGGATTGAACGCAACAAAGACTAAAAGTGAACAATGTATAAAAATTTACTATTCTGCAACATGTCTAAATCGAAAAAACATCTATGCCTTTCAGGTTCTTTATTTAAATCAAAACCATAAAACATATCTATATATAAAAATAACAAACACATAAAAATTTAAACTAAAAATAGAATTAAATATTTTAGCTTTAATATTATCAAGTATAATATTTTAAGCTTTAATAATAAATTATAGTTTTTTAAAAAAAAGGTATTATTTTAATAAATCAAAATTTTTAAAAAGTATTTAATAATCAATTTATATATATGACGGTCAAGCCATATATAAAATTTTAATTTTAAAAAGTTAAAAATTCAGTTTTAAATAAATATTAAATAAAACAATCTTATTTTCTATTATATAATTTTTATTATTAAAATTTACGAGACTCTTCAATTACCTTCTCCATATACATTTTCTTTCTTTCCCAAATTCCCATTCTCTCTCCTTCCCATTCTCTCTGCAATTGTTACATGCCGCCGGCCACTTCTCCGCCGCCGGCCACCTCTCCGCCGCCGGCCACCTCTCCGCCGCCGGTCACCTGTTGAAAGTAAACCTTGCTCAACGGTGTATTCTCCTCCTCCATCTCTCCGCCGCCGCATGCTGTTAAAAAAGAAACAACTACGCCGCCGCTTGCTCGACCTGTGTTTTGCCGGGTTTTGAAGATGTGGCAAAAAGTTAGCTTGGTTTGAAACATTAGCCGGAGTTTTGCCGGAATTAGGTGGCCGGAGTTTGGTTTTGATTGCTGAATTTTGAAGAGAGAGAAAAAATGTATGACAGGGTGTAATTATTTAGTCTGACAAATATGTTGGTGGACTAAAATGTTGACTTTTTCTAATTGGGTATAAGTTTGAAAAAAGCTGAACTAAACTACCAAAAAAAAAACTGTCACCAATAAAACAATAATTAGGGGGGATGTTTAGAGTTTTGAGGGATACAAATAGGATCACCCATTACGGAATATAAAACAAAAGGTGGGGATAAGACTAGAAAATACTATACTAATTTTTAGGTTGGAAATGAGAATGTGAAACCCAAAAAAGGTCACCAGTTTTATTTAATCCAAAATCTATAAATTAATAGAATATATAAGTATTGATGGTGATATTTATCGTAAATATATACTTTTATGTGGAATGTTCAATATAGTCCAAAGTTTTTGTGTAGTCCTGAGGGACAAATCTCAGCCACAAGATAAAAAAAAAAGCAAATGCCCACCAGCACCTCGGGACACCACCACCTCCGGCCACCCCAATCACATGTGATTGAAGCACAATCACATGTGATTACCGCCAACCACCACCACCGATCACCACCTCCGTCCACCACCATAGCCGCCGACCACCACCTCCGGCCGCCGCAATCACATGTGATTGCACACCGCCAACCCCCAACACCGACCATCACCTATGGCGACCCACTCACATGTGATTGAAGCCACAATCACATGTGATTGCACACCGGCAACCACCACCATCGACCATCACCTCCGGACACCACCTCCGGCCGCCGCAATCACATGTGATTGAAGCCACAATCACATGTGATTGCACACCGCCAACCACCACCACCGACCATCACCTCCGGCTACACAATCACATGTGATTGCACACCGCCAACCACCACCACCGACCATCACCTCCGGCCACCTCCTCTGGCGACGCAATCACATGTGATTGCACACTGTCGGCCACCACCACCACCGCCGACCAGATCTTTTTTTGAAGCATCAAACGATGAATCTGAGACCAGATCTGAACTCCTCTCATCAAACCGAGTTGAACCACCACCATCCCCACCCTAAACAACTCCAGATCTTTTTTAAGCATCGAACGACGAATCCGAGACTAGATCTGGACTCCTCTCATCAAACCGAGCTGAACCATGTGCGCCACCACCATTAACTCCGGCCGTGGTGGTCGGATTTTGCAGCGGCGGCCATGGTGGTCGGAGTTTGCTCGATTTCTTGGTAATGGAGGATCGTGAGGACGATCAGGCTCCATAGTCTTGTAGGGGATTCAAAACCGATCACCCTCACCAAAAATCACGATGATCCGACGGTGGAATCGCCGGAAAACGGTTTGTTGATCGTGTGGCTGAGATTCGTCTCTCAGGACTATACAAAAAAGATGGATTATATTGAATACAACTCATACTTTTATATTTCTTTTGTTTTAGAGTAAATTAAATAGATCGTTCATGTGGTTTGTCCTAATTTGCACCTTCATTTATTACTCTATGCGTCCCTAATGTTTAGGTTTTGTCACGTCTGTGGTCCCTGGCTTATTTGAAATGACTAAAATACCCTTTTCTTTTTAATTTAACTTTTCTTTTATATTTTTATGTCGTTTCTTAATTAATAAATTAATATTATTATTATTATTACTATTATTATTATTATTATTATTATTATTATTATTATTATTATTATTATTATTATTATTATTATTATTATTATAGAATTAATCCCCCCCCCTTTTTTCACAAACTCTCTCTTTCTCTCTATGCCACTGTCTCTCGCCACCGTAGGTCACTACCACCGCCACCATCATCTGAACAAACCCTAATCACCCACACCACCACACAAAAAAACAAACACCCCAAGCCCCTTACCGTAGGTCACCACCACAGCCACCATGGCACCAACGCCACTATGGAACCACCAGCGCCACCAAGAGAAATTCAAAATCAAGAACAAGCATAGCCAAGATCAAGAACAAATCTGAACAAACCCTAACAAATCAAACAAGAACAAACAAACACACACACACAGATCAAGATCAAACATAAACAGAAACAAAGCAAACAAGAAAAATGCTTGGCGGCGGTCTTCACAAGAACAAACACAAGAACTATGGTTAATCGCTAACCACCACCGTAGGGCACCACTACTGTCGATCTGTATCACTATAACACACACACACATCGGAGATCAATGAAATTAAGAACATCCTAAACCCTAAGAACCAAGAACCCTAAAATCGATCAATGAAATTAGGGTTTGAGGTTGACAATTTGATCGAAGACCAAAACAAGATCCACACTTACATACAGTGGTCGTCGCCGCAAGGATGCGAAATGGTGCCCGACCTAGGGTTTTCTGAGGCGGACTCCTTTGAGGAATCTGACGATGACGACGTTGGTGGTTGCGACAGTGAGAGATAGAGGATGAAACGTTGGTGGTTGCGATGTTGGTGGATGCTGACGTTGGTGGTTGCGACATTGGTGGTTGACGTAGGATGCGAAATGTTGTGTCGGCGGTTGCGATGCTGTGGTGGCGGCGGCGATGTGACGCCATGAGCAGAGAGCAGTTGGTGGCTACTGAAATGGGAGAAAGATTGAAGGGTTATTGTGGAGGTGGAGCTTCTTTAGAGGCCGGAGGTTGTGGAGGTGACGCCGGCATAGAGAGAGTCGAGGGCGGAGGGCAGAGATCGTTGGAGGTGAGGAGGGGAAAAGGAATAAACGGGGAAGGGGGGAGGCGATGTGGGTGTTTGTTCTTTTTTTATCAATTATTAATATATTGTTTTAAATTATAAAAGTATTTAAAGTTAATTTAAAATCAAGAAAAAGAATTAAAAAAAGGGGTTAGGGGTATTTTAGTCATTTTAGTAGCGACATTGGTGGTTAAGGTAGGATGCGAAATGTTGCGCCGGTGGTTGCGATGTTGTGGTGGCGGAGGCGATGTGACGCCGTGAGTAGAGAGCAGTTGGTGGCTACTGAAATGGGAGAAAGATTGAAGGGTTATTGTGGAGGTGGAGTTTCTTTGGAGGCCGACAGAGGTTGTGGAGGTGACGTCGGTGTAGAGAGAGTAGAGGGCGGAGGGCAGAGATCGCTGGAGGTGGGGAGAGGAAAAGGAATCATTGGGGGAGGGGGGGAGGCGATGTGGGTGTTTGTTCTCTTTTTTATCAATTATTAATATATTGTTTTAAAGTATAAAAGTATTTAAAGTTAATTTAAAATCAAGAAAAGAATTAAAAAAAGGGGTTAGGGGTATTTTAGTCATTTTAGTTGGGCCAGGGACGTCAGACGTAACAAAATGTAAACATTGGGGACGCCTAGTGTAATTAATGAAGTCTAGGGACGAACAATGCAATTTGTAACAAACCACAGGGACGATTCGTGTAATTTACTCTTTGTTTTATTAAACAACATAGTAATTTAATATATATTTTTAAGGATCTTTATTACTTAAATTGCTTAATTCAGAAAGTAATATGATAACATTAATTAGTACTTATTATCATTTAGTTCATTCAACATATAAAACAAACATCATTATTTATTTTATACAAACGTTATTTATCCAACCTAACATTTTATGTAGACAATACTTAATAAGTAAGAAAAAAAAGCCTAAGCTAGGTCTATGCAAAATTCTGAGTTTAGTTTCTGAAAATGTATCGAAGTTGTTATCTTTTGCTATGGTTATCTATAATAGGAGGTTACCAACACTCCAACGGGTCATATTTCAAAAAATAATTGAAAATTAAATAGATATTGTTTTTATAATAATAATAATAATAATAATAATAATAATAATAATAATAATAATAATAGCACCATATATGAATTTCAGACCTTCATCAATTAGGGCTCATGCATTTCTTCAATCAATTTTCATTTCTTTATAACACGATCGATTGATTTGTGTTTTGTCATTTCAGACATTCATCAATCGAATGCGTTTCTTCAAGAACACCATTGATGGTGTCATGGGTTGAATAACAAATATGGTTTTCTAGCTTGAAGGGTTTTATGAATTATAGAATAGATCTAGTTTCTTCATAAACACCATCAATTGTGTTTCTTTTCTGGTACGAATGTGTGTGACTTCAACATAGCTGGTGTTGTCTTTTGATTTAGAGTTCATCTAGTTATTAATGTGTTCCTGATTCATCATTTGTGAGGTTTTAAAAAGGTAATGTTTTTTTATCCATATCTATATGCTTTTTATTTTTTTCCAAGTGTGTTCCGATTTTCTTTTAGGGTGGTTGGAACCTAGAGGGGGGTGAATAGGTTCTTTAACTTAGTTTACCAATTAATACACTTATAAAATTTGTAAGTTGTGTTAAAAATATTTTTCTTGAAGTTTATAACACAACAAATATATATATACTTGAAATAAAGAGAGTAAGGGTAGAGAGATATCACCAATTAGTCGACAAGAGATTTATAGTGGTTCATGCAAGTGTTAACAAACTTGCACTACATCCACTCCTTGGCCTCACCCACCAAGAGTTTGCTCCACTAGCTTCTCTCTTTGAAGGTAGAGATAAACCTTTTACACTTATCTTTTTTACTTGCAAGAATTAACACTTCAAACTTGCAAGTAAGGTAAAGATAACCTTGCTTCACTCTAATTCTATAGGCTAGAGTTGATCCTCACTTCACTCTAATTTGAAAGGCTAGAGTTGATCCTTACTTCTCTCTAATTCTAAAGGCTAGAGATGATCCTCACTTCACTCTAATTTGAAAGGCTAGAGTTGATCCTTACACTATTACAAAATATATAGAAAGATGATGTAGTGTTTAAGCTTTGAAAGCTTTTCTCTTGCTTGATTCTTGATCTTGAATGATAGATGAATTATCAAAGAATATGAGCTCACAAGATAAGAATATATGTTCTGTGTTTTAGCTGTACAAGAGGTTGATAAAACACAAGACTTGAGTTGGTTTAAATAAGGAAAAAGGTGCAAGTTCAAAAAGTGTCCAGACTGCCCACGGTCGATCCACGGTCGACCGTGGCATCTTCCGTCAGCATTCTGGAACTTTTTGATCCTTGCAAATAAAGACGTTGTCCTTTTACCAAAATCACACACAACCCATTTTTACCATTAAAGTGCACTGAAAAGGAGTCTTAGAAAAGTTGGGTTGGTGCCATACCTCTTATGTTTGAATTTAAACACCAAATAGGAAGTTTAGAAGCCAAATGCATAAAACATGTTGGAAGTTTGCTTCTTTGGGAGATTCCTTTTCCTATAAGTGGTGTTGTGTTATTTCAATGAAAGATCATGTTTGGTATTTGCCAAAATAAGAAGTCTTATACTTTTTCAACCAAGCTTGTGATTTATATAAAAAATTATTTGAATTTTTTTATAAAAGTTTTTATAAAAATTATTTTGTAAAAACTTAAACTTTTTTAATTAATTATTCTTGTAAGCTCATATTTTCTGAACTCTTGTTTGTAGATTTCTTCGTCATCGGCTTTGAAGAATTCATCTTCACTTGTTGAGTACGAGTTCGGCTGGCTTCAAGAAAGACAATGTTTAAGAATTGTGAGCTGTGTAACGACGGATGATTCACGGTCGACCGTGAGATCGACCGTGAACACTTTACGCTTTCTTCAAAACTTGTTTTCTTCATATCTTATTGAGTTAAATTCTTTTACTTGTTTGTACTTCACTTGATCATCAATTTGAGACTTGTTAATTTTCTTTAAGAATATAGATATGAACATATGAATAATTTTGATAAGCAATAGTATCACATGTGTATATTTTTATCATCATCAAAACAAGGAGTGCACTTTTAAATGTATGACCATGTATGCACCAACAGTGTTCGATTTGGGTGTGTAACATTATAATTTAAGGTACATACATTTTAAGTAAAAGTCGTTTATGATTCGGTTCATTGTGAATCACTTTAGGGTTCATGCATATTGTGACGTTATTGATACAATTTTCCAACATATCAATTTGAAACTTTTGTTTTTGGTTTATGATTTTCCATTGATATTTTTTATATGTAGGGCTCATTCATGAGTAGATTAGGGTGTTTGTTCTTATAAATTTGTATGGATTCTTGACCAAATTAAGGGTTGAAGATGAAGATAAAGATGAATGTTCATCTTCTATTTTTTTCCTTCTTCCCTTAACACTACCATAGCCAATGCTACATCTCCACCAGATACCAAGCTAGCTAAATGCCCTTTAGTAAATCAATCGATAATTAGTAAGTTCTAGGATAAAACTTGAACAAAGTAGAGTTTAATTTCAATCATGAAAACATGTCTAGGGTGAAACTAGGGTTAAATTGTATTTCTCAAATAAGTAAGGCTTATGAATTTGTTTCTTACTTTTAAGAAATAGTTTTTATAAATAAAGAAATGTAAATGTTGATGTCCTACAAGAAAAATAAAAATCAATTTCTAAAAATATATTGAATTTGTCAGTTTTTGTTATTGTATGTACTTAACATTAAAACTAGTATTTAATGTATTGAACTTACCAAACTTAACATTTAATGTACTCAACCTATTATGGTAAGTTATATGGGCACAAGTTTGGTTGAGGTGTTAATGACGTAACGATGATGTGGATGATGACATGATTTTTCTTATGAAAAATAATTTACAAATAAAACTAGATTTATTATCAATATTATCATTATTATTAGTAGTAGTAGCAGTAAAATCAAAGCAATAAACCATGATCTGGTAAGTTTTATTCATAGACAATTTGCCATCAACCTTCACAATTTCTTGTTGTTCATAGACAATTGTAATACAGATATGACCATAATTTTTTTTGAAAAGCACAGATTTGGCCATAAGTAATTGAACTCGTAGATTTTCTCTAAAACGGAATAAAATACCAATCTAGATAGAAACATGACGTTCACACTTTCTTGTTGTTCATATATAGACAACTGAATACAAATCTACTTATTGAGAATGTTCAACATCGAACGAAAAGTGACTCTGTAATGTGCTTAATAAGGGTTTCGCGGGGAGAGTCTTTATATTTGGACGAAAAATGACTTTGTAATGTGCTTAAAAAGGGTCTTAGGCTGCTCCACTCTATAGTCAATTGGTTTTGAGTTGAATCCCCCACAAACTTACATGGTATCTGAGCAAGGTTTATCCGTGGTTGGTCAAATGCCACACACACTCCACGAGTCTACATTGCCCATAAGTATGCATGTGTTAGGCGCGAAAAAAAGAAGGCCACATGTGAGAGGGTGTTGAGGAATGTCCCACACAGGACGAAAAATGATTTTATAATATGTTTAATAAGCGTCATTGGGTACTCAACTTGATGACCAACTGGTTTTGAGTTAGAACTCAATGAACTTACACTAAGCATAATAAAAATCGATCTTATTGGAAGGTCTAGATGATTAGAATTCTTTTGATTCGGTTACAATCGAGGGGGTTCAGACAATTGAGTGATTCAAATTAAGTTTCTAATTTAGTTCATCACCAGGTAAGTTTAGGGTTTCCATCGAGTTTTCGTTTCAAATTCAATTTACAGTTCATCATGAATAAATTGTGAGTATTATAAATACTAACTTTTATCATAAAGTAATAAAATATCATATATATATATATATATATATATATATATATATATATAGAATCAGGATCAAATAAAAAGAGAATTAAGGTAAAAAGAGTAGGGGGAATTATAGGCCTGACACGTGTCCTTTCAATTAAAAAAGTGAAAAAGGGTATAATAGGTATCTTATAAATTTTTATCCCTCCTACCCTTAAAAATCTCCCCACTATCTCTCTACTTCCCAAGAAACATTTAAAAAAAAATCCTCTCCTAATACCCTACTAACCCACGATCAGATTCACTTTATCGATGCATCCCCTAAAATGAAAACCCTATTTCGGCTACCCTAAGAAGATTTCCGCCGCTGCCCATTGAAGAAATCGCCGCTCCTTTTCACAGAGTCGACGATTGCGAGACTGGTTCTCTCCACTGTTCCGCTTGACGTCGCAAAATCACTCCGCTGGCTTCCTTGCTCAAAACCCCCTCCGCCGCATTCCCTGCGCAAATTGTTCCCGTCGACGCTTTGATTATCGCCGTCCTGCTTTGCTCTTCCCACGAAGGCTCATGGTTCTGTTTTACTTGTTCATGGTTTCTTTTCGCACAGGGGCTTTCGCCAGTCGCTGCTTGCCGGTCGATGTAGGGTTTATGTGTTAATGTATCAACGCTAGAGATCCTCTGCCGCCATAAACAACCTCCGCCGCCGGGTGCTTGAAGATATAGTTGAAAGTGCAGTCGAATCGCCGCCGTCATCTATGCGACCACCACCATCACAAATCGTAAACCTATGCAGTCGAATCTCCTCCGCCGTCATCTTTCGCAAATCGTATTCGTGTACCACCACCACGATAGAGTCAACACCAATCGAACACAGAAACAACCGCCGTTGGTCATCACCGCCTCTACACCACCGCTGCCGCCGCCGTTTTCCCCTTATGAATTTACTACTTTAAGTACATTTGACTGTGCATCAAGTTATTCTTCGGATCTACTTTAGAGCCCTGGTGAAGTATTTGTGCATCTGGGTTTGTTCATCTATTTTTCGTATTTTTTTTGTTGTATTTGTGTGCATCTGTTGTATTTTTGTTCATCAGATCAGAATGTGAATGTAAGAATATGGATTATTTTCTATACGTAAATTGTGTTCATCAGGTTTTTTTAATATGAATACTGATTGTGAATCAAATGTTGTGTTTTTTTTGGTAAATCTGATCGATGCACAATCTGTTTGATGTAGAGGTGTTTGTTTATCATCTAATTTGTGTTTATGTAGTGTTTGTGTTTCTCTGGAAAATATGTTCCTAAATATCAGGCAACCGAATTTTTAAAAGGTCTATTATACCCTTTAGTGCTTTTTTTTATAATTAATAGAAAAATAAAAAAAACTATTTTTTAGAGACAGATGGAGGGCTGAGATCTCTCCTTACTTTTTGTAGCTTTATTTTATTTTTACCGGATCCTGACCCTATATATATATATATATATATATATATATATATATATATATATTGAAAAGAAAATTTGAGAACCGTTTTTATTGTGAGTACCGTGAGTACAATTTGTAACCGCTTTTAATGCCCATTAATATATAGGGGTATTTTGGTCTTTTATATATGTTTCATACCGTGAATTACGTCCAGGTGAACGGTCATTAAAAATCAGTGTTGATTTTCCTAAAATACCCCTCATTAATGCATCATTAATGAGTCATTTTTACATCATTAATGAGCTGTCATTTTTATTGGCCAATGATTTATTTTAATCAATGGCCAAGATTGGTTCTCACGGTTCTCAAATGAACCCTCACACACACACACACACATATATTTATATATAGTGGGGGGTTCAAATGAGAACCTTAAATAAATTAAGAATGGAAGACTCAATCCTAGAACATTTTATAATTTGAGAATGGTTCTCGCAATAAAAATTGTTCTCAAATAAACTTCTTCCAAACTCTCTTAATTAGGGTTATCAATCTAGAACATTTTATAAAATTTTTTAATCCTAACCAATAAACTTTAAACTTTATTGCATGAATTATAACAATCATGATCGACTACTTGTATATTCGTATCATAATACCACATTCTATCTTCACGTCTGGTCTGATCCTCGCGTTGACGTTTTCACTACTTATCTAAGTATTGACATCAATTTTCGTCATTTTTTAATTCTTATTTATTAACTATTTAATATTTTCTTATTTAGTTAATATTTATTATTTTTAAATCAACTCGTATATCACACAAATATTTAATTTAGCATAAATAATTTACGTGTATAATTCCAAGTAATTTTCAAATAGTCTAAATACATAAAAAAAAAATGTAATCTACACTAATTATGACACTATCTACTCTCGGCGACGCAAATAACGTAAATTCAACAACCCTTAAATGAGGAAAATCAATACAAGCAATTGTGCCTGTCAATAAAAAAAAGTTAAAACACACACACACACACACACACTCTTAATACGTTAATTAGACTAATTGAACTGAAAATCAAATATAGTTCATCCTCTACGTCGATCTTAAATTACTGCAAATTTGATCGATCTCAAAAATCGATCTGATCGGCAACTAGTGAAGATCAAATTCAGTATAATTAATTGCTGATCGATCTGTAATCCAATTTAATAATCGACTGATCGGCCTATATAAACGATACGCACACACGCACATACATACCTTGCGCGCCTTGTACACGTTGGTGAGTTGCGCAATAGCTTGATCTCTGGTCTCAGGCATGTTAAGCAACCTGATCAGCTGCTCGATTTCAGCAAGTTCAGCTGCTGAGAAGCACTGTGCTGGAGCGGCAATGGCGGTGGCTTCGATGGTGTTCCGAGGAGTAGCGGTACTTCTAGAGGTAGAAGCACCGGCGGTACTGTAATCGACATACAACGATTCAGGCAACTTCTCCATTGAAATTCTCACGTAAATATACAATTACACACTCAGGCAGATCGATTGATCGATCAAACCCTAATTTTCTGTGTGAAAAGACACACACGCACACTCTCTCTCTCTCTAGAAGATTAATCTGTGTGTGTTTTCTTGCGAGGAATTAAGAAACGTTTTCGAGAGCATGAAGTGTGTGAGTGTGAGGCTACTTATATATAACATGGTATAAGCGGAATAGGCCGGTGACGGGGGAGATGCTAGGGTGACGGAGAATGTGAACTTGGGTCCAGGTGGCGATCATGCACGGTCTTTGATTTTGTTCTTGGATGCCTAGCGGAGGAACTCCTGTCCGTTGGATCAATACGTAATTCGTATGTAATCTTATAATATATATAGTCTTAATTACATCATGCCAAAAGTTTGAATTGTTTGGAATACATATTTAAGAAATAATTGGAAATAGAAGAAGATGATGTATCTCATGTGTTGTATGTGAGTATATACGTACATGTACGAAACATGTGATCTACAGAAAGTGGTTAATTCTGAAGTGAACACTTATAATCGGTACTTATTTATTAGCAGTTCAATTTGGAAAATCCGTTAACATCACCCTTAAGCTAAGTATATGAGTTGAATGAAAAGGGTCGACTAGGATTAAAACCTTTCAAAACACTAGTGATATATGATGTAGCGCAGTAGTTGCCAGCGAGAGGGAAGTCAGTGTCAAAACGTACATTAGGCTGCTAGTTATACCTTATCTGCAGGTAAGGCTTACCTGCAGCCACATCAGCGCCACATCATTCTCCCTCCTTTACCTTTCTTCTTTACCCAATTTCAAGTTATACCTTACCTTCTCTTACCCAATCTTTTTTCAATTTTTTATTCTTTTTTTATTTTAACAAATAACCAATTAATATAAATAATATAACTCATTAATTTAATAAAATTAAAATTCAAACAATACTAAAAATTAAAATTACGTAATTTAAACTTAAATAACAAACTTGATTAAAAAATACATAATTTTTAACTTAAAAATTAAAAATAATATCTAATCCAATGGCGCCCAACCGTACTCACGTCGTATTTCCTCCTTCATTGCCTTCATATTTTCCAATGCCGCTCCCGAAAGATGACTCGTCGGTTGCATGAAAAATTCGAAGGCTTTTATTTTATTTTTCACCGCTATCTGTGTAGAACTCATAACGCGAGAACGGTTATGCCCGGATGATGGTGGAGTAGAACCCTCATTTGGATCCATATTCTTTGTAGAATAAAAGTGATAAAACTTTGAGAGTGAAAGAGAGTAGAAGATATAAAACGTTGTGGTTTTAAAATGATAAAAAGGGGAGTATTTATAGATGGAGTTTGGATAATTAATTAAATTAAAAAAAAAGTTAATTCAAACGGTCGAAAAAAGAGCCGTTGGAGGGGGGGTGGGGTGGGGGGGGGGGGGGGACGGACTCGACGTCGAGCTCAAGGACCCGAAGGCCGAACTCGAAATCGAGTTTTGGTGTTCCCGAGCTCACCCGATCAAACCCAAACCAATCGGGTAATGCATAACGAGTAGCCTTATGTTATTACTAAGAGTAAACGGAATGATTGCACTCTACTTATCGTCAACAAATCAACAAACTATATTAATCTCATATTTATCAAAATACAGCAAAGAAATAAAGCCCTAAATTTTATAATAACAAAATATCAATAATAATTGTATCCTTAGTAATTCAATTTACACATAATATATATTATATATAAGATAAGATGGTAGTTTAAAGTTAGGATACATAGACAATATATTAGGTTAGACCGGGAGCATCCGTTGCGAGGGAGACCATGTGAGAGCTGGTCACGAGGGTGAGGACTATCGCCCCTCTTCGTGAGGGGGGCTTCACGGTCACGGGTGTGACTATCATCGCGCAGGTGAGGGGCGTTACATTTTTTTTTGTGAGATCTGAAGTATGTGATGGATGCAGGGGTTTGTGTGATGAGATGAGGAAAGGGTAGGGAATGATGTGTCGCTGATGTGGCAAACAAAAAAGTATGTGAAGCATGTGATGGATGCTGATTATATTATGCACATAAGATTATATGACCTAGTAATTTTGTAAAATTAAATGTAACTTATATAAACATAAGAGTAAAATGTGAAAATTAATTAAGGGTTAAAATTGGGAAATTAAAATGAGTAGTATTTTTACTTTGGGAGCCATATCTGTGTTTATAAAAAAAACTTGAATCATTAACCTTCAAAGTGAGGGGACACATTAATAGTTGTTGTCCGTTCATACCGCTAGGCCAAGTTAGGTTTGGTTTGGTGAAAAATGAAAGTTGAGTAGGAGTTTAAAATAAAATAATTTTAATGAATAAATTTTTTATATTAGTAGATAGGGTTGTAAATAATGATAATTATTTTGGAATGATTAAGAAACACTTTCTAATTTAAACCTATTATAAAAAACATGAACTCTTAACTTCAGATTGAGAGAGACATTTTAATATATTTTAATATTGCTGGACAAATACCATTTGATTTGTAAATAATACTAAATAATTATAGAAGATCAAATGTATTTTGTATAAAGTAAAGGGTAAAAAATTAAAAATTATCAGGATAAAAAATACAAAATTAAAATGAATAATGTATTTATATTAAGTATTAATATAAAAAGATAATATGTAGGAGAATATTTCATCTATAGTATGTTTGGAAATGAGAAGAAAAAAATACTCGTTACCTAAAGTTGAAAGCTAACACCCCATCACACTCCCTACACCATGTTTTGGTCATTTACGTGTTGGTGAATTGTAAAAGGGTCAATGAGTCAATGACATGTTGCGGCATATGAGTTAACAAAAAAATCATTATATCAATATAAGTTTTCTACCAAAAGCCATTTACCTAGCGGTATCAGAGATATCAAAGTGTTTGATTCTCTATTAGGTTAAGGGCTTAAGTTTTATTATGGGCACGGGTATATATTAGGTAATAGTGTCAATCGTGTCGTGTTTAGGTTGGTGTGTCAGAATCACTTGATTAAAATCCGACCCAGTTGTTTATTCGTGTTAGGATTCATAACATGAATTCGTATATGTGAGACCCCCGTTACTCTTTAATTTTACGGCTTAGCGTGTTTGAAGGTCATAGGCAGGTTGGTAGGTTATTAGAAGGTTAGCGGGTTGTAAACGGTTCAACGTGTTGGAATGTCGGCACCAAAAACTTATATTTATTAACATCACGATCTCTTTTGTTATTTTTTTCACAAACTATAAATATTAAGAATGTATGCTGTGAGAGCCTTGATGATAATTGCATCAAAACGGATTCGTGAGTCGACCTGTGAAATATACCCAACCAATTTATTATATGTGTCACAAATGTCAAACCAAACTATTTATATGTGTCAATCAAACTAGGGGGACCCAGGAATTTTTTTTATAATTTGTGGCACCATATAATGGTAAAAATAAAATTAATTAAAATTATGGGTGTTTCCGGCTTTTTTCGGATTTCTGGTTAATCGGATCGGATTAACAAGGTATCAGTTGTTGTTTTGATATTTTAAGGCCAAAATTTAAATCAAAACACTACTTAAAAGGTAAAAAATCGAATACACGATCAATTTATTAAAGTTATAATACTTTTTTTTCCGGTTTTGAACAAGTTATGGTGGCATCTAAACAATGCCCGGTTGCACCAGAAGATTTGAATAGTAACACTGCCTCGAAAAATCAAAAGTTTTCACTACACGAATAAAATTAGCTGGTGTCCCGTGCTACCACCAGCCAAAAGGCAAGTTCGCCTCTAAAACCAACCCGTTTATTTTTATGTTTGGTTCGTATCGTATCTAGAATTATCACTCTTAAAACTAGAAAAATATAAGTGTCGTATCTATAATTATCACCCCTGTAAAAGTTACACAAAGAATTGTTTAATTAATAATTAGTTATAGTTTTACAGTTGCTTGATAAAAACCTTAATCGCATTGTCCTCCGTTCGATGTCTTCCTTCAATCCTCTCTCTGCATTTCTACAGGATATTTCAGCATTAATCGTCAAGGATTTCTTTAGTCGTCTTAGTACCGGCCTTCTCTTACCGAAAACTAAAGCAGCCGACGTCGTATATATAGGTACAATAATCATTTGCTCCCTAGTATGCTGCTTTCTTTGATTCCTCTTTTTGGCTTGTGTTAGGGTTTAAATGACGGTTTATTAGCTTTTCGCCTATTCTTCTGGTTCAATGTTAGAGATGGGAATTTGAATGGTTTGAAATTGCTTTGACGACTTTGTTATTCATAATTACATATCTGGCGATCTTTAATTAGTTTCAAATTTAGATGCTTTCTCTATCTAATGTGTTCTATAACCACCCATTTACCAAAAGAAAAGATGCAAGGACCAAGAAATTAGAAGCCAATAAGCTTTAGGTATCGCTTGGGTTTTTATATCAGATATGTATTCAATGAAGTGTAAATATACTACTTGAGACTTTACTGAAACCCTGAAAAGAAGGGAGATGATTTACACCCAACAAAAATTTGCCATACACAACAATCATGACATTTTCGCCCTTATAAAGTTGTGAACTTTTTTTATCATCCACATGTTTAAGGGTATTAGTGTCCAATCACATATATTTTGTTGTGTATAGCAAATATTTGTTGTGTGCAAATCATCTCTCTGAAAAGAAAGGTGGCCCACCCTTTAGGGGTCTTCACCGATCAATTGTAACCCGCAGGCATGTGGCAGGGTTTGATCCCGAGATCACCATTACAGATTCTCTGTCTCCAACGATTATAATACTATAATTAAGTAGGACAAATGTTTGCTTCTAAGTTCCAAACATAGATGAATTCTAAACCTTTAATTGCTGAAAAAGTCGAAACTTTGTGACCATTGTCGAAGTTGAGACCCCATCCTCTGTGCTTACAAACTCACTACACAATTAGATTTTAGCTCCAAAAACAGAAGAATTTTGTAGTAGCTTTTTCTAAATGGAGCTTATTGGAATTGGCCATGCAGCTGTTATGGAAGATGTTGAGTGTGATCTAATTGAATAGTTTCCTTATGTTATGGAGTCTTAATGATTATCTTATTCAGATGAACAATATGCAATCAAATTTAGTTTATGTGCCTTTTATGTATTTGAATAGTAAGATCTTTGGATAATGTACACTAGCAGGACAACTGATAATCCTAATTTCTAATGGTTTTCTGATTCCTTAAGTGTTGCCTTCTAAGGTTTTGGCTTATCAAGATTTATCTTTATTTATTACCAATATATATTGCGAAAAAGTTGATATAACAATCCTTGTGCTGTGTTAACAGTATGTCGAATAGAAAGATTGTTTCTTGTAGATTAAAACACACAGTTGTTTACATACTGGTCGAGTTTGTACGTAACATTTATACAGGGTAACTTAAAATTAAGGAAAGTTATAAGCTTTCATTTGCATGCCTAATGTCTAATTTACTTTTAAGATAATTGTGTGCAGATATGGTCACAGTAATTCTTTTTGTCACTTCATGAAAAAAAGATAAAAATAGAATATTAAACACAGTTCTTGAACAACATTATTCTAATCAAAGTTTACATCAAACATAAATCACAAATCAAATTATCTAAACCAATTGATATGATCTTCTGCAACACTGCACAAAGAACAAAGCTAGAGCTCCAGATTTCCAAATTGTGGAGGAAGGAATCCCATATTTTCCATTCCCAAACAACCCTTTAAAGAATTCCCAGAAGAATAGGACCACCCAAATACTACAAAACATCTCTCCTAACCCTAATTCCTCTAACCATCTTTCACTATATACATCAACCTTTAGAAATCTTGACATGCCATTAACCAATGCAGTCAAGTTGACCAATAAAATCACGACACCTGGGATGATCATGGGTGACTTGTCATAAGTGAACCTACCAGCATTGGCATCATCATCATCATTCGAGCTTGTTTCCTTTTGTGTTACTTCGAAAACCGTCTTTGATAAGCCTATGAGCTTAAGCATCACACCTAGAAATCCAAACACCCATGCTGTCATCGAATTCACTCTCCTCATCCTCTCGAGATTCCACCACATTCTAAATGATACACCTAGACACTTGCACTCCCAAAAACCGTAAAGATTGTAAATGACGAAAATACCCATTGGGATGAGAAAACCAGATTCATTGATTCTGGGCAAGAAATGTGTATTGGTAATGATACAATATGCTGGAAGAGCTGCGTAACATAACTCTGGAACAGATCGTGCTCCCCATAGACATAACCACAAGTAAGCAAGGGCTTGACGAAACCAAAGCTTTCCTTTTATAGTAAGAAGTAACGGGTTCTTATTGGTGAATAAGATCTCAAGAAGCCCGTTCGCCCATCTTTTCTGCTGTGTCAATGAACTTGGATATGTAGAAGGTGATAAACCAAGAAACGCGAGTGGGTCGGGTGAGCAAAAGATGGATTTCCATCCTCTATCATGGATACTGATTCCTGTTAGTATGTCTTCTGCTGCAGATCCATAAAGCCAACCAACCTGAAAATAGATTGCATAAATCTATAAAACATCATCATCTTAAAAAGGTAAAATAAATAAAATTTCCTAAACATGTATTAACAAGCAAAAAATGATTAAAATAATAGGTTAAAGTTTTCATTGAACCCAATTCTAACTAACTCTTTAACAAGAAATAGATTATCAATTTATCATTCATAAGATAGTTTTCTTATAGTCATATCTAAGACATTAAAAGGTTCAAGAAAAGCGAAAAATGAAAAGTGTTTGTGGGTTGGCGTGACCCAACGAGACCATATCGACCCATTTGGACCCGAACCCATGACGGATGTGTAATATTATCTTACCGTTTTGCCCCAGTTGGTAGAATACTCGTAGCTGCATCCGGCAACATGGGTCGCTGCCTGAATTAAACTAGAGGGACTCTTGATATTTTCTATCTTTGCATTTGATCCTGATAATATCTGAGTAGCTGATTCTCCCAATTCAATCGATTTTCCAAAGATTTTACGTACTTCTTCGTTACCCAAATTTTCTGTTTAT
Organism: Pulicaria dysenterica; assembly: GCA_947179395.2. Taxonomy (NCBI): domain Eukaryota; kingdom Viridiplantae; phylum Streptophyta; class Magnoliopsida; order Asterales; family Asteraceae; genus Pulicaria; species Pulicaria dysenterica. The sequence continues at coordinate 6,291,984 of OX359291.1, read as the reverse complement.
TTAATAAAAATTTGAAGAGTCAAACATGCATTAATTCAGTCAGAAAATTAGCAAAGAAATCTAATAAAATAATAAATAAATAAGTAAAATGCTTTCAGATTGGCATATATACCAGTTGTATCATTTGGAGATGCACCATATATAATCTTTCGTCTATGAAAACAATTTGATCCTCCATAGAAGGCCCCTTGTATTGATGTTATTCCGTTAATAAAATACTGAAATAAACGTGACAAAAAGGTTAAATTAAAAGCTTAATTAAACTAATAAAATAAAGATTAAATTACCTGAAAACATAATAAACTTTGTATTAGTTATCATTGTATCCAACTAATTTTAAATTCTTAAAAACAATAAAACCAACTTTCATAATCCTCATATTGTATGGAAACATTGGTAACTAAACATTGGTAAAAACATTCTTTCCTATCTGATGTTTAGTTACCAATGTACACAATAAACTCTGTCATAATTTTTATAGTATACAACAACTTGTATACAATGTACGTTAGGATTATTCAAGTTGATTGTATTGTTTTTAAGAAAATAAAGTTACACAATAGTAATTAAGATAAAGTTTATTGTGTTTTCATGCGCTTTACCTTAAAATAAACGTACTTACATAAAAATTAGCAAGTTGATTCCCAAAGGGATCATCCTTCAATCCATCATAGAAGGCTTGAGGGAACTGAACAAAACCGCAATCTTCTTCATTCTCGAAACCGAAAAACATACACATTGCGTGAACAAAAAGTTGTGGATTGTTTGCATACATATCACAATCCACATTCAACATCAAAGGTGCATTCGTCATTACGCCTGACACTCTAGTCTGCTTGATCGATCGATCGATCATTATAAAATGCACAATAATTAATTAATTAATTAATGCTTCTTAATTAGTATATTTTATTTCTATATAAATATTATCTATCAATAGCTGCTAGTAAATGAAAATAAAGTAGTGTACTAACCAAAACGTTCATTGCTCCAGCTTTGTAATGGTGTTGATGTTTTGGGTTCTTTTCTCTGGAGATATATATTACATGGGGCAGATCATTCTTTGTTGTGTTCTCTGATATAACCTACAACAGTAAATTACTATAAATTATGAAGAAAAAAAAAGAATTCTATTTTTAATAATAAATTTTATGACTTTGTAGTGTTAAAAGAGGGTGTTTAGAATTGCTGATGTATACAAATTGTACAACTTTTGAAAGCAACTTATTTAGTCATGAAAGGTAAACCTGTCTTTTTCAATCAATCTTACTTAAGAATAATTAACCAGATAAAACATAAACATTTTATAAAAACTTGTAATTGTGTTCGTCATATTTATTCAATCTAGTTTGATAACGAACGTAGATGTATATTTAAAAGTAGAATTACAATATTCGTATGTTTAACTGTTAAAAAAATATATAAATAGACTAATTCTGTCAAACGCTCAAAAATGTTTCTAAACCTCAGATTTTGTTCTTATCCATAATACAAGCAACAATCAGACAAACCAACATCATCGCATCAAAGTCACCATTTTTGAACCACTCAAACATTACCTTCTAACATTTTTGTCTTTGTTTGAACATTTCACCAGACATATATTTGCATCAGCTAGAAAGATAATTTTAAAGATAATCTTTATTGAAATATATTTAACTTCACTTGTTTTATTATTTTATGTAATGAATTTTAAAAGTTTTTATTATACGTACCAAAATTTTTATTTATTACATTTATATACATTATGGTTACACATAAAAAAATTATATAAATTTAAAACGTATAAAATATATATAGTTTAATACATGTAATAATAACGTAGTAATATTAATTACGTACCTTGATGATAGATGGATGATGTGATCGGTGGACATCACCGAAATCTGCCAAATCCAAATTATTATCACATGTGAATGGCCTTTGTTCCGCAAGCTCGATCTTTTTGCACAGATCGCCATATTCCTTCTGTAATTATGCGTCGACAAACAAGCCATGTGAATTTGTAAAATGTCAGAAAGCCATCGTGGATGGAAGCTGATCCGTACACAACAGGTTTTAGCCATACACAATAAAGTACAAACAGTTAATGCACGTGGTACAAGTTAATGATGCATGAAGTTGTTGTGTATGATCAATTTTGTTGTGTAAGAATCACCTTTCATCATGGATAGTTGATGCGACAAGCACCAGGAGTACGAGTTCAACTTGAACAAAATTATATAATCTTGGAAAGATATTAACGGGTTTGGGTCAACTGTAAACAAGTACGGGTAGTTTTCGGCTGACCCACATAAACGAATCAACCCTCCAACCCTTGTATGTTATAGATCTTTTCATCTTACACTCCTTTTTGACCTGTGATTAGAACTTTTATGGTCCACCAATTACCAATCTGCTTGTGACGTGATTTGTTTTTTACTCCATTTTCTTTTGACCCACCAACTGTATATAAAACACGTTATATGGGTCGTGTCATGTTAAAAAATCAGGGGTGTTTAGATCTCTGACATAAATAATTATATGGGGCGTCTTTGAATTGAGCAGTTTTGACCTATCAACCCGAACATGACACAATTTTCACCCATAGTTGCAATCATTATCATAAAAACTTTAAATCACTCACTTTAGCGTTTAAAAATTAGATGGAAAGGGAGAGGAAGAAAGTGAAACAACGAATATGTTCTTGAGTTTTTTAACCATGTAATGAAAAGAATAAATAGTGAAAAAGAAGTTATTTTATTTAAAATGTATCCTATCAAAAGTCAATCATTTTTATTATATATGTTCTTTCATAAAAAAAAGGGTGATGATTTATGCACAATAATTTTTTGTCATGCATAACTATAAGTTGTTACGTACTTGGACCATTTTACACATGAATTTGTAGATGAGATTAATAGTTAGAGAGTTGGTAAGGATAAGGAAAGTCTTCATTATTATGTATGTTAAAAAATTAATATGTACAAACTATTACTCTTAAAAAAACTCGAGAATAGAGATGTAAATGAGACGAGCTACTCGCGAGCTATTCGAGCTCGAATTGTTAAAAGCTCAAAACGATCCGAGCTTTAACGAGCTCAATCTCGAGCTCGAGCCTAGTTTAGAACTCATTTAATAAACGAGCCGAGCTCGAGCTCTAAAGGATGTGCTCGTTTAAGTTTGCGAGCGTAAACAAGCTCCATAAATAATATAATTTATATTTTATATGTTTAATTTTTAATATTTATATATATCATTATAATAAAAATATCAAAATAATAGCCGAGCCTAAAGAAGCCTAACTTAAACGAGCCGAGCCCGATCTTTATAAATTTTAAATGAGCCAAGCTCGAGCTCAACATTAAAAGCTCTAAACGAACCAAGCTCGAGCTTGACATTAAAAGCTCTAAATGAGCCGAGCTCGAGCTTAAAAAATCCTAAACGAGCTCGGCTCGATAAGCGTCTAGCTTGGTTCGACTCGGTTTTACATCCCTACTCGAGAATACTGTACAATTAAGTTATAATTATATATATATGTTTGTAAGGCATTTATGAACAACCTCGGATAATTAATAGATGCATATTAGAGAGGATCTAATGCAAAAGGAAGAAAAAGATTGGTGAGAGAATAATGCAATTATTTAAAATTTCAAATGACCACCTTCATCTTTTTCCAGTCTTGTTGGAACTCCAATGAATCATCTTCTAGTAGTGTGGATTTTGAAGTAAAGTATCGAAATGGAGCTCTAACTTGAATGTCATACTTTTTGCAAAAAGGTACCCAAAGTTTTCCAAATTCCGTCGTCTCAACAAGCGAATAATATGTAAGAGGCGAGCAACCATCGTCAGACAGATAAAGAGCTAACTTGTTAGCTGGATAATCCACAGCTAGAAAAGATAACACTGTATTCATTGTTATGATACATGGTTCTAGGATAGGGTCCGCAGTGGTGACAAAAATATCTACCCGCGGAAACTCAGATTCTTTTACCCTGAAACACAGTTAGCCACATAGTGGTAGGTTCAAATGAGAATGTATATTTAAGTGAGAATAAGAGATTTAATCTTGGCCATCCATCTGCCCCTCATTATATTCATAAACCAACCATGAATTGCGAAGGCTATGAATTGCGACGAGTAATTACCTAAATATTCATTCTTATAATAACCGTCTCTTAGCGACGAAAGTAAAAAAAAAAAATATCAACTTTTTTACTTTATGCTTCACTTGTTTTCTTTTCGTAGCATTATATAATACAAAACAACAATATTTGAAGTCGAGTTTACCTTTCCAACAGGCGTTCTGGGTATGTTTTGTTGAAGCATTGATTCCATTTGATACTCATAGAAAGAAGCCAGATGAAAGTGAACCATGACTCGCAGAATAACGCGAGTAACCACAGTAGGTAGTGCTCTTGGTCTTTGAAACAAACGGCCCGATAAACAAGCAAGGAGAGGAGAAGAGAAAGAATCACGAGCTCTATGGCTCGGGCCGTGTTGTTCTTGAGGACTATCTTTTCATGTAAAGGGAGACCATTTGAGTCTTGATCAGTGCCGTTGATAGCCATAGCTGATCACTAAAGCTGTATGTGATAATAAAAGAGTGTATTTAGGTGTGTGTCAAAGTGAGTTGAAATCAGATTTTATAGAGGCTGGGGATATTCTAAGAGTCAAACAAAGATCCAAATGTGGCCGAAAGGATTTTACTCTGTGTGTGTAGAGGAGGCCACAGAAATTACGTGGCAGGCGTAATAGTCTACAGATTGCGTTTTCCTTCTTTTTGTTCTTTTCCTTTCAGTGGCAGCAATATAGGCGAAACGATAAGGATAATTTTGATACGATAAAAACTTTTAAAGTTTAATACATACAATATCAATGTGAAAGATTAGATACATTTTAAAACGTAATACATCTTAGCCAAAGGCTCGACGCTGTGGAGTAATCCGAACATTAAACATCCTTTGTTTACCTATTTATTTATGCTCTTAAAAAAGAGTATAATTAGTCTTATGTAATAACGTAATAGAAGATAAAAAAAATTGTTCCGTGAAGGTCACTTATGAAAAATTTCACAATATAAAATAAATGTGTGCGTAATCTTGATACTATTATGTAAGGCTGTAGACTATTATGTTCAGGTTCGTCTCGTTCGGGTTCTATGCAGTTTCGTGTCCGTCCGATTTTGACCCAATTATTTTCATATCAGGTTCGCGTCGTGTGAGTTTTTTTCGTGTCGGGTTCGTGTCGACCCATTTAGGCTAAATGTGATCAGAGAAATTTTTTTCAGTTTTCGAGTACGATTTTCAAATGCATTTTTCCATTTTGACTAACATTTTCTTTATCAATTTCCAAATTCCATGTTAGTTTTCCAACTTTTGAAAATGATTTTTGTTTATATTCTAAGCCTCCAGTAATTAGAAAGTCTACATATTTTGACCAATTCAAGGTGACAAATGGGGTTGCTCCCTTAGCAAAACTGGATAAAGATGAGCCAAAATATCCGATTCAAGATAAATTCATGAAGAATTGGTATTTCTTTATGATCTACTTCAGCGTTTAGAAATTGGTTAATTCGTAAAGATACATGTACTTGATGCCCCACCCATGAGAGAGACCCAAGCCATAGTAGCCCTACTAAATGGTCATTCAACATAGATTCTACATCTTGAAACCAAACTAGTTTTGAAGCAGCTTTATAATAATGAAACCAACTAGCAAAAACCATTAACGTTGCTACGATCAATGCACCAGTTATGGTACAATAGAGTTGTAATTCGCTACTTATTCCTGATGCTTGCCAAATCTGGAAAAAAAACCAGGGGTTATATGTATTCCTCGGAAGCCCCCGCCCCCGCCCACAACACCATTCAATATTTCTTGGCCCACCATTGGCCAAACCAGCTGAGCACTAGGCCCAATGTGAGTTGGATAGCTTAGCCATGCTTCTAATTGGAAAAACAAGCACCGTGGAAATACATGTCACTCAGCTAAAGGAAGATGATGGAGAGTTGACCGAAATGCGCACTAAATACTTTTCGAGAGATCTCCTCCAAATCACTGGTATGGATATCGAAATCGTGAGCTTCAACATGTAGGTTCTAGATCTAAGTGGTAGTATGGGCCTTTAGCTATTGGTCTTGAGAAATGACCTAGTCTAGCCTATGCCTCGAATGAAGTTTGATGTGAAATCTATCTACCAAAAATTTTTACTTTGGTTCCGGCGAACGAATAATCATTGAGTCCTCCTCTTTCCGAACAACACATACAAAGAGACTTGCCAACAGTCAAATAATTTGTGAATCTCGGAGAGATATTTCTATTATATAATTAGTTTCTTTCTCTTCTAGATTTTTGAAAGGAAAGACTTACTATCTTTGTGATATGCTCCTACATTGCTGCTCAATACCTTAGTGGATCGACTCTATTACATAAGTGGATTCCTAATTTTTGTCTCACAGCGGCCTAAAACCTTGCTTATTGATTTTACGGGGCTTACTCTATCAATTAGATCATTTACCCATAGACTAAAACAGCTAGGCATATCTATTTCTTCATATTTGAACTTCTATGAAGTTTCTTTCTTTTCTACAGTTGATAAAAATTGTTGTTTTAGACGATGCATATGTAGAAAGCCCTTTTATCTATCTAATGAATTCAACAGTTCCGGTATAAGGAGCAATTAAGTTCGTAGTGTCTACCAATTTCGCCATATCCCCCTTTTTGAGATGAAATTATCATTGTGATCTTGTTCCCTTTTTTCTTTCGTTTATACCGGAACCGTTGAATTCACTAGATAGATGCCTATTCCTGTCTCAAAAAAGTTTGTTCTCCACTTTATCTTTGATTTTTTGTCTATATTCTTTCATCTTCTATAGGAGGCTCATATTCAGTCCAATCAAAAACGATATTATTAATTCTGTATCTACAATTTAATATAGGTGTACAAAAAACCAAGACATTTGTCTCTCTTCCACTAATTTCCCAATGAAATTTTGAATACTTGAACAATTGATTCTTTTTTTCCCTTTTTTTACAAATAATATGAAAAATAGAAATATTTAATCGTGATAAAAAGAAGTTGAAATTCTATATAGCTATATTAATCCTTATGTTCTATAATGTTTAACAGTTATTTGGGATTCTATATTCTATTCTTTACTATATTCATATTAATTATGATACGAATATGAATAGCCAATAATTCAAATAGTTACAAAGATTCTAACAGTTTATTAAATTCCAATGCATGTCGAATTTATGTTATGTGAATCATCACATTTGTAACGTGATGGTCATATGTTCGATTCTGATAGTAGGCTTTTCTCTAATCATTTTATTCGATGTTTTTCATGATTGATAATTGCATATTTGAAATCAAAGAATATTGAAATAAAATGTCTTCCGCTTTTCGCAAAAGTTTTGGTTTTTTTTCTTTGTATAGAAATTTCCAAGTATCTCACAAAAAAGAATCTTTTTCTTTTTCTATATATAGAATTTAAAGATCTGGATATATGTCCAACTCATCTCATTATTATTTAATCTTTAATAGAATAATACTTCAGTAAATTTGGCTTTATTTAGAATTTAGTTCATTTTTAGTTTAGGTTTTTTGTGTAGAATGATATTTCATCAATAAGAATTAAAAATTAAATATAAATAAGAAGAATGAGTCTTTATGTCGCGTTACCGAGGTCCTCGTTTCAAAAAAATACGTCACCTTGGGGCTTTACTGCTAACTAACAAAAGGCTGAAAGCTGGAAGTGATCTTAGAAACCAATCGTGTTCCGGAAAAACAATCCCAATATCGTATTCGCCTAGAAGAAAAACAAATTTGCGTTTTCATTATGGTCTTACAGAACGACAATTACTTAAATTCGTTCGTATCGTCGGAAGGGCAAAGGGGTCAACATGTCAGATTTTACTACAATTACTTGAAATGCGCCTGGATAACATCCTATTCGCTTGGGTATGGCTCCAACTATTCCCGGAGCTCTCTAATTAGTTAACCATAGACATATTTTAGTCAATGGTTGTGTAGTAGATATACCAAGTTACGCTGCAAACCCCGAGTTACTACTGCGGCGAGGGGTGAACAAAATCTAAAGGTCTAATTAAAAATTCTCTCGATTCATCCCCTAATGAGGAATTGCCAAACCATGACTCTTCAACCATTCCAATATAAAGGATGAGTGAATCAAATAATAGATAGTAAATGGGTCGGTTTGAAAATAAATGAGTTGCTAGTTGTAGAATATTATTCTCGTCAAACTTAAACTTAACAAAAAGAAAATATAGACTAATAAGAATAATGCATGGCAACCCCCGAGTTTAGTTTTCGTCATTGAGTTTGGAACCCTGAACTGACTACCGGTGATAAGCCGGAGGAGGAAGAGGATGACGTCAAGTCATCACGCCCCTTATGCCCTGGGCGACACACACGCTACAATGGTCGGGACAAAGAGTCGCGATCCCGCGAGGGTGAGCTAACTCCAAAAACCCGTCCTTAGTTCGGATTCCAGGCTGCAACTTGCCTGCATAAATCTGGAATCGCTAGTAATCTCCGGTCATCCATACGGCGGTGAATCCATTCCCGAGCCTTATACACACCGCATGTCACACTATGGGAGCTGGCAATTACCGAAGTTGTTACCTAAACCGCAAGGAGGGGATGCCAAAGGCGGGGCTAGTGATTGGAGTGAAGTCGTAAGAGGATAGCCGTACTAGAAGGTGTGGCTGGATCACCTCCTTTTCAGGGAGAGCTAATGCTTGTTGGGTATTTTGGCTTGACACTGCTTCACACCCAAAAATAAGGGAGCTACTGTAACACCCTCTTTACCGGCCTAGATTAATTAAGGTAATTGATTAATTAATCTTGGGATTTAATTTGATTATTGAATTTAATTGGAATATGTTATAATTGATAAATTGGTGATATTAAGTTGTTTTATTATTTTTAGTAAATAATTATATTTTATTGGGTTGGTGGGGGGGGGGGGGGGGGGGGTTGTGGCCGATTGTAGTGAGTATAGGCAACCACTCTCACCACCATACCTCATTGTGTGTAAAAATAGACAAGTGTGTTGTGTGTGTCTTGTGTGTGTATTTCGGCCGAGAAGGAGAAGAAGAAGAAGAAGAAAGAATTCACATTTGGTTTTCAATCTTGCATGCTTTAAGTTGTTAACTGAGAATCATCATCTTAAGGTTAGAATTCTGGAATCATATATTATATGTTATATTGTTTGCGGTTTTGAATAATTATATGAAAACCGATTGTTTTTTATGATTTGATGATCTTAGGATGAATGTATGTTAGATTTTGATGATAGATTATGTTCATTATATGTTTAGAATGATTTCTGGAAACACATATAACTTGTATGCATGAAATCAGTAAGATTTAAGTTAGAAATAGATTTTATGCATGAAATAATGAATCTGTCGGATTTGAAGTTTGAATGAGTCGGAATACGATAGAAGTTTACTCGGATTTGGATTGTGTCGGAATCCGACTAAATTATCAGTGATGCCTTAACAATTCTCTCGGAATTGTCATTTTACTCGGAATCCGATAGAAGTTTACTCGGATTTGGATTGTGTAGGAATCCGACTAAATTATCAGTGATGCCTTAGCAATTCTCTCAGAATTGCCATTTTACTCGGAATCCGATTAACTCTGTGGAATGTCTTTATATTCTCTTGGAATTGGACTTTTACTCGGAATCCTATTCTCTCGGAATTGGACTTTTAATCGGATTGTGACTTTGCTCGGATTTGGATTGTGATTCTATCGGAATTGGGTATTTACTCGGAATCCGACTATAATTGGATTTAAACTTAGTCGGAATTGATGAATTGAAGATAAACATGAATTGTATATCTGTTTGGGGTTTATGTATGATGAATATATATGTATAAGTGTATATACATGAGATCATGAATAAATATGATATTTATTATTGGATCAGTATTATGAATTGAATACTGACTTGGGTTACTTCAATCTCAGGAACTGAGAAGACTCGGTGAATTTAGTCATCTGAGCGTGCCAAGGTTTTGAAGACTTTGGTGAGTGGATTTATATCTTCGGATATACAGGATATGATATCCTATTTGGAATGCTCTTGTTTGGATTGTATATACATGTTAATTTGGAGATCAGTATGATGCTGGGCCTATTGCTTGGGGGATTACAGTATCTGATCTTGCAGTACCGTTGAGGTACTCAAGGGGGATGGTACTGTTATCCATGTTAGCAAGGCTATCGGTAAACCTTGGTTTTGGCCGACCTTGGTTGTAGGTGCTTGCAACACCGCCGGTTCTCCTGGGATTCATGAGCTATTTGGTTTGGGCATATTTGCCGTGTGTATGTTTAGATATTTATTCTCTCACTTAGCTTTGTGTTAATTCACCACTAGATTGTTTTGCAGATCCCCTGAGGTGATCTTGATGCTTTGGGCTGGGAATATGGACAGACCAAACTCTGATGTCAAGTTTTTGAAAGAGCCTGTTTTTGTATTAACACTGTATAAGTCTTTGTACATCAAACAAGTTAAATCTTTTGTATCTATTATGTAATTAAGATAATGATATGTAATTAGCTTCCGCGTGCAGTAAAGTATATGTTTAAAAAGTACAGTGTTACAAGTTGGTATCAGAGCCCTGGTTTGTGGTTTTGCATGAATGATTTGTGCAATACTTGAACCGAGGCTCTGGTCAGTCCAGTATTCCCAGGGTGGGTAATTAGTAGTGTAGCTTTGAGGGTGGTTAGTGTTTATACTAACGGATTATATCTAACAATTGGTGGATGCTGTGTATAGCATAGAAAATGGCTGATAATGTGAACCATACAACTACCCCTGCGTCCCCCGGAAGAAATCACCAGTCCTCCACTGCAGTCAATGAGCAGCACCACAGAGCCGGTACTTCCCTCAATGATGAATCTGATCAACAAGACTATGTGTTGCAATTGGAAGATACTATGCAAAGTTTGAGAGATCAGGTTCAGGAGTTGGAACAGCAGCAACATCAGACTCAGTTCTCTTATCAAACTCAGACCACTCATTTGCCCAGAGAGTCAGCTGTATTTACCTAGTCGATACCACCTTCTGTTTACTCTGCTGCACCCTTCAATACAGTGTCAACACCATTTGGTTCTTTACCATTTGTTACTATACCACCTGTATCACAACCTCAACAACAACACCAACCACAACAGCAGAACTTTTTCATTCCTTGGTACCCAACTCAAGGAGGCTTTAAACCGAAAGGGAAATACAAGGATTTCATGGTTGTCAACCACCTGAGTATTCTGGAAGCTCAAACCCAAGTGACACTTTGAGCTGGTTAAGGGAGATGGTGAAGGCTTTAGATGCCTGCAATTGTGAGGAATCTGATAGGGTTATGTTTGCAACTCGGAGGTTGAAGGGTCAAGCTGCAACCTGGTGGGATTCTCTAACTGCTCATCTATCCAGGAAAGTTATGAATTCTGTTACTTGGGATCAATTTCAAACCAAGTTCTGCGAGCAATTCTGTAATACTTATGATCTAGCTAAGGTGAAACGGGAGTTCATGGATCTAACTCAGGATGACAAGATGTCGGTGGATGAATTGATTGCTAAGTTTAACGAAAAGCTGAGATTTGTTAAGCAGTGGGTACCTGATGAACCATCACAAATAGATCATTTTGTTCAAGCACTGTTGCCTGAGTATCGGGGTAATACCCGGATGGCAACATCGTTGGTACAGGCGTTTACTGTTGCACGAGCTGCTGAGGGTGACGTGAAAGCTCGGGAGAGAATTAGTCGGGAGAAAGGGTCGTCTCACCAGTCCGGTGGAAATCAGGGTGGAAACAAAGGCAGGTGGCAGAATAACCAGAATCGGGGTGATCAAAAATCGAAAGGTTCGGGGTCATATCAGAACAATCCGTGGTGTAAACCCTGCAATGCTAGTCATACTGGTCCGTGCACATCACTGACGAAACGATGTTTGCGTTGTGGTGGATTTGGTCACGAACCATCAGTCTATCAGTTTAAAACAAATGTTTGCTGGAATTGTCACGAAGAGGGTCATAGAGCTGGAGCATGCTCAAAACCGAGGCAAAAGGGGACGGGGCAGGGGGTAGCCAATGTCGGGGGATCGTCTTCTGCAGGTCAGAAGAGAAAGGTTGCACCTTCTGCTTAAGGGAGAGCCTTCAAGATGACTGTTTCAGAGGCTGCTGATGACAATGATGTGATCACGGGTATGTTTATTGTAAACTTTGTGCCTGCTCGTGTGTTATTTGATTCTGGTGCCAATAGATCTTTCATGTCTGTATCTTTTTGTGGCAAACTGAAACTACCTGTTACTGTTATTGCTTCTCCTTTAGAAGTAGAAGTAGCTGATGGTAAGTTAGTGCCTGTAACTTCATCTGTGTCTGGGGTGTATATAGATATTGATGGTACTAGTCTGCCTGTAGATTGCTTACTGATGCCTATTCCGGGGTTTGACTTAGTATTAGGCATGGATTGGTTAAGTCACCATAGAGCTAGTATTCAGTGCCATAAGAAACTGATTACTATTCCTTTGGCTGACGGGTCGCATGTCGTGGCTCGTAGGGATAGATCTCGATCTTCTTTTCCAATTATCTCGTATATGAAGGCTAGAAAATCTCTAGCCAAAGGGTGTGCGTCTTTTCTGGCTTACGCTATTGATGTGAAAAAAGAGAAGTGACCTGTTACCGATGTTCGTGTTGTCTCCGAATATCCAGAGGTATTTCCAGATGATCTGCCAGGGTTACCACCTGTACGGGATGTTGAGTATAAGATAGAATTGGTACCGGGTACTACACCGATTGCTAAAGCCCCGTATCGTTTGGCTCCATCTGAGATACGGGAGATGATGACTCAGATTCAGGACTTGCTTGACAAGGGGTTTATCCGTCCGAGTTCTTCGCCGTGGGGTGCACCTGTTCTGTTTGTGAAAAAGAAAGATGGAACTCTCCGTATGTGTATTGATTACAGAGATCTTAACAAGAGAACCATCAAGAATAAGTATCCGTTGCCTAGAATTGATGATTTATTTGATCAGCTTCAAGGGGCTTCTTACTTTTCAAAGATTGATCTGCGATCTGGTTATCATCAGGTCAGGGTAGCAGAGGAGGATATACCTAAGACTGCTTTCCGTACTCGATATGGTCATTACGAGTTCTTGGTGATGCCATTTGGTTTGACGAATGCTCCTGCCATATTTATGGATTTGATGAATCGTGTGTGCAGACCTTTTCTAGACAAATTTTTCATTGTGTTCATCGACGATATTCTGGTGTATTCGAAAACAGAGGATGAGCATGATCAGCACCTGAGTCAGGTTTTGGAGATTCTAAAACAAAACAAACTATATGCCAAGTTTTCAAAATGTGAATTTTGGTTGCGAGAAGTTCAATTTCTATGGCATGTGATTTGTCAAGGAGGTATCAAGGTAGATCCGTCCAAGATTGAGGCAGTGATGAATTGGAGTGCTCCGAGAACACCAACTGAGATAAAGAGTTTTCTTGGATTGGCGGGTTATTATCACAGATTTATTAAGGATTTTTCTAAGCTTGCCGGTCCATTGACCAAGTTGACCAGAAAAGATGTTCCGTTTCAGTGGGGTTCAACTCAGGAGAGTGCTTTTCAGACGTTGAAACAGTTATTGTGTCAAGCTCCTGTTCTTTCGTTGCCAGAGGGTTCAGAAGATTTTGTTGTGTATTGCGATGCTTCTCACGCCGGGTTGGGTTGTGTTTTGATGCAGAGAGGTAAAGTAATTGCGTATGCTTCGAGACAGTTGAAGCCGAATGAAAGAAATTACCCGACTCATGTTTTAGAACTAGCAGCTGTGGTATTTGCTTTGAAGCTGTGGAGACACTACCTGTATGGCACCAAATGTATTATTTGCACTGATCACAAGAGTCTTCAGTATGTGTTTACGCATAAAGAACTGAACATGAGACAACGTCGTTGGTTAGAATTGATCAAAGATTATGATTGTGATATTCAGTATCATCCTGGAAAGGCTACTGTAGTTGCAGATGCACTCAGCAGAAAGGGATCTTCGGATACTGTAAAATTTATGCGATTGGAAATCAAGTCTGATTTAGTGGATCAACTTTTGGCTGCACAGCTTGAAGCTCTGAAAGACGATAATCTGAAGGATGAATTAATGATTAAACGGCAGCATGAATTAACTACCGACTCGCGTGGTTTGAAGGTTTATCATGCGCGAGTGTGGGTACCGAAATTTGGTAGTTTGAGGGAATTAATTCTAAATGAGGCTCATAAGTCTAGATTGTCGATACATCCGGGTAGTACAAAGATGTATCTTGATTTAAAGTCTCGGTATTGGTGGCCAACTATGAAAACAGATATAGCTAAGTTCGTTGGGATGTGTCACATCTGTGCTCAAGTTAAAGCTGAACATCAGAAGTCGTACGGATCATTGAAACAGTTGGATATACCTGAGTGGAAGTGGGATCACATTACGATGGATTTTGTAACTAAACTTCCACGAACTCAGAAAGGTCATGATATGATTTGGGTTATAGTCTATAGATTGACCAAGAGTGCACATTTTCTTGCTACTGCTGAAACTGCACCTTTAAGTAAACTGGCTCAATTGTACATTGATGAGATAGTATCTAGACATGGAGTTCCATTGTCCATTGTTTCGGATAGAGATTCGAGGTTTGTATCTAACTTCTGGAATAGACTGCAACAAGAATTGGGGTCCCGGGTGAATTTGAGTACAACTTATCATCCGCAGACAGATGGTCAATCAGAAAGAACTATTCAGACGCTAGAAGATATGCTTCGGGCATGTGTGTTAGAGTTTGGGGGTTCATGGGAGTCACATTTGCCTTTAGTTGAGTTTGCTTACAACAATTCCTACCACTCCAGTATTGGTATGCCTCCGTATGAGATGTTGTATGGTCGTACTTGTAGAACTCCGACTTGTTGGTTAGAAGCCGGAGAAAAGCAATTTGCAGGGCCTGATATTGTACAGATGACAGCTGATATGGTAACTATTGCTCGTGAGAAATTAAAGGCTGCAAGGGATCGACAGAAAATGTATGCTGATCCGCGACGTCGACCAGTATCGTTTGTCGAGGGGGAAATGGTTTATTTGAAAGTATCTCCTTGGAAGGGTGTAATCAGATTTGGTAAACGCGGGAAGTTGGCTCCCCGTTACATTGGTCCTTTCAGAATCAAACGAGTGGTTAATGATCAAGTTGTTGCGTTGGATCTTCCAGATGAATTAGCGGGTATTCATGATACCTTCAATGTATGTTATTTGCGCAAGTGTAATGTAGAGGATCAGACGCAGGTTCTTCCGATTCAGGATCTTCGTGTGGATTTGAATCAGAAACTTATTGAGAAACCAGTTGACCTGCTGGATCGTAAAGTCACGAAATTGAGAAAGAAACAGATACCTATGGTTCTGGTCAAGTGGAAACATAGTTTGGGTTCAGATTTGACTTGGGAGACTGAAGCTGAGATAAGAAGCCGGTATCCTTCTTTATTTGAGAGCGAAGAGATTCCGATGACGGAATCTTCTTAAGGGGGGAAGATTTGTAACACCCTCTTTACCGGCCTAGATTAATTAAGGTAATTGATTAATTAATCTTGAGATTTAATTTGATTATTGAATTTAATTGGAATATGTTATAATTGATAAATTGGTGATATTAAGTTGTTTTATTATTTTTAGTAAATAATTATATTTTATTGGGTTGGGGGGGGGGGGGGGGTTGTGGCCGATTGTAGTGAGTATAGGCAACCACTCTCACCACCATACCTCATTGTGTGTAAAAATAGACAAGTGTGTTGTGTGTGTCTTGTGTGTGTATTTCGGCCGAGAAGGAGAAGAAGAAGAAGAAAGAATTCACATTTGGTTTTCAATCTTGCATGCTTTAAGTTGTTAACTGAGAATCATCATCTTAAGGTTAGAATTCTGGAATCATATATTATATGTTATATTGTTTGCGGTTTTGAATAATTATATGAAAACCGATTGTTTTTGATGATTTGATGATCTTAGGATGAATGTATGTTAGATTTTGATGATAGATTATGTTCATTATATGTTTAGAATGATTTCTGGAAACACATATAACTTGTATGCATGAAATCAGTAAGATTTAAGTTAGAAATCGATTTTATGCATGAAATAATGAATCTGTCGGATTTGAAGTTTGAATGAGTCGGAATCCGATAGAAGTTTACTCGGATTTGGATTGTGTCAGAATCCGACTAAATTATCAGTGATGCCTTAACAATTCTCTCGGAATTGTCATTTTACTCGGAATCCGATAGAAGTTTACTCGGATTTGGATTGTGTCGGAATCCGACTAAATTATCAGTGATGCCTTAACAATTCTCTCGGAATTGCCATTTTACTCGGAATCCGATTAACTCTGTGGAATGTCTTTATATTCTCTCGGAATTGGACTTTTACTCGGAATCCTATTCTCTCGGAATTGGACTTTTACTCGGATTGTGACTTTGCTCGGATTTGGATTGTGTTTCTATCGGAATTGGGTATTTACACGGAATCCGACTATAATTGGATTTAAACTTAGTCGGAATTGATGAATTGAAGATAAACATGAATTGTATATCTGTTTGGGGTTTATGTATGATGAATATATATGTATAAGTGTATATACATGAGATCATGAATAAATATGTTATTTATTATTGGATCAGTATTATGAATTGAATACCGCCGGTTGTAGGTGCTTGCAACACCGCCGGTTCTCCTGGGATTCATGAGCTATTTGGTTTGGGCATATTTGCCTTGTGTATGTTTAGATATTTATTCTCTCACTTAGCTTTGTGCTAATTCCCCACTAGATTGTTTTGCAGATCCCCTGAGGTGATCTTGATGCTTTGGGCTGGGAATATGGACCGACCAAACTCTGATGTCAAGTTTTTGAAAGAGCCTGTTTTTGTATTAACACTGTATAAGTCTTTGTACATCAAACAAGTTAAATCTTTTGTATCTATTATGTAATTAAGATAATTATATGTAATTAGCTTCCGCGTGCAGTAAAGTATATGTTTAAAAAGTACAGTGTTACAGCTACGTCTGAGTTAAACAGGAGATGGAAGTCTTCTTTCGTTTCTCGACAGTGAAGAAAGATCAAGCTCATGAGCATAATATCTCAGCTCGTAACAAGTTGATAGGATCCCCCTCTTTATGTCCCCATGCCCCCTGTGTGGTAACATGGGGGTGGAAAAAGGAAATAGAGGGATGGGGTTTCTCTCTCTTTTGGCATAGTGGGCCCTCGGTTGGGGGGGGGGGGGTTCGCACGACTGGCTATTATCTCTGTGGGTAGAGCGCGCCCCTGATAATTGCGTCGTTGTGCCTGAGCTGTGAGGGCTCTCAGCTACATGGATAGTTCCATGTGCTCATCGGCGCCTAACCTTGAGATGTGGATTGTCCAATTCACATTAGCATGGAGTACTCCTCCTGTTCTAACTGGGGTTTGAAACCAAACTTCTACTCTGGAGGATAGATGGGGCAATTCAGGTGAGATTCAATGTACATCTAACTTTCGATTCACGCATTGGATCCGGGCGGCTCAGGGGGACCACCATGGTTCCTCTCATCTTGAGAATCCATACATCCCTTATCAGTGTATGGACATCTATCTCTCGAGCACATATTTAGGTTCGGCCTCAATGGGAAAATAAAATGGAGCACCTAACAACGCATATTCACAGACCAAGAACTACGAGATCACCCCTTTCATTCTAGGGTGACGGAGGGATTATACCATTTGAGCCTTTTTTCATTCTTTTCCCCGAGGTTCGGAGAAAGCTTAAATCAAATAGAATGTGTCTACTTATCTATCCCTTGACTCGAAAAGTGTAACACCGGTATATATATATATTTTTTTTATATTATCACTGCGGAAGCGAAAAATCAAACCATCACCAAAACATAAGTACAAAGATGATTATACAAAATTTTCTGACTCACGCGTCAGAAAGTTCCTAGCCCAGTGTTACATAAATATACACACAGGCTCAAAATTAGATTTAACTCAGAGTTAAGTATCAGAGTGTGAGTAACAGACATTCCCAAAAGATCAAACAAACTCCCAACCGCCAACCAGCTTAACAACAACCTGCAAGGAGTTTGAGGTGGGGAATTAGCATAAAGCTAAGTGAATGGAAGTTTAACCAAAGAAAAGCATCAAGCATCAGCAATTAAACACATATCACAGAGGACCGGCGGTTCGGCCGAACCTTCAACCAAATGCTGGCCTAGCATAGGTTTACCGATAGCCCACTTGTCATTCTCACACAGTAATAACCCAGGTTGCAACCCATGCATCAATAGGTATAGTACTGATTAGCCGATGACAAGTGTGCCCAGCCCAACATGGCTGACCCCATCATACACCCAGTGTCATAGAACAGCTGTTAATCAAATAGCAAGTATGCTCAAAGCATCACCAGATCATTTAATCAACCAGAGAACAATTCAATAAACAGGTTGCAACAATTACCGTTACAACCAAACAGTTCCCGAGTTAAAAGTCCACTCACCTGTGTTCTTCTAACTCCACACTCAGTAATCTAATTTCACCGAGTCTTCTCGTTTCCTGAAACATATCACATCTTAATTAGTCAGGAACGATTACATTCAATAATAAGAACAACACACGAACGAACAAGACACACACCCACACGAACCGGTCCCACTTCGCATGAAATTAACCCACTATGCACGAAGTGGATGAACTACATGCGAAATGGCAGCACACTTCGCACGCACTAACCAGAGGCATGCGAACTGGCACTCCACTACGCACGTAGTGCCCACTTCACACGCAAGGCCCACTTCGGCATACGAAATGGCAACGCAGTTCGCACGAAAGACACACTGGTACGCACGAAGTGGATCACACTTCGTGCGACCAAAATGCAACAACATCTTCTTCTTCATTGAACACAACGCACAAGGTGAAGTCACTACGCACGCAGTGAACCCCACTTCGCGCGGGTGACATTCAACTTTCAGAAATCCAAATCCAAAACTCGAAAAACACAACAACACCCACCTTTCGCTACTGAATCTACGACAGGAGTCAAACTCAAACGTTAACTCACGGATTAAGAACAAAATCAACACCACAAAACCACTTGAGTGCTTAAAAGCTCTCTTTCACTCTCTCACTTCGCATCCAACAACCAAAACAAACGAAATGAACTTGAAAATGGCTATATATATATGGTTAAAAACACATAAGATGGTTTATTATTACAATACATAGTGCAAATACTGATATATGAGATACATGAACTTAATTAAAGCAGTCCTATTCAAACCAATCACATACAAAGAGGTATTATTTGAAACCCTCGTGTAAAACCAAATCATATGGTATCAATATATTAACTTTCATATTTTTATTTCTTGTCTTACAGACCAATTAGTTATCATGAAACATCAGTAATAGCATACAATTAACAATTAAATAATTTGAGTAACTAAATAAATCATACTTAATTACTCACCACATGCCAAAACAACTGGGCCCTAAATGCGGGTGTTACAACTCTTCCCCCCTAAAGAAGATTCCGTCCTCGGAATCTCATCGCTCTCAAATAGATTCGGGTAGCGATTCCTCATTTCTGCCTCAGTTTCCCATGTCAAATCTGATCCCAAACTGTGCTTCCATTTAATTAAGACCATAGGAATCTCTTTTCTGCGAAGCATTGTCGTCTTGCGATCAATTATCTCAATTGGTTCCTCTACCAATCGCTTTTTCGAATCCACCTTCAGATCATGCACTGGAAGAACTTGGCTTTCATCCTCGATATGACATTTACGCAGATAACAGATATTAAAAGTGTCATGTATACCTGCTAACTCAGGTGGAAGATCAAGAACAACAGTCTGGTCATTGACTACTTGTCGTATTCGGAACGGACCAATATATCGTGGAGCTAATTTTCCGCGCTTCCCAAAGCGAATAACCCCTTTCCATGGAGAGACTTTCAGATAAACCAGCTCTCCTTCAACAAACGAAACTGGTCGACGGCGAGGATCTGCGTACATTTTCTGTCTGTCTCTGGCAGCTTTCAACTTTTCTCGGGCAATTACAACTTTTTCAGCTGTCATTTGAACAATGTCGGGACCCGCAAACTGTTTCTCACCTGCCTCTAGCCAACAAGTAGGAGTGCGACAGCGACGTCCATATAACATCTCGTAAGGTGGCATACCGATACTCGAATGATAAGAGTTATTGTATGCAAACTCTATCAATGGCAAATGTGTATCCCAAGATCCACCATATTCTAACACACAGGCGCGTAACATATCCTCAAGGGTTTGAATGGTTCGTTCGGTCTGACCGTCTGTCTGAGGATGATAAGCGGTACTCAAATTAATACGCGTCCCCAATTCACGATGTAAACTCGCCCAGAAATTAGAAACAAACCTGGGATCTCGATCAGAAACAATAGAGAGAGGAATACCATGTCGAGAAACAATTTCATCGATGTATAACTGAGCCAATTTACTGAGCGAAGCTGTCTCACTGGTGGCAAGAAAATGAGCACTTTTCGTTAAACGGTCGACTATTACCCAAATCATATCATGTTTCCGCTGGGTACATGGCAGTTTGGTTACAAAATCCATCGTGATATGCTCCCATTTCCATTCAGGTATCTTCAACTGTTTTAAAGACCCATACGGTTTCTGGTGCTCTGCTTTGACTTGTGCACAAATATGACAGGATTCCACGAATTTTGCAACATCTGTTTTCATCGTAGGCCACCAATATAGTACTTTAAGATCGTTATACATTTTCGTGCTACCAGGGTGAACAGATAATCGCGATTTGTGAGCCTCTGACAGAATTAATTTTCGAAGTTCCCCAAGGGCTGGCACCCAAATACGAGACTGAAAGGTCTTTAATCCACGAGAATCATCAATTAACTCAGCTTTTCTTTTTACCATGATTTCTGATTTCAAATTTTCATCCTTCAAGGCCTCTAACTGAGCAGCTTTAAGTCTATTCACCAAGTCAGAAACAATCTCAATACGCATGAATTGGATATTATCACCCACTCCCTTACGGCTCAAAGCATCTGCTACCACATTTGCTTTTCCTGGATGGTACAGAATCTCACAATCGTAATCTTTAATCAATTCCAGCCATCGCCTTTGCCGCATATTAAGCTCCTTCTGGGAGAATATATATTGCAGGCTTTTATGATCAGTACAAATAACACATTTAGTACCATATAAATAATGCCTCCACAGTTTCAATGCAAAAACCACCGCCGCAAGCTCTAAATCATGGGTTGGATAGTTCTTCTCGTGTGGTTTCAATTGACGAGAAGCATAAGCAATAACTCTGTCACGCTGCATTAGTACACATCCTAGGCCTGCAAAGGAAGCATCGCAATATACTACAAAATCATCAGATCCATCCGGTAGAGCAAGAATAGGGGCTTGACACAACAGCTGTTTCAAAGTCTGAAAAGCTAATTCTTGTTCTTCATTCCACTTAAACGGTACATCTTTACGGGTTAACTTCGTCAAAGGACTCGCAATTTTTGAGAAATCTTTGATGAATCTGCGATAGTAGCCCGCCAAACCCAGAAAGCTTTTAATCTCAGATGGTGATCTAGGGGAATTCCAGTTCATAACCGCTTCAACTTTAGCTGGATCAACTTTAACCCCATCTTTACAAATAATGTGTCCCAAAAACTGAATTTCTCGCATCCAGAATTCGCATTTAGAAAACTTCGCAAAAAGATGATTCTGTCTTAAGGTCTCTAAAACTTGCCTTAAATGAAGCTCGTGCTCAGATTCGGTTTTTGAATATATCAGAATGTCATCAATAAACACAATTACAAATTTATCCAAAAACGGTCGGCAAATCCGATTCATTAAATCCATGAACACAGCAGGGGCGTTAGTTAGACCAAAAGGCATCACTAAAAACTCATAATGACCATATCTGGTACGAAACGCAGTTTTAGGAATATCATTTTCAGAAACCAGTACTTGATGATAACCTGAACGCAAATCAATTTTTGAACAATAAGAAGCACCCTGCAGCTGATCAAACAAATCATCAATCCTAGGTAAAGGGTATTTATTTTTAACTGTCCTTTTATTCAATTCCCGATAATCAATGCACATTCGTAGAGTGCCATCTTTCTTTTTAACAAATAAGACCGGAGCACCCCACGGAGATGAACTAGGACGAATAAAGCCTTTATCTAACAATTCCTGAATCTGAGTCATCATTTCTCGCATCTCAGCAGGAGCTAATCTGTAAGGGGCTTTAGCCACGGAACTCGAACCCGGAATTAAATCAATTCTGTATTCTACCTCACGAACTGGAGGCAATCCTGGTAACTCATCAGGAAACACTTCCGGGTATTCCGAAACTACCCGAATATCAGAAATAACTTCCTTTTCCTTTTTAACATCAATAGCATACGCCATAAATGATTCACACCCTTTGGCCAAAGATTTTCTAGCCTTCACATACGAAATAATAGAGAAGGTAGAAAAAGACCTCTCTCCGCGAGCCACTACGTGTGACCCGTCAGATAAAGGAAAAGAAATCAACTTCTTATGACATTTAATACTAGCTCTATTCTGGCTCAACCAATCCATTCCCAAAACAACATCAAATCCAGATATAGGCATTAACAGAAAAGAGATTGGAAAACAAGTGCCATCAATATCAATTATAGCTCCAGACACAGCCGTTGTGACGGGAACCATTTTACCATTAGCTATTTCTACTTCTAAAGACTCAGTAACATGTGAAGTAGGCAATTTCAATTTATCACAGAAAGCCATTGAAATGAAGGAGCGGTTAGCCCCTGAATCAAACAACACACGTGCAGGTACAGAGTTTATAAGAAACGTACCGGTGATGACATCATCGGTGGCAATAGCATCATCTACTGTCATCCGAAAAGCTCTACCCTCGGGTGCAGGAGGATTCTTTCTCTTTTGGCCAGACTGAGATGATGATCCCCCAACTGTAATTGCCCCTGAACCTGACCCCGTCTTCCTTGCAGAAGGACACTCTCCTGATCTGTGACCCTCTTTTTGACAATTCCAGCACACATTACGAGGAAATTTACAATCTTTTACCTCGTGTCCTAATCCACCACATCTGATACATCGCGAGGTCTGGGGTGTACAAGGTCCGGTGTGAGAAGACCTACAGTTTCTACACCATAGAGACCTCTGACCTGAACCACCAACAGCTGCTCTAGGGTTCTGCCTACCCTGTCCCTGGTTACCCTGCCATTTCTTCTTTTGCTGAGAACCAGTCTGTTCTGTCTTTGGTTTCTGTAAGGCAGCTTTATCCTTGTTCATCTGGTCCCGTGCCTTAACATCTCCCTCGGCTGATTTAGCAAAGGTGAAGGCTTGAGACAAAGTGTTGGCTAGACGAGTATTACCCCTGTATTCTGGTAGCAAAGCTCCAACAAAATGTTGTATCTGAGAACGTTCGGTTGGCACCCACTGCTTTACAAATCTCAATTTCTCATTAAACTGTTTGATTAATTCATCAACTGTCATCCTCTCGTTCATATGCAAATTCAAGAAATCATTCCTGATTTTATCCATTTCAAATTCCCCATAGTACTGTTCAAGAACTTTATTCTGGAATTGTTCCCAAGTAATGGATTTCATCTGCTCCGGGGTAAGGTGAGCTGTTAACGATTCCCACCAAGCTGAAGCGTCCCCTGTAAGCATACTCTGGGCATAGGTAACTCGGAGCTCCTCTTCACAATTACAAATATTCAAAATTCTCGTTATTCCTTTCAACCATTCTAGAGTTTCAGCAGGATTGGTGCTCCCTGAGTATTCCTTTGGTTTACAATCTCGAAAATCCTTGAACTGACATTTCTTGGGTCCCTTCTGAGGTGGGTACCCAACCAAAGGATACTGATAGGATCCCTGAGACATAACGGGGTAAACATACTGTGGCTGGGTTGGCTGATATGTCGAGAAAATAGGCACTGTTACTGGAGGAATCCTCGATTTAGTAGAAATCGCCGGAGGAATTGGTGCCTGAGAAACCTGTACCTGTTTCTGTTTCTGAAGCTCAAGTATCTCTCCTCTAAGCTCTTGTAACTGGTCCTCCAACTGATAAATATACTCTTCCCTATCCATATTAGCTTCTGTACCCTCAACACTTTCTGTTACAGGAATCTCTGAAGGACCTGCCGCCGAAGTACTAGCTCTTCTTGGGGTCAATGGGGCACTAGTCGGGTTCTCATTATCGGCCATATCTGTGTTAATCACAACATCTCAACACTTATTAAGTAAACCGTTAGTACACAATCTACTAACAACAGCTAACATCAAGAGAACTTGCATTCACACTAATTCCCACCCACATCAGGAATGTCTGACCAAACTCGAGCCAAGATTTGAGAATTGAACACTCTAACTGTGCACGCATCCCAAACCAGGGCTCTGATACCAAATTGTAACACCGGTATATATTTTTTTTTTTATATTATCACTGCGGAAGCGAAAAATCAAACCATCACCAAAACATAAGTACAAAGATGATTATACAAAATTGTCTGACTCACGCGTCAGAAAGTTCCTAGCCCAGTGTTACATAAATATACACACAGGCTCAAAATTAAATTTAACTCAGAGTTAAGTATCAGAGTGTGAGTAACAGACATTCCCAAAAGATCAAACAAACTCCCAACCGCCAACCAGCTTAACAACAACCTGCAAGGAGTTTGAGGTGGGGAATTAGCATAAAGCTAAGTGAATGGAAGTTTAACCAAAGAAAAGCATCAAGCATCAGCAATTAAACACATATCACAGAGGACCGGCGGTTCGGCCGAACCTTCAACCAAATGCTGGCCTAGCATAGGTTTACCGATAGCCCACTTGTCATTCTCACACAGTAATAACCTCAGGTTGCAACCCATGCATCAATAGGTATAGTACTGATTAGCCGATGACAAGTGTGCCCAGCCCAACATGGCTGACCCCATCATACACCCAGTGTCATAGAACAGCTGTTAATCAAATAGCAAGTATGCTCAAAGCATCACCAGATCATTTAATCAACCAGAGAACAATTCAATAAACAGGTTGCAACAATTACCGTTACAACCAAACAGTTCCCGAGTTAAAAGTCCACTCACCTGTGTTCTTCTAACTCCACACTCAGTAATCTAATTTCACCGAGTCTTCTCGTTTCCTGAAACATATCACATCTTAATTAGTCAGGAACGATTACATTCAATAATAAGAACAACACACGAACGAACAAGACACACACCCACACGAACCGGTCCCACTTCGCATGAAATTAACCCACTATGCACGAAGTGGATGAACTACATGCGAAATGGCAGCACACTTCGCACGCACTAACCAGAGGCATGCGAACTGGCACTCCACTACGCACGTAGTGCCCACTTCACACGCAAGGCCCACTTCGGCATACGAAATGGCAACGCAGTTCGCACGAAAGACACACTGGTACGCACGAAGTGGATCACACTTCGTGCGACCAAAATGCAACAACATCTTCTTCTTCATTGAACACAACGCACAAGGTGAAGTCACTACGCACGCAGTGAACCCCACTTCGCGCGGGTGACATTCAACTTTCAGAAATCCAAATCCAAAACTCGAAAAACACAACAACACCCACCTTTCGCTACTGAATCTACGACAGGAGTCAAACTCAAACGTTAACTCACGGATTAAGAACAAAATCAACACCACAAAACCACTTGAGTGCTTAAAAGCTCTCTTTCACTCTCTCACTTCGCATCCAGCAACCAAAACAAACGAAATGAACTTGAAAATGGCTATATATATATGGTTAAAAACACATAAGATGGTTTATTATTACAATACATAGTGCAAATACTGATATCTGAGATACATGAACTTAATTAAAGCAGTCCTATTCAAACCAATCACATACAAAGAGGTATTATTTGAAACCCTCGTGTAAAACCAAATCATATGGTATCAATATATTAACTTTCATATTTTTATTTCTTGTCTTACAGACCAATTAGTTATCATGAAACATCAGTAATAGCATACAATTAACAATTAAATAATTTGAGTAACTAAATAAATCATACTTAATTACTCACCACATGCCAAAACAACTGGGCCCTAAATGCGGGTGTTACAAAAAGGGAGCACGTTTGAAAAAGGATCTTAGAGTGTCTAGGGTTATGCCAGGAAGGTGACTTAATGCCTTCTTTTTTTCTTCTTATCGGAGTTATTTCATAAAGACTTGCCATGGTAAGGAAGAAGGGGGGAACAAGCACACTTGGAGAACGCAGTATAATGAAGAGTTATATGCTGCGTTCGGGAAGGATGAATCGCTTTCGAAAAGGAATCTTTTGATTCTCTTCCAATTGGTTGGACCGTAGATGAGATGATTTACTTCACGGACGAGGTCTCTGGTTCAAGTCTAGGATGGCCTAGCTGCGCTAGGGAAAAGAATAGAAGAAGCGCCTGACTCCTTCATGCATGCTCCACTTGGCTCGGTGGGATATAGCTCAGTTGGTAGAGCTACGATTTTGCAATTGGCTAGTTGCGGTTACGGGTTGGATGTCTAATTGCCCAGGCGGTAATGATAGTATCTTGTACGTGAACCGGTGGCTCACTTTTTCTAAAAGTAATGGGGAACATGATTGAAACATGCTAATGAAAGTCTCTATTGAGACAAAGATGGGTTGTCAAGAACGTAGAGGATATGCGCAGTTGGTTAGATCTAATATGGATCGTACATGAACAGTAGTTAGAGTTGGAAACTCTCCTAGGGTTCCCTTGTCGGGGTCTCTGGGGAAGAGGATCAAGTTGGCCCTTGTGAACAACTTGATGCACTATCTCCCTTCAACCCTTTGAGTGAAATGAGGCAAAAGGAAGGAAAATCCATGGACCGACCCCATCATCTCCGCTCCGTAGAAACTACGAGATTACACCAAGGACGTCTTGATGTGTGAAATCTAGTTATAAAATTTAAGTCCAAAAATCACTTAAGTTTCACCACACACTACCAGGAAGTATGACTGGATCGTGCAATAGCATAGCACAAATAAGTAATGGGTATCATATCCGCGGAGAACAATGCAACACCAAAGAAAATGATAGACTAATAGTTAACCTAAAGATTACGGCCTTTTCAGTTTTAAAGAAGAGAAAAGAACTAGAAACACTAAATAAAAACAAATAACTCAACAAATGAAGCAAAATGACCAAATAAATGACAAGTACTCACCTTAATCTCTCCCCTAGTTCATTATGCCTTAAGATCAGTTTAATTGATTATCTGGATTGACTTTACTACACTCAATTTTCGATTTCATGCAGTTAATGTGTAAAAGACTAGACAAACAACTTCCTATTGATTCTAACCTAAAACCAACCTAGTTCATAATCTATTAACCAAGTTAAATTAGAGTTAACTAAATCCAATCATGTCTGTGATGGTAAAGTTCATATCTTCAAGTTTAGCTTATGGAAACTAGATCCTGATTGCTTTTTCAAGTAAACGCTTAAACAATTCATAGACAAATAATTTTAAAGAGGAACATACATCATATAAACTTCTTATTTACATTCAATATGAACCATGAATCCAGAAACGAAAATTAAAACCATAAAGATCGAAACTTTGATTATTAAACATGAAAACTAGAATCAATCCAAACATTAATCAAGGAAATCAACTACAAAACCATACAACAAGTCTCAACGATTTAGACTTAAAATCTGAAAGTATTAACGCAAAAACAGGAAACAACATAAAACTCAACCCATTTAAGATAGAGTATACATATCAATTTCACCCAATCTAAGCTAAAACCCGACCCAAAGACGCAAACAAAAGACTCTGTAACTCGAGAAAGAAACATTTTTTCCAGACCACAAACATAGTTTAATACAATTATACACTCGGCACCAGATTAAAGAACACCAAGTTATGCCACATATGAAATATTTATAATAATCTGATAAAAAAATTACATGTTTCCTTAAGATAAACAATTATACCTATTAAAAAAGGAAGATAAAGAAATGGAAATCAAAACAAATTTATCTTTTAGTATTATTAATTTGTATCTATAGTTTATTTATAAATTAGTGTATAAAGTGCTTTGTCCATATTTAAAGATTGTAACTTTTTAAAAATTAATCTGTTAATATCAAAAGAAAAAGACCTTTTCTTAATTTGTAGATATTAAACCAGTAAAAGTTGATTGATATCAAAGATTTGTCATAGGTATCTTTGATTAATGATTAGGTTATTTATTTTGGGGCCCTTATGGAACCCTAATTACGTACAGACAAAAACATACGACTTTTATTTTTTATTTTTTTATTAATGATTAGGTTATTTATTTTGGGGCCCTTATCACTCCTTATGGAACCCTAATTATGTATAGACAAAAACATACGACTTTAGTGACGATATATGGGAGTATTAGTCGTCGTCACCAAAACCCTCTTTTCTTATAGTGTATAGCCATATAACATTAAATGACTCACTCAATAAAATCAAGAATATGAAGTGTAATTATCATCTCCTTTTACACACATTTAGAAAGGGTTGTTAGAATTAATATTCCTAGGTCTAAGACTAGGCAGTCAACTAATGACTTCTAGTAATATAAAAACTCGTAAAATGAAGTGTTGTTTCTTAACAAGAGCAAAGGTCTAAGAGCTTGGAGTATTCATCTTATATTATTATACACACTTAAGTCTTTTGAGAGCTAAATTTGTAAAAAAAATTCACTTCTTGTGAAAAGTCTAGAGAGAATATCACTTTTTGTGATTGTTAAGAGTTTGTTGTTGATTTATTGGTCAAGAACTTTACGTTAGAAGTTGTTTAAGGTGGCCACTATCTTGTGAAATTAGTTTTATGAGTTGTTTAAAGTGATCACTACATTGAAAAAGTATTGATACGTTACTTAAGATGATCACTACCTTAGGAAATTAGTTAGACGTTGTAAAGATGATCACTACCTTCTAACTGAGACGTCGTGCCTGAGATCAATTCTGTCTAGGAGAGGCCGTTGACAGTAGAGACAACTCTTTGGTTAATAGCGAAGGAGTTAACGTAAGTTGGGTTTGTTAACATCCAAACCCAACCACTACACGTACACCCGGTATTATCATTTTTTTCTCTTAACTCTTTGCTATCTTACATATTTCCATTCTTACATTTTTATATATATTTAATTCAGTTATGCATATTTTTATTTTAAAGATTACAATAAGAAGAAGAAAAAATTTAATCTACCATAAAAACTACTAATCACAATTTAGTTTTTACATATGTATTGTTGATCGAAGCGTTATTTTTAAAATTAACAAGCTAATTATTAACTAGAGTTGAATGATTAATGTTTGAAATTCTTTTTACCAATATAAAATTAAATTATTTTTGTACTGGTCCACATTTCTAATGACCCAAATAATAATGGTCCAATATTTCTAGAAACTTATATCGATATAAGCGATGATGTATGTTATTTTGGCATTCTCTAAAGGCGACACCAACTTTCATTAGCACTAGCAATTCAAAAATGATTTTTCCACAATCATAACATACCAAATTGGACTAATATAGATCCCTCACATTATGGGACCTTAGTTTTACCTTGTATAAAAAATCTAAAAGATGTTTATTATATATAATAAGTATAATATAATTTTTAACAAACTTACTGTTGTAGATGCTCAAAATTAATTAATCAGAAAAACATCGTTTTCTAATGTGTAGAATTCAAATTAATATGTGATTTTAATTTTGCCGGGAGTTTTTAGATATTTTTAAATGTAAAACGTGGTCATATTTGTTAACTCATAAATGTATATATCTTTTTAATATCTTTAGTATGTGAATAAGACAAATTAAAAAAATTTAAACAATTAATAAATTTGTCGTAGTGGAATTTGGTTTCATATACAATTAACTAGTTTATTAATCCGTGCACGCACGGGTATTTCGAAAGATCTCTAAATTTAGATCTCTAAATTTAGATTTTTAAATATATAATATACCATCATAAAAGATCTCTAAACACTGAAAATACATCATTTCTAAACACATCTATTGCCAATATAATTTTTTCACCATCATAAAAGATCTCTAAATTTAGATTTTTAAATATATAATATACCATCTTTTAATTATACATTTTATTTAAACCATATTTTTAATAGATGTTTCATACATCTTTCTAATAACACTGAAAATTCTTTAAAATCAATAATTAAACACTTTGAATAAAATACTCAAGTTAACCTCTCGGCTCATCACCATAATCTCAAAATAACCACTCAGCTAAACAAAAAATTATCTACCAATTACTATTAATGGATAACAAAAAGTTAAGAATATAAGAATTCTAAAAAAGTGTCATATTATAATAAAATTTATATCAAAACGTAGATAAAAATAAGACGATCGTAAATATATGATTATTTTTTCTCTTTAAAAAATATATCAAAAGTTACTATACATAATTTATAAACAATTATAATTAATTACATTAATATAATATTTTTATAAAACCCCCTAACATTTTCTTAAAAGCCCTCCACATATTTTATAAAAGTCCCTTACAATTTTCATGTAGCACCCTCCAAATTGAGATAGAATTGAAATCGATTATAGGCATCTTTCTAAAATTATTTTATAAAATTGAAGGATTTTGAAATTGGAGGTTTTGATTGGTTAATAGATTTGATTTAATAGTTATAAAAGAAAATTTTGCAAGCCTTTTATATATAGATATATAGATTCTCTGAAAAAGCTATTAGTTACTTGTGACTTATAAGCACCCATTTAATATGTGGATCGTGTTGGCTATAATTACGTGTATATTTGGTATGATTTGAGATATATATGCGATTACTAATCACTAATTATTTTATTTATCTTTTATTATTTTGAAGAGCATTAATAACCAATTATATTAGTAAGTAGGTTGTAATCGGACATAAAAATAAATTTCGGTGTATCATGTATGTATGGATACAATGAGTTCTTTTCTTTTGTAAATAAAGTCCATTCTTTTAATAAAATTTGGGTTTATATACGAAACAGACATATTTTAAAGAGATTGTCTACAATTGGGCTCTGTTTGAAAGATTCATAAAAGTTTTCTTTGTAGTGATTGATATGTTATGTGTCTTAATCATGCTAAATTTCTAATTTTGACAACCATAAAATCAAGAGGGAAATAACAAAATAAGCACAAACATCAAACATGAAAGTAAGCAAAAAAAAAAAAGTGGAATTTACAAAAATAAGCACCCATGTCACCAACGGTTGTCGCCGATGGGTTCCTATGTCACTGACCAATACAAAAATGATACGTATTTTTTTTTGTCGCCGAGAAAAGTAGGTTTTCTCACCGATAAAAGACGACTTTGTCTCCAACCAAAACATTATGTGATTTGACAATTCTACACAATATCCCATACGATTTGACAATTCAACTTTTCTAGGCGACAAAAATCAAAAATAAAATAAAATTCCACGTGGCACTTTATGCTTGGTTGGAGACATGGGCCTGCCGCCACATGGCGGCAATTGGTTGGTCAGCGACAATGGTCCGCCGTCAGTGACCAAGTTACCTTTTGACGGCGACAAACTAGATTATTTTCGTAATTTGATTTTTTCGTGCTTTTTTTGGTATTTGGTTGATGTTTTTTGCTCATTTTCATAATTGATTTTCAAATCAATGTGATGTAGTCATACTATTTACCTTATGTTGCATAACTAATTGGAACTATATTTCCTCCCCCACAGAAGAAACTATGAATTTTATTGTAACGCCACCCCTAACGAGTTTAAAATTAGAGTTAATTTAAAACTTTTTAACAACGATTATCAAAACCGTTGCAGCGGAAATAAACACCAATTACAAAAACAACGTGGTTTGACTCGGCTAATTAATTACATCAAAAGTTAAGCCAAGTTCGCTTACTACAAGCGTTACCTACAAGTTTTTTTCCGACCATCGGATCCATACATACCACAACGTGTTCCCCAAAAGATATATACAACAAAAGCTACCATCAGTACCCGCCTCACCAGGCCTCTAGCATCAACCTGCGAAAAAGGTAAATCTTGCACCGTTAGCTACAACTAGCTAGTGAGCACCAATTACACATAAGCAATAATAAGCAGGCTATCATGTATCAGAACAGCACACAGGGCTATCCTATCATATTGAGGCGAGCAAAACGTGTCAGCAGTAGTCGTATGTTGCAGGGGAGCCAACCCCGCTCAACAACCCAACAGCAGTCCACGTGGTACACCCTATCTTTCATGCTGGTTCCAATCTATCAAGGAACCCAATTCCATAGAGGAACGGCGGCCTGCAGAGCCCTACCCAAGTGTATACTACTTGAGTACCGTTAGTTCCCCAATTCGTAGTCCCTAAGGACCCTGGGAACCCAGCCAGATACTAACACCCGTCTACCTGACTGACCTCCGTGTTCTCCAATTCAGTGTCCGGACATAACTTCATAAACAAATAGTTGATCCAATAAGGATTCAGTTCATGCGCGCATATAATCACAACAATATCTTTCATATCAATAATAAGCATGCTTGTACAACTCTATCATAACATACCTCCATTTTCACGTATCAACACACCAGTCACATGTCAACAAGTACCACAAATAACTTACCTACTGAGACTCATGGGAAACCGGTACTCACCTCGAAACTACAAGAGGCAGATATGCAATCGGGAATCCCAAGAGCACACAGAATCGTCCGAGTCACCTAACACCAATAAACACAGATAAACTCCCCTTAGCACACACTACAGCAGACTGTATTAACAATTGCCTCAACAAAAGGTCAACATGGCTACTGACAGCATCCTACGGCCGCAGGAACATGTTCCTACGCCCGCAGGACACCCATCCAACACGTACTACGGCCGTAGTATATATACACTACGCCCGTAGGATCTCTTGCCAAAGAACCATGACCTACGGCCGTAGTAACCATATACTACGCCCGTAGCATGTATCCTCTGGGTAACTACGGCCGTAGGTTATATACCCACGCCCGTAGTCTTGTTTCCATCACCCGTGAGTGGTAATCCTCTTAAATACGACACTACGGCCGTAGCAACCATTTCCTACGACCGCAGGAACACAAACAACACCCTACGGCCGTAGCAACATTATACTACGCCCGTAGGAACCACACTTACAGTGTGTTATTCCTCTGTTCGAGCACAGCCGCTGTTTCATAAGTTTTGACATCAAAAATCACCTTGAATCCGTATTCAAGCGTTTATACCACACTTCTAACATAAATACTAACTTACTAACATGATTTGGACACAAAACCAACATCACAACACATCCCAATCTATAAAAATGAGTCTTTCACCATTACAACACAAAACTAGGTTTAGGCTCCAAGAACACTTACAAGGTTGAAGATGACAGATTTATCACTTGCGAAATCAGCTAAGACAACCTCAAACAACAGATTTGCTTCACGAATTAATCTCCAAAAGATCAAGGTTTGTGAGTTTGTGTTTGCACGTATGTATGAAAGTGTGTATGTGTGTTATTAGATGCAAGAGGGGATAAGGAAGGCTGTTAAGCCGACCTTAAAAGCTAATACCCCTTCTCGGGTATTTCGTTCTCCTATTCAACTTAAAACACAACTTAGGGTTATCCGTTTCAACTAACGGAGATATTTTTGGAACCATTATCCAAAACCGTTCAACTATTTGTCTACTTGGTCAACTTATGACACTTTTCATAATGCTACATTTTTATCCACAATTAACACCAGTTAACACCATTTAACACCAATTAGCACCAATTCATGTTTAAAACACCCATTAACATTTAAGACACCATTTAGCAACATTTACACTACATTTAACAACAAAATACCAATTAATGTCAACGTACTACAATTAAAGCTACAGTTACAACAATTTACAACTAGGCCCCATTTTAGGGTGTTACAAATCTACCCCCCTTAAGAAGATTCCGTCCTCGGAATCTGATCGTCTACAAACAAGCGAGGGTATCTAGCTTTCATGTCGTCTTCCGTCTCCCAGGTCATATTCGAACCCAGGTTATGCTTCCATTTGACTAACACCAGTTTAATCATCTTTCTGCGTAACTTCTTGGTTTTAGAACCAAGTATCTCAACAGGCTCTTCAACGAGGCGCTTTGAAGCGTCAACCTTCAATTCCTGTAGAGGCAGAATCTGGTTCTCCTCCACCTTACACTTACGCAGATAACACACGTTGAACGTGTTGTGAATTCCAGAAAGTTCTGGAGGCAACTCTATCGTAACAGTCTGATCATTAACCACGCGAATGATCCGAAATGGACCAATGTAACGTGGACTCAACTTGCCCTTTCTACCAAAACGAATCACACATTTCCAAGGAGAAACTTTCAGGAACACCCGATCGCCCTCCTGGAATGCAACTGGTCTGCGTTTAGGGTCAGCATATACTTTCTGTCTGTCACGGGCCGCTTTAAGCTTTTCCCGCGTAATCTTCACTTTATCTGCCGTAATCTGAACAATCTCAGGTCCAGCAAACTGCTTTTCACCGGGTTCTAGCCAACACGTGGGAGTACGACAACGCCTCCCATATAACATTTCATAAGGTGGCATCCCAATACTGGAGTGATACGAGTTATTATAAGCAAACTCGACCAACGGCAAGTGAGAATCCCACGCACCACCAAATTCGAGAACACATGCGCGAAGCATGTCCTCCAACGTCTGGATCGTTCTCTCCGACTGGCCATCTGTTTGTGGATGATACGCCGTGCTCAGATGAACACGTGTACCAAGTTCATGTTGCAAACTCTGCCAAAAATGTGAAGCAAATCTCGCATCACGGTCAGACACAATTGAACATGGCAAACCATGTCGTGACACCACTTCATCTACATACAACTTTGCTAACTTCTCCAGCGGAGTAGACTCGCTGATAGCTAGAAAATGAGCACTCTTGGTCAATCTATCGACAATGACCCAAATAGCATCATGACCCCTAAGGGTCTTTGGCAACTTTGTCACAAAATCCATCGTAATGTGATCCCACTTCCACTCAGGGATCTCTAGTTGCTGCAAACTGCCATAAGGCTTCTGATGTTCTGTCTTAACTTGCGCACAGATCTGACATTTTTCCACAAAAGAAGCAATATCTCGCTTCAAAGTAGGCCACCAATACAATGCCTTTAAGTCACGATACATCTTTGTGCTGCCCGGATGAACCGACAGCCTAGATTTGTGAGCTTCCTGCAGTATCAGTTCACGATTATCACCATGAAGAGGCACCCACACGCGAGACTGAAACGTCTTAAGTCCGCGAGTATCATCAACAAGTTGATCTTTCAGCTTTTTCATCGTTTCTGTTTTGAGATTATCATCTTGCAACGCCACTTGCTGCGCTTCCTTCAATCGAGCAATGATATCGGGAACCACAGTAAGTTTCATAAATCTAGCATCTGCAGTAGAGCTCTTGCGACTCAATGCATCCGCCACCACATTGGCCTTACCAGGATGGTAGCGAATCTCACAATCGTAGTCTTTTATCAACTCGAGCCATCTACGTTGTCTCATGTTGAGCTCTTTCTGCGTGAATACATATTGCAGGCTCTTGTGATCCGTACAGACCACACACTTGGTGCCATAGAGATAGTGCCTCCACAATTTCAACGCGAACACCACCGCTGCCAACTCAAGATCATGAGTCGGGTAGTTGCCTTCATGAGGTTTCAATTGCCTTGAAGCGTAGGCAATTACTTTATCTCGCTGCATCAACACACACCCCAATCCAGAATACGAGGCATCACAGTAAACAACGAAGTCTTCAGATCCCTCGGGTAAGGAAAGTATTGGAGCCTCGCACAATAGCCGTTTCAAAGATTGAAACGCTTGTTCTTGAGCTTCCGCCCAAACGAATGCAACATCTTTGCGAGTTAATTTAGTTAAAGGACCCGCAAGCTTAGAAAAGTCGCGGATAAACCGCCGATAGTAACCAGCTAATCCGAGAAAACTTCTAACTTCAGAAGGAGTTCGAGGAACTCGCCAATTCATAACTGCTTCAACTTTTGCCGGATCAACTTTCACGCCATCGCTGCAGATCACGTGACCGAGAAAATGAACTTCTCGTAGCCAGAACTCACACTTTGAGAATTTAGCGTAAAGCTTCTCCCGTTTAAGAGTTTCGAGAACCTCTCGCAAATGCAACTCATGTTCAGCTTCAGTCTTAGAATAGATAAGAATATCGTCAATAAACACAATCACCGATTTATCGAGGAAAGGACGAGAAACCTGATTCATCAGGTCCATGAAAACAGCAGGAGCATTGGTTAAACCGAAAGGCATCACCAAAAACTCATAATGACCATAACGAGTACGGAAAGCCGTCTTTGGAACGTCTTCGTTAGCAACTAACACTTGGTGGTATCCAGACCGCAGATCAATCTTTGAGAAGCACGTCGCTCCCTGCAGTTGATCAAACAAATCATCTATCCGCGGCAGAGGATACTTGTTCTTTACCGTTCGCTTATTCAACTCCCGGTAATCAATGCACATTCTCATCGTCCCGTCTTTCTTTTTCACAAATAGCACCGGAGCACCCCAAGGAGAAGAACTCGGGCGAATAAAGCCTTTGTCAAGCAACTCCTGAATCTGCGTCATCATCTCGCGAACCTCGGAAGGAGCAAGACGATATGGAGCTTTAGCCACAGGGGTAGCCCCCGGAACAAGATCGATACGATACTCAACATCTCTGACTGGCGGTAATCCAGGTAACTCCTCAGGAAATACCTCTGGATAATCAGTCACCACCGGAATATCACTAACAACACGTTTCGCTAATTTAGCGTCAATCACATGTGCTAGATAGCAATCGCACTCTTTCGAAACCGACTTACAGGCTTTCATAAAAGAAATGATAGGAACATCGGACTTTCGCCTTTCACCACGAGCCACAGCATATGACCCGTCAGGTAAAGGAACTTTGATCAACTTTTTGGAACAGAAAATCTCAGCGTTCAACTTGCTAAGCCAATCCATCCCAATCACAACATCGAATCCCGCAATCGGCATTAGGAGAAGAGAAACAGGAAAACTACTCCCGTCGATATCAATAACCGCTTGAGGGACACTATCTACAACTGGAACTACTTTACCACTAGCAGTCTCTACTCTTACGGGCTCAGACAATACAGACATAGGCATTTGCAGTTTATCACAGAAAGACACAGACACAAAAGAATACGTAGCTCCAGAATCAAACAATACACATGCTGGGGTAGAGTTAATAAGAAAAGTACCCGTAATCACGTCCCCAGCACCCTTCGCCTCTTCCTTTGTCATCTAAAACGCCCACCCTTTAGCACGGGGAGCGTTGTCTTTCTTCTGCCCTGAGGCTGATCCTCCAGTTCCAGCGTCTGACTTTGACCGACTATCTGTAATCCGGTGCCCTGGCTTGTGGCACTTGTAGCAGACGTTTTCTTTAAACTCGCACTCATTCACCGAGTGCCCTTTCTGACCACACCTAAAACAACGAGTAGTGGCCTTCGAACAATCACCGGCATGGTAGGTGCGACACAGAGAGCACCACGAACCCTCAAACTTAGCCTTCTTGGAAGAATCAGGCTTTCCCCCAGTCGACGGCTGCCCCTTAGAAGTACCAGCTTTCGAGAACTGCTGAAACTTCCTTTTCTGACCCTCAGCAGCGTGATCCCCCTTACCCTGGCGTCTATCTCCATCAATCTGTCGGGCTATCTCGAACGCCCGATCCAAAGTAGCCGCAGCTCTCACATGAGCGCGATAGTCAAGTGGCAACATGTTCACAAACTTCCGCATCTTGGCTTTCTCGTCAGTCACCAAATGCGGTATGAATCTAACCTTATCCGTAAAAGCATGAATAAGGTCCTCAACAGGCTTGTCCCCCTTACGGAGACTACTGAACTCATTCTCCAATCGCTCCAGATCATAATCTGTACAATACTTAGATTTCAACTTCTCAGAAAACTGCTCCCAAGTCAGAGCATCAATCACCTCCGGGCTCAACGTGTCTTTCACTGTATCCCACCAATCCAGAGCTGGCCCTTTAAACATCCGAACAACATATCTGACGCGGAGCTCACGTTCACACTCACAAGCTTCGAACACCTGATCCGTCTCACGTAACCAACGAATAGTCTCAGAGGGATTATCACTACCCTCGTAAACCTTCGGCCCGCAAGACATAAACTTCTTATACGAGCACTTCTCTAGTTTCTTTCCTGCCAGAGCGTTCTGCAACAACTCCCTCGTCAATCGGAGCTCCTCCTCTAACAATCTCACATATGCCGCCTGCTCTTGATCATGCCTTGGCGGCTCCATATTATGCTGAGAAGCTTCGTCCTCGGCTTCCCTTCGTTCACTGGAGGCCTCGTCCTCCATTCGTTTGAGAGACTCCTCTGTCGTAGCTCTACGTTCGGCCATTTCTACTCAACTAGCTATTTACACGTAGACCACAGTTAGTACACCATTTATTCACCATTTACTAATCCTACAACTAATCATTCACGTAGAACAGCCACATAACGCTCAACTCAACCCCAATTACCCGATAGGAACACTTAACGATGGTCGAACCCGAGTTTGAGATTGAATACTTCAACGAGTACCCAACTCCTCAAACTTAGGCTCTGATACCTACTTGTAACGCCACCCCTAACGAGCTTAAAATTAGAGTTAATTTAAAACTTTTTAACAACGATTATCAAAAGCGTTGCAGCGGAAATAAACACCAATTACAAAAACAACGTGGTTTGACTCGGCTAATTAATTACATCAAAAGTTAAGCCAAGTTCGCTTACTACAAGCGTTACCTACAAGTTTTTTTCCGACCATCGGATCCATACATACCACAACGTGTTCCCCAAAAGATATATACAACAAAAGCTACCATCAGTACCCGCCTCACCAGGCCTCTAGCATCAACCTGCGAAAAAGGTAAATCTTGCACCGTTAGCTACAACTAGCTAGTGAGCACCAATTACACATAAGCAACAATAAGCAGGCTATCATGTATCAGAACAGCACACAGGGCTATCCTATCATATTGAGGCGAGCAAAACGTGTCAGCAGTAGTCGTATGTTGCAGGGGAGCCAACCCCGCTCAACAACCCAACAGCAGTCCACGTGGTACACCCTATCTTTCATGCTGGTTCCAATCTATCAAGGAACCCAATTCCATAGAGGAACGGCGGCCTGCAGAGCCCTACCCAAGTGTATACTACTTGAGTACCGTTAGTTCCCCAATTCGTAGTCCCTAAGGACCCTGGGAACCCAGCCAGATACTAACACCCGTCTACCTGACTGACCTCCGTGTTCTCCAATTCAGTGTCCGGACATAACTTCATAAACAAATAGTTGATCCAATAAGGATTCAGTTCATGCGCGCATATAATCACAACAATATCTTTCATATCAATAATAAGCATGCTTGTACAACTCTATCATAACATACCTCCATTTTCACGTATCAACACACCAGTCACATGTCAACAAGTACCACAGATAACTTACCTACTGAGACTCATGGGAAACCGGTACTCACCTCGAAACTACAAGAGGCAGATATGCAATCGGGAATCCCAAGAGCACACAGAATCGTCCTAGTCACCTAACACCAATAAACACAGATAAACTCCCCTTAGCACACACTACAGCAGACTGTATTAACAATTGCCTCAACAAAAGGTCAACATGGCTACTGACAGCATCCTACGGCCGCAGGAACATGTTCCTACGCCCGCAGGACACCCATCCAACACGTACTACGGCCGTAGTATATATACACTACGCCCGTAGGATCTCTTGCCAAAGAACCATGACCTACGGCCGTAGTAACCATATACTACGCCCGTAGCATGTATCCTCTGGGTAACTACGGCCGTAGGTTATATACCCACGACCGTAGTCTTGTTTCCATCACCCGTGAGTGGTAATCCTCTTAAATACGACACTACGGCCGTAGCAACCATTTCCTACGACCGCAGGAACACAAACAACACCCTACGGCCGTAGCAACATTATACTACGCCCGTAGGAACCACACTTACAGTGTGTTATTCCTCTGTTCGAGCACAGCCGCTGTTTCATAAGTTTTGACATCAAAAATCACCTTGAATCCGTATTCAAGCGTTTATACCACACTTCTAACATAAATACTAACTTACTAACATGATTTGGACACAAAACCAACATCACAACACATCCCAATCTATAAAAATGAGTCTTTCACCATTACAACACAAAACTAGGTTTAGGCTCCAAGAACACTTACAAGGTTGAAGATGACAGATTTATCACTTGCGAAATCAGCTAAGACAACCTCAAACAACAGATTTGCTTCACGAATTAATCTCCAAAAGATCAAGGTTTGTGAGTTTGTGTTTGCACGTATGTATGAAAGTGTGTATGTGTGTTATTAGATTCAAGAGGGGATAAGGAAGGCTGTTAAGCCGACCTTAAAAGCTAATACCCCTTCTCGGGTATTTCGTTCTCCTATTCAACTTAAAACACAACTTAGGGTTATCCGTTTCAACTAACGGAGATATTTTTGGAACCATTATCCAAAACCGTTCAACTATTTGTCTACTTGGTCAACTTATGACACTTTTCATAATACTACATTTTTATCCACAATTAACACCAGTTAACACCATTTAACACCAATTAGCACCAATTCATGTTTAAAACACCCATTAACATTTAAGACACCATTTAGCAACATTTACACTACATTTAACAACAAAACACCAATTAATGTCAACGTACTACAATTAAAGCTACAGTTACAACAATTTACAACTAGGCCCCATTTTAGGGTGTTACATTTATTTTCTTATATTTTCAGGATTAAATGTAATAGAAAAATTAACGAAAAAAAATAAAATATACTAGTTTTAGTTTTCCATGTTTCCGAGTTTGAAGGATATAAAAAGTTATATCATTGAGAAAGTTAAGAAAAAGGAGTAATTGTAAAACAATAAACTTAGAGTTTGTTTTTTTGTTGCTTAATAAAACCATTCAGCGCTGAATGGTGAATCATTCAGCATTCAGCTTGTTTGATTACTGCCTCTGAATGAAGACTGTGCTGAAGGAAACAGAAGAACGCTGTTGAATCATTCTACCTTAAAGTATATTCTGAATCATTAAGCACTAAGTATTCTACCATAATACTCCTGCTTTCACATGTTGCCTTGTTAAACAATATCTTATAATATATTATAACACTATTAAGGTTAAAATGGAAATTTGCATCATTCAGATTGTTTATTTAGAACCTTTATCAAACAGCATGTCACATTCAGAGACAAATTCATTCAGAGCCTTTAAATTATTCAAACCACATAATCATTCAGTGTTTAATTATTTTGTTTTAACAAATAGTCCCTTATTCTCTAAGTTTATTATTGCAATTAGAGATAATTTAGACACTAAATAAAAATCATAGTCTTAGAAGTTTCTCTATCTATTTAAATCTTTTCGCTTTTAATAATAAAAGTTTAGAGAAAAAATAATCAAAATTTCATTTCTAAATCTTTTATATTTTCAACCTTAAAAAAACTCGAAAACATAAAATATTTTAATTTTTTTTCATCTATCTCTGAAATAACACCTAGGCATGTTTGGTACACAGAATTAAAGACAGAAAAATAGAAATAAAAGCATTTCCTCTGTTTGGTTGCAACTGAGAATTGAGAATTGGGAAATAAACAAAATCCAACTCCCTACTTTTAAGTCCCTGCAACAGATGAAGAAATGGGGAGAATTGAGAAAACAATTCTCTACAAAAAGAAATGCTCCTTAGAGCTAGCCTGAGAACAACCCGACATTGATGACCGAAGAGAGAATTGAGACTCGTAACAAAAAAAGACTGTCCTCCCGACGCATCCTCCAAGCCTTGTACTCCCGTCGCCTCCTCCGACCCCTGTACTCCCGTCGCATTCCCTTCCTCCCCATTCTGCTGTGGCGACTATTCTTCAAAGGATGGCGGAGACTGGTGATTAAAGCCCTGAAAAAATAATACCCATTTCAGATTTATGCTTGTTTATTCTCTGTTGAATTCTTGTTGTACCAAACAAGAGATATGATTCTTTGTTATATTTCTCTCCTCAAATCTCTATGCTACCAAATAGATCGAATAGTCAATTCTCATTCTACAGACTAAATCTCTTTCTCTGCAGTTCCATTCTTTGTTATAATTTATCTGTAATTTCATTATCTGTACCAAACAAACCCTAGAAAACACAAACAAAATGTTAAACGAATGCTTTTGCTTCCCCTATATCTCGCCGTTTCTCCCTTGGATCACTTCTCCTGATCGCACCCTCGTAAGGGAAGCTCATTGAGTCATCATAACATTTTCATTGGATTTTTGGTAGTTATTGATCGATTAAACTTTACGTCTATGAAATCTAACCTTTTTTGCATTCTTTTTCCTTCCTATATAATTTACATTAATCTCATTCAATAATTAATTAAACCTTTTATTTTCTTTTCCTCTTTAAAGAATAAATGTCATAATTACGACAAATTATAATTTATATTTTCTTTAAGAACATACATTCAGTTTTTTAGTGGTTATACTAATATTCTATTCTTGACTAACATGAAAATAGAATAACTTTTATATAGTACTTATGATCTTCAAGTTCAACATATAATATTAGTATTATGTGTCTTGCCTAATATTATTTTTAAGTAAAGTATATAAACAATATTACCATAATATTAAATAAAAACTTTCATATAACATAAATTTGATGAATAAAACTACTTAAATTATTTAAAATTTATTGTAACATTCAGTCTTCATTCGCAAGTATCATTGTCTCCTCCGTCCTTGTCACCACAAGAATTCACCATCATCCTTCTTTGATCGTCGCTTCCGCAATGCGCGGGTACCAGAAGCGGACCCAAGATTTTTGTTGACTGGTGGCACCATGTAACGAAGAAAATTAATTATATTTGAGGATGTTGTACGAGTTTTTTCGGGTTTCTAGTTAATCAGGTCGGATTAACGAGATTTCGGTTGTTGTTCTAGTATTTTAGGGCCAAAACTTAAGACAAAAAACAGTTTATATGAAGTTCAAATTAATTAAATTGCTATTTTCAAGGTAAACTAAAGTATTTTACATGTACAAATCGAAAACTGAACTATATGACTATATCTTATCATTTTTTCTAAAAATATGTTTTTTTCTTTGATTTTGGTGACATCAGAAAATCAATGGTGGCACCTAAAATTTAACTTGTGGCATCGGCTCAACAAAGTTGAAATTTTTCACTGTGTTTGCAAAATTGGCTGGTGTAATTTAACTTGGGTCCACCCTTGGCGGGTACCTCACTAGGGTTCAAACGAGAATTGTTCAAATGAAAAATGTTTTTCGTACGAAAACTACGAGAACTGTTTTGAACGCTATTAATGACTCATTAATAAGGGTATATTAGTAATTTATATTTACTCAACAGTTGCATGCATCCGGTTGAGCCGTCAATAATTTGCAATGCTTGATTTTTTCGAAATAACCCTTATTAATTAAAAATCAATTAATGAGCCGCCAAAATATTTTAGCCATTGATTAATTTTAATCAAGGTCTAAGATTGGTTTTCGCAGTTCTCGTACAAAAAACAGTTACCATTTCAAGCCTACCCTATATATATAAATATATATATATATATATATATATATATATATATATATATATATATATATATATATATATATATATATATATATATATATTTGTGTGTGTGTGTAGTAGGAGGTTCAAATGAGATGAATCTTGGAGAAATGAGAGACTTAATCATGTCCTTTTCATTTGATTTGATCTGATGGTCTACATTTGACCCTTCATTTTATTCATAACCATGGTTCTAAATAACGTAAGGCGTGGCGTGGCGGCAAGGTCAAGCCTCAAGTTATAGGAGTCATGGCGAAGCCTTGGCATTTTTTAAGGCGTGACTTAAGGCGACGATTTTGTATATATTTTGTAATTATATATATTAAATTTATCATTATTAATATACTAATTACACAAAGTTACGGAAATGATGAGCAAAATAACATATACAAATTATAAAATACAAATTTATAAAAGTTCTATACACGCGATTGCAAAATGTATAAAAAAAAGTTCAATTTTTTTTAAAAAACGAATTTTTTGGCGCCACGTTATAAAAAACTCGCCATTTGGCGCGCAAAGGCGCACCTTGGCAAGCCTTGGCGCGCGCCACACCTAGCACTCACGCCTAGGACCATTTCTTAACGGCGGAGCCACGCCTCACACCTTGGCGACGCCATGGCGCTCCTTTTAGAACATTGTTCATAACCATACCATGAATTGCGACGGCCATTAATTGTGACAGTGAGGTCTAATAAATCAATATCTAGTTGATGGCTAAGATTTGTTCTTCCAT
This sequence comes from Pulicaria dysenterica, assembly GCA_947179395.2. NCBI lineage: Eukaryota > Viridiplantae > Streptophyta > Magnoliopsida > Asterales > Asteraceae > Pulicaria > Pulicaria dysenterica. The sequence continues at coordinate 6,247,471 of OX359291.1, read as the reverse complement.
TCTCACCTAAATATCCATCTTACAAATACCCTCCCCTATATATGGAAAAGTCAATCATGAACTGTTTTTTAAATGAGAAGTGTTTTTAACGTCATAAATGACTCATTAATAGAGGTATTTTGGTCATTTATATATTTACTCAATCGTGAATTGCGTGCGGGTGAGCCATCATTAATTTGCGAGGCTTGATTCTCTAAAATAACCCTTACTACTGCGTTATTAATGAAATATTAATGAGCCGTCAAAAAACCTTAGCCATTGATTAATTTTAATTAAGCGCTAAAATTATATTGGTTCTCATAGTTCTTATATGAAAAATAATTTTCGTTTGAACCTTTCTCTATATATGTGTGTGCGTGTGTGTATATATATATATATATATATATATATATATATATATATATATATATGTGTGTGTGTGTGTGTGTGTGTGTGTGTGTGTGTGTGTATACTAGCATGGTACCCGCACAATGCGGCGACATCAAATAGTTTCTACTTGATAACTTATCCGAATTCGGTAATAACGTATACGGTGACAACGCATAATTTTACTTTGATTACATGTCTATTTTCGTTATCTTTTTTCCATTTTCTTATTTTTCTCTTCTTAATCATGAACGCTTAAATTATCTTTAGAGTTGAACTTTGACAACAATTAAATATGAAAAAGTCTCTAAATATAAAATAGGGTAAAGCATGAAATTACAGAATGTAAATTAGAAATTTGAAACTATTTAAAATTAAAAGATTAAGAAATTACAGAGTGTAAATTAGAAATTTGAAACTATTTAAAATTAAAAGATTAATAAAATAGAGTAAACTAAATTGAAACTATTGATCATATGAGCTATTTAAAAAAATTAAAAATATATGTTTATAAATTCTGATTATAGTTATTCTGGTTTATGAGTTCTACTTGTACACATTTTCTGATATTTAAGTTAGAATATTTATTACATACAATATTTAAAATAGAAGGTTTGGTGATAAAAATATTTTTTAATAATTAAGATAATTTGCATTGACTTGATTTTTTTCTAAATATAAAATTTTAGTTATTAAAATAGAATATAAGAATTTTGATAGTTACTTCATATAATAGTTTTCATTAATTTATATGAGGGGTAATTTAGTAATTACAAAACACTTAAAATTTAAGAGATTAAACAAAAGACCTAAATGCTTTATAATATAATAACCTAAATTGAAACTATTGATTATATGAGTTATTTAAAAAATATATATATATGTTTATAAATTCTGATTATAGGTTATTCTGGTTTATGAGTTCTACTTGTACACATTTTCTGATTTTTAAGTTAGAATATTTATTACATAGAATATTTAAAATAAAAGGTTTGGTAATTAAAATATTTTTTAATAATTAAGATAATTTGTATTGACTTGATTTTTTCTAAATATGAAAAGTTTAGTTATTAAAATGGAATGTAAGAATTTTATTAACTCTATTTAATAGTTACTTCATATAATAATTTCCATTAATTTATATGAGGGGTAATTTAGTAATTTCAAAACACTTAAAATTTAAGAGATTATGCAAAAGGTTTAAATGCTTTATAATATAGTATAGATATGTATATATAAGAGTTAATTACAAATTTTGTCCTTGAAGTATGTCACTTTTTACATCTTCCGTCCCTAAACTACGTTTATTACGATAGGCGTCCTGATGTTTGTATATTACACTGATGGTCCTTAGACACTTGAAAAGACGATAGTACCCTTACTATTTCAATTTATTCTTTTATTTTAGATTATATTTATATAAAATTGAATTATTAATTAAATATTATTAATAAATAAATGAATTGACTTTTGTTGAATTGTCACCGTCGAAAACCTTAAACAACCACTGTACCACCATCCCCGCATCCCTACGACCTCACCGCCTACTAACACCGACACACCGATGACTGGTTTACCACCACCATTAACCACCGCCTCCACCCAATCGTCCCCATCAAGAATACTAAGAACTACTAAGAACAGGATTTAAAAATCGCAAGTCAAGAACAGATCTGAAGATCGCAAACAAGAACAAGAACTGAAAACTACAAATCAAGAACAAGATCTGAGTCGAAAATACGAACAAGATCTGAAATGGTATACAAATTTGAAAAATCACATGAGAAAACCCTTATTTGAAGGGAGAAAGAGAGAGACAAAGACAGACAGAGAGAGAGATGCGATTGAGTGTAACCTAATCGCAAGAACAAATTCTTAATGGCGACAGTGGTGGTGATGATGGTTCATGATGCGGCGGTGATGGAGAAAGGGGTAGGGTGATGGCGGTGGTATGTGGCAGTGATGGTATTCTACAGCGATGATGGTCTTTGCTGGTGTTAACGAGGCAGAGATCGAGAGATAAAATGGTGGTGATGTGGTGAGAGGGAGAGAGATGGTGGTGGTCTATGGTGAAGGGAACGGAGGGTGACAGTAGTGGGTTGTGCGGTAGTAGAAAAGAAGAAAATGGAGGTGATGGTGGTAATTTACGCCGGAGGCATGGCTGAGAAAATGTTTGCGGTGGTGGCCGGCGGTGGGGGTTAGTGATGGTGTCCGGCGGTAGTGGCTAAGAGAAAAAGGGCATCGATCAAGTAGAGAGAGAAATGAGGACTTGGTTGTACATATAGTATATTATATATATATATATAGAGAGAGAGAGAGAGAGAGAATGGATCAATATAGAACCACCTCTTATTCATAGAACATAAAGAACCTTTTTAGACCTTTGGATCAAGTTGATCAAGGGTTGTAATTAATTGTTTATTTTTTATTTATAAAAAAATGTCAGGCTGATAATTTTAAACCCTATAAAGGTATTTTAGGAATCAAGAAATCAAATCTCCCACACAGATCGTTCACTCCCACTCTCTGTAAACTACCCATTTCTCTCTCTACACTCTCCCTCTATGGTCCATAAATCCCTCCGGCGATTTCCTTTCCGGTAGAACTCGAAGGCCGCTGCATCTACTTTCTCCGGCGACGGTTTCAAGGCTACCTATTCGAGATCTGATATGTTGTTCCTCTTCGTCTCTGCTTTGTTTCAAGGGTTCGAGATTGGTTTTACTTGAAGCATTCGAGATCTGATTGTTTGTCAACAGATTGACGACGATGGTGCTATTCCCATCTCCACAATCGACTATAGCTTAGATCATGTTCACCATCTGTTTTTGAGGTACTGCTTCACCATCAGACATGTATGTTATTATGATAACTAGACTAGTGTTAGTAAATTTTTTAGATTAGTGGGTTATACACCCATCTGTTCCTCCGTTCTCATTTTTACAAATGGATAGATATGCATATTTTGATGGAAGTATTTTGCATTTTCAGTTCTTTGTATTTTCAATTTTACAATGGATAGTCATAATGTAGTATGATGTTAAGATTGAAAATACAGATATGGTTGAAATTACAACACTTTGTTTTGGTTTTGGTAAAGCATTTGAATTTTTATGTTAAAATGTAGTTATGGTATCATAATCCTTGTATAAAAATGTAAAATTTATACCAATTTTGTATAAAAATGTATAGTTTATATTAATATGTAGGAGATTCAGAACCTTTATCATTTTATTTGAGATTTAGCATTTTCAGTTTTTAGTTATGAAAATGCAGAGATGTTGGAATTACAACAGTTTGTTTTGGTCTGAATCTGCATCTTTGTCTAGAATTTAGCTTTTTCAATTTTACAGTAGATGGTCATAATGTAGTATGCTGTTAAGATTGAAAATGCAGACATGTTTGGAATTACAACACTTTGTTTTGGTTTTGGTAAAGCATTTGGATTTTTGTGTTAAAATGTAGTTATGGTGTCATAATCCTTGTAAAAATGTATAATTTATACCAATTTTGGGTAAAAAAATGTATAGTATATACTATTATGCAAAGAGATTCAGAATCTTTATCATTTTCTTTGAGATTTAGCATTTTCAGTTTTTTAATTATGAAAATAAAGAGATGTTGGAATTACAACACTTTGTTATGGTATGAATCTGCATCTTCGTATGAGATTTAGCATTTTCAATTTTACAATGGATAGTCATAATGTAGTATGCGGTAAAGATTGAAAATGCAGATATGTTTGGAATTACAACACTTTGTTTTGGTTTTGGTTTTGGTAAAGCATTTGGATATTTGTGTTAAAATATAGTTATGGTATCATAATCCTTGTATAAAAATGTATAATTAATACCAATTTTGTGTAAAAATGTATTGTATATACTATTATGCAAAGACATTCAGAATCTTTATCATTTTCTTTGAGATTTAGTATTTTCAGTTTTTAATTATGAAAATGCAGAGATGTTGTAATTACAACACTTTGTTTTGGTCTGAATTTTCATATTCGTCTAGAATTTAGCTTTTTTAATTTTACAATTGATAGTCATAATGTAGTATGCGGTTAAGATTGAAAATGCAGATATATTTGGAATTACAACACTTTGTATTTGGTTTTGGTAAAGCAATTGGATTTTTGTGTTAAAATGTACTTATGGTGTCATAATCCTTGTATAAAAATGTATAATTTATACCAATCTTGTATAAAAATGTATAGTTTATACTAATACGCAAAGAGATTCAGAATATTTATCCTTTTCTTTGATATTTAGCATTTTCAGTTACTAATATGATTTCGGGGATGCATTTTGGTTATCTTCTTCATCTATATTGCATTTTGAGTTCTTCATCTCGATTGTGGTTTTTGCATTTCGTCCTTGCATTTTCATCTTTGTATTTTGAAAAAAATACAAGTTTTTGACATATGTCAAAGATGAAAAAGCTTGTCTTAAATTAAAGAGGAAGAAAAAATATTGGTGCTTTGCATTTTCAGATTGTTTGTTTGTTTCATTTTTTTATGTGAAAATGCCAATTTAAAATTTTTTGCATTTCATTTTTCCAATTAGTTCTTGAAGGATATTGGTTTTTGCACTTTCATATTGTAGTTTGTTTGCATTTCATGTGGGTTTCATTTCAGATTGTACTTAAGTTGCTTTGCATTTTCAAATTGTAGTTTATTTGCATTTCATCTGGGTTTAATTTCTAGTTAGTTCTTTAGTTTGTTCGCATTTCATTTGGGTTTCATTTCAGATTGTACACATAGATAAACATGCAAATTTCATTGAAAAGTGCATTTAGATTATTGTGTTTAACTGTTTCTTATGATATTGAAAAGTGCTGTGAATGGAATTTGCATTTTAGGTTTGAATATATAATTTGCATTTTGGGCTGTATTTTGCATTAAATCAGATTGTGAAATACAGATAAGAGTTGTTGCTTTGCATTTTCAAATTGTTGTTTGTTGCTTTGTATTTTCAGAATTTGCATTTGCATATGATGTGAATATGGTATTGCTTAATTTACATTTATGATATGAAAATGTTATATGAAAATTTTGTGAAATGCAAACTACAATTTGCATTTATGTATCATGTTGGGTTTTGAATATCATGTTAGTATGCTAACTAGACTAGTAAAATTTGTTAGTAAACTTTTTAGATTAGTGGGTTATACACCCCTCTGTTCCTTCCATTATCTCTTTTACAATTGATAGGTCTAGATTTGTTTGCATTTCAGTTTTTGCATTTTCAGTATGCAACTTTCGAAAAGCATATCATGTTAAGATGTTGTTGCTTTTTAGCATTTTCGATATGAAATATAGTCGCTTTGCATTTTCATATTGTTGTTTGTTTGCATTTTCAATGATAGATATTGGTTTTTGCATTTCCAGTTATGTGAAAATAATGTTTCTTTGCATTTTAGATTGTTGTTTGTTGCTTTGCATTTTCAGTTATTTTGCATTTTACATTTTGGAATGAAACCCAGCTCAAAATGCAAATTTTGCATTTTCAAAAAAAAAGTTTCAGAAATATATCAAGTCTGGTCTAGTTTGAAAAAGGACGAAAAACTGAATCTAATGGTGTAATTTTCTTGTTTAAACTCTAAAAAACGAATGAGTTGTGATCATTTAAAGATTGAGGGTTTTTTTTTTCAAAATTTGTGATGCCTGGAGTTTTTAGAGAAGGAGGCATGTGGAGATGCTTTGTAAATTTATCTTCCAATTTTACCCCTCAATCATATTGCCACGTGTCACAACCAGGAGTGGTTCTTTAAGTTCTATGTTATTTTTGAATTCATTATAATTAAAGAAAATAAAAAAAGGATAAAGAGTATAATAGACTTTTTCGTTGATAAAGTAAGGGTATTTTAGTTTTTTCAGTTGTAGTAGAGACTATTTGTGTTACAAAATGCAAACATAAGGGACGCCTAGCATAATAAACATAGTTTAGGGACTAAGGAAGAAAAAAATGACAAAGTTTAGGGACCAAATATGTAATTAATTGTATATATAATGGATTCAAGATTGTCAAACACTTATAAAAGTTAAGTAGAGTGGTCCAGGACTAGGTCCGGACCGGACCGGACCGGCAGTGGTCCAGGACCGTTTTTGCCCATGTCTAGAGTGTCATACGATTTATTAGAGACGCCTCCAATTTTGTGGCAACGTAGGAAATGGAGTGTGGGTACTTCTTGGGCCAAGATAAAGAAATAAAACAATATTGGGCACCATATTAATTGGGCTGGAAGAGGCCCCTAGTGAAATACAAAAAGAAACAAACGGCCTAAGAAGATTAAGAAAACAAAAACACCAAGAAGTATTAATTCATGCGACAAAACAGGATTAAAAGAAGATTAAGAAAAAAAAATTAATTACATAGATGGTTTTTTAAGATATATCTAAACTAGATATCACGCCCGTGTAAACACGGGCCAGTATATAAGATTTTTTATATATGATTTTATATCCTCTCATACCAATCAAATCAACTTGTCACGGTTTTGTCCGGTTTTATTGAAGGCAAACAGAGCTTCAAGTTACAAAATTATTTAAGAGTGGCAATTGCTGACCGTACAAGGTTTGCGTTGAAGTGCTTGACCCGTTAGTCTAAAACATAACTTAGATGAAAGATTTGCAACAATGTGATGGAATTGCCAAGGCCATAGTTCTTAATCTTTAAAAAAACTGAAATCATGGAAATAAGCAGATAAGCACTTATATAAGCAATCCCAAACAGCCAAACTACACATATAACTGATGGTAATTATGGATTAAAACTTCCAAAAGAAGAGCACCACCTCTTCCACTGCCTTCTCTTTAAGGTGTTGTTGGTACTTCAATGCCTTTATTTATGTATGTGCATCTCCCAATTCCGTTAATGGCATAAGCAGTCATGATTCAAGGCTATTTATACATAAGACATGATCTATCCATGAAGATTCAAGATTTTCATAAGAATTGGCGTCTTCATCATCCTCATTTCTTTGACCCATAAAGGACATTAAATCCGTATACCATAACCTTAAAGCTGGAATTAGAGGGGGTCTATTTGGGTTATGATTCATCTGTAATGGGTCGGATCAAATAATTTAACTATAAGAGATACAAAAAGGTGAAACAAATCATATAGTTGAGTCACCCAGACTGTTCTTTTTCTAATGTTCACAGTCTCCTTAACCTTTTTGTTGGAGATTATATTATTTTGATCTGATTATATATTTTTCATAATCATACTCCTACTTATTAAATGTACCCAAAAACATTGTTTGTGGGTAAACCTTACCCGACAAACACAAAAAAGCAAGTCATTCAATCTGAACATGTTTTGACCCTTTACCTAACATGCCTGCCTGCCCAAGTTGCCACCAATAATGCTAATATTTGTATACCTCTTTCTCTATATCAGGAAGCGCCTTCTTCAATTTAGATATGGTATCAGCTCGCAAAGCTTTGAGACCTCTTCGCCACTCCCCCTATAAAGACCGGCAGAAAATTTAGTAACACTGTACCATATTACAACTTCAAAATAATACACACTTTGATCACTGAGGTTTATGTTTATCAAAGTTTAATTTTCTTAGAAATAATAACAACCGTTTGTACTTTTAAATCTGAAAAACAAAAACAAAAGCAGTAGGAAGAAACTGATTCACTTCATAATGTTGTATGTCTACAAGCAACGGAATAATTACATCATAACACTTATTTCAGATTATGATGAACTCTAAAGGTTGTAAATTTTAATGTATTTCCTTACCAAGGTGAAATATCCCTTCTTTTCGGCTTGCATTTTCCTGAAGATTTTATATTCCAATCAACTCACAAGTTAAACAAAATGATGACAAATTGAGTGGTTTGAATAACAGGGAAGTAAATATAGTTTTGTTAAAGATTGAAACGGATCAGGCAGAGTTCATCCAGAACACCATAAATAGGCTCAAATGTAGCATGATCAATAAAACAGACAGCATGTCCCACCATCTTGAAATGATCTACTTTATGTTATTGATTCACAAAAAAACAGAAATCAGAACAAAGTCCGTAACCTATTGATGCAATTTGCTCGATTTTAAACAGGGAACGCCTACCATTAAAATGTAAATATTTATGCTAAAATCATCACCAAAATCAATTAATCAAGTTATATATCAGCTGAGATTCACTATAGATCAAATCTTAACTATCAATTTCGGGATCAATCATCAAAACCCTAATCGATTAGAAGTTTATAAAGATATTGATGGGCCTGTACTCGGATGTTCAGAAGGTTGGTGTTCAGGATTCATATTATTGAAAATGTCTTTAGATGGCTAAGGTGAGCTGTTATCATAAAATTAAAATTTATTAATTTAGTTGGATTTTCTTTGCTATATAATATAAGTTAATAAAATCACAATCAAAGAGAAACTATTGAAGTAATTAAAAAAAAGATTAGATTAGAGAACATATGAAATTACAAAGCAAAGACATGAATCAATAAACAGAAGTTGCCAATGTGTTGTTGGAACATCATCAAAGCAATTGCCATCAAGTCTCAACAACACGCAAAGTTATAAATACACTGCCTAATTCATAGCTGCAAACATAAATTGCATCAGATTACTATGTAGAAGGGATTCGGCAAATATTTAAATTACATCAGATTAATGGTTTTCCAAAAAAGGAAAACATGCTCTCATCACTCTTCTCCTACAGGCATCCTCAGAAAAGATTAATCAAACAAAGGTTTTTGGTGATCTAATTAGGTTTTTTTATGTATATTTTGCTAGATGACTGTACCCGGCATATAATATGTAATTATCTGATAGTCGATCTATAATATATAAATGCACTATATATCCACAACATTAATGAGTGTACCCATTATCATTAATGTTGTCTGCTGATATATAGGATAGAAAGCAAGGGTTTGCCTCTTCAATGAATCGAAGTCTCTTGTCTCAATCGTTTGATTTAATCAAGAAGACAAGAACACCAGTAGGTATGGTTTAGATTTTGTTCTGTATTTCTATATCAGAATATGTTACGGTTCATTATGCTTCACTCGATCTATTGCCTATTAAGATAATGTACAGAATGTCATAAGCTACAAACATATGAAAGTTCAATTGTTAACTAATAAGTTTGAATAAAAGAAGCAATTGGACTTGTATTAGCATAAAAACCAAGGTTTACTAACTGATTAATTTGAAGAAATTAAACTTCTATGTCATTAAACTGAGAAAAGTATAGAAAACCAAATGTCTTCTTCAATATTCCCACCCTTCAGCCGTAAGGAATTGTTAAAGAAATGGAAAGGCCATCAATTATATACGTGTCACACACACACGCACACACACAGAGATATATATATATATAGACAAAAGTTCATGCGAGAACCGTTGTTAGCGTGAGAACCGCGAGAACCAATCTAAGCCGCCCAATTCCTTCTCCTTCAATGTCATTGCCCACCCATGAATTCCTCACATGCACCCTGCCACACCCTATCCCTCCACGCTCTCCATCCATGATACTTCCCATATCCAAGGAACGGCTGAGATTGGTTCTCGCACTAACAACGGTTCTCGCATGAACCCTCCCCTATATATATGTAATTCTTCATTTTATATATCAATTGGTGTTTATTATTCGGATTGAGTTCTATTATGATGAGAACTTTCAATTGTAAATTGGTACATGTACGTTTATATATTACGTTTAAATATAAAATTTTAAATATTTTACATCTGGTTACTAAACCATGACATATGAGTATAATATATTCTTAATAATATTCTGAATGCATCAACTATCTAACATACACCTTAGTTTATTATAAATCTTATCTATTTCATATAAATTTTATCTTAAAAAATAAAATTTTAAAATAATGTATATTTAATCATTTTATTGAAAAACCAAGAAATCAGTTATTATATCAAATATGATACGTAGAGAGAATAAAAATAAAAAACATAAAATTGATTTGAGAATTACATATCCACTGTTATTGATCGATAAAAAAATTAAGAATATACTAATTTTTATCATATCACGATAAAATTTATACCAAAATGGTGGTCTGCGACTATAATGGAGGTTTAGTATAGAGAAAGAATGATACATAAGAAATGAGATGCTTATGAAAATTAGAAATAAAAAAAAGAGAAGTAAATATGTGAAAATTTCTAAAATCCATATCTAACAAACGTCATCTTAAACAACAAATTTGTTTACAAATTTCTCAATTTAAATTTGATAGAAAAAACAAATATATAAAAGGAGTGTGGGAAATTTAATCGTTTTAAATTAACGAATGACCCGTAAAAATTTAAGCAAAACCCATTAATAAAAATGTAATTAATTCAAGGTAGAACTTTGTTACATAAACATACTCTAAAAAACGTTCTTTTCACATCAAAACAGGGTAAAATATTAATCATATATATTATAGATGTTTAACATATATTTTAGAAGGGAGTAATCTAAAATATGCTTATGGGTAACTTTTGCATATTTTGTTATAACATACTTTAATTAGTTTATATATAATTGTTTAAGCTTAATGTTTTACCTTTTTATTGCTAAAATAATATTTCACATCTAATAGTTTTAAATGTAATATTAATACGTTTACTGTTAATAAAAATAATATTTAGGTAACGGATAAATGAAAAAACACCTTTATCACGTTAGGACGTATGAATGAGAAATATTAGGATAGTAGATTTTTGCTATTCCAAAAATGTACTTTTTTTATATGGATGCACGCCAAATTATCAATTACATACATACATACATATGTAGGGAAAAGTTATTTGAAATTCATTTTTATTGCGAGTATCGCGAGACTCAATTTTGACCCTTGATTTAATTAGATCTTTGGCTAATAAAAAATGATGGCTCATTAATTAGTCATTAATGGTTCATTAATGACGATCTACCTGATTGCAATTCACTGCTATTGATGGAAACAAAAATTAAGAAGATACTAATTTTTAAAATAATGTCATAATACGATAAATTTATAACAAAACGTAGATAAAAATGAGACGATTGTAAATATATAATTATTTTTTCTCAAAACAAAATATATGACAAGTTATTAAACATAATTTGTAAACAACATATAATTAATTGTATTAAAATACAATTTTCATAAAACCCCCTCAAATGTTTTATAAAACACACTCAAAATTTGCATCCAGCCCCCCTTACCAATTGATTTTAAATCAAATGAATTTACGGTTTTTCAACTTCATCCCACGTTCCACCAATCAGAATACCTTATTTGTACATGTCACATTTACGTGGCTTTTGTATTGACACAGATTTTCTCACTGCTGTCTCAACCATATATATAATTAGAAAAATTATATCTTCTAAGCATTGCCACCATCTTTGAATTTTACACAATCAAGAAGCATTAACACATGGGATACATTCAATCCTAAGATATATAGGATATAGATAGATAAGAAGATGCACAATTTAATTTCTTAACAGACATGCATACATTTGATTAATCTATGATCGGAGCCCAATTTCAAATCTTTGATTTTGAATGAGGACCACTACCAGCTGCAAAACCATCAATAGTGCTTGAACCATCAACACTTTTTACATCCATTTTCACTGAAATTTGCCCGTCAACTCCAAGCAGCAACAAAACAATAAAACAGTACCCAATAGCAATTTAAACCAAAATACAGTCCCACCTGTGCAGATGAGTAAATGTGGGCTTCTTTGTATTTGAACAATGTATACCAGGCATTGCTGATAAACAAATACAAGTTACTTCAATCCAGAAAGGCTTTCTCCAGCCGCAAGTAATTCTGCATCTTTATCCAAAAGAAGTTTTTGTGCTTTACTTATATCTGCTTCAGCTTCAGCTTGTAATTCAGACAAGGCTTTCCGAGGAGCAATGCATAAGATGGAACCGATATTTTAAAAGGTGTAAAAATAAATAATCAAATATAAGAAAAAATTATGCAGAGTGACATATATGCTATAACAGGATAGAAGCATATACAGACCATCATTTTTAAGGATCTGTCTTATAATAGTTTAGTATAAAACTTGTTCTTCTCGATATATAAAAGACAATTAGAAAATCTACAAATGCTATGAAGATACAATAACAAATTCCTGATAAATAACTGTTGTAGATGAATATAATAATACCAGCATCACTTTAATGCGATTGATTTCAGCTTGATCCTCCTTAGTTCTGATTTATCTTATACAAAAAGAAGAAAATGCAAGTGAGAGAGAGAAGTGGATTTGTATATGGAATAAGCAATCTAAAGATATGTAAGCTCTTCATTAAGATATACGCAATCTATATGAAATACACAAATGCCAGTGATTGAACATATTGCCATCCATAAACCATTCACCATCTAAAGATATGTAAGCTCTTCATTCTTTACATAAAGTGCAAAAATCAGACCGGATATTTATAATACGGACATAACCACATTTAAAAATGCATATCCAGAATCAAGCATCTAACTAAAGATTTAGAATACATACCATGTCAAATCTACTTCACAGAAACACGGAGAAAGATCATTAATAATCTTCTAATTTCTTTTAGACAATTCATCACACTTGGTAGGAAAAGATATTGGAGCATATGTTTTAATCCAATCAACCTACCAATTCCCTTTTGCTCCAAATGTTGTAGCTAATGGCTCAATATGAACTTTTGCTTGCTTTATAATACTTCCATTTCTCACCTCTAGTTGTCTTATTGAAGGAATACTAAATATAATAAAACAAAAGGCCAAAGTTGAGGAGGTTACAGACACGTAGCAAACTTTAACTCTATAATTAGAAAAAAAAAACAGATTAAAGCAATCAAAACCAATTTATATCAAGGTCAAGAAATCGTACATGATGAAGCTATGTAACAGATGATCCAAAAGCGTTGCAATTAGGAACAATCATTCCTTGGGGAGTCTTCTTTCCCCATAACCCATATATGTTTTTAAATCAAAAGTTAAAAACTCGAAACTTACATTAGAAAATTCGCTTCGTAGGTACAGCTGTGGCGTTTGAGATTGATCGGTGATTTGACGTCGGCGATGTCCACCGTATCAACATTTGCTGCACCTACATTTATACCAAGTGAATGTGGAGAATAAACTTAATAACGTACCTAGGTCTGCCCACGAGCCCTAATTGAATGCAAATCTAGCAATCGAAAACAGAATAAGAATAGATGATATCGTAATAGAGAATGAGATGTAAAATGAAGAGAGATGATTTTGTTGTATAAGGAAATTGAAAAACAGAATAATAACAGAGAAAGCTGACCATCTCCATCTTTATCGAATAGGCTGAAAGCTTCATTGAATTCGGAGATCTGAACATCGATAAGCTGATCCGCCGCCATTACTGCCATATCACACCTGATGAAGAAGATTAAGGAGAGATGAAAAGGGTAGTACCATCGAAGAGGATTGGGATGATTTATAGTAGAAGAAGCTCGTAACGTCTGCCCATGGAGAAAGCTATCTACTCTTTGTCTGCGGAGTCGAGGCGTTTCATATGATCGAAGAACTTGAAACCGACAAGGATCTTAAACGATTCTTCGCCGAAGCCATTTACTGCCCTAGGCCGATCATCGGTACACAACGATAGGAGACGCTCCATTCTCACGAGGGAACGTATCAGTCAAAACCGCCAACGGGAGACATTAATGGGCAGAGCCCACAATCTGGTAAACAGGCCCAATTAACTGTAGACCATCACCCCAAATCGTGAATTTTGTGCCACGTCACCAATTACACAATATCCAATTGCTCTTTTTTGAATTTTACACAATCAAGAAGCATTGACACATGGGATACATTCAAGCCTAAGTTATATAGGATATAGATAGATTATACTTTCAGTTCTTTATTTGAAAATTTTGTAAAATTAGTCCTTAATTTTCAAAGCCAAACACACATGGTCCTTCATCTAATAAATATTAAATTATTTAAAATAACTCTCTTACCCTTTACACAATGGATCCTTGTACATTTTCTTCAATTTTAAATCATTTTATTATAAAATAATTATAGTAAACTCTTTATGTGGTTTAACTCTATTAATCATTTTCTTTAAACTCTTTTAAAGTTCATAAAAATTAGTCCTTATACATCAATAATTATTATTGCCATTCTTCAAAAAAAATTATTTTACAAAAATCATAGATGAAGATGAACAGATTTGGCAACATAAGAACTGGGGAAGATAACGATAAACTTAGATCATACCCTAAACAAAAACTTATGAACATCCAAAAAGAGCGTATGAATATGTTTATGGAAAAAGATGAAGATGAACAAACACCATAATATGTTCATAAGCTCTGATCCAATAAACCAGTAAGCAATATAATATCCGTTAACGAATCAAAGCGGCCAAAATAAAAACAAAGACCGAAACCCAAAAAAGAAGCACAATATCCATCTGTGGAATTTGGGCAACAATCGCAGATGAAGAAAAACATAACTCACATGAAGGTTTCGCATAAAATCCACTCAAATCGAAAGAGAAACATACCTCAAGGAATCGTATACATATAAATCATGGATGAAAGAATCGCTATGAATCTGGGTATGAACATAACCAAAATTTGAAACCCAAACTCATGAAGATGAAATCATTGTGAAACCAATGAACCCTAAATCTAATATCATTGTGAATCAATGACCCCTAAATCTTTTGAACAATTTCATAATCTACTGAAGTTGTACACCTTCATCCGTCTTAGAGTTAATCCGCCCACCATGACACCATCGATGATGTTCTTGAAGATGAATATGATAGGTTTAGTGGACAAATCAATGGGTTTTGAGGTGCAGGTTCATCGATTGAACAGATCAATGGATTTTAGGGGTTGATTGATATTTATGTTATTATAAACTTTGTTTTTAAATAATTACATACGTTTTTTAAATATTATCAAATTTTCTAAGGGATCGTCCATGTAATATTAATAAGGGTAATAGAGACAACCTGAAAAGTTTAACACTAACAACCTCAAAGTTAACAGACAAAGGATCATACGGGTTCAACTTTAAAAATTTTGGACTAATTTTGCAAGATTTTTAAAATAAATGGCTAAGAATACGATTTAATCATATATTAAGGATCATCCGTGTAATTAACTCTTAACAAAATTAATTGAGGGGCCGCATTAAAATTAATTCTTTATAGGTTTTGTTTTACTTGGTTTCCGTATGACTTATGGTCATTAGTTTAACTCGTGCTATAAATAAAAGATGTAAATTAGATTAGTATGTAGTAGATTAGTATGTACGTATGTTTTAAGGTTAAAACATATGGAACACCGAAAAACAAACACAAAAGTTTATGATTTTAGGATGAGGTGCGAAAACAATAATTAATACCAAAGGCACAATTCTTTCTTTTGGTCTTTAGAGTTGTAATTTAGTTAAAACGAGATGACAATAACCACAAATACCTAAAAACTAATAAGGATTAATAATATAAAAATTAATGATTTACAATATATATATAAATTAATCTCTAAACACAAACATTTTAGAATAAAACGGATAAAAATACAAACTATTTGAATTAGATATATTGCGAAACTTTATTTTAAATATTTCATAGGATATTTGCATCATTTAGATCGTATTAAAAAAGATAAATGTTTAAGTTTTTCATATTACGATAACTAAAGTAAAATTGTCAAAAAAAAACAACCCCATAGGATAATGGTTAACCAACAAAATGTATTTTTTTCATTACGACCCTGAAATATATATATATGAAAATTTTCAAACGAGAACTGTTTTTCGTACGATAACCGCGAAAACCAATCCGAGCCGTCCAATTCTCCCTCCTTCAATGTCATTGCCCACCCATGAATTCATCACATGCACCCTGCCACACTTGATCCCCTCACGCTTCACATCCATGAGTTCCACTTTAATAAATCAACGGCTAAGATTGGTTCTCGCAGTTCTCGTAGGAAAAACAGTTTTCGTTTGAACCGTCCTATATATATATATATATATATATATATATATATATATATATATATATGGGGAGGGTTCCATTGAGAACCGATTTTAATGCGAGAACCGCGAGAACCAATCTTAGCCGTTGATTTGATAAGTGGAATTCATGGATGGAGAGCGTGGAGGGATCAAGTGTGGCAGGGTGTATGTGAGGAATTCATGGGTGGGCAATGACATTGAAAGAGGGGGAATTGGACGGCTAGGATTGGTTCTCGCGGTTCTCGCACTAATAATGGTTCTCAATGGAACTTCTTCCTATATATATGTATGTATGTATATATATATATATATATATACGACAACAACAACGATACCTATCCCGCCAAAGCGGGGTATGGGGGAGGTATAAATGTAGACAATCATACCCCCACCAAAATGTAGGGAGATTGCTTCCTGCAAAGGACCTCCGGCCATATATATATATATATATATATATATATATATATATATATATATATATATATATATATATATATAGGGGAGGGTTCATGCGAGAACCGTTGTTAGTGCGAGAACCGCGAGAACCAATCTCAGCCGTTCCTTGGATATGTGAAGTATCATGGATGAAGAGCGTGGAGGGATAGGGTGTGGCAGGGTGCATGTGAGGAATTCATGGGTGGGCAATGACATTGAAGGAGGGAGAATTGGACGGCTTAGATTGGTTCTCGCGGTTCTCGCGCTAACAACGGTTCTCGCATGAACTTTTGTATATATATATATATATATATATATATATATATAAGATAAATGTCATATTATGATAAAGTTTATACCATAATATAGATAAAAATAAGACATGTTACATATATATATATAACTACATTCACTTCTAGCATTATATGTTAAAAAGTATTCAAAAAACAAAAAATATATAATTCAAATAGATTATAATAAAAAAGGACAAATGAGATCTAAGAATTTACACTGTGCAAGTGCGCAATAAGAGCATTATGCATTAAAAATAATAAAATATATTAAAATAGCAAGAATCAAACCCAAAACCAACACTCTATAGCCCAAACATTTTATCATTCCAATTCAACTAGAATTATTAAAATTAGTGATTTTTCAAACTAATAAACATAACTAGAAATATTACTGTTCACCTCCCTCGTAGATTTCATGTTATGTAATATAGTTCTTGATTTCTTGGAGGGTGGCAAAGGCTTTGCGTTTTGAATTTGGATTTTGGGCAGAGAACTAAAAAAAGAGAAAGTGGGCTGTGAATTGGATCCTGATTCCTGAGCCTGAATTTATTGACTCTCTCTGTGGGAAGCTTTCTGGACTATGATACAAAATTAAAGGGCCTGCAACCAAATGGAAGAGTTTTTATTGTTTTTTCCGTGAGGTCCGTCCGATCATAGCATAACATTTATTTTTCATTGTAAGTTTGTGGGTTTTCAGGTCAAAACCGATTGGTTATAAGAGAAGTAGTATAGGACATTTATAAAGTATATTACAAGGTCACTTTCAGCCCGATGTGAGACATTATTCAACACGCCTCCTCACGTGTGGCGTTATTTTGTTTTACACCTAACACGTGGACTTATGTGTCACATGGAGTATGTGTGGCCTTTGACCAACCACGAGTGAATCTTGCTCTGATACCATGTAAGTTTGTGGGGTTTCAACTCAAAACCAATTAGTTATGAGAGGAGTAGCCTAGAACACTTATAAAACATATTACAAAGTCACTTTCAGTCCAATAAGAGACATTACTCAATATTCACATCATGCCATCATCACAATATTTGATGAGGAAAGTTGCTACAGTTTAATTATTTATCATCGGTCTGTTATTTTTTATATATATTTTTTGTATTTGTTGTTTTCTAAGGTTGTTTGTGAATTCGGACTCATGTTTCACTTACACAATTTGAATCATGGCACTATTCATATCCGATGACTTTGGTTTTGATTTGTTTGATCCTAGTTTTACAATATTTGGACTTAAATATTTGCTTCTTGAGTCATGATATGCGTAAAAGTATGTACGACAATCTATATATTGTGTTTAATCATTGTATGTTATTTATCTTGACGAATTTGTAGGAAATTAGTTAGTATTGAAACTGGAATCAAGTTAGTAACAGACCATGTTAAGAGGTTGGAACTTTATATCATAGCCGTGAATGGTTTGATTGAGAGCATTCGGATCTGATTGGTAGAATATTGTTCATGTACATGACTTACAAAGACATTTATTTGATTAGATACGTAATATCATAACAATGACATGACAATAAAATGTGGTAAAATCAACTCAAGTTAAACCATATCAGCTGATTTTGAAGTGCTTCAAGTTGAATGAATTTAAGTATAGATGTTTAGAATATGTTTCCATTGTGTACGTCTCCTAGTTTGTTCTTTCATTTAGTTTATTTACCTTTTAGTATTATTAAACAAACAAATCTCTTTTTATATATTTGATAGATTCATTACTAATGGTTTAGTTATTTAAATTAGTATTAATTGTTTCCTATGAAGACAATACCTAAAGTTATCATTACTATATTATTATAAGATCAAATCATACTTGTTTATCGTATGATAGTGAAATTTGTTATTTCTATACATATATTTATAACCCAGTTTCACACGTTGAGTATTAGGTTGGTCATACAATTTGGTATAGTGGAAAATGTTGGAAAATGAAAACTACGAAGTTGTGTTCCGTGGTTTTTAAAGTTTGAGATTTATAAAAAACTTTTCTACTCAATCAGATTCATCTTAACAGGAGACTTTAAATCACCACTTTCATTAAAAATAGTTAAACCGTTTGGAACACACGTTAATATAAAAACCGCCGTTACTTTAAAGTCACATCATTGTTTGAAAGATACCAAGTCATTACACAACTATAAGTCGGTTTCATGATCAAAATAAACATAGATAAACTACCCAACAACACCCAACTCACCAAGCCACTCATATTCAAACAAGCTGCACGAGCACGAGACACATTTCAAGAAAACAAGTTTCAGCTTACGCATTGTGAGTCAGCTTAGTTATCACCACAAAATCATCACATTAAAACATTCATAAAATGAGTTTAGCTTTAGGGTAATAAATCTCAGCCCGTAATTTGACCCACCCGCATAACATCATAAATCACCGCATGGACAAGTAATATCACAAGCATCATTAAGTACATCATAAAACATCGTTTTCATCTTTTACATCGTTATCGTCACATGCATCACTATTCATCACTAACATCAATTCATACATCCTTCTTATTTGGGTCTATCGTTATACATCGCTATTATCACCACCCCTAAATACCACATGTGTGCCTGGCAACCACTAGGATCTCAAGGTTCGTCCGCATTGGCACCACATTTCATTCCTTTACTTGTCTAAATAATTTAAAATATTGTCTACGAAATATCTGGTCGTTACATGTGTGGTGCACTAAGTGATAGTAGCAAAAATTGACATGGATGTGCGATGAGATGTAAGGGTCGAGGATGCTCTTAGAGCATTTCGTAATTGGTGTGGTGGGGATGAGCATGAAATAGTTAAAACCGACCAAAGCAAGAAATGACCGATTTGACCATTTGAGAAGTGTAACGTTAAACCAATGTGTTGGTGCAATGAAGATTACATATTTATAAAATGTTTTGATGACGCAATTTTATGATTTATATAAAAAAGAATTTTTATTACAAAAAGCAAAGTTAATATGAAAATAATAAGTTTAACAAAATAAGATTTTAAATATAAATTTGCATTGATCACAATACAAATAAATCATGAGGATTAAAGTTACAAATTTTATAAAAAGGTCGAACACTTGAAAAATCCATAAGTAAAAATGACTATTAAACGTCAACGATAAATATAATAAAAAGTCAATTTTTACTTAAAAAACTTTCATTTATAAAAACATTTCATATGATCTTAAAGATATTTATTCTTGGAATAGAGTTTTTATAAAATTATTTGCCAATAGTTATTAAACGAAAATATATTTTTATTTTGCCAAATATGAAAATACGTATTTTGGTATACAAGTAAAATATCATTAAGAGCTATTATTATATTGTGTATTATAATAATAGCTCTTAATGATATCATTAAAAGTCGAGACATAACGATTACATTTTAAACCGGCTTGAAAGGTTGTGCAAGTGAACCACGGTCGACCGTGAGCCTGCGACCGTCCGGTCACTTGACAGCTCACCATTCTCTTTTCAAACTCTATAAATACAAGCTTGTGTCTTCTTCATTTCTAACCTCTTGCCAACTGAAATCCTTTGATATTTTTTATCACACACCTGTGATCTTACACTTTTATATTTATATGTGTGATTCTTGAAGTTGTTATAATCTTTGATTCATCAAACAACAACTCAAGATCTTGCAAGAGAAATCAAGAGAGAGAGAGAGAGAGATCTTCATATTCATATACATGCACTTGCCTCTTGGTATTTAAAAGTGATTATTATATACACCATGTTGGTGTTTGAGAGATTTGTTTATTTATTTTTGTGGGAAGAACAACGTTATAAGTGGATTTTACTATTCCCCATTTGTGTTCTTGTTTGATTTCTTGGGGAAGAACTTGTTCATGTATTCTTGTTGAAGGAAATCCTTGTTCTTGGTGAAGAACTTGTGTGAGCTCTTGGTCTAGATCTTGGTGTGGTTGTCACCTACCATCCAAAGGTGATTGTATTCGGTTGTTTCTTCGGACCTAAGGAGACTTTTGCACGTTGTGCTAGTGAAATTCATGACGGAGGTCAAGGAGTTGACGTAGATTGGAGTTCAACCGAACCACTATAAATCTTGGTGTCATCTTTCTAACCCTTGATATTTTCATACTTGCATTTATATTCTTGCACTTACATTATTGCATTAATATTTTTGCTTTCACATTTACGCACTTACATTCCTATCTTTATATTCTTGCACTTAAATTTACATATTTACTTTTAAGTCAATTACTTTATTGTCAAGAATATACTTACACACACACACACACACACACACACACACACACATATATATATATATATATATATATATATATATATATATATATATATATATATATATATATATATATATGTATATTTCTATCTTTATACATATCCCACATATTATTATTAATTGATTATTATTATTGTGCAAGTTATTACATATTTTAAATATTGGATATAGAAACTATTCAACCCCCTTCTAGTTTCTATACAATGGTTTTTAATATATCCAACAGACTTCAATGTGGTTCATGCATGGTTTTTATTTAAAAATAAACTGTATAAACCATATTGAACTAATATAAATATATATATATAGGTAAAAGTTCAAACGAGAACTGTTTTTCGTACGAGAACTGCGAGAACCAATCAAAGCCGTCCAATTCCCCCTCCTTTAATGTCATTGCCCACCCATGAATTCCTCACATGCACCCTGCCACACTTGATCCCCTCCACGCTCTTCATCCATGAACTTCCCATATCCAAGAAACGGCTGAGATTGGTTCTCGCAGTTCTCGTACGAAAAACAGTTCTCGTTTGAATACTCCCCTATATATATATATATATATATATATATATATATATATATATATATATATATATATGTGTGTGTGTGTGTGTGTGTGTGTGTGTGTGTGTGTGTTTTAATTATAGTATATATTTGTTTTATCTAGAAGTAGTATTTATATATGAAGGTTTTCAAAATTATCTAAGTTCACAAAAGAACTAAACCCAAAGTCTTAAATACCTCTTCTATAAGATGTTTGTACTTTCTCAACTTGTTGTGTTTGAAGTTTTCACAATTGCCATTTTGTTTTTACAATATGAACTTGTTGCACTTGAAGGGTAAAATCTTAAAACCAAATAAAAATAAAAATATAAAAATCGTGAAACCTACTCAACCTAAACCAGTTTAATGGTCCGGTTGGTTTTTTTTTAAACGGCTCATAATTTACACCAATTTGTTCTTAATAGGACCTGAACCCATGACCTTTGGTCAATGGACAATCACCACGCCAAAACACCTAAGTGCTTACCATTAGGCTAGAATAAGTAGCTCCGGTTGGTTTGATTTTGATAGTTTAATGCATAATTACAAAACAGAGTTTGTCAGTTTGGTTTCTATTTTTTCTATAAACCGACCAAACCAAGCAATAAACACCTTTAGCATGTGGTATCTAGAAATTTTGCATGGCGAGGGTTTGTGTGTCCGTTTTTCCTTTTCTTTTTTTATTTTGATTAGTAGATTATAGACTTGAATTAAGTTAGATGAGTTACAAAATTTTATTTACTTTGATGTATAATGTGTTATATAATAAAAATATGATACTAATATAAGACTATGATGATGTGATAAAACGTGACTATATTACTATATTAGTTACTTTTAGGAGATATAAAACATATTATTAAACAAAGCATTGTTAGTGATACTTGGATACAATATGTAATTACTCTTGGTGGTTTACTAAATTTAGGAATGGCAATGGGGCGGGTTCGGGGCGGGGCAGGCAATCCCCGTCCCCGAACCCGATAAGGAAATTTTGCCCCGTCCCCGCCCCGTTCCCCGTCGGGGAGCTTATCGGGGTGCCCCATTGGGGTTACAGCTTGCCCCGATCCCCGCCCCGATCCCCGTTTTTGCCCCGAAATTTTAAAAAAAATACATTTTAAATAATATAAAAATAAATATAAATACAAAATGCTTACATGCCAAGGGTAAAGAACTAAAGTGATTTATAAAAACCCTAATTTGCACCCTCTACATACACTAATACACATTAAATAATATAAATATATATATAAATATAAATATAATATATAAAATTATAAATATAATATATAATCGGGGCGGATCGGGGCGGGGCAAGACATCCCCAGTCACTGCCCCGATACCCGAAAAAATCCCCGTTAATGCCCCGTTCCCCGCCCCGATCCCCGATAATGCCTGCCCCGCCCCGCCCCGTTTAGTTCGGGTTTCGGATTTCCCCATCGGGTTCGGGTGTTTTTGCCATCCCGTCTAAATTATTAAAATACACATATGATATGAACCGAGATAAATAATAAAAAGAACTTACTAGTATATTTTAAATACAAATATTTTGTAGCAACGTTGTTAATCTCGAGATATTAAAAATTCTATATATATACCCCCGTTAACTTGATAATGATTAACTAGTTTATTGACCCGTGCACGCACGGGTATTTCGGACGTGTATGTGAGATATTAAAATTTTTAAATAAAAATAATGCAATAAATAAAAAAACTAATTTTTTTGAATAACTTCTTTATAGACTACATTTGTTGTTTTGTTTGTAACATTACCACTCATGTCACAAATCAAGACTTTTAATCTTTTTTTTTTACTTCTAACACGTGAAATGACAACATACAATTGACCATGTGTAAACACATGTTTCGTGAGAAATAAACCAACTTCTGAAAGTGACTGTTATTGACTTTTGTTAATCGTCACATCAAAATACAACATCAGAGAAAATTGTCTTCTTTGAAACTTAACCCGAAGTTTTGTATCTGATAGAATAATCTTCAATCAAGGAATATATGTAATTCTAACAATGTTCTTTCAATAAATGATTTTGACCTCAATAACATGTACGCCAAGTCGACAATTAGTAGACTTTTTCCATTGCATAAACCCTTAAACTGGTCTAGATTTCTAAGTAACATAATATAGTTTCAGGACCGTTAAAAACATCTATCTTTATATCTGAATTTATATTTTTAAATTTATAATATATCATCTTTTAATAATACAATTTATTTTAAATCTTATTATATAAAAAGTTTCATACATCTTTCTAATAAGATTGAAAATGCTTTAAAATCAATAACTAAACACTTTAAATAACATATTCAAGTTGACCACTAAACTTATCACCATAATCAAAAAAGAAAAAAAAACCCACTCAGCTAAATTATAAATTACCTACCCACTACTATTAATGTATAACAAAAAATTATGAATATATTAATTTTAAAAATAGTGTCATATTACAATAAAATTTATACCAAAACGTAGATAAAAATGAGACGGTCGTAAATATATAATTTTATTTTTCGAAACAAAATATATCAAAAGTTACTAAACATAATTTACTAAACAAAATATATCAAAAGTTCCTTTAGCTCGTAGTTCATTTCCGGTTGCCTTCCTAACTCAACCCTTAAAACCTGCTTAACCGCTCGACTCAATCAAGTCTTACATTAAGAGTGTTTGTGTCGGTCACATCTATCACAGTGTTACATCGTCTTTTTTCTCTTATTAATTGTCTATCACTCAATCGTATGTTAGCCACTTTCTACCATTCTTTACCACATCAAATAATATGAACCACATATTAACTTACCAACCAATCAAAATTAAAAAAAACAAATAAATAAATATTAATGGATCCATAATCAGATATGACAATTGTCACTTTAGCTAGCAACTCATCCATGACTATGGAGTGGGGGAGCTCACTCTGACTGGCCACTTTCGCCAATTTTTCTTCCCATTCCATCTTGTCTAAGCAACTAATCGTAACCTCCTACCATGCATCGACTAGATATTCAATTTGACTCATCAACTCTTTGTCTTTGATCATGGAGTTTATAGTGCAAGTCATTTCACTCAAACGTTTTAAACTGGAACCAATTTTGTCATCATGCTAATTGACTTCATGTTAGATTTAGTAGCGAAACACACCTTAAAATTAGTAGGTTTATTATATATATTTGATTGATTGTTATAAACAGTAATTCTATTAATTATTATTATATTTTTTTTTAAGTTGTATTCTCCAGAGTTCAGACATTACTTCCTCTCGATCGGAAATTCGGAAGGGCAAAGCAGCGGCAAGCTTTCCCATCAACTAGGCTTTGACCCTGCCTTTCTTCCTTGGATATGTCTTTCCTCCTTGCACCTAAATCCATCGTTTTTTTATATAAATATTTTTAAGAAATTTCAATGCAACATATTCTAACTTAGTTTTTTTATTTTTATTATTATTTAATGCTATTTATCTCCACTTATAACCTTTGATATAATACATTATGTTATGACAATTTACTTTTATCTATATTTTGATATAGATTTCATCATGTTACAATATTTATTTATCAAAAGAATATATCCCCAACCGAATGGAGTATTACGATTCTAAAATGTTCAAATTTCCCATGATTTATATAATAACTTATAAATATATGTATAGACAAAGTTCAAACGAGAACTGTTTTTCGTACGAGAAGTGCGAGAACCAATCTGAGCCGTCTATTTCCCCCTCTACTAATGTCATCACCCACTCATGAGTTCCTCACATGCAACATGCCACACGTCCACACTTGATCCCCCCACGTTTTACATGCATGAATTCCACTTATCAAATCAACGGCTAATATTGGTTCTCGCAGTTCTCGTACGAAAAACAGTTCTCGTTTGAACCCTCCTCTGTATGTATAAGATGTATTTTATATATTTTTATTCACCTTCGTCACAACCTGTTAGTATAGCTCATCAAACTGGGAAATCGGTAGGGACTAAATATAATATGAGCTTCTTTATAATTGAATTTGTAAGCTAAATAAAGAAGCAAAAAAATAAAATAACTATTAATTAAATCATATATATACAATCCAATGTGAAACTTACAACCTACACCTTATACATAATAGTCCGACTTCGTTATCCAAAGATGATAATTATTTTTTAGGGGCATTTTTTTTTACTAAACCTGAATCGAAATACAATTATATATGTGAAAGTAGACTTGACCTATTACAAGTCAAAAACCCCATTCCTCGCCTTATTTTTTTAGATTATTGTTCATATTCTCAAGCTGGTTTATGTTCCTTCTTATATCTTAATTAAATCACTTCGTTTTCCTCACTCTTTAATATTTTAATCTTTTCACATGTAATTTTGATTTTAGTCTTATCAGCCTTATTCTATTATTTGACTTCTTTATAATAATTCTGGTTTTTTTTCGTAATCTTTTAAAATAATAAAACCATATATTAGATACATAATTAAACTCAAATAAATAAACAATTAAAATTTCAAAAGTTCATTTCAGAAAATCATTGGTAATAGAAAAATGGCGATATTATTTCGACATCTTTTCTCTCACATTTCACACATATCATATCAATTAGTTACAGTTTTTAATGTATGATATACAGTCACGACCAAATTAAATTATTAAGATGGTGTAAATAGTTTCACCCAAAAAAATAACTAAATAATAAGCAAAACCAATATAGCAGTAGCTAGCGCAAATAATATATAGCTAGCTAGGGTCTTGAAACATACTTACTAATGATGATCGAAGTTGTAAAAACTTGAACTGTGAGTGTGTGTGACGGCCACCCCCTGCACCATTTCCGCCATCTTCATCTTCGGCCCACTGTCACCTCCATCTCATGTCACCCACCATTGTCATCTACACCTCTAGCCGGCCACCCCACTACGGTCTCCACCTCCACCTCTGGCCACCCCGCCATTACCTCCACCTCCCGGCACTGTCCGCCACTGCTGTGTCCATCTCTGGTTATACTGCCGCCGCTGCTGTCTCCACCTCTAATCACTCCAACGCCGCCTAAGGTCACCCCACCACCGCCTTCACCTCTTGTCGACAATTTACCGCTAATGGTTTATAGGTTCTTTAATTCTACCAAATGATTCTAAATCTAACCAAATAGGTGATGGACTTTCTAATTTTAGGATTTTAAATCCTGAAAGAATCCACTAATTTTTTTACTAGAGCAATAACGCGGTTTACAAAATGATGCTTTATACCAAGCTGTCTTCCTAAGGTTCAGTTTGTTTCACCGTAATGTGAACAAATGTAATGTAATTGAAATCAAATTTCATTATATATTGCGGGTTGTAACATTATTTGAAAAGAATTAAATTATTTAAAATATTAATATTTCTTTACATAGAGAAACTCATTCCATAACTAAAATAAATAAAATTAAAATAATTTTCATTACTTTAAATTACGATAAAACAAATTAGACAAAAAACTCTTAAGAAATAATATATATGTACAATTTGATTCGAGTAGAAAGTAACCTCCACCAGGTATACAACATTTTAGAAAGTAATCATATACACAAAGTCACAAACTGACAAAGATTATCATCATTAAAATATATGACAACTGAGATTTCGTGTCCAATTTCGGATGGATTGTTTTTTATAGTATTACTGTATTTGATTTCTTCTTTTTTTTTATGTTCCAAAGCAAAAGATTCGAATGTTAGATTGGTAGACATAAATGGAATATATTTTATGTTTTAAGGCGGGGTGATAACTATATCAAAGGTTAGGTCATGACTTATATATTTATTTTTTATTTTTTTTATCTAATGTCGTATCAACGTCACATCATTTTTTTTTTTTTTTCTTCTTACCCAATTTAATAGTTATAACATTCCTTAAAACTCTTCCCATTTTTTTATGGATTTTGATTTAGGGCTGTGGTTAACAAATAATAAATGTGATTTTCAGTTTTAATTAAGGCAGCTAAATATTATGGTGCATTATTAGTCAAACTTCAAATCCATATTTTATGGTAAATGCTATAACAGTTCCTGTCTTCTCGGCAACCAATACACATACCTTTTTTACAGAAAACCATCTGCTGCTTCTTTATTCATGTAATCAAATTTGATCATAAATATTTTCTACGGAAATAGAGATATACGCCATTGGCAGAATATGAATTTCAATTGTTGAATAAGAATCAAAGCTTTCTCTTTCACGTTTGGAGATAAAAAACCATCTACCGTGTTTATAACTTTCTACAGATCATCCTCGTCCTCTTGGTACGTAACTGCACACTGTGTTATATTATAGAAATTCTTATGTTCTGATCGATTCTAAAGTGCAAATTATTTGATGATTAATATGCATTAATGTTACTGTTGACAAAATAAAGTATAAAACAGTGGGTTAGAAGGATTTAAACAGTTACGTACCACTAATTTTGATTATTGTTTATAAGTTCACTTACAGTACCAAGTTTACATACTAGTAACTTTAATTCTTGTTTATAAGTTGAGGTAAATGTGGTAGTAATATATGTACGTAATGCAATAAGAGTTGTAATGCAAACTTTCAACAATAAATTATTTCTCATGTTGCCTAGTCTCCATTTTTATATGCTTTAATATTTTTGTAATGTATCCATATTGTTTTTTTTCTTTAATTTTGGGTTTAATATTGTCGATGACTATTAAGTCTAACATTTTGCAGAATTATTGAATATGTTGGATTTAAACAATCCTTCAG
The DNA here is from genome assembly GCA_947179395.2 of Pulicaria dysenterica. Lineage (NCBI taxonomy): Eukaryota > Viridiplantae > Streptophyta > Magnoliopsida > Asterales > Asteraceae > Pulicaria > Pulicaria dysenterica. Next base: position 6,218,802 of record OX359291.1, on the reverse strand, counting down.
TTGTGGAATATGATGATGATTTTATTCCTGAACTAGAAAACAATGAGCCTTTCGTTGGTCAAACTTTTTGCACTTTACAAGAGGTGTACGTTTTCTATGAAAACTATGCTAAACAACATGGGTTTACTGTTCGTAAGGATAGATCAGAAAAACGAGGAGATAGGACAGTAAGACGTGATATTGTCTTTCATCGTGAGGGAAGAAAACCATTAAAACCAATTGATGTCTCCAAACATTAAAGAAAGAGAGAATGATCATTAAAATGTGGGTGCAACGCTCATATGCGTATTACTTTCAAAAGAAGTGTTGATATATTCCCAGAAGAATGGCATGTCACGAAATTCGTTAAAGATCACAATCACAACTTACTATCACGTGAGGAAATGCGTTTTCTTCCTGTTAACCGCATCATCACTCCAGAAGATGAACAACAAATATTATTATACAGAGATGCCGGGTTTACTATTCAACAAATAATCCGAGTCATGGAACTCCAAAAACAAGTGAAACATGGTGATCTTTCATTCCTTGATAGACACGTTCGTAATTTATTTACAAAAGTGAGGAGAACACTTGGAGCTAATGATGCAGTAGACCTTTTAGAGTATATGGAATCTTCAAAGCAAAGAAATGTGAAGTTTCAATAAATATATATACGTTAGATGAAGAGAGAAGGTTGGAAAATTTGTTTTGGTGTCATCCTCAAAGTTATGAATGGTATGAAAAGTATGGTGATGTAGTTGTCTTTGATACCACTTACAAGGTCAATGCGTATGACATGCCTTGTGCACTTTTTGTTGGTGTCAACAATCATGGGAAGACTGTTTTGTTTGGAAGTGCTCTTCTTTGTAACGAGACAACAAATACCTTCAAATGGTTGATGAAGGTACAACTTTCAAAATATTTGTTATTTATATGTTGTGTTTTCGTTCTAATTTAATCTTCTTATTCTTTTGCCATATAGAATTTTGTAGCCATAATGAAAAAACCATGTAGAACAATCATAACAGATCAAGATCCATGGACGTCAGAAGCAATTGCAATTGAAATGCCAACTACAAAACATTGCTTTTGTATATGGCATATCACTTCGAAGTTTAGCTGTTGGTTCATATCTCTTTTATTATAAGATATTTTGAAGAAGGGAGTCACAAATATCACAAGGTTTTTTGGGATGAAAATATAGCTTTCTGTAGTTGCAAGAACTTTGAGTTTTACGGAATACTTTGTCGTCATATATTTCGGGTACTTATCCTTAAGGATTGTTTCAAGATACCACCGGCATACTTGCCTCTACATTGTTGTTTAGATTCATTACAAAGTGCTAGTATGACACAAGAGGTATCAATGGACGAGTCTTTGACGGATCATCAAACAATTCTCGTAGACAACACTCGAGGAGACGGAGACCAGATTTTATGCCCTCCAAAGTCAAAAACGAAAGGCCGACCAAGAAAAAGGAGACTCAAGGGTGGAAAAGAACTGATGAATAAGACACGAAAGAAATGTTCTATTTGCAACCAATTTGGACATACTAAACCAACTTGTAAAAATAAAGAAAATATTGCCATGGTTGAAAATAACTCTTTCAATATGACACAAAAGAAAAAAGATGTGACACAAGATTTAGGACTAAATCCTGTATTTACTTTAAAATATTAGATCATCATATATTACAATTTTTTTCTCTTGGATTGTAAATTTTAGACTTTGAATTGTTTAATTATGAATATTTAGATATTTGGTTTGTTAATGTTTTTAATTATTTTTTTTAGTTTGGGTTTACCGTAGTTTAATTTGATTCTCTTGTTTACAAGCATATGCATGTTCTATATCCTGGTACATATATATATTTCTATGTTCGTAGACATTATTACGATGGAATTCAGAATTAAGTAGCAGATGGTTTTTTGTAAAAAGGTATGTGTATTGGTTGTCGAGAAGACAGGAACTGTTATAGCATTTACCATAAAATATGGATTTGAAGTTTGACTAATAATACACCACAATATTTAGCTGCCTTAAGTAAAACTGAAAATCACATTTATTAGTTGTTACCACAGCCCTAAGGGCTGTGGTTATCAAAATCCATTAAATATTGATGTATTTTTTAATTATAACTAGTTTATCACCCTGTGTATAAACACGAGAATGTTTAAAATAAAGTATAAAATTTGATGATGTGAAATTATAAAAGGTATAGTAAAATAACTGTAAAACGTACATAAGAAGTGTTTATCACCCGTCTTTTTTTCTTTTTTGTTGAAGGTTGTCCGATCACAGGTCTTTTGAAAATAACAAAGAAGGTTGTTTATTTTCATAATTAATATAGATTGAAATATTATATTCATACAAATAAATTCACCTAAAATCTAAAAATATGAAAATAAACCATACAAATAAAAATAAGATAACATTGAAATATTGTGTATATATATATATATATATATATATATATAATCTATTCACCTAAAAATATGAAAATTTTAAAAATAAAATAACATCGATCTCACATAAATAATTAAATATAGGTTAAAATTTGAATAATATCTCATCTAAAAAGTGTTGGGTTAAATTAGGGAATGTTTGCATTGAAAATTTGAAATTAAGGATAATGACATCATATTTGTTTGTAAGTTTAATTTATTTTTTGAAAATAAGATTCTTATTGTCAAATTATATTTTAAAAAGGAAAGCTTTTTTTAAAGCTTATTCTTTCTTTTAATAATATAGTTTGATGAGTATATGTGTAGAAAAATACTTTAGGTATTATGAGTTGTATTCAATATAGTCCATCTTTTTTGTATAGTCCTGAGGGACGAATCTCAGCCACACGATCAACAAACCGTTTTCCGGCTATCCCACCGTCGGATCATCGTGATTTTTGGTGAGGGTGATCGGTTTTGACTCCCCTACAAGACTATGGAGCCTGATCGTCCCCACGATCCTCCATTAGCGAGAAATCGAGCAAACTCCGGCCACCATGGCCGCCGCTGCAAAATCCGACTACCACGGCCAGAGTTAATGGTGGTGGCGCACATGGTTCAACTCGGTTTGATGAGAGGAGTCCAGATCTGGTCTCGGATTCGTCGTTCGATGCTTAAAAAAAGATCTGGAGTTAATGTCTCAGATTGGCGCTGATGAGGCCAAATTCGTCGGCTGCCGGAGTTGTTTAGGGTGGGGATGGTGGTGGTTCAACTCGGTTTGATGAGAGGAGTTCAGATCTGGTCTCAGATTCGTCGTTTGATGCTTCAAAAAAAGATCTGGTAGGTGGTGGTGGTGGTGGTTGCCGACAGTGTGCAATCACATGTGATTGCGTCGCCAGAGGAGGTGGTCGGAGGTGATGGTCGGTGGTGGTGGTTGGCGGTGTGCAATCACATGTGATTGTGGCTTCAATCACATGTGATTGTGTAGCCGGAGGTGATGGTCGGTGGTGGTGGTTGGCGGTGTGCAATCACATGTTAAATCCCTAAGCAATAGGCCCAGCCGAAATCACCAAGCTGATTTCCAAAACAACATGTATACATATTAAACAAGACATAAAGTCCAATGAGCATAGTTACAATCAAGATATCACATCCTGCATATCCAAATATATGAATCCACTCACCGAAGCTTGCACAGCTTACACTCAGGAGTCTAATTCACTGAGTCTTCTCGTTTCCTGAGAACAGGTAAACACAAGTCAGTATATGTTTCAGAATACTGATTCATAATAAGTAATACACTTATTAATACATTACATGTACACATGTATATTACATATAACACATATGTATAATCAAGTTCGCATACGGTTTTATTACAAATACCGCATCATCATAACACTTGGTAAAATCCACTATCTCCATAGTTTAGGCAATATATAATGTTCATCCCGTATGTAATAGCCACAATTGTTTTAGGAATTCCAAGTAAACCATCAAAACCGTATAAGGCATCATTCGGTTTCTCTGTCATTCGGTTATATCATCATAAGTCCAAATATGATCAAAGTCCAAAACCGATCAAAGTCATGTGTCCAAAACCGAGCAAAGTGTTAGGAATAATCTAAGTCTTGAATTCCTTTTGATCCATTCGGTTTTTTCAGAAACCGAGCATTTTATTCGGTTTTCACAAAAACCGATCATCTTGTTCGGTTTTCTCCAAGTATAGGCATTCGGTCTTCACAATCCCAACAGTTTTATTCGGTATTCCAAGTGTTCAGTATTCAAGTGTTCGGTATTCAATATAAAGTCCAAACAGTTTATGCGGTTTCTTCATAAATTCCGAATAATTCATTCGGTTTTCATAAAAGCCGAGTGATTCTAACATCCAAAACCGATCGGCTCATGTTCTTGAATAATTTTGATTAATTCTTCAATTCTAAGCTATATATGTTCATGCTTGATGATCTATGTTTCCAGAAATCATTATAAACATGTTAACAACATCAATGTACATCAAATACTAACATGCAACATCCTAAGTTCATGAATTCATAGAATCAAGCACCATTCGGTTTTCATATAATCAAAGAAATCGAATTACTAATCATGAACTACAAGCATGTATACACTAACCTTATAATGTTAGAATCTTCAAAGATTAAAACAAATAATCAAGAGATTGAAAATGATGATGTTCTTCTTATTCCTTTCTTCGACCGAGAGCACACAAAACACACACACTCACACTTACAATTTGTTTCTCTAATTTGCATGTAATTGTGAAGATGGTGGAATGTTAGGTGATGACTAAGTGTCCATATTGAACACCTCATAACCAGTAGGATTATTATCAATTAATTAACCTATTCCAAATTCATAATAAATATAAATATAAAACAATTAACCACATAATAATAATAATAATGTCACTTAATCAAATTAAATCTCAAGATTAATAGACTAATTACCTCATTAAGTCTAGGCCAATAAAGAGGGTGTTACAGTGTTCCGTGGAGTGAGTAGCGGAGTGTTATGTGGGGCGTTTTCCAAAGCCATCATGTCGTGTACTCCGTTATTAGCTGAGATGGAAGCCATGTTTTTCGGGTTGCTAGTCTTAAGGAGTAAGAGAGGGGTTGATGCGGGTTCTATTATTATCTATTCTGACTCTAGGCTAGCGGTTGACCTAGTTAATGGTGTAGTGGATCCTCTTACGACGGGGGTTGATGTTTTATGCAGAATTAAAAGTCTATTAAATGTGTTGGAAGGTTCTGAGGTACATCATGTTCCGAGAGAGTTAAATAGTGACGCTGATGCTTTGGCTAGAAGAGGCTTAGGTAGGGTGGCCCTTTGGATTGCTTGGGTATATGATAGACTGATGCAGTTGTATGGGTCGTTTTAATGGTTTTATCCTAACTATTGGAGCTAATTTGGTTGGATTTAGCATTGTATGTGTGCAGGTATCAATGTCCTGAGAAGGCAGCCGGCGTTTTATGGGAAGGGGGTTGCATGCCTAAGGTTGTTGTGGAGTGGGTGGTCACTGTCTAAAGATTCGTGCTCGGGGTACCAGGGTTATAAGGTCTAGTGTGAGGATATCTGGTATGAATAGGGTTGTGTTGTGTATAGGTCGGTTGAGTGTCAGCGTACATGGTCTCTAAGCGACACTGAGGGATTTCTATGTCTCTTGGTTTGATAGAGGAGGATCCTTCTATCGGGAGGATCTACTGATGGGTGTTGTGTCTAGGTTTGTTGAGTGTTAGTGTGGGTGTTGTGTCGGTATTTTTCAAGTATGGAGGGTATGTTTTGTGTGTTGTGGGTATGGGTGGTCACTGTCTAAGGTGTCTATTATATCCCTGGGTTACAGATCTAGGGTGTGGTTAGGTGATATGTGTAGGGTTGTGTCTATGTCGGTGGTATGTGTGTGTGTGGTCTCTGTGTGATAGAGTGGGGAATTATGTATCACCTCCCGTTGTAAGGGGCTTTCATGGGCGGGTTGGGCGGTAGTTATAAGGGCGGAGCTGGTAGGTGGTAGAGGTTGTGACCATATTTTCCATGTGATGGTGTTTTGGTGGCACATTGATTGCACACATGTTTCACCTTGTTTCCTTACGTCTTGTAGGCATGGTCATAGGATAGCCTTGGGGTCCTGTTTTGGTGCAGGAGCTTTGCACGTTTCGTTTCCCAGGTGTGATAAGGGGGCATTCCAAACCTTGTGATTTGCTAGGCCATCTTTGATTTATTCGACGCAAATCCTTCCTTCAAGCCTTAGAACTTTGCCTTTCGATATAGGGGACTGATATGGGATGGCGTATGATTGCTCGCTGTTAGGGTAAGGTGGGGTCGCCAAGTGATTGGCGATGATCCGTGTACCTGGGCAGTTATTTATTTGGGCGGGTGGGTTAGGTTGGTGTAAGATGGAGGAGTTTTGGTAGTGGCCTGGTGATGAGGGGTGGTCATCCTAGGGTTGGAGATATAAGGGGTGTGCAAGGGTGCTTACGGCGTCTAGGAGGAATGGAGGTGGTTGTGTGTGTCCGGGTAATCCCTTACAGTATTATACCTGTTGAGCCACAAAGTTTCCTTCTTTGTTTTGTGGGGAAGATGTGACATATGGGTTATATATGAGAGGGGGAGATCTTATCATTTTCCTTTCACCATAGGCACCCTGTTGAGCTCCAGAGTCTTTTAGGTTTGGTTGTTACATATCCCCGATTATAGTAAGATCTTCTATGAGTAACACCGGCCTTTTAGTGCGCGGATATGGTGGATTACATGAGACTTACAGCAGGTGATATGCTTAGTCGTTGGAAGAAATGGAGCTACGATGTAGCTCTTGATTTCCAGGATATGAAACAGCTATGTGGGCCAGATGGTGATATCTATGTGAGGTGGACATTCAGTTTGATGCTATAGTCTTTGGTGTGCTACTGTTTGATCGCTGGGGGTCATGTCACATGTGTCGGATGGGCTCGGATTAGGATGATGTATGGTCGCTACAGTGTTGTTTTCGCTTGGGGAGACGAGTATGGTGAGCTACTAGCGGTTATTCTAGTATTGCCATCATATATTCGTTTTGTCCCTGCTTTGGATATAGTTGAAGATGATGCTTGCTGTTCTGTGTTTCTATGTGGCTGATGATGAGTTTTTGTATTGCTGAGTGCATGTGGATGCTGCTGAGCGGACTGAGTATGACCTTCGGCGTTGCCGAGATGGGATGTGATACATTGATGTTACTGAGGTCGTTGTATGTTTGTTTGGATGCAGCTTGTAACACCCGCGTTTAGGGCCTGGTCGTTTCGTGGCGGTGGTAAGTTATTTAATTGTTTATATTAGTATATTTGATTGTTTATAATTATCTGCTATTTATTTATATATTTATTTGATGCTTACTTGGTATTTAATTGGACCGCGAGATAAGAGGTAAAAGTATTAGTTTAATATTTTTATATGATATTGGTACCATATGATTCGTTTTTATACGAGGGTCCCGAATAATACCTCGTTGTATATTTATTAAATGTTTAGGACTGCTTTATTTAGGTTTCTGTATGCTAGATAACAGTATTTGACACTGTGTGTTGTTTTAATTAAAATCCCAGCCAACTTTTGTGGTTATAATTGACTTTGAGAAGTCAAGTTTCTTCATTTGTGTCTTTCTTGCTTTCTTGGTGAAGTGAAAAGAGAAAACCCCAAGAACTCTCATAGCTCCATCCTTTGATTCTTCATTTTGTGTGTGGGATTTGTTGATTAAAGGTATGTTTTATTGTTCTTGGTTAGTTCTTGTTAACTCTTGATAGGTTCTTGATTGATATTGCTAATCTTTGATTTTTAGGGTTCAAGATTATGTGGGTTTATACCCAATCCGAATTTGGTTTATGTTTATACAAGTTCTTGAAGTATTATTTACTGATTTAGAGTTGGGTATATGATGATTTATGTGTATTTTATGAACTTGAGCTTCAAACCCATTAATGGAGATTTTGAGTTCAAATTGAGGATTAGGATTTATGATTTGATGATTAGAAATGTGTTTTGTTGTTCCTTATATGTTAGTTGATGTTGTTTGAATGTTTGGAAGTGTTATTGTTCGATTTAGCTGCCTGGAAATCGAGTTTCATGTGGGTTTTTGGCTGCTGGTGCGCGCAAACAGAAACTGCAGTTTGCTGTGCGTAAATTTACGCGGCGCGGAGGCTAGGGGTGGCCGCGGCGCGAGATTTCCCTGCACAGCTCTGCAAGTTCTGTTTTGCTTCGTGTTTTCTTGTACGCTGTTAATTGCTGCTAGTACCTATTACATGCATGGTTATAGGATATATATATATATATATATATATATATATATATATATATATATATATATATATATATGAATGGTTTTCATGAGGAAACATGTGTAGAAAGATATGAATTAATTCATGATATAAGGCTACTTTAATTTTATGAATTGGACTTTAAATGTGTTTTGTTGGTTGTTACACTTTGTTGGTAACATACATGGATATCTTAATTGGTTTTGGAAGTTTTTCATATTGATTATATGAGTTTTGTGTAATGGCTTAGTTTTGACCCATTTGTGTAGCTACTTGAATTATTGAATTAATTGAGATTAGATTCACTAATTCGGTTGTATTGTGTTCTCAGGGAATCCGAAGCCTCGGTGAGATTAGACAACTGAGTTTGGTGGGTGTCGAGGACACAGGTGAGTGGACTTTAATGCACCGGTGGTTTTAGTTGTAACTGTTATGGTTACTTGGATTTTATACAATTAATCATGCGATAGACTGTTTAGTCTTATTTGATTGTTTGATTGGTTATGTGATGATTATTGAAATTGTGTCCAAGATATAAGTATCAAGGCATGAAATTGTGCTCATGATGTTTGTGGCAGAGGTCAGCTAAGCGTGGTTTTGGGCTGGGTCAGTTGCTTCTGGTTAGGCAGTTTTATATCCTCTGTTGCATTTGTTGTAGCAGAGGGGGTTTAACTGTGCCAGTTAGCAGATGGCCATCGGTAGATCATTGCTATGGCCAGCATTGGTCGTAGGCTCGGCAGAGCCGCCGGTCCTTTGATATTTGAGATAAACTGTTCTTGTGATCGTTGTGGTTCTGCTTTAATTGCTTGTGACTTGATTTTCATTCACTTAGCTTTGTACTAATTCCCCACCCTAACTCTCTGTTTCAGGTTTTGAGAGCACGGTAGGTTGCAGCTTTTGTGTACAGGGAAAGTTTGACCGTAGCTCTGATATTTTGGGTTTTAGAATGATGAGCCATACTTTATGAAATGTTTTGTAACACTAAAGGAAGTACTGTATGTTTGTACAGTGTTGGTTTTAACTTTTGATGTTATTTCCTTTTTAGTTTGATGACGTATTACTTCCGCTGTGATTTTAAAAAAAAATATGGCTTGTATTTTTGCGGTGTTACACAGCTGAGTCGGGTGACAGGGCATTGTGCGAGTAGCTGTTATATAAAGTGTATTGAGGTTGTTGAGTTATGTCGTGTGGTTGTGATTAGTGAGTGTGACGATATTAGTGTGTATTTGAACCATTATGAGATAAATGAAATTATGTTGGTTGTTAAAAAAATAATAATAATAACAATAGTAATAATAATAAATTAGCTATTATATTGTTATTGTTGTTGTTGTTTTTGTTGTTTATTATTATTATTATATTATTATTATTATTATTATTATTATTATTGGAAAAGTTCGAGATAACTTTTGACCTATTCTAGCACCTTTTATGTCACGTACATACCCTATAGAAAAATCTATACATTCATTTAATGTAAATGATGTATGCTAGTTAGATAAGAACTAGCTAGAAGAAGGTGGTTCACAAGAACGTATGTAAGCATGCGTACATAAAACCACATGTATGTATGTATAGATATGAAGGAATCTAGACGTTATATATGTTCACTCAGTCTTGATAATATTAGTTTCAACAAAAAATGTAGCTTTAGTATTTATTAGAATCACAAGAAACTTGCTATTGCCCATTCATCCCTAATTTATTATTCTTTTGTGACCACTACGTACTATCTTCTTAACTATATATGGGATTTCGGTGACTATATATCTATTAAGAATATAAATAAAAAAGCCTATAATTATACATCTACATATTATATATACTAACATTTATCAGGAAACAATGTATAGTAACAACGACGAATCTAGAATAGAATAACACATGGTACCAGTATATATATCAATGTAAAAAAAATGAACAACATTTGTGTCGGGTCGGAACAGGTAATTAAATTAAAATTTAAGCATATATTAAATAGTGAATTAAAGTTCTAATTTCATCTAATTGATTTACATGATATAATTTCATTATTTGACGACAATGATGAAAATGACGAAATTCATCATTTTCGTACGTGATATATATAAGAGGCAGCCGATAATGATAAATTTCGTCATTTTCATCATTTTCATCATTTTCGTGCCCTTTGTATATCACGTAACAACAGGTCCCGAAAATGATAAATTTCGTCATTTTCGTTCAAAAAATGATGAACAGGGTCCGAAAATGATGAAAACTGGTATGAAAGTGATGACGAAAATGATGAAAACTGATAGTTGTTATGGATATGAAGATGATGGACGAAAATGATGAAATTAATAGATGTTACTCATTTTTTCGGACTTTTTTTTTTGACGAAAATGATGAAAATGACAAAATTTATCATTTTCGGGATCTGCTGTTACGTGATATATAAGGGGCACGAAAATGATGAAAATGACAAAATTTATCATTTTCGGGACCTACTGTTACGTGATATATAAGGGGCACAAAAATGATGAAAATGACGAAATTTATCATTTTCGGGACCTGCTGTTTTATGTGATATATAAGGGGCACGAAAATGATGAAAATAATGAAATTTATCATTTTCGTCAAAAATAAAATTTTCAGAAAAATAGGAAGAGTGGTCTCGTTTGAAAGAGGATAAAAAAATGAGTAGATTAGTATAATTTTTTTGCTCAAATTCTTAAGAATGAAATAGTTATAGTCATTTAAAGATATAAGTGGTAAATAAAATAAAAAAAGGAAACTTTAAATTGCTAGAAGAAGGCTTGTGTGGAGTTATAATCAAATTCTGCATTTCCTATTTATATCGTTTTTGGCTTTGCTCCATATAATAAAGCAATTTAAATTTTTCGTAGGGCTATACTTTTGGTTGATCTCCACTTCATTCTTTTAAAGATGATAAGTCTTATTAGTTGAGTTCAAATCATTTGAGGTGGGTTTAGGGTTTAGAGACTAATTAACATTGTGAAGGTGCACATGTTTCGTTTTAAGTATCACCGCTTTATAGAATTTTATAAGTACGAGGTTTGATGATAATAACTCTTTCAAGACAAAAGATGTTTATGATTTTATCAACAAACTCAAATGTAATTACCGTAATACCGGCTTTGGAATTCAATAACTAAACCCAAGTAACTCTTGAAAAATCATAATCAATGGAAAGAAAGTATATATACCTCTTTGCTAGTTACCTTAAAGAGGACCTACATGTCTAAGTGTATCATATTACCTATCCTTTCACTTCTGTGATTAGTAAAAGAGAAATAGTTGCAAATAAATCGAATGATAATATATTTCACAAAATTCTCTAGGTAAAAATACAATTAACTCGATCAAAGATCATGTAACTAACTATGAAAAATAAAGGAATCAAGTATAGATACTTAAGAAAACTTAAAAGAATACACTATTAAATATCTTGGAAAAAAAGTAACCAAAGAGATCAAACACTCTTAAATTGGAACAATATCGTCATTTGTCTATAATTCTATATACGCTTTCACAATTTTCTTTTGTATAAAACCAAGAATAAAATAAATCTTGCATAGAAATGGAAGAAATGACATCAAATCCAAAATTTTAAAAGTTGCACGATAAGAAAAATCTGTGTAACACCACTTTTCTTAAATAGCTTTAAAAATTCGTTTTCTACTAATTAGCACTCTAAAATATCAGAGTTTGCGGAAAACAAGCTTACATAACTTTAGTGCTAACAGTTTCATAAAAAGTAGTGTTACAAGTACTCTGTTTAAAAGCTTGGAGCAATCCAACTCTGCAAAGCACTGGGGCCTTACCCTTGCCGGAACTGGTTACCTGCAAGCACAACATACTAAAACATAAGCTTTCGCTTAGTGAGCATACAAACTGAACAGATAAACACTTAAAGCATGAGTAACTCTTCTGGGATGTCTCACATCCAAGCTGAACACCTGCAAAACTGTTCTAACTGTTATCTGGTCCAGGGTATGATCACACCTCGCGCGCAATCAAATCCCTGACACTCTGTTTGGGTATAAGGATCTCAATATACCCCCATCTCTGTACTGAATAATATATCCGAGTTCTATTATACCTTGAAACAATAATCTTAACTCATTACATAATCATATCATAATGCTGATATCATACTGTTCACCTTGTGCATATTTGTATACTAATCATACTAACTACTATAACATAGTGCTACTGAATCTCACATAATCAATCACATATCAAACATACAATTGATATACTAATCATTTAAAGCATATACATATGCTAATCTGGTTAAAGGTAAGTACACTCACCTTAGCCGCAATCAAACAGCTATTCTCTATCGCTGAAACGTCAACTCTTATTGCCTACAAGCAATAAACAATACTTCTGTAACCTCTGTACTCAACTTACAAAAGATACTAATCAAATAACTAAACTGAATTCTGGAAGACTGTTTGCGACCGCAAGCAAAGGTCATGCGACCGCAAGGGTCCCTACTACCTCCTTACGATCGCAAGGGAAGTCCTATGCGATTGCAAGGGTCCTGAGCAACCAAATCTATAAAACACTGCCTTACGGTCGCAAGTAATCATACTTACGGCCGCAAGAGACTAAACATCCAAAACACAAAACCACTGCTTGCGATCGCAAGGGATAACCCTTGCGGTCGCAAGGACAGTCGGCACTGCAGGCTTTCCTGCTCTGTTCGAACAGCAGCTGGGTTTCGAGGTTTTACCCTCTAAAAACGATTCAGTACTTGTTTTCTGGCATAAGGAACATCCCTTAGCATGTACTACTATCTCTATGACCATTTAATCACATCAAACTAAAAGGACCACAACACAACTAAGGATTCAACCTTTGAATCCCTCTTTGACCCAAAAACTTCAAGAATCAATCTAAAACTCTTATCTTGATGCAACTGATCGAATTGGCTACTCAAACTGATGCTACAAACTGCGATTTTGGTCCAAAAATCAGAAAACTACTTGAGAGCATATACGTACGTATGTGTGTCTTCAAATTTGTAAGGAAGACTTTTACTAGCAAAGTCAAAGCTGATCCAAACCTATATATATCATCTTTCTCAAAATGACCCAAAGGTCCCTGCACTATAACTTCTATATCTTGGCACTATTAGTCCCTCACTTATTAAAAAGCACCTACTACACACAAAACAATTGGCAACTTGTTAATCAATTAACACTTGTCATTTAAATTAATAAACTATTAACTTTGGGGCGTTACAACTCTTCCCCACTTGGGATGATTTCGTCCCCGAAATCAACTGTACACACGAAAATCTTAACGTCATAACATACTGAATGCTACCGTAGCGCACTAGCGGTAGTCTTACATCTCCTCATCTCTGAATGCTATCGCAGCGCACTGACGATAGTATTACATCATACATCTACCCGCTACTAATGTAGAAGGTCTAAAACAAACTGAACATACATAATATATCATATACAACATACATAAAACATGTATACACCTAGGTGTATCTGATCTCTTTCGGTATTTCCAATGTAACTTTACCATTTTTATCTGTTTGTTACACAAACTCACAACTTTTCTTTTAATTAAGCTATTAACTGTGCTTCAAAATATACTGAATGCTACCGTAGCGCACTAACGGTAGTCTTACATCTCTTTATCTCTGTATACTATTGCATCTCTACTTGCTACTAAAGTAGGAGGTCTACTGCATACTGAGCATAAATCAAGTATTACATACACAACATAGTATAATTACACCTAAGTGTAATCTAACCCTTTCTCGTGTTCCTACTGTATCTTTACTATCTCATCTGTCTACTACACAACTCTCAACTTTCTCTAAAATACAACCACCGACTGTTCTATGCAACGGGATTTCTCATCTTTCGTCTCGTCCGGACAGTTACTGGTGTATCTCTTACATACTTACAAGGGTACTCATACATATCATGGATCTGAAACATCTTTACTAGAAATTCTAACCTGTATACTACTCCCCTACCCTTGCAATAATTCTGGAAGGACTATTAAACTACTGTCCTAACTTACCTTTCTTTCTGAATCTGATCACTCACATCCGCGATGATACTTTTAATTACACATAGCTTCCAATCCGAAGCTCTACTAGTAATCCTTTCTTATCACATAACTGTTCTGTTTATCTTGAGCAGCTCTAAGCCGCTCACATAACTGTGGTACTATCTTTACATTCACTCGTGTGCTGAGTCCTCTCATTCTAATCAACCTCGTCCCAGCAAATAGGAGTTCTATACTTTCCATCATACATCATCTGGTACTAGATATGCTACTACTCAAACGTAACCGTGATCATACTGGAACTCTATTAACGTATATACGTATCTCAACTGCCACTGAAATCATTCATACATGCTCTGAGCATATATCTCTGTGTTGGTATATTTTTCTCACTCTATCCATCCCTACAAGGATGGAATACTGTACTAAGATATGACTTAGTTCCCATATCTTTCTGAAATTTACTCCGGAACTTAAGGATAACCGAGTATCTCTATCTAAATCATTATACTGTCATTTTATATCTAACTGCTACTTTTTATAAAGTTTCTGATACTCTGCTCTAACCTGTAGACAATTCAAACATTTCTCAACATTCTTTGCTAAATCACATTCTATTCCTGGCTACTAGTAATTCCTGCTCATATCTCTCTACAAACTTGGACCTTAATCCTTACTAGATTCTTTCTTTTAGTAATCCTCATCGAAGTGATGTCTAGCATTCTTACTTGACGTATCTATATCTGACTTTCTGCTAAAAGCATCCTTCACCGCATTAACTTTACAACTGCTACTAGTTTCAAACCATGAGTCGAGTAATTGCTTTCGTGTATCTATAGCTTCTATCTCGTCTGGAAACATAACCACTATAATTTAAAACTTTTACAATAATATACTAAATTCTTTTTTTTTCTTTTAATCCTTTAAACTAAAGAACCGGGTTCGGACGAAGAGTCCCGAGTCAACAACAATCATGAAGGACCGGTTGAAGAGCAAGAGGCGGTCTCTTATCTCACGTGGCAAGCTCCCAAAAGAAAAAGGGTGGTTAACAGGACCCCACATTGTCAATTGGGCCCCACTTGTGGTGGTCCGATCCTTGAAATTCGTTGACTTGTGGCTACTATCCCACCAACAACTTGATTGGAGAGTTCTTCTCTCTTCTTTAATCTCTTTTCTTTTTCTCTCATATTTTCCTAATGGGTCAAATTACAACTTTTGCCCCCTGTACTTTTGGCCTTTGTACGATAATAATAAAGTTGCTTTATATTAAAATAAAAAATAACTTTTTCATACAAAAATATACTCTCTCTGATTATTTAAAATGAAAAATAACTTTGTAGATATGTATATTTTATATAGTAAGTAATAGCTTATAGCCGCGAGCATACGGTGGTATTAAGTTAAAACCAAACCCAACCTGTTATTTTTGGTTTTAAAAAACTAAAATTCAATGTTATCGGATTCAATTTCGATAGATTTGTATCGCTAATGGTTCTGGTAACCGAGCTCGCCTATTCCTAGGCCAACATGGCCGTTTCGTTAATCTAAATATATTTTTAGGTTTTAGTTTTTTGCTTCGAGCCTTTAAATGGTATTTTTTAGAACCGAAACAAAACCGAATCGGTCAGGATTTTTAAAAAAAAAATTAAAACCAAGCTATTAATTTTGAAATAACTTAGTTTTATCAACCATGACATTATATATCTGTTAGTTATTTCTCCTCCTACTTGTTCAAATCGTAGAAATGTTGTCACGTGTTCTATATAACAACCGTTTTTAGTCAAAAATAAAATCATCATACGATTAAAAATCAGATTTACTGATTTAAAAGTAATCTATAAATATTTCTAAATAGGTTTTGTTACAAATTATATCAAAAAAAGAAAGATATAGAGAGAGAAAGAAAGGGGTGTATGAGAGATTTGAGAGGACAAGAAGTAGGTTTGGAGCATGCTTCATGCATCTAGAAGAGTATGTTGTATGTATGAGAAGAAAATAGAGTCAAAGTGTAAATATTAAATAGTAAAATATAATGTTTAGGTGTTAAAAATTAAAAAAAAAAGAAAGAAAGAAAGAAAGGCGTCGTCACGAGGAAGAAGTGCCGGACCGCTTGGGGCGGTGAATTTTTTGGGAACGACTCAATCTATCTTTGACAAATCTCAAACGTAATCAATGTCATTTTAATTAATTTATATATCTCCTTGGATATTTATTTTACATCCTACTATAATTTCACATGATATCTACTACAAAAAAAATAAAAAATCTTATCAATAAAATTAAATAAATCAATAATGATGACAACCTTAACCAATAAAACAAATGAGTATAAATTAGAGTAAGGTGCATCTAAAAACATCTATCTCGTCTCTTATACATTAAATTAAATTACATGTTATTTTATTTTATAGAATTTAGAATGACATAATTTAGTAAAATAAAACGTAACATTTGTTATAGTTCTTCTATGAGAAATGTGTATTATATTAATGGCATATGTAACATTATCTTTCGGTTCTGTCATAAGAATTATCAAGAAGGTAGAGTTTTGACTTATTTTCCGTAGGAAAAAAACAATTATCTCCATTTTCTATAAAGATAGCGTGATTAATTTAAGGAAGCTTGTTATTAGCTTCTCTTTTTTTGAACGGCCAAGTGTGATGACTTATTTTGTGATAACTTTTAAATTTAGAGTTGTAATGTTCCGATTTATAAAATTGATAATTATGTCTGAACCATTGTTACAATATTTATATATATAATTTACTACAAAAGTGGAAGCGTATAAAGTTTAAAACTGGTTTATTTAAAAGATATACACATATGTATAAACGTAATTTGATACAAAAACTTGACACATCACAAATAGGCGTTAGGTGTTTCCAAAAGACTTTTATAAAAATGGGGTCAAACAGGAGCTTTGCCATTCCCTTTACTACGCCTTGTAAAACATTGTAAAAATAGTATCTGAAAAGCTACGAAAGCTTAGTGAGAATATCAACTATCAATCATATAAACACATGCATAGAATCACACATAGATAACATACGCATGTACCTCATGAACTAAGCTTTACTTGACTTGACTTGACTTGGTATGCCCGTGTTTGTGCCCCAAAGCACGGGGGTACCTCATGAACTAAGGTTTGGCACGGGGCGATAGACACGCATGTACCCTTCTTGGGCATGCCCGTGCCTAACCCTGATTTGTACTAGTAAGTAGGCCAGTCACTGTTCTTGACCATTTTCAAACTAAAACTCGATTACACTTTCTAGCAGCACATGGGTGTTCTTGTACACCCCAAACAGCTATAAACAACATCCAATTCATAACTAACATATTTTGATCCTTAAAATAATCATTTGAATCACTTGACCCATTTGAATATCCAAATTAATCAATCAAATCATACCTTGATTGCATAAGAGCTTATATGATGCTAAAAAGATGATGATTTTGCTGTGTTTTAGATTCTAGAAACGCTAGGAAAAGAGCAGCCATAAGTGCGTATGTATGCAAGTATGTCTTTGTGTTTGTGATGTTAAAAACATGGGTATTATATATATCCATATCCATATGTATAGTATAATGGCAGCACTAGTCTCCCAACTAATCGGCTTTTATTTTGACGATTTTAATACCTCTAGTTTATAAATACACCCTATCATATATGGCTACTTATAACACATATGACATTTATATATTAACTAGCTGCGGTGGCGATAATTTCTATTTTGCGACATGTCGTTTTCAAGAATGTAAAAATATATTATTCGCGCGATTCAATGTCACGAAAAAGTTTTCATGTCCGTTTTTTCAACTTTTCTTTTATTTGTATCACCTTTATTTTAAATTTTAAAAATAAGTTCTAAAAACACTAAACTAAGAAAAAAGATTTATATTTATGAAATACGGAGAGTAAAGTTAATACGATTATGGAAATTATGTTGATGTGACTTGTGAGTGAATAATTATGTTTGTGATGGAGAGTGTGTTAGTGAAAAGGTGAAATAGTTAAATACTAAGTGGTTGGAATTAATTTAGATAAAAAAAAGTGTGTGCATTAAATAGTCTTTAATTTGAAGTTGTACATTATGCATAATTATTTGGACTACTTAAATTTAAGTAATCTTAATAATTTGAGGAGAGAGAAACATAAATGTATTATATATTAGTAAATATTATATTTAATTAAGAACATAATCTGAATGTTACAAGAGCTATCTGAAAATTAATTATAATGAAAAATCGCAAATTGCTAGCTATTGAAATGGAGTTGATTGTCTTACACACGTACACCATAATCATATTTTTAAATTTGTGTTGTTCTTTCACAACAGGACAAAAATCTGTAATCTTTAAGAATAAAATTTTAATTCTAAAAACGCGTATAGGATCTGTTAATATGATTATAGAAACTTTATTTTGTGAGACTAATTCGACTTCGATGTGAATATATGTGGTGTGTATATATATGTATAATTGATAATTTCATGGAGTATTAATATTTTAAAAATGTCCGATTCTATGTATAGAAATTTAATTTCATGAGACTGTTTCTTTGGTGGAAACTTAGGGGTCGTTTGTTTTTCTGAAAAAGATCTTAATACATCTTAATCTGAATCAATAAGAGGTATTAAGATGTAAGGTCTGTTTGTTTTTTCTTTTCATTAAGATCTGAAAACCTCTAAAAACCTCTTAATGAATCAGACATAAAATTACCTCTTATTACATCTTAATAAAATTTATGTTCATTATACTATAAACAAACATACTTATTCCTTCACTGATTCATGTCAACATCTACTTTTCCAACTCTCTACATACATTGACACCTTTCACGGTCGTCGTCGGCCGCCGCACGCCGCCACACATCTCTCTTCCATATATATTGATTTTAATTCCATATATTATTATGGTTTGATATTTGTTATAAAAATATTTTCCTTTATAATTAGAAAAGTTTAAATTTAGTTATATATGTAATAGTTGATTATAAAATATTATAAAACAGATAATTACAACCATTCAGATATTTTAAAAAACAAACAGCAAAATATGAATGAACATTCAGACGTCAGGATCACCTCTTAATGTTCAGACATAGTATTCAGATTCAGACTCAGAACCTCTTAATAAACAAACGACCCCTTAGCTTTTTAATATATGAATAACTGAATTAAGATAAGATATATTTTACGCTTGCAATAAATCCAACGTTATTGTTGTTTAATATATTCCCAACTAGTTAACGTTGGACGGATTGTTTAAAAAGTTATAGGGATTCAATTAATAAAAAATATTAAATAACTATAAAACATGAAAGAAATAAGAATCTCAAAAGCCGGTAACAGATGGCATCGATGAACTTACAAACTAACAGTGAATCGTCTATGCGAAAGGGAGCAGATGTGCCAGTAGAAACTTGCCATTTGAATTTTTTATACAAGTTAGCGATCATTAATATTGTTTCAATTAGAGCAATATGTTCAAGTGATTATGAATTATAATAAAAAATAAAAATTATTATAAAGTATTTTTTAAAGAAAAAGTTATTATAAATTATTTTAGAATGATAAAACTAATTTTTTTATTAAATATAGTATTTTAATGTTAAGAAAAGTAAATATGATATGTATAAACTAATATAGACAAATACAATGCTTTTAAATTAAAATAACAAGATTATTTATAGATTTTATTCATGTTAGTTTTTATTAGTATTAAAAAATTTCACTAGAATCCTGTTAATTAAATTTTATCCAAATATTTTAAGTTTTTGTATAATGAATATATAATCCTTAATTTTTATAATAATGGCCACAATAAAGATCATTAAAAATGCTAAAAAAACAAATAATAACTTAGAAAATGAAAAAACAAATAATACTAAATTTTCATATATATCATAATGACAAAACTAGTACAAATAACATTCTTTTGTACATCGTAATTAGGAACACATTCGTTAGTAAAATATATTTCATACGATCTAAAATCAAGAAAAAAATGTGCTGTCATTATAAAAACGATTATTTCATACTATCTAAAATCAAGAAAACTACATAATAGATGTCGCTCTTAAATTATTTAAAATAATAATACTTAATTAATATTTTTTACGTGCGTATATAATTAAATTAATATAAATCCGCAACAACAGTCCGTTCCTATTGGCTGTCTCGTTGAATAAAACGAGTACATCGATCCAACTTGTGTGGTCAATTTTCATTTTTTTGCCCTTTTCTTTCTCCATAATTTCCTATCATTTTCAATATTAACTTTTAGTTAAATTTAATTTTCTTGGTCTTATGCTGACTTAAATAAAAACAAACTTTTTAAAAACGAAAAAAAAAAAAAAATCAAATCCCATCAATTCCTCATAAAAAATAAAATCTTGGTAAAGAAAATTAGAAATAAACACATTTAGGGTCTACAATTGAATAACTTACTAAACAATTTTCTATAAAAGTTAAGTCAATTTTTTGGGCTAGTCTCATAAATAACAATTATAAGCATACTAATATATTCATGAGAAAAATAAGAAAAATAAATGTTTTTTGGTTTCAATAGCAATTAATTTTATTAACATCTGAGACAGATTAACATAGGAAAGAGTTTTCCAAGATCTATATTTTTGTTTTGACATCAAATAATTTTATGAACACCCGAGACAAATTATAATAGGAAAGAGTTTTTAAAACGAGACGGATTACAAATGACTAAAAATATTAAGAAAATTAAATAATCTCATCTCTCGTTTCGGTAGGATGTTACTTTTGCTACTGATTTTTATAAATTTTTTTATATTATAAAGTGTCTACTAATTTAAAATATTTAGCATGTAAAATGATTTTTGTTTTGTTTTGTTTTATAGAAAAAATATATTATGTATATTTTGAGTATTGAGTCTTCAGTCTCAACTTCCCCTTTTTATTGCCGAGTCCACTGCTCCCTTGTGAGACTTGATTTCTCTCTCTCTCTCTCCCTCTCTCTCTATCTTCATAAATGGCCAGTGGACTCTCCTTTGATTCAGATCCCATCCGATTACTATCTCCACACAAAACCACCGTCATCAACTCATTTTCCGACAGCCACCGCACCACGTGGAGGCTCATGGAGCCCCCCGGCAGAAGCGTCAACAGGTCGTCGCCGTCACCTCCACCGCCAACCACCATACAATTCCCACTCAATCTTAGCTGCAACCACGAAAGACCCGAAGATGATAAACCGATTAACGAGATGGATTTCTTCGCTGATAAGAAACAGAAAGAAGATGAAGATCGCTCACGGTTGCCTGCTTCAACCTCGGATCCCGATCATCCTGCTACCGAATTGAATTTCAATATCAACGTGCGTAATTTGATCAAATTAAGCGAATATTATGTGTTTTTGACTTGTTAATCTTATATGAATTCTCGATTCATTTGATTGAATTATGTTTGATTGAATTGAATAATATGCAGACTGGTTTGCACCTTGTAACCGGAAACACAAGCAGCGACCAGTCGGTAGTCGATGACGGAATCTCTCCCAATTCTGAAGACAAACGAGCTAAGAATGAGGTTGTTGGAGAATTTTGACCTAAATTCAACGTTTCTATGTTTTTATTTTTTCGTGTTTAACTGGTTTGACATTTGTTTGGATTTGTAGTTAGCAGTGGTTCAAGCTGAACTGGAGAGGATGAACATGGAGAATCAACAATTGAGACAAGTATTGAATCAAGTGACGGTGAAATACAACACGCTGCAAACACATCTCGTGACGATGATGCAACAAAACCAACCGATGGATGATCGAAAAACCAGTAACGATGGCGGTGATGCTATGTTGGTACCAAGACCGTTCATGGATCTAGGCTTAGCTGCAGCTCCGACGGCGGCTGAGACCGACGAGAATTCACAGTCTTCGTCGGATAATTCACATTCACGGTCACCGCCACTTAATAATACTATTGATAATCGAGAAGACAGCCCTGATCAGGGATCACAAGTAATTAGGACTGGTTCAAATAAGGTTCCGAGGTTGAGTTCTTCGAAGAATAATAATAACACAGCCACTAATATTGATCAAGCTACCGAAGCGACAATTCGAAAGGCTAGGGTTTCTGTTCGAGCAAGATCAGAAGCTCCAATGGTAAATAATCGTTATAATCATTGTAATTCAACTTAATTATTTCATTTTTGTTGGTAGAATCCGTAATCATTTCATTTGATTAACTTTGACTTTTCTAGATTGCAGATGGATGTCAATGGAGGAAATACGGTCAAAAAATGGCGAAAGGAAATCCATGTCCACGGGCATACTACCGGTGCACCATGGCCGCCGGCTGTCCTGTTAGAAAACAAGTACGAATAATTTCCGATTTTTATAATGATATTTTAATTTTAATTCAATGACTGAGATTTTGGATATCTTAGTGAATAATTTTGATTATTTTTTTGCAGGTGCAAAGATGTGCCGAGGATAGGACGATATTAATCACCACCTATGAAGGCAATCACAACCACCCTCTACCGCCGGCGGCGATGGCGATGGCTTCCACCACCTCTTCCGCCGCCAGGATGCTACTGTCGGGTTCCATGCCGAGCTCCGACGGCATCATGAACTCCAATTTCTTAGCGAGGACCTTCCTTTCTTGCTCTTCGAGTATGGCCACTATCTCCGCCTCGGCCCCGTTCCCCACCGTGTCATTAGATTTGACCCAAACTCCGAACCCGTTACAGTTCCAGCGCAACGGCGGAGGTGGTGGTCCTTTCCAAGTTCCGTTCTCCAGTCAGCAGAATCAGAACTTCACCGGTCAAAACGCCGCCTTACTTCCACAGATATTCGGACAGGCGTTGTACAACCAGTCAAAATTCTCCGGGCTTCAAATGTCTCAGGATATGGAGGCGGCGGGGAGCAGCTCGCAGCTGGCTCTTCCGCCATTGCACCATCAAGGGGCGTCACCTGCGGCTTTAGCTGACACCGTCACTGCTCTCACTGCTGATCCGAATTTCTCTGCAGCTCTAGCAGCAGCTATTTCGTCGGTTTTTGGTGGCGGTGGTGTTGGTGCTCAGCGGAACGGCGGTGGCAGTGGCGGATCAGGCGGAGACGGAAACGGAAACGTCACTACCACCAACAGCAACTACAATGGTAGCGCAACTACTACTAGTAACAATAATAGCCATGGAAACAATAAAGTCAACAACTCAAGTTTTCAAGGCAATTAATTAATATAATTAAGAGGGTTTAGTTTTTTGCATTTCTAAAATTATTTGGTCATTAATTTATTATACACATGTTTTGTTTTTCTCTTCATTTTGGGCTGTTTTTTTTTTTTTTTTTTTTTCTTAAGGGAGGTGAGTTAAGATAGATTTTTGCATTCTTTGTGATTTGAATAAGGCTAAGGCAGGCAAACTCTTTAGGCTTTTTTTTTTTTTTTTTTTGATACAATAATTATCATATAGAGAAAAAAGCAGTTCAGTCTTTTTTTCTCTTTTGTCTTAAATTAGATATCATTTAGCAGTTAAATAAATATTAGAGTGAATAAGCTAGCAGTCTTAGTTATTGTTTGTATAATATCTTATCTTAAAAATTTTAATAATTATTATAATAATAATGTGATATATCTTTTGTGTTTGTTGAGATGATCGGTTTTATTGGAGAGAGGTTGAGATTAATTGACCCATGTGGAAACTAGTAATAATATTGTGAGATATTAATTACTAAATTAAAAAAATAATTTATATATATTTATGATTGGATCGATCAATGCAGCTGAGACAAAAAAGGAGAAGTCAATGAGAGTCAATGGCTCAAAGCCACAATTGTCGTTCTCATACTAATTTTAAACGTGAGGTCATGGGGTAGGGAGTTTGAATAATTCAAATTAATCTTTTGACTTAACCCAATTTCTATACGTTGATAATGCATTTCTATACATACAAGTTGATAATGCATGTAGAATATATATATAAGCAATTAAGATACTTGGTTATTTATTAAACTTCACTATCTATTTTCGCTTGTAGGAAGTAAAATTATTTTTATTCCCATACATACATGAATCTTAGCAGCAAGTTTAATTAATCAAAGAAGTTCTCATTCCAAAATAAATAGTTTAATTAATCAAAGAAGTTCTTATTCCAAAATAAAATGCGTCTATATGCAAACATGCATATACTATATAACACTTTTGTTGGGTTGAATAAAATAAGAACTCCTCATGTTATGATCAAACATAGTTTATTATATTTGTTATTAAATATTAAAGTAGAACCCACAAGAGATTTATTATTAATTTAAAATAAAAGACCTACTTATATCATGTTTGTGAATGAATAGGGTATGTAATGTTTAATTAACCATAATATAAGATGATATGACCCCATCTTTTCAAAGAAGAGTGTCTATATTCTCTTACAAATTGTTCTTACTTATCTTACTACTCACAATATTAAGACGTCTCAAATCAATATTAAAAGGCGAGGGAAGTTAGTAAGTGCATGAGTATTGTTGTCTGTATCTCTTCTATCTCACATACACATATCATATCAATATGTTAACTCTCTCATATGTATCATAGGGTGAGGCATGCATTATGGCATGATCTATACCCTAAACATATTCTATATATAGTAAGTAGAAGGATTAATAGAAGAATATATATCAGGAATAAATAGAATTTTTACTTTTAATAAAAAGTCAATTGATAATGAATCAGGTAACTTCAAACGAGTAGGTATTGAGTAATTTGAAAATTCTCAAGTTTGTAACCTTTAACATTTTTTCAACTTGATAAGAAGTTAATGTATTCAAATAATTACAAAATTATAATATTATAATAATATATTTGTATACGTAAATACATTTGAAAGATTGTAAACATTTTATTGCAATTTAGTCAACTTTCAAAAAGAAAATTCATATATTATCAATCCAAAATAACCTGTTTTGGTATGAACAATTTGAAAATAATCTCTATTAACATTTGACCCATTGTGGTAAAAATTCTTTTTGTCTATCTATTAATATCCAGTCAAAATCATCTTGTTTTTGCATGAACAATTTGAAAATGATGGCTTTCAGCCTTGCATTATTAAGTCGTTGCCGTACATGTGAAGAAAAATATAAAAGTTGGGAGTAATTTTGAAAATAATGAAAGTAAAAGGGAGCTAACTGAAAACATACGTAAACTAAAAGGGGGTTAACAAAAACATATATATAAAGGTATAACTAAAACCTCTCTCTTAAGAATCTGCCTTAGTCTGTACTCTTTGAGTCTTTTCCAACACATTGCAACCAACACACGCTTTCCACATTGTTTCTCTCACGCAGGTTATCCCTCTGTTGCCGTTGCAATCGTCTCCGATTACTCGATTTCTGCTATCTGATGTATGAATTTTGCTGTTTATATTGCTATGATCTCTGTTTTTTATGTTTAATTTGAGTGAACTGATCCTAATTCTTAGTGATCGTTTTGATCGGATGATCGCCGATGAAAATTAGGGTAAATAGTTAGCGGTTGGGCTTCGAGAACGTTTATGTTTGATTTCATTTAGGAATCTAGTTGTTAATTTGTTTCGTTTAGTAAGGAAACGATATCCGTTTGTGATAACCGATGTTTTCTGCTATATTGTTGGAGACTCTTATGTTTGATCGTGTTATGTTTGTGCTAGTTTTTATATTGTGCGATGTGCTTGCGATATTTCGTTCTTGAGCTAGAGAAATATGGTGAAACTGATATGATTGCAAAAGCATAGTAATTGATTTGGAGTGTTATAACAGCGCTTTGATCTGTTATTCTTTGATGTTTCGGTTGTGAAACAGAATATATTGTTTTCAGAGTTCAGTTTATCCGAGTCATTCTGCAAATTTTTATGCTGGTTAATGCTGGTAATTTGTCTTATAGAGGAAAATTTACGTTTGATTGCAGTGTTAGAGATGGGTAGTGTTTCCAAAGCTAGCTTGCTCTTGTTGTTTCTTTGGTTTGTTCTCTCACCTACTGCATATTCGGGTCCTAATGATGGATTACTAAGAGTTGGACTTAAGAAGAGAAAAATTAACCAATTGAACCAACCTGGTGGGCATGCTGGCTCTAGTGAAGTAAACATTCGAAGAAAGTTTGGTGATAATTTAAGGGATTCGGATAGTGACGTGATTGCTCTAAACAACTATATGGATGCTCAGTATTATGGTGAGATTGGTTTAGGCACTCCTCCTCAGAAGTTCACAGTGATTTTTGACACTGGAAGTTCTAATCTGTGGGTGCCTTCTGCAAAATGCTACTTCTCAGTGAGTCTCTTTTCATGTTGTGATGGAGTGATGGTGTTCTAAACTTCTAATTACACCTCTCTCTCTCTCTCTCTCTCTCTCTCTCTCCCCCTATGTGTGTGCTTATCACTCTTTTTTTTTTTTTTTGAAAAGCGCTTATCACTCTTAATATGGATGCAGGTTGCTTGCCTTTTTCACTCAAAGTATAAGTCTAGCCACTCAAGTTCTTATAAGAAAAATGGTATGGTGTCTTAATCTTGTTCCTTGATGGCTTGCAATACTTCTATATTTCATTTGACATGCCTTCTAATAATATTATGGTTAATACCCCCTCCTCTGCCCAAAAAAAAAGATTAATAATAATTATAAAGAAATAGAAAAATAAAGGTGTTGAAAGAGGCAATTATTTGAGATGAGAGGGTCGCTTATTTATGATTGACCTTGGTGAAGATAAGTGATAAAAGGAACTACTTTACTATGGCCATCAACTGTATAGCTTCAATATTGTTTTATCCATATAAAGCTTGAGTATGCAGTCATACCTTGATCCTTGAACTCAGCTAATGTCATCTGTATGAGCTCTGAAATCCACGTTGTTATTTCAGAACTCAGCTAATGTCATCTTCATGTCTCATTCAGGGAAATCTGCCGCAATTCAATATGGAACTGGCTCTATATCTGGTTTCTTTAGCCAAGATTCTATCAAACTTGGTGATCTTGTTGTTAAGGAGCAGGTAAAGATCAGAAAAATGATTATCTGGATGTAATAAATAATAAGTGCAATGCTTTCAGTATCTTCATCTTGAAATGTTATCGTCTTTAGGATTTTATAGAAGCAACCAAAGAGCCTGGTATCACTTTCTTGGCAGCCAAATTCGATGGTATACTTGGCCTTGGGTTTCAAGAGATCTCTGTTGGGGATGCTGTTCCCGTTTGGTAGTTTACTCATCTGTTGCTGAACTTTGATTCTTCTTGTTTGAAGTTTTATAGTTGACTCTTTGTAATTTGCATATCATGTTAGGTACAACATGGTGAAACAAGGTCTTGTTCAAGAACCTGTATTTTCATTTTGGCTTAATCGGAATACTGAAGAGGATGAAGGGGGTGAACTTGTGTTTGGTGGGGTTGATAAAAATCATTTCAAGGGTGAACACACATATGTTCCTGTGACTGAAAAAGGCTATTGGCAAGTGAGTCTTGTTCTATTTTTATTTCCACTGACAGATATAACTATATAAGTACTCCTTTACTTGATTGTGTTGGCTTTTTAATTCTCTGATCTAGTTGTTTCTCTTTTTATAGTTCGAAATGGGTGATGTCCTAATTGGTGATGAAACGACCGGTAATTTTTGTGGTGTTTGTCTTTAATCTTTTGATAGCTGGGATACCTTGTGGGTCCACACTCTGAGACATTTTATCAGGTTTCTAATATCCTAATTTCTATATCAGGTTTTTGCACTGGTGGTTGTGCGGCAATTGCCGATTCTGGAACTTCTTTGCTGGCTGGTCCAACGGTATGTATGCGTTATATGCAAATAAAAAGAAAGAAAGAAAAATCTCACTTTAGTCAATACTTCTAAGCCTACTATTGGCATTGAATGTCTAGTTAGTTAATCAGCTTTATCTTTGTTTTAATTATTTATGTTGACATTCACCCTCTTCTTCTGCTACCTGAGACAAACTTCCCTTGACAATATCTAACTCTTACAGACTGTTATTACTCAAATCAATCAAGCCATTGGTGCAGTGGGGGTCATGAGCCAACAATGCAAGACATTGGTTGATCAGTATGGAAAGACTATAATTGAGATGCTGTTATCTGAGGTATCTGCACTTCTCTTCTCTCATTTCTGCAAGTTTTTGTTTCCCTTTTCTTCTATCATGAATAGAGATGGCAAGATGGACGTGTCGGGTGTTTGGGTTGAAACGGGTCAGTTTTTTAGTACAGGTCAAATACGAACTGAGCTGACTAGCTAACATTTTTTTGTTCATTTGAAAATGTGTTTCAAATCGTTTGTGCGTTGATAATGATTATAAAAAACGAAATTACTACAATAATGGTTTAAATCTTTAAATAAAACAATTTAGGAGGTATTGCATTGAAAATACTTTGGGCAACAATAGGTTGGCTAAACTTTTTGATTTGACTTGTTTGAGTTTTATGGGTAAAGAGTCACAAATCAGCCTAATTCACAAGTAAACAGGTTGAAATTGCCACCTCAGCATAAAGGATTCGATAAGTGGTCCTGCATATGATTAGTTTTATGAAGTTTATCTTGAAAACTTACTTCACCATTCTATTCGAATGTTCTGCAGACACAACCTGAGAAAATCTGTTCTCAAATGAAATTATGCACCTTTGATGGCTCTCGTGATACTAGGTCTGTTTCAAGCTGCCTGTATTATAGATTATTTATAAATTTACAGTTCTCTCACTAATTATGATCAAGTCATGTTGGTGGTTGTAACTTATAGTCGTTATATAATATAAGTAAAGCGTGTGATCATTTTGGATGATTTTTTTTGCAGTATATCTACATGTCACCAATGACTTCCTCTTTATAATCTTACACTTGTTTTGACAGTATGATAATTGAGAGCGTGGTGGACAAGAATAATGGCAAATCTTCTGGACTACGCGATGAAATGTGTACCTTCTGTGAGATGGCAGTTGTTTGGATGCAAAACCAGCTCAAGCGAAATGAGACTGAAGATCAAATAATTAACTATGTTGATCAGGTAAAGTGACTTCAACTTCAGAAAAGTAAATATGAATAACATAATAGATGGTTGGTCCATTTGTATAATTGGTTAAAATGGGTAGAGGTCAAAACCGGTAATATTTTTGTCTTTTTGTTCTTTTAAATAAATATATTTTTCCTTCCAAAAAGCCCTTAGGAAATATTGACGGTGTTAAATATCATTCAAAAGAAATATCCTTTTAAATATTGCTTTAGAAATCCTTTGATCCATTTGACCAGTTAACCCATTTTATGTTAGCTAATTTTTATTCATAAATGGGTTTAATTGCCATATATATTTAATATAATTAATAAATTAAAAACTTATGATTGATGATCTCATTGGCTTTTGATACCTTTTTAGCACGTGTGTTGGTCCGACCCACAAACACTTGTTTCTCATTTTTCGTAAATCAATGTGTTAAATATCGATACCAAAACTATATTATTACAATATAAATATAACTTTTTTAATAAAACAATTTAGGTTTTTTATGCATTTTGAGTACACTTTGGCTGACTTGTGATTCATTTGACCAGTTTAGCTACTTTGGAAAAAAGAAAATTAACCCGTTTTGTCCGTTGGAGAAAAAAATATAACCAGAATCAACCCTTTTACCTATAAATACGCTGAAAAAAATAATGTTTCAAGAGAAATGAGAAAAAAAAATATGATTGATGATCTCACGGGCAATCGACTCTTAATCATATATACGTTCTATTTTGCAGCTGTGTGAACGCTTGCCAAGTCCAATGGGAGAATCTGGTGTCGACTGCAACGGTCTATCATCCATGCCTAATATTGCATTTACCATTGGTGGTAAAACTTTTGACCTCTCTCCAGAACAGGTAACTTTAAAATTATAAATCGGGTTCATATGTATCCCTTGTTTAGCGTTAAATATATGATGATGTGTTTAAGGGTAGCTATTAGTTATTGGATTTAAGTATTTAACATATTTTATTTTGTTAAACAAATTAGTATGTCCTGAAAGTGGGCGAAGGAGCAGCAGCACAATGCATCAGTGGATTTACTGCTCTTGATGTGGCACCTCCTCGTGGACCTCTATGGTACAGTCTCTGCTCTCTGGGATCTCATTGCCATCATGTGTAACCTATATTTATTAATTTTCACAAAATATATACTAACTTTAACATGGTTGATTCTATACTATGCGTGTATGTGTGGACAAGCGATTTGATTCTTTCTAATGGGTTCTTTTAGTAGAATTGGCTAAATGAGTGTGTTGGGAAATGGTTTTAAATGGATAGTTCTACAGGCCATTAGGCCGTGTTGGATTGACCCGAAATATCTCCATATTTCAAATATAAATATATAAATAATTGGGATGTTGAACATGGTTACAAAAGTTATTTCCTTTAACATCAATCTAACTTTTAGAATAAAAAGATTCAGGAAAAATACATTTGTGGCGGCTCATGACCCACTCGAATTAGTGACCTGTTTCATTTCGGTTTTCCCTTTTCCCTTTTGACCCGTTAGGGATAGAATTGTAACCCGAGTCCGATCGATTCATAAGTAAATGAGATGAAATCGCCACCTCTACTTATATTAATATGGTTGCTTATTTTGATGCAGGATCCTTGGAGATATTTTCATGGGTAAATACCATACAGTGTTCGACTATGGTAAATTACGAGTTGGGTTTGCAGAGGCAGTTTGAGATGATTCTGTATTTCATCATGAGCCTGCTTGGCTTCTGTAAATGATGCAATAAATATATCACACATATATATATATAACTGTTAAGTTTGTCGGCATATATGAGTTGTGGAACACATACATTGTTAAAACTCGACCTCTTTCTAACGTGTTTGATGTGTTTGGCATGAGCTTTATGTGATAAGGGTGTGCTGTATTACTTGTTAAAACTGCTTATCTACTACACAAGTCGAATTACTAACTTTAAACAGCTTATTTCACTCAAAAGCAAATAGATAAGCAATCCCAGACTTGGTTCATATAACATGTTTGATTTTATTTGATAATATATATTGAAACTATATTAAGATATATGATTCAAGCAACACTTATCTTCTATACCGAATAAATAACTTAGGGGACACGTATCCCCTTCTATGCCTCAAATATTTTATTTTTCCGCTCATCCCTCCCACAATATTGTCGCTTTACGTTTTCTTTATCCTCGTTATCAATATATGTAAATTATTTTGTATTCTACATCGCCATGACTATGTCGGTATGAATTATGTAATTGTTTTAGAGCGATAAAATGAAGGATTAAAGTTGTCGAACAAAAATAACGTTTTTCAATGTTGTGGCACGTTAAGTTTTATTTTTGGTCAAATATATACTTCAAGTTTACAAACATTTCATTATGCCCCTTAATACAAAACTCCTGTAAACATTAATGGGTATATGTGAACACAAAAAAAAATTCATGTACCATATTGAAACATTGGTGAAACGTTATTTGTGTACAACTTTTAACCTAAAATGATTGTATATGTAATTCTTTTAGAGCAGATGAATACAATAGATTAAATTTACATTTACCTACTACTGATATTTTATCCGTGTACATGGTTTATGAGAAAGAAAACATGTGTTACATGGCTCCAGTTTAACCTGAGGTTCATGTGCTGTCAAATGCAAGTCTATTTGGTTTGCAGTGTACATGAATGATAAACGTGTCGTAAATGCCATGTAAGTTATTTTATTGATTTTATTTTTTTAGAAAAATCGTTCGTTTGGCTTCCCCTCCATCTTAGGTCTATTTGGTTTGCATTATTTTCTCCGATAAGTCAAATTACTTGTGTTTATTTAGTCTGTATTTTATCTCAAACAGATCAAATATAAACAATTAGCTCAAAAGAGAATGTGTTTTTTCCAATTGGTTTATATGATGTTTAAACTATTGAATCGTTTTATTTAATTGATTTAGATTTATTTAACTGTGTTACAGCCATATAATTTGGTTGCTTTTTGTTACTAACAAAATAGAGACTTTGTAGAATCAAGTGTGTGTCAAATGTAAGAAAGTTATTATTAGTGAATAAAAGATTGATCAACATATGAAAATTGAGTAATCATCATATGGAAATGAACATTAGATGCTGCCCCATCTGCAGCTCCTGTTTAATTGGAAGCTATATTAAACTTCTTTTTTGGATGAAGATAGTCAATCTGAGCCTTTAGGAAAGAGACTGTTCAAAAACTGAGCCACTGATTACAAAGATAAAACGATAATCAAATGCTTACAATGGACGGGTCACAAAATTATTTATTTGAACATTTCCATTACCTTTATTAGTAAATCTGAACATTTATGTTATCTTTCTCAGTAATTTGCTATTTATAAACAATTATTTATTTGCTGCGTTTTATTAAATATGAAATTATATTAAATGAACAAGTCACATAATTTGATGTGATAAGATGTGACCAATACATATATTGTATGGTGAGCTCTTTATTATGAACATAATACCGACGTTACATTATGATAGAATACGAATGATGTCGAGTGATCATACAGTTACTCTATTGTAATGGTTCAATGATTAGATAATAAAAGTTTTGACAATTTTTTACAAGTGTAAGGCTATGTCAATATCAAAGATGAAAACAAAAAATAAAAATAGCAGAAGTACACCGTACGTACTTTTTTATATCATTTTATTTTAATAATAATATGTTTTTAATTAATAAGTATATATCAACAAAAGACTTTGACATAAACAAAAAGATAGCACAAACAAAGCTCCAAAATACAGAATCTACATAAACAAACTAAAAACTATTAACCAAGACCAAATGCACCAAGATTTAAATCTTAACGTTGGTGTGTATTATGTTTTAACAAACTATGACAAATAAAGGATTTTTTTTGAATGACTCTTAGATTTATTTTACTTTTATCAACTACAGGATTAGAACCATGACATGAGGCTACGGGTAATACCAAGCACGAATACCGTTGAGCAGATACTATTGGTAAATGAAAGAATAAATAATAGAAGGGATAATCTGGATATATAACAAATTTTATTAAAATCAACCAAACATTATATATATACATATTTATGAGGAACCAAACGTACGTCAAATTTACTGTTCATCGGGGAGAACTTCTATCATGCGCTGATTAATATATAATTATTATGATGTAAATTTTAGTGCAATTCATATCTGGTTTAAATGGTTGGTTCATTTTTTATTAAAGCAATTGTCATGGATTCGACACTGCGCACTCTTACTTTTTCGAATTTTTTTTTTGTCCCTCTCTCTTTTTTCCCATCTCATTCTACATTTCTACGTAAACAAATTTTCCCTATCTTATTTTTTTTCTTTTGTTTATTATATCCAGGTATCCCACATTAGTATATTATTTAATTATTTAATATTTGTTACCCTCTTTTTTTCCTCTTTTATATTATATTAATTATTTCTTTTGTTTCAGTTAAAAATAATTTTGTTTCTTTTTGTTTAAACATATTTAATAACTTATAACTTATTATTAAATTTATTAAACTATAAATAGATATATAAAGACAATTAACATATTTTTTTGTCAGCATAGTGATAGTTGTTACTTATGTTATGACATAGGTCACATGTTCAATTCTTTTTCACATGTTATTTCTTTTTTGCTTTCAGTTATCCCCTAAATTTCCACGATTGATATATTTCTTTTATATTTATATTATTACTATCTATAAACAATTAATTTTATATGTTATTTCTTTTTTCTTTTTCAATGTACAATGTTTATTGTAAATATAAATACATAATAATGATAATCTCATTTTATCTTTACTTCGATATAAATTATATCGTAATACGATAATTG
The DNA here is from genome assembly GCA_947179395.2 of Pulicaria dysenterica. Lineage (NCBI taxonomy): Eukaryota > Viridiplantae > Streptophyta > Magnoliopsida > Asterales > Asteraceae > Pulicaria > Pulicaria dysenterica. Next base: position 6,184,714 of record OX359291.1, on the reverse strand, counting down.
TTTAGTTTTTTTAATATTGTAATACAATAAAATAATTTTATATAGTCTACATCATCTTTATCCATGTTTGGATAAAAAATTTATCATATTTTCTAATTTAAAAAAATACATTCCATTCAATAAACATGAAATTAATATAAAACTTATATCAAAATTTAGCTAAAATAAATTGGTTACAAATATACATTTAGATTTACACCAACTATTAAATATTAAAACTTATAGGAGAAAACATATATAAAAAAATAAATAACTTATTTCTTAATAGCTTTGGTAAAGTCGTAATGTTTTCCGTCACAACGTGCGGATTCTAATGATTTGTTAATAATCAAATATGTGGAGTACCACATCCATATGACCTAGATTAACTGTCTTGCATGACGCTAATTTCAAAAAGAATAGTGAAAGAAAATCTAAGTTAAATAATTTCAAATACACAAATTAACTGTTAGCAGATTTAATTAGAAACGTATACAGAACAAACACATCAGGGTCTGGATCTCAAACATGAAATCAATGTTTTAAGACCCGGGTCGACTTGGCCAGTTGATCAAGGACCCGGCCCCTAGACCGGGTCAACTTAAGGCGGGTTATTTGCAAATTCTTTCCCTGAGTGACCCAGCCGGGTTAGTGGTTGAACCGGTCGGACCGATGTACATGAATCCGTTTGCTAATTTAAAAAAAGACTTAAAAAAAAAGACTGTTAACCTTAGTCGGACCGATGTACATGACTCCGATGTACAATACTCCAATATCTTAAAATATTAAATTTAGTTTGATTTTGAACCTATGACGATTATTGTTTGAGTTTTTTCTATTATTGTATGTTAAAATTAAGTATTGTGTTTGGATTGATGATATTGTGGGTTAATGTTTTATTTTTATTTTTTCAAGTTTATATATATGTATACACACATATATACATATATATATAACAAAAAATAAAAAAAACTATAAACTTGGTTGACCCGCCGGTTGGACAAGTTGACCCGTGACCCGAAGAGAAGACCGCGTCAACTAAAAAAACCGTTTTTTAAGAAAAACGCAACACACGGACAATAATTAACATCTCGGTAGAATGATGGATATGATATAATTAATTCGTATCCTTAATCTTCAAACATGAACTACTCGATCGTGATTAATATTAATTAATGGAAGACATGAAACTTAATATCTCCTTAAACAACATTTTGGCTTGAGTTTTGTCAACCAATTCACTCCCATGACCACCATCTCCATAAAAACACTTAGTTATTACACCCTTTGCCTCTAAAGTGTTTGCGAACTTCATTTGACGATCAATCATCAAATCCCCATATCTACCCCATATCATCACATGCCAACCCACATCCTTGATCCGATCCATGTTATCCGGACCACTACCCACAAACGGGTTGCAATACTCATGGTCACGACTTGCTCCGACAGGTAGACACAAATCCCACATCGTATCGCTCATAGAAAGAGTCAGAAGCATCCCGTCAGCCAATCGGATATCCGATTCCGTCCGCTCTTCTCCTCCGACAAACATACTAAGCAATATCAAGCCTTTGATCTTCAAAGGGTTAAGATCTTGAAGCTGTCGGGACACACGTAGTCCGACATGGTAGGCCATGTTGGCACCGGCACTATTCCCCATTAGGTAACAGTTAGACAAGTCAGCAAACCCGGCCAGCCATGGATCCTCGCTGTTCTTGATCAAATGCAAAGCCTCATATCCGTCTTCATAGGCTGCCGGCAGACGGTGTTCCGGTGCAAGTCGATACTCAACGTTCACCACCACTGCCGGAAGGTGTGCCGCCAGTTGGTTGCAGAAAACGTGTGTGGCGGTTGTAGCAGCAGAAGCCATGACAAAACCACCGCCGTGGTAATAAACAACCAGAGGCAGTTTTTTAGCGGGAGTTTGGGTTAGGGTTTCTTTGGGGATATGGATTCGAACATAGGTTTTGTTAATGTGGTTGAGGGTTAAATCTTTGCTGAGCACAGGAGTATTTGAATCTTGATCAGTTGTGGGAAGGGAGGAGGGTAAGGATATGCGGCGAGTGACTGAACCGTCGGGATTGAGTTCTACAAAGGAGGAAAGTTCCATGGTTCGACTTTGATTATCGAAAATTATTGCAGATTTCCAAGGGTATATATAAGATATTTTAGAAGATACACAAATTAATGATATATACATTAAATGCATTTGAATCATAAATAGAACAATAGAATATGGACAAATGATCCATATAGCCAACAGCATAAGACTTATATGCAACCACCTATACGCATTGTAATGAATTCTTGATTTACGATTGTAATCAACTGTTGATTTCCGATTATTTCTAGAAGTGAAATTTTGTTAAAGAAACTAGCTAATTTGAATGTAAAGAAACTAGCTAATTTGGTTAAAAAACATTACGAATGGAGGTCGATCTGGTCAAATAATAAGCAGCAACTATATGTCTATAACAGAACGAACATATTTTGCTTTCAACTTTAAAATGAATATGGTCATTCTAAAGATGTTGGTATTAGAAAGATTACACTAACATACAACATGTCACAAAGGAAATATGTCGACACGTATTTGTGTGTATTAAGGAGGGTTACAAAGATACGAGGCACACTACTAATGACATGAAATCATCCTTCGGATGATGCATCACAAGTACCAAGACTATGGTCTCACAAGGTCTTTCATCGCTAAAGAATGTCGAGATCTTGTGTTTTTCCCGAAAGAACAGATGTATGAATAATAACTAACTAGAACTAATTTAAAATTAAGAGTGATAGTAATTTCAAATGGAACACACAAAAATAACATTCAAGCTTGAGTGTATTAATATTCAAACTTGGATGCTTTCAAGAATTGACTTGAAAGCAATAGTACAAACTTCAATTTTAGTGAATACTAAAATTGAGAGGCGAACAAACGATCTCCTTTCTCTAACAAACGAGAAAGATATTTATAAGTAAAGTAAAAATGATCCTGTAACGTCCCAAAAAAAATTTAAATAATAACATAACGATTAAATCAAACATCGAACCAAACTTTAAATTAAATACTAAATAAGACTGTTTACATATCAAATGTTTGCAACAGCCAAAACTGTAAACTACTGTTCAACAGACTGCATAAAAAGTAACTGAAAGAGCTTGCAAAAACGTTGTCAATGATGAGCTAACACTGACGTGCTGGAGGCCCACCGTGGTCATTTCCTAAAAAGCACTCAAACAACATCCGTAAGCACAAAGCTAAGCGAGTACTCTACTTACAATTCAAAAAGTTCATCAAAGTATGTTTCTCATGCCCACTGTCGTAGTAAGCGGTCTTAACATACCTGCCTGATAGACGGTCTCACACTACTAGAAAAACTGGAATTTCCGAGGACAGATTCCCTCGGAAATCCCTGGCAAATCTGGTATTTCCGAGAGATTTCTGAGGGAAATCCGCCCTTGCAAAAAACCTCGTCGCAAATCGATTGCGAGGAATTTCCGAGGACCGACATTTCCGAGGGAATTGCGAGGACGTATATTTGCGAGGAAGTTGTAAGGGTCTAACATACCCGACACCGAAGTGTTGGTCTCGTACCCGACACCTAAGTGTTGGTCTCGTACCCCACACCGAAGTGTTGTTCTCTTACCCGACACCACAGTGAACGATCTAAACATACCCGTTACTGAAGTAAACGGTCTAAATATACCCATTACAGAAGTAGCCCGTCTAAACACGTCATCCATATATTTCATAACTCATCACTTACTTATACATCATGAATCGCATACGAAGTCTATTTAAAACATACCCGACACTGAAGTATTGGTCTAATTACAACATTCAGGTAACTCATAAATACAATTCACTTTCTCGACTGCCAACGCAATCGATGTCTATTTAAACGTAAGTAAGAATACTCACATGTCATATGTCTCAAATTCAGTAACCGTTCGGTACGTGTGTTTGTGGTTATGCGTCGGATTAAATGGAAAATATATATTCATATACAGTTAGGTCGGATCTAGAAAACGTATGTCGAAGTCGGATTACACTTCTTAAGTCGGTAGGTATAATTATAACCCCACACGTCGGATCACAAATATCAAGCTTGAAGTCGGTCCTCCAAGATAGCATGCATGCAATTTTAAAACAAGTCGGATTTTAGCATAACTATATATATACATGTTGTACCTACTACGGTCGTGACGTAGTAGGTAGAACATGTACGGGGCATATTTATACTATAATATAAAACATTTACACATTTTTGCTTAAACTCTTATTTTAAGTGTTTAGAAGTTACAAAAATACGCTTAACCTCTATCCATATCTAATGTGATAGTTTTCTTTTTTAACAACATAAGAATCATAATAAAAGGAAACTCAATACTTCCACTTATATAAAAAATCATTATTCTTAAAGGAAAATTAATGTTTCCACCCATATGCAGATACATAATTAACAAAGTCAGTGCTGTATTTTTTATAGTTTAAATTGCATGTAATGTGTTAATAGCAAAATTAAGTTAACATACAATCTTATAGAAAAAATTAAAAAAAATTATTTTTTAATGTATATTAACATCCTTTTACTCAACTTTAAAAAATACTACATATATTTAAGTAACGAGAAGTGATTGAAAATGACTTATATAGCCTAAATATTTTAAATTTTTTTTGACAAATATAGTCCATCACAAATTCACAACAACATACCTACACAGCTAGTTATCACAAAAATACTACATAGAAAAAAACATTGTGCCCTTTATTTTTATGAAAACGGATATATTATCGAGAAAAAATGTATTTTTCGCCGCTGCATTGCGCGACTACTATGCTTGTGTGTGTGTCTATATATATATATATATATATATATATATATATATATAGAAGTTGGATCAATTAAGAGGGGAATTGTGGTAAGAGGGGTAAGAGGGAATTTGGGGTTGACACGTGGATTGTATAGCTAAAGGGTGTTTTAGGTATTTTGTTATTATCTCTCCTCCTTTGGTCCTCCTTGCTTATAGAAACTGATTTGTTCTCTCTCCTCTGATTCTCTCTCATAGATAGTCACTCTCTCTGTTTTTTCTCTAGTAAACCTATGGCTCACTCTCTCCTACGGTTCTCTCCCATCGTTACTCACATACGCCGATGAATGACCGGCCGCAACAGATGCAATGCCCGCTGCGTTTCATCCATTTTCTCTTTAGGCCACCGTCGATCTCACACCATCAGCCTATGTTTTATCGTGACCACTGTTGCGACGCTCACGACGCCTCCGCCCCCTGTTATCGCCCTAATCGCCCATCCCAAATCATCTTGACCACCACCGCCACACCCTAAATCAGTTGTTTCTAACCACCGTAGCCGCCGTGCATCATTTATAAATATCGATTTGAATACCGATTATCACCAGATCTGGAAGAAGGTTCGGTTTTTAGGAGTGTTTGCATCAATTCTATGTTTCATAACCATGTGAGGATGAAGGAGAGCATGTTCTCTGGTTTTTGTAAGGACGAAGATGTCTCTGATTTTGGTTTTCAGCAAGGTTAGTTTGTATCAGATCTGAAGAGTGGCATCAATTTTGGTTTTCACCAAGCTTTGGTTTGTATCAGATCTCAAGGTTTGATTTTTAGAAGAAGACAAACACATTTGTGTTTAGTTTTTGGTTCAACTTTACTGAACTTGCTATGTGAAAACTTTTGTTATTGCTGTTTAGTGTGTTCGATGAAGCGGTGGTGGTGGTCGGACGTTTTTCAATGTACACCATCTGGTCATCATTTTTGAGTCAACAATTGAACCGAATGTTAAACCTTTTTTATCATCATTTTCGTAGAAGCTTTAAGATCAATTGGAAGGTTTTGAAGGTTTATTCATTACTTTTTTGTACATCAGATTTAATCTATATGTTAAAAATTTTCTATTCATCAATGTTGATTTCTGTTGTTGGAAAGCTCTAAGGTTTATTCATCATTTCTTGTTAATAACATTCAATTTCTATGTTAGAGGTAAAGTTCATTCATCAATTTTAATGTTTGTTTGTTGGAAGGCTTGATTTCCATCCTTTCGCAATTAGTTCATCTTTTCTGGTATAACTTGAATTTTTGTTTGTTTGTGATTTCAATATAGTTATCGTTGTACAAAAATTCATTGAAGGGTTATATACCTTAGGTTTGGTTACTGTGATGGAGGGTTTTCATCAAACCCAAATATATGTAAAGACATTTCATCATTTTTTACTACAAATCTCAATGAATGAATTAATTTTTCATCAGATTAATCTTATTTATGCATCATGTTTTCAGATTAACTGTACCGATGATATTTGAATAATTGCCAAATAACGCCGCTAAACTTATTTTGCGGCGACATGTCGTCGCAAAAAGGTCGCCGCAAATACTTCGTCCCAAATAACATTTTGCGACGTCAATTTTTACTTTTTGCGACGACACTCAACGGGACCACCTTCCGCCACGTGGATACTTTTTTGCGGCGACATATATTTTTTGCGGCGACATATATAATTTAAAAATAAATTAAAATAAAATCTTTTTGCGGCGACACATTTGTTTTTTGCGGCGACGTGTAATTTTAATTATTAAATATATAATTTATTTTTTAAGGACTTTTTGCGGCGACATGTGTACTTTTTGCGACGTCAGTGTCGCCGCAAAAAGGCAAAAATAAAACCAGCAGCTTTTGCTGCATTTTGCGTTTTCCACCCGTTTTTAACCGGGCAATATTCAGAAAACCTGCTGTTCAGAACTCAACAACAAGTATAACAATACGATTTAACAAACAAGTATCTAATCGTAATAACAAACGAAGTAGAACACACGATAGTTTGAAAGTTAACAAAAACTTTTTTAAACAATCACAAGTACTCGCCTAACAAACATATAATCTAATCCTCATCACTAGACTCTTCAATATCAGCCAAGTCGGTGGTTGGTTGACGTCCGGATCTTGAGGAAATATTAGTATTTATACCTGCCGCCTGTAATATATCATAGAGATCGGATGTACGTTGAGATTGAGACTGTAGCTGCTGCAGTTGTTCGCTTTGAGACTGTAGCTGCTGCCGGACATCCCCTAACATGTTATCTACCTCGGCCTGTGAATATAATCTCTCCGTAGGCTGGGATTGAGCGGTAGATTGTGCAGCAGATACGGATGAAGAACTTAATGTTCTTCCAACCCCACGAACGTGTCCTCGACGTTCACCCAACACCGCCCTCAAAATATCTTCTTCGCTCATAGGGTTCTCACTCCCGACTTGATTGTCTCTCATGAAAACCATACGGCGCTGTATATAAATAAGATAAAATCAGATTTTATAAATAATTTTAATGAAGTATAAATAATTACTTACATGATTTTCTTCAACATCCGAGGATGTAAAGACACCATTGCGTGAATGGTTTGTCATATATTGATCGATCAAGCTTGGGGGTTGTTGTGTTTCCGGGTCACGCTATAAACAAATGAAACGGGTCAATAATTATATACTTAATAACGATTAATATATCACACAAACGGGTCGGGTCAATCATTATATCAATCAAACGGCTCGACCATTATATACTAAATAAATATTAATATATCACACAAACAGGTCGGGTCAATCATTATATCAATCAAAATTAAGAATTAGAGATAAATAGACTTACGTTCTCGAAGCGATACTGACAGTATGATCTCCGACCATGCAAGCTTTGATGTACTTGCTGCGCCCTAACTTGCGTGTTCGTAATAGAGCGTTGAACGGTTTTATCCCCAATATAATAGTCGACGTACAAATCCCAATCCCTTTGATCCATGTTGGGAGGAGGATCTCGACGCAGTTGGTGTGCCTGCGAGACCCCCCCTCTTTTCTCAAACCATTTTTTTTTAACTTGAATTTTTGGTCTCTATACATTGCCCCAGCCATTTTGTCGATTCCCACCGAAATCGACTCACCTCTTATATTATCTTCTATATGGGGCCGCAAGTCAAAGTACGTCTGTAAATTATAAGATAAAGTTAGTTTATTGTACAATTTTTACAAATATACAATATATAAAAAAAAAACTTAAGTGGAACCTGAAGAGACGGAATGATCGGTTCTTTAAGTTCTTTGGGGACTTTTTCCCATGACGGGAAGTAATATGGGATAGAATCCCTCACTAAAGTCCCCAGGTAGCTGGTAAAGTAATCAGCATTGTCCCCGATTGCTCTCCACGTTTTATTAAATCTTACATCGTCAAAGTCAATTGGCAAAGGCCTTTTGCCATTCTTCTTCCATAGCTTTCTCAGCTCAACGTTCCGGGCTACTCCACGCCCTTTTTTTCCATCACCGCCACAACCACCGGAAGGTGGTTGCCTATTAGGATTAGGTGGATCACCTCCACAGTCTCCACCGTGGCCACGAGCAACACAAGCCATCTGAAAAAAAAAATAGAAATATACGAACAAGCCACAAGTATTAATGTTAATTTATAAATAACAATTATATAAATCAATCTACCCGGTAACAATTATAACAATTATATAAATCAAAGTAGTATGTTTCTACAAATAACAATTACAATTTTAGATCAATCAGATTCATCACTACTACAAAGATGTGGTTCACATTCGTCTTCGGAATCGGAATCTTCATTATCATAGTCATCAATGTCATCAGCATTATCATCAGCATTATTAGTATGTTCTGGTAAATGAACATGTTCAACTTCTGTTGGTTGACCTATACTCAAACTCGTATAAGTCAAATGATCCAAATCAGCACACAATGATAGATCTGATGAATTGCTGTCATGTATAACATCTCCGTCGTCTTCAGCAATGATATCCCGGTCCCAGATCTTCCTATGATTTACCTCATGAACCACCTTCCAATAATTTTGGCTTGATTCACCTCTTTGACGGCCTTTTGACGGGTCATCAAGGTAAAAGACTTGATGTGCTTGGGTTGCAAGAATGTATTGGTCTTCTACAAACCATTCAGTCTGAGTAGAAATACTGGTTATGTTATTCTTAGTGACACAACGTTGTTGATTATTAGTTTTAAACCATTTACATCGAAACAACACAACTCTGTAATCACTAATATATGTTAGCTCCAGAATTTCTTCCAGCAGACCATAATACTTTGTTTCATCTGGTCCGGTTGTTGAAACACCACTATTTTGTGTTGTACGGCCTAAATCTCGACTATTAACCACAAACCTCACACCATTTATAATGCACGCGGTGTAGGTGTTTGCACTCAACGGTCCGTTTGCAAGAGCAAATAACTCGTCACTACATTGAGATTTATTCGCAGCTCGTTCAGAATTGATCTATGAAAAACAAAAAATTATATGTGATTGAGTAATAATTGTTATTTATTCAAGGTAATATACAATGAGCTTACCTTGCTCTTAAACCAACGAGGAAACTTTGTTTGTAAATTACTTCCGATCGGCATGTCAGCAGCAAATTGACTATAAATGTTCTTAATATTAGTAGAATTATTGAAAATAGAACTTATGAAAATACAAACCGAAAGAAACACTTACGTCTTGTATGTGTCGATCTCGGGACTATTGTTGAGTACAAACCAATCTACTTTCGTCTGAAGTATGTGATCCAATTTTATATCTACACCTTTACTAATTGGTTTACAAATGGATTGAAACACATACAACTCACGTGTTGGAATTGGAGCATCCTCATTTCTATCCGGACGATTAAATCTCGTCGATACACCCTCGAGATACCTTGAACAGAATGTCAAGGCTTCGTCTGCAACATAACCCTCCGCTATAGATCCCTCCGGCCTTGCTTTATTTCTAACATAATTTTTTAGCTTTTTCATGTATCTTTCAAATGGATACATCCACCTCATGTAAATAGGGCCACCTTGAATAGCCTCTTCGGGTAAATGCATAACCAAATGAATCATTATGTCAAAAAATGCCGGTGGGAATATTTGCTAAAAACTACACAAAATATTGATCAATTGCTTTTCAGCTTTTTTCATATCTTGCGTCATCAAGTTTCGAGCACAAAGTTGTTTGAAGAAAAAGCATAGCTCAATTATTGGTGTTGAAATAGTTGGGTCTAAGTACGCTTTCACTCCAAGTGGCAACAACCGTTGTATCATTATGTGATGATCATGAGACTTTAACCCGGTTATGTTGCTATCATTGTCGGAGACTTTCTTTTTAAAATTTGAGCCAAATCCATCAGGTAGTTTAACTCCTTTAATGAATTTACAAAAAAGTTTTATGTTCTCGGTTGAGAAAGAATACTTAGGATGAGGCTTTAAGACCTTATTGCGACCATTAGTTGTGAGCCACAATTCAGGTCGAATATTCATATTTTCCAGGTCTTTTCTTGCCTTTAAAGTGTCTTTAGACTTCTCATTCATTAACAGTGTATTTAACAAACTCTCACACACATTTTTTTCGATATGCATAACATCCAAATTGTGTTTTAATTGAAGAGAAGACCAGTATTCGAGCTCGAAGAAAATAGAGCATTTACTCCAATTCAAGTCAACCGTTGTATCACGTTTTCTCTTCTTGCCCCCATAAAGAGCATGTTTCCCGGGAATACGGGGCGTTAACTTATTGAGTTGACTTAGTATAATACTCTTCGTTAGTTTTCTAGGAGCAAGTCTAGTCTCGTCTTTACCATTAAATGACTTGCTTTTCCTCCAATGATGTTTTGGAGCTAAAAATCTTCTATGACCAACATAAACGGTTTTACCTTGAACATGAATGGATGGAGTGTCGACATTACATGTAGGGCACGCTAAGTAGCCTTGACCGCTCCAACCTGACAAACTACTACGAGCAGGAAAATCATTGATGGTCCATAAAAGCATCGCGCGCATTGTGAACCAATTGCCTGTATCTGCATCTTTCGTTCGGACTCCGTTAGACCATAGACTCTTCAATTCATCAACCAACGGCCTGAGGAAAACATCAATATCCTTACCAGGTGATTTAGGGCCAGGAATTAACAAGGTCAGCATGAATGAAGACTCTTTCATACATAACCATGGAGGCGTGTTGTATGTTGTCAATATGACCGGCCACATGCTGTAAGAAGTACTCATGTTGCCAAACGGATTGAAACCATCAGCAGCCAACCCTAATCTGACATTTCTAGGTTCTGCAGCAAAATCAGGATATTGTGCATGGAAATGTTTCCATGCAGTACCATCCACCGGGTGACGCATCTTACCATCTTCACTACACTGACCGGTAGCATGCCAAGTCATAGACTTTGCAGTGTGTCTTGAGCTATAAATACGCTTTAGCCTTGGCGTCAAAGGAAAGTAACGCAGTATCTTGTTAGCAACTTTCTTTCCCTTGGTGTTTTTGTCTTTCCATCTACTCTCAGAACATATCAGACAACTTTGCAAATCTTTGTATTCATCCCAAAATAAACAGCAGTCGTTGATACAAGCATGGATAGGTACGTATCCTAACCCGACCGTTCTCATTATCTTCCTAGCTTCGTAGTGTGATGACGGGATTTTAGATGTCGGATATGCAACCCTAAGCAATTCTAATAATTGGTCAAATGAAGTATCGGTCCATTTATTGATAACTTTCATGTGCCTCAGCTTTGCTAAAAAGTCTAGCGAAGAGATCCAGTCACAACCAGGGTATAGCTCCGTGCCGGCTAACTTAAATAATTCACCAAGTTCGTCATTTGTATCACTTGGGCCTTCATGTGGATCATCACTTGGACCTTCAACTGGCTCATCACTTTCCGTGTTGTGTTCGTTGACAGTATTCTCCTGGCGAACGTCATTGAGGTAATCATGCAACTCGTTATTCGTTTGACCAAGACCGTCGCGTGGTGCTCGAGGAACAAATGGTTCTCCGTGAAAGATCCAATTCATGTAGCCCTCGCTAAACCCATTTTCATATATGTGAATCCTAAGTGCCCTAAGCGGGAGAAAACAGCTATTATCACAATGATCACACGGGCAACGAATATTACCATAGCTATTTACGTAGTCTTTACACCTATCTAGAAATGCTTCAAGACCAGTACGAAATTCAGGACAATTACGGTTTGCTAAAGTAGTCCAACTCTTATCAATCGTCATAGCTGCGTTCAAAGCATATCATAATTATTAAGAACACAATTCATGTATTAAATTTTTATACTAAGAAATTGTGAGTGGTTAAAGATTAACACTAATTAAAGATTAACAATTATTATTATACTAAGATTAAAGATTAACACTAACATTGAATATTAACACTAATTAAAGATTAACAATTGATAACAATAAGCTAACATCATTAACAATAAATAATAATCTAACATTGATCTAATTTCTAACATTATTAGTGTACTAACAATGATTAAAGATTAAAAGTAATTAGCACTAATCTATCATTATTGACAATAGATAATAATCAAACATTATCAAATAAACTATAACATCATCATCATATAAACTATTTAACACATTATTAGTATACTAACAATACTTAAACATTAACACTAATTAACAATAATCTAAAATTATAACACTAAATATAATCTAACATAATGAATTTAAATTAACAACTAGATTAATCAATTATTTAACACATTATTAGTATACTAACAATACTTAAACATTAATACTAATTAACAATAATATAAAATTATAACATAAAATATTATCTAACATAATGAATGTAAATTAATCTAACACTAATTAATCTAACATTAATTAACAATAGCCTTAGATTAATAAATTAATACCACTAATTAACAATTAAATAATTTAAATTACTAACAAAAAATAATAATAATCAAAACACAAACTAATAATAACCTAAACTAATTAACATTAATATATAACATTAATATATAAATAAATAAAAATACCTCAATGGGGAGGAGGAGGTCGACGGAGGCGGTGGAAAGATTCTGACCGGCGGCGGCGGCGGCAGAAGGTGGTCGACGGCGGCGGCTAATAGAGGAGGAGGAGATAACTTGTAACAAACAAAACACAAACATATAAGAATCTAAAAACAAAAACCCTAGATTTATAAACAAAAAAAGGGGATTTTTACCTCAAATACGAGTCGCCGGCGCCGGAGGAGGAGGCCGAACAGCGGAGGAAGAAGGGTGGTGAGAGGCGGCGGCGATTTCGACGGTGAGAGGGAGCGGGGGCGAGAGGCGTTTGACGAGAGTGAGAGAGAGCTCCGGGCTCGGCAGTTTCCACGGCTGAGAGAGGCTCCGGCCGGCGGTGGTTTCGAGAGAGAGAGAGAGAGACGGGAGCAAGTAAATGGCAGAAAGAAAGCTGAAAAACCCTATATCTCGTAAATTTTTTTGCGGCGACGCCTTTAGCGGCGACATGTGGCCTTTAGCGGCGACATATATATTTTATTAATAAAGAAAATCGAAATTCGTTTTAATTAAATAAATAAAATAAGAAAACCCTTTTGCGGCGACGTATTTGCGGCGACGATATACTTTTTGCGGCGACGATGAATATTTTAGGGGGGAACTAATCCCGCCATGGTTTTCGGTGGGAAAAAAAAGATGGAAAGCCTTTTAGCGGCGCTACGTGTCGCCGCTAAACCCTTTTTGCGGCGACATCTTTAAAACAGATGGTAGTGGGCCCAATTTTTGTCATTTAGCGAGTTTTTAGCGGCGACATATGTCGCCGCAAAAAGTTCACGTGGCAAAAACGTATTTTTCTTGTAGTGAAAAAGGGATTTAATCATATATTTCTCTATTTATTCGTCTGAATTATAATAGGTCAGTTTAAATCTCTTTTCTACTTTCAAACATATTCTACTTCATTTAAAATATAAAAGTGAAAATATAACATTGATAATTAAAAAAACATGTTTTCGATACTTAATCAACTTCAGATCCTCTTAAAACTATTTTTTTAATTAAAAGGCAATTAAATATAATTAGTAAGTATAACGATGGGCTAGTTTAAGAGGCATTAAGTATAAGAGGCATTAGGAAAGAGACTGTTTAGAAACTGAGCCACTAAATACAAAGATAAAACGATAGATGGTATGAACAATTACAATCAAATGCTTACAATGGACGGGTCACAGATTTATTTATTTGAACAATTTCATTACCTTTATTAGTAAATTTGTACATTTATATTACCTTTCTCGGTAATTTGTCATTTATAAATAATTATTTATTTGTTATGTTTTATTAAAACACGTCACAAAATTTGGTATGATAAGATGTGAGCGGTGCATATATTGTATGGTGAGCTCTTTATTATGAACATAATACTGACGTTATATTATAATAGAATACGAATGATGTCAAGTGATCATACAGTTACCCTATTGTAATGGTTCAATGAGTAGATAATACAAGTTTTGACAATTTTTTACATGTGTAAGGCTATGTCAATATCAAAGATGAAAACAAAAAATAAAAATAGCAGAAGTACATTGTACGTACTTTTTTATATTATTTTATTTTAATAACAATATGTTTTTAACTAATAAGTATATATCAACAAACGACTTTGACATAAACAAAAAGATAGCACAAACGAAGCTCCAAAATACAGAATCTACAAAAACAAACTAAAATACTATTAACCAAGACTAAAAGCACCAAGATTTAAATCTTAACCTTGGTATGTATTATCTTTTAAGTTTTAACAAAGAGGTATGACAAATAAAGGAATATTTTCAATGACTTTTAAACTTACTTTATTATTATCAACTACATGATTAGAACCATGATCTTAGGTAGAGGTGCACAAAAAAACCGAATATCCGATTTATACGAAAAAATATCCGAAACCGGATTTTCTAAAAACCGGTTTTTTTTTATCCGGACCGGATTTTTCAAAACCGGATAGTATGACCGGTTTGTAGGATTTTGGGCCGACCGGTTTTTTTACCGGATAAAAAACCGGTTTTTTTGAAACCGGTTTTTATCCGGTTTTTTATCCGGTTTTTTACTACTAGCCGTTAGGTTCGAAAAGTAGCCGTTTTCTAGCCGTTTGGGGTGTTTCTTGACCGTTTTTTTCTTATTTTTTTACCATTTTGCCACCCAAAACACTTATATATAGTGTGGGTATGTTGTGGGATTAAATCACAACTTACATCTTCCAAATTCTCTCCAAATTCTCTACTTTTATTCACCAAAGCTCACTTTCTTGAGATTGATATCATGGCCGGTAGTAGTAGCATGCCGAATACGGGAGAATCTTCCGTCGGAGGAAACCCCGATGTGGTGAGGATTCTCGAGCATAATAGAAATAAAGAAATTTGGGAACATTTCGACTTGTGCGAGATGTCCAACGGTTCAAAAAGGGCTCGGTGCAAACTTTGTCACAAGTTTCTAGCACCCGAAGGCAACTCTACTTTGAGGGCTCATATTTCCAAGTCATGCAAGGCGCTAAGAGCAACATCCGATGCAACTCAAGCCAACATGACGAATCAAGGTGGTGTTTTCATTTACGACAACGACAAATTACGAGACGCTTTTACGAGGTTCGTGATTACAAAAGCTTTGCCGTTTGACCACTTTGATGATAAAGATTTCACCGAAACCATCCAAACACTAATGCAACCGCGTTACACCGCTGTAAGTCGTACTACCCTTAGGCGTGATGCAATAAAAATGTGGCGTGCGGCTAGAGAAAAAATGATTTTAGGATTCCAAGAACACCGTTATGGTGTGTCACTTACATGTGACGTTTGGAGTTCTCCACATAACACCGGACATTCTTTTCTAGCCGTCACGGCCCATTGGCTAGACCAAGATAGTTGGCAAATGATGAAACGTACAATCGCGTTTGAGTTATTTGGTGAACCACACACCGGCGCAAATTTATTTGCGCTTTTAAAAAGGGTGATTTGTGTTTATAACATACAAAACAAAGTTTATTCTATGTCTTTTGATAATGCGTCAAATAACACAAACGCGGTTCCACGATTAAAGATACTACTTTCACCAATTTTAGACGGTGTGTTTTTTCACACTCGTTGTGCTGCACACATCATCAATCTTTCCGTTCAAGCCGGTTTGGAGGTTATTGACTCCAAAAGAAAAGAATTCAAAGAAATGATAAAATCGATTTTTTGCTCCAACAACAAACGGTTGAATAATTATAAACGTTTTTGCAAGTCGGTTAATTGTAAAGCTTTGGGTCCAAATTTGGATTGTCCAACTCGTTGGAACTCCACTTGGATGATGATGCACTCCGCCTTAAGGCAAAGAGATACGTTGCAAACTTTTCACAAAAACTTGTTTGATAAAGGTCTTGTAGCACAAGAGTATCCGAATGACGGTTGGGAAATGATTTCAAAACTACACGATTTACTTGAGGTTTTTAAAGACGCAACAACTTGTTTATCCGGCGTTTATTATCCCACTAGTCCGTTGGTGCTTAACCAATTGTTTTTGATGGCTAGCAAAATTGGTGACTTTGAGTTTGAAGGTGAAGAATTGAAACTCGTTGGGGCAAAAATGAAAGAAAAACTTTTAAAATATTTTAAGGAAATTCCCCCGGTATTTACTTGTGCCGCCGCTTTAAACCCTTGTTTAAACGTTGGTGGAGTTGAAACATTAATCGAACAAATTGCATTTTCTTTTAACCTTACCGAAGATGATCCCGCTTTTATAACTAACCAAACCAATTATTTCAATAAATGTTTTCGAGATATGTTTGAGATCTATTTGGGTAAATACGGGACATCTAGTGCCATTCATGATCAAATGAGAGCGGAATCTAGTAGACGCCAAAGTAATGCGGGTTTGTCACTTTTTAACACAATTATGAACTCTCAATCCAAGAGAGCACGTGGTTCCACCCCAAGTAGTGAGTTAGGGAATTACATGTCAACCAATTTTATAGCAAAATATACATATGAGGATTTTCAAACTTTTGATATTTTGGCTTGGTGGAAGGAAAGGGAATCACAATTTCCGGTTCTAGCCGCCATGGCCCGTGATCTACTAACCGTCCAAGCTTCTACGGTAGCTTCGGAATCTGCTTTTTCTGTGAGTGGCAGGGTCGTATCCGCAAGAAGATCACGGTTGAGTCCCGAATCTGTGGAAGTGTGTATTTGTTTAAAAGATTACTTGGATGGTGCGGCTAGAAGACAACACGTGACCACACTAGAAGACCCAATTGACGTCGACTTGGAATCAAACATACACAATGAAGAAGTGGAACTTGGAATATCGTCTCCCGATGAAGAAGAAGAAGAAGAAGAAGAAGCGTGAACGGGTTGCTATGTAGGGGTGATGGCGATGCCGAAGCTCCTCCCTGGCTTCCCACTTTTAATTCGAAGTTTGAATGGTTTTAAGTTAGATGTTTGTAGTTTGAATATTTTTAATTAGGAAGTTTGTAATTTTAACATTGTACTTTTTAAGTATTTAAATTAATCAAAATTTGAGTTTTCTTTCACATGTATGTTTTTTTATAGTATATATTATAGGAAATGTATTTAAAAAAAAAAAACAAAAAAAAAAAAAAAAAAAAAAAAAAAAAACAGTGGGCTACATAAAAAATACGCGGACCGGATTTTTTGCCCCGAATAAAAACCGGTTTTTTATAAAAACCGGTTATAGTATAAACCGAAACCGGATAAAATAGTATCGGAATTCGATATCAAAACCGGTTAATACTAAACCGGTTTTTTTCGTAACCGGTTTTTTTTTTGTCCGAAAAATCCGATCCGGTTTTTACTATAACCGGATATAGTAAAAACCGGTATTTGTTCACCTCTAATCTTAGGCTATAGATAGTACCAAGCACGAATACTACTGCTGAGCTAGAATCCATTGGTAAATAAAAGAATAAATAATAGAAGGAATAATCTAGATATATAACAAATTCTATTTAAACCAACCATACATTAAAACAAATTCAGAGATTTTATTCTTTTACGCTTATATATAGTATAAGTTCATGTGTGTAATTACTATACTTACATAATAATAAGCAATACAATACGAATTTCTAAAAAGGTTTCTCCACAATCCAACAGCTACAACGTAGAAATAAAAAGGGGGTTAACCATATATTTCTCTATTTATTCGTCTGAATTGTAATAAGTAAATTTAAATCTCTTTTCCACTTTCAAACATATTCTACTTCATTTAAAATATAAAAGTGAAAATATAACATTAATATAACGATGGGCCAGTTTAAGAGGCATTAAGTATAAGTGTATAACTGCATAACCAAAAAAACGCTAATGGGCTTGAAACGCATTCTAAACAGATCCAGCAGCCCAGCCAACAAATTACACCCAAAAGTTAAAACTAATGACGACTTTTATGTACTGATTCGTACAAAACAGTTTTTAGTCATACACAACAAGGTATAAACAATAAATGCACATGTTACAAGTTGATGATGCATATAGTTGTTGTGTATGACCATTTTTGTTATGTACGAATCACCTCCCTTTTATATGTAGACAATGCCCTTCTATCATATTTAATTGCATTTGTTGACCATGACGAGTTCACCATCTACTATGGTGTGTTCGTCGTTTGGTTCGTCGACGTCTTGTCGTCGTGGTGATGAGCTCCATAGCTTGTCGTCAATCTCTTTTTTAAATATTTTTTAAGCAATAATATGAATTTAAATTATTATGCGAGTCTGGTGATATTAGTGATTATGACGTGACAGTTAGTTTTAACTGTTAATAATAAGATTGTCAGTCATGAGATAGACATATATTAGCAATATTGATGATTTATCAAACAGTCATTCAAGTCATATAAGTCATTAATACGAATGAACTGTTTTTCCCTTTATTTTCATCCACTCTGAGATCTATGTTATGTATAATTAATTATACATGATTGATGTATATATCGCTCCAAACACTAATTAAGTTTTTTTTAGATAATAAAAAAGATTAAGTTTCCGTAGAACACTCATTCGTGGTATTATAATTATACCTCACTAGTTTATTGACCCGTGCACACACGAGTATTTCGGAAATGTATTAAAGATATTAAAATTTTCAAATAAAAATAATGCAATAAATGAAATATCGATGACCGAAAACTTACACATGTCAGAATTTTTAACAAAAAAAGAACTAAATTTTTTGAAGCACTTCTTTGTAGACTACATTTGTTGTTTTGTTTGTAATATTACCACTTTTGTTTCAAATCAAACTTTTAATCCATTTTCACTTCTAACATGTGAAACAGCAACATACAATTGACTATTCGTAAACACAAGTTTCCTGGGTAATAAATCAACTTCTGAAAGTGACTGTCCTTGACTTTTGTTAATCGTCATAGTAGAACACAGCATCAGAGAAAATTGTCTTCTTTGAAACTTAACCGGAAGTTTTATATCTAATGGAATCATTTTCATTCTAGGAATATATGTAATCTCACAAATGTTCTTTCCCGAAATGATTTTGCCTCAATAACATGTGCACCAAGCCGAACAATTTGTAGCTTTGTTCCATTGCATAAACCCTTAGACTGGTCTAAATTTCTAAGTGTTGGTGCATACATGGTCATACATTTAAAAGTGCACTCCTTATTTTGATGATGATAAAAATATGAACAAGTAATATTATTGCTTATCAAATTTATTCATATGCTCATATGCTACATTCTTTAAAGATCAACAAACCTAAAATTAATGATCAAGTGAAGAACAAATAATTGAAGACTTCAATTCAACAAGAAAAGAAGAAATCAAGATAAATCAACATTCACGGTCGATACCACGGTCGACCGTGAATCAACCGTCGCTGCTCAGCTCACAACTCTTAAATGTTGTTCTTCTTCAAGTCAACCGAACTCGTACTCAACAAGTGAAGATGACATCTTCAAAGCCGATGACAAAGATATCTACAAACAAGAGTTCGAATTATATGAGCTTACAAATAAAATAATTAAATTAGTTTATGTTTTTATAAAATTATTTTTATAAAAACTTTATAAAAATGACAAAGATTTTATAAAACTCAATTGTGTTGGTTGATTAAATCTAAGACTTCCTATTTTAAGCAAATAACAAACACAATCCTACTTTGAAACAATACACCACCATAATTAGCAAAGGAATCTCCCAAAGGGGTAAAATTCCAACATGCTTTGTGTATTGGTTTCCAAACTTCCATATATGTGTTTAAATTCAAACTTTAAGAGTATGGGATCAACCAACCTTTTGAACATATACTTTTCAGTTGATTTTTATGGTAAAAATGAGTTGAGTGTGGTTTTAAATAAAGTCCAACGTCTATATTGCAAAGAACAAGAAAGTTCAGGTACCTCACGGTTTTAGCCACGGTCGACCGTGGCTCGACCGTGAGGGTACTGGACAGCTTTTGGACTTTTACCTTTTTCTTTATTTAAACCAACTCAAACCTCATTTTTTTAGTATCTCTTGCACAAGCAAAAACACATAACATATATTCTTATCTTGTGAGCTCATATTCTTTGATAATTCATCTATCATTCAAGATCAAGAATCAAGCAAGAGCAAAGCTTTCAAAGCTTAAACACTACATCATCTTTCTATATATTTTGTAATAGTGTAAGGATCAACTCTATCCTTTCTAATTAGAGTGAAGTGAGGATTATCTCTAGCCTATAGAATTAGAGAGAAGTGAGGATTAACTCTAGCCATCAAATTAGAGTGAAGATAGGCTCATCTTAGCCTTGTTTGCAAGAGAGAAGAGTATTTCTTGTAAACTAAAGAGAGAAGTGTAAAGGTTTATCTCTACCTTGAAAGAGAGAAGTTTTAGTGGAGCAAACTCTTGGTGGGTGATGCCAAGGAGTGGATGTAGTGCAAGTTTGTTAACACTTGCATGAACCACTATAAATCTCTTGTCTACTAATTGGTGATATCTCTCTACCCTTACTCTCTTTATTTCAAGTATATATATATATTTGTTGTGTTATAAACTTCAAGAAAAATATTTTTAACACAACTTACAAATTTTTATTTGTGAAAAAATTGGTAAACTAAGTAAAATAACCTATTCACCCCCCCCCCCCCCCCCCTCTAGGTTCTAACACTAAGTAACATAACAGGAACACCAATCTTTAAGGAATGTTTGTGATGAGGAAAACCAAATACTTTTAATGAGTTGAGTATCTTAGGACAGTATAAATACTTCTCAAATAAACTTAACGAATCTTCAAGACTTCAACACACACACAATCAGAAATTAAATAAGTTGTTTTCATATTGTCAATTTTGGAAACCATATAATCATTTATTTACTCAACATCGTCATTTATTTGCACCAAGATTGTTTGATGATGAAAGTAATTTTCACTATAAAGATGATCATTGATTGAAGAATATATAGAAGTTTGAAAATCAAAATATAATTCACTAAATCCAAAACAACAATAATCTAATTTAGAAGAACATGTATTACTTGATGTCATTTTTAGTAAAGTCAAATGTTGAAGTCAAATCAGGTAATAATTCTTAACTGAAAATTGACTCAAATTTCTAATCATATCTTTGCTCATATAATTTTTTCATCATCATAAGAGAGGATGCTAGCGATCTATTTGCTAAAGACTTTGCTAGTTTATAGACACGTGCACTCACGGATATTAGTCTATTAGAGAAGTAAACTTAAAATGAATTAAAATCAAATAGAAAAATGTAAGTACCGTACATATACAAAATTATAAATACGTACATAAAAAACCAAATTAAATTTTTTTGAAGTACTTTATACACAAGTAAACTTGAAAAATAACATAATTGAATATAAAACATGTTTCAAGTATGTAGATAACGACAAAACAATTAAGACTAATACATAAAAAATAAAAAAGTAGACATAAAAATTGTTTAAAATATATATAAAACAACAAAAACACATTAGACGCTTAAACATGCTTATATCACATATCATGACATCTCACGGATCAGTCAATGGATGATCTAGAAATAAGAAAAAGAAGTGAATCTACTCAAGACAAAAATTCTTAAATCAAGCAAAAACGACAACATTCTAATAAACAACCATTCTACTTGGTCAACATCAACATTAAGAAAGAATAAAATGATAGTCAGTATAAACTATATATCAAATATAAAGAACAACTAAAAGTTTTTCATATTTAGAGAAAATGAAAATCCAAGTTCACATAACTAACAACTGACTGATGATTTTAAGTGCACATGTTTAAGAGATAAAAACTATACATAGAGATTTGTACACGCGAATATTACATGATTAAACCTAAAATATAACATAATTCAATAGAGAATTGTTTAATAATTTAATGAATCAAGTTAGTTGATAAAGAGACTCATCTCCATGCTTAAATCCGCTAATGATGATCACTTGTCTTACCTTTAAACGGACTCAATTGCATTTCCACTTATAAAGCCGAATTTTCGTACACCTTGCAAGTAAAAGAAAAAAATAGTGACTCACGTGTTAAATATTAAAAAAAAATAAAGAATGGTTTTCTATTTTTGTATAAGAAATTAATACTTCTATTTTAGTTTCAGGACCATTAAAAATAACTATCTTTACATCTCTGAATTTAGATTTTTAAATATATAATATATCATTTTTAATGATACATTTTATTTTAAACCATATTTTATAAAAGGTTTCATACATCTTTTTAATAAGATTGAAAATGCTTTAAAATCGGTAACTAAACACTTTGAATAACATATTAAAGTTAACCACTCAGCTCATCACCATACTCCCAAAAAACCCACTCAGCTAAACAAAAAGTTATCTACTCACTACTATTAATGAATAATAAAAAAATTAAGCATATTTTAATTTCAAAAAAGTGTCATATTACAATAAAATTTATACCAAAACGTAGATAAAAATGAGATGGTTGTAAATATTTTTCTCTAAACAAAATATATTACAAGTTACTAAACATAATTTATAAATATCTTATAATTAATTACATTCATATACAATTTTTATAAAACCCCCTCATATTTTCTTAAAAACCCCTCACATATTTTATAAAACCCCCCTCATATTTTCTCTTAGGCCCCCTATTGAATTATCACGTATTCAATCTTTGTAAAATTGTTTTTGAGAATTTTTAATTTTGCAATTGAGGTTTCCTATTGGTTAAGAGGTTGATTTAATGGTTATTTATGGAAAATTTACATGCATTTTATATATATACTAGTTGATAGACTCGTGTACACACAGGTATTAAAGAAATAAAATTGAGATATCAAAAAGAATTATATTTAAATATGTATCGAATCATTGTTGTCTTCTAATAAAGCAAAGAGACAAGATTTCAAAAAATGTCAACTCAATAATAAAATGATGATACCAATGCGGAAGTATATTTGATATATTATACATAGCATAATTCTTTACAAAAAAAGAAATAAACTAAATTTTTTGAAGCAACTCTCTGTACACCACGTACGTTGTTTTGTTTGTAACTTACCATTGTTGTCACAAATTAAAACCTTTAATCCTTTTTTTACTTCTAACGTGTGACACGGCAACATACAATTGACCATGTGTAAACACAGGTTTCTGAGAAACAAAGCAACTTCTGAAAGTGACTGTTCTTGACTTTTGTTAATCGTCATAGCAAAACACAGCATCAGAGAAAATTGCCTTCTTTGAAACTTAATAGGAAGTTTTATTGTATTTGATAGAACCATCTTCATTCTAGGAATATATGTAATATCGCCAATGTTCTTTCCAAAAATAAATTTTGCCTCAATAACATGTATACCAAGACGAACAATTTGTAGTCTTGTTCCATTGCATAAACTTCTAGACTGGTCTAGATTCCTAAGTATACTTGAAATACATCAGAACGAAATAGAATAATGTAAGAAGCATACATATACAAAAAAAAATTCAAATACATACCTAAAAATCAAAATACATTTTTTAAAGTACTTTATACATAAGTAAACTTGAGAAACGACATAATTCGATACAACCCATGTTTAAGTATATACATAACAACAAAGAGTGAAGGGGCGATCTAAAGAAATAGGAAAAAAAACAAATCTGCTCGGGGCATAAATCCCGGCACAAATTCTTAAATCAACCAAAAGCATCAACATTCTAATAAACAACCATTATTTGGTCAACATGCATATTGAGAAAGATTGAAATGATAGACGGCATAAACTATCTCATATAAATAACAACTAAAACATCATCAAATCTAGAGAATGGAAATCCAAGTTCACATGACTAATCACTTACTCACGAATTTAATCCTACGAATATAAGAAGAAAAAAATGGAAAACAAACATACAAATCTGTGTACAATTGAGTATTGCATGACTAAACCTGAAACGTAATATAATCCAATAGAAAAGGTTTAATACAAGTCAAATCAAGTACCTACCTATCTAAAGCAGTCTTCGGTGTTTGAAGACAAATCACAAAGTGAACAAAAATCTGAAACTTTTTATTTCAACAAAATGTTTCAAGTTCAACAAAATGTTTCAAGTAATATATATGTGTACATATGTAGCTACATACTTGTAAAAAGAAGAGTATGGGGCCTATCTTATAATGGCTTCACTTATTTGCAACTTTTTATTTGCATATCAGTATATTAATATCACAGCTTCTTTTTATTACATCAAAACTTCCAGCACTTCACATATGATCAAGCCTTCTTCTTTAGCTCCTAAAATGCAACCACAGTCTGATAGTTATGATTATATAACTAATTTCATATCAATATCCACAAATATAAACGCCACAATGAAATTTGACATTCACAGATGAATCGCCATCAAAATAAAGAAAGTTCAGTGTTGATCATGTACATGATCTCTCCCTGGTGGTTTCATGTAATGATCCTCTGCCAATGTATTCCTACATACAACAATGTAAAAAAACCATATATTAAACAATGAGGCAAAGATGTTGAATTAATGTTAAAAACTGCCCAAGATTAAAAATCAATGATTACTCAAATAAATTGAACTTTGTTTCATTTTTAAATGGATTTGCTTGTCCTATTGCTATGAACTTGACACAATATAAAGCATTGTAATCTAAAATTTAATCATATATATATATATATAAAATACAATTCTTGTTGTGCTCGCAGTGAAAATGGCTTCCGGTGATTGAAGTAGGAAGAATAAAGAGCATTAGCAACACAATGAGCCCAGTCAGAAACAAATTCAAGGCCACTAACTAATAAATCAAATAAGCATCACAAAACTGAAAAAAGAAGAAAAAAACATATAGTACCCATAATAGTGGAAGTAAATATAAAATATAATAAAATTTTTAAAAAAATAGAAAAACCTTTTCAAAATTCATTTCAATCACCTCAAAGTTGCAATATGAATCAAACAAAAAGGTAATTCCATCAAATCTCATACACATATAAAAGACCAAAATTGGTTAAATAACTACCATTACAATATGAATCAAACAGATACACATTGTACACATTCCTTTGAAGTTTGAACATATTTCTTCATACAATGGGGACCTTCTATCAAAAGCATGATGAGCAAGAACTATCACAGGATCTAGAAAATGAAAGAAGACTAATAAGAAAAGAAGATTAATAAAAAAATAGACATAATCAAATAACACCTTCTGAATTGCTTTTAAAGGAACATTCTCGGTTTCTCACATACATAAGCAATACTTGAATAAACTGTAAGTTACATGTGAGAATGGATAATCCAACAAAGGCACCTTTAAACTCCCAAAAGCAAAATTTACAGCCTAAACACATAATTTTAAAAAAAATATCATGGTTTACATAATCTGAAACACTTATATGGGTTATAACTTTTGCATTGTAAACAATGAAGCAAAAAAAGAATCACCTTAAAAGCATTCAAATCCATGTAATGATGTGTAAATGAACATAAGCAATTGTCATAATTTTGTTTTGCATCTTAAATACTATGAAATTTGAATAGCACACACTAGTTTTAAAAATTATATTATCTGAACATAAGCAGTTGTCATACTTTTGTTTTTCCTTAAGTGTAGTAGGCGCAAATTAATAACTATTATTGGAATGTTATGTCATATTATGAGATTTTTATAAAGGGTTTAGTTTCAAAAAGTG
The DNA here is from genome assembly GCA_947179395.2 of Pulicaria dysenterica. Classification (NCBI taxonomy): domain Eukaryota; kingdom Viridiplantae; phylum Streptophyta; class Magnoliopsida; order Asterales; family Asteraceae; genus Pulicaria; species Pulicaria dysenterica. The sequence goes on along the minus strand of OX359291.1, from coordinate 6,158,705 downwards.
TATCGAACTTGTCACTTTTTGCTATTGTGTATACTCAATTTTGAAAACTACCATTTAGTGCATCCAACTTACCAAAACTATCATTTTATATATCCGAAAACCTTCAAAACAAGTTGCAGGTAATTTCTTTGATTTTGCTTTTTTTGTAAATTTCACATCATAGAAAACCTGCCATGTCATTAATTAATGATGCCACATCATATTTTATCAATATTAACATGAAGATGAAGAACACAAGAACATGAACATTTATCTTCATCTCAAACATTCATCTTCAAAAATTCTAGGTAAACATCAAAACAAGAACATTCAAAACAAGAACATCGTATGAAACATAAGATCAAATAAGCAAAATCTGAAACAAAGAAACACATTGAAACACATAGATTGAAACACATCTTCATGCGATTCATACACTTAAAAGTAGATCTGGATATCCCATCAATTAGGGTTCATGTGATTAAAAGAATCAGAATCTGAAACAAATCGCAACATTAGATCTGAACAAGAACCCTAATTGAAGAACATAGAAACTAACCATAGACCATAATCAATTAGAAGAAAGACCTTAACAGGTCGCATACGAACCCTAAACATGGTCCTTGTTGATGAAAACCCCAAATCGTAAAAAATGAACAGATGGAACAATCGACTCAAGAAAACCCCAATCATTTAAAATGATACAGATGGAACAAAAACCCCTAATTAATAAGAAGAACACGAAATCGTTAAACTTACCTCATAAATCACAGATCTATCAAAACCCCAGATCTGGAGAAGATCGATGGAGAAGAACTGTCAAAACCCCAGCCTTGAATCGATGGTGCAGTCGTGATGGTGCAGTCGTAATGGTGTAGTCGTGATGGCCGACGAACCCTTGATGAATCGATGGTAGCCTGATGAATCGATGGTAGCCTGATGGTGATAGAGAATCGATGGAAGCAGGAGCCTGATGAATCGATGGAAACCTGGGTTTTTGTTTTTACTGTTATTATTGTTATTATTATTATTTATTATTATTATTATTATTATTATTATTATTATTATTTAATATAATAGAAAAAGCCATGTCACCCATGATTTTTGCCACATCATCAATAACCTTTGCCACATCACTGGTAACCTCCTATCACAGGTTATGATGTATTAAATGGTAGATTTTGAGACTTTAATATATTAAATGGTAGTTTTCAAAATTGAATACACACAATAGCAAAAAGTAACAAATTTGATACACTTTTTGAAACTAAACCCTTTTAAAAATTATACACTACGGCAAAATATAAGTGCAAAATCTATATTAAAAAGTAATTGCTCAATTTTCTGTCCTGTGTTTTAAAATAAAATTGTTAGGAAACTCTAACTTGATTCTTTGACCTGCAAACAAATGATGATAAAAAAGTATTGGTAGAATAAGAAGTGGACATTTACCACTAAGAAAATATAACTATATTACCATGTATCTTAATCAACCATATCAATGCCCTGTTTTCTTATGATTTCTTTACCAAAAAGAAGTGAAAAAAGAGAGGGTAAGTGCTACATGATATGTTCCCTCAAGATTATGGAAAAATGCAGAATTTGTATTCAAGTCTTCAAGAAGGCCATGCAATGGTAGCTGTCAATAAACTGTTCCATTTGTTTTGCATCTACTATTCTCATGAAGGCATATACAAATAAACTGGATAACATAATCTTTCACGGAGAAAAGAAAGATATACTTTTGATTCAGAAACCGAATTATCAAAAAAGTTGATGAAATTTCTGCAAGAGAAGAACTCAAAAGAAGCAGCAAGTCAACTGAAATCGCAAATATCAAACTTAGAAAACTATTGCATTAGGGGAAGAATTATTGCCAATTGTAACTCTGCAACAACATCATACCGGCTCTAAACTTGGATGAGATGGAAGAAACTCGCACTCAAAGACACATAAAATAGATAAAATAAAAATGATGTGGTCTGATGATTACCAAGGTCATAATCCAGAAAAACAGTGAAGGAAATTACTTGTGTGATCTTTTAGCAAAAGAATCCAAGTGATCTTGATTCTGCAAATCATCAATCTATAATTCCAATGAGGTTAAATAATATAACTCATGAAAGTGTTGCACAAATCAGGAATCACAAAAATTCGATATACAGAAACAGAAATCTTAAGTTTTAGAAACTTTAGATATAAATAGAAGCTTAAAACTGAAACTGTGGAAACTAAAACTAAAACACACAAGGTAATTAAAATATACTTTATGTAGCTTTCATACCTGTTTGACCCGTTTTCCTTTTAAGCTAAACTTTTTGGTTTTGTCCTTTTGACTGTTTTGAGATAAAAATATGCTTGATTCAAATTCAGAATATAGTAAAACATAAGAAGGTATGATCAGAAAACTCATACCAGATCTTGTCAATTGCTCTAATTATAATGGAAAAGCAAGGAATGCCTGTGGTTTACTCAGCTTTACTCTGTTACTAAGGTGAATTGATCTGGTACGTAGTAAATATCATTCTCCTCTACAATAAGAAAAGAAAGACACTCCCAGATGAGAAGCCATTAGTTCTGTGGCTTAATGGGGGTAAGCTTGTTAAGTTGCTAAGTATAAGTTGTTTGGCTGCAAAATTATGTATTTACCAAAAATATTCAATCAAATATTCACTTATAACAACTAAAAAAATAAACTTTTCATGATGGATTTAGTAGGTCATTAGTGGTATATATGTGAACATCAATCTTTATCCTTCTATGATTCAGCCACTTAGCAAACAGTTTGTTGGTTTTAAAATGATCCATGATTATTATATCCATTATGGGGACAATTTATGAAATTGTTTATGTTTCAGGTCCTGGTTGTTCATCGGTGAGATATGGTGCTACACAGGAGATTGGACCATTAATTGTGAGCACATATGGAAAAGGTCTTGAACTAAATCCCTACTCATGGAATAGAAGTATCATTCACCATTCATAACTCATAAAATCATAAATGAAAGCCAATATATTCAAAAAATAGTTAATTAAACAACTGCTGATTAACTTGAAAATGAATATATCATTACACACAAACCTTGAGCAGGTAATTAACTTATTGTATATAATCTTCATTCTTGAAAATTTCTTGATCAGTAGTCACTTTATTATACAAGCCACGTTCTGTTTCATAGAGTTTGCCACCTTTCTCTTGTGCACATGCATGTTAAACTATAACTGGAATCTTCCCTATTTAAATCGCAAGTTTTTCTTCAACAACGCAGAAACCTTGGAAACATAAACATTTGATTAGTTGAAATCAAGAAGATAATAAGAAAGAAGAAACCTAAAAGCTAAATAAACACTAAAATTTTAAAACCTAAACATTTAAATCGTTGATGGAACCAAAAACTTCTTGTCTTCATCTTCAACGAATCAAGATACAATATGGAATTGGCGATGAAGCGTCGGAGGAAGGAAGTGTGTAAAGGAAGATTCGGGAAGACGAAGAAAAGCTAGAAAGAATCCAGCATGCAATCGGCGATGAATTTAGGGTTTGCGTAGGAGGAGGAAGGCTAAGCAGCGTATTCGGAAAGGAACTTACGTATCGGGTTTAGGAAGATACCCATTTTCAATTTGACCCGCGTGTAATCGAAGAATTGGACCTTTCCAAAATTGTTTTGTAATTTAGAAAGATTTTGTAATTAAGGGTTTTGATTGATTAATTGAAAGCTGATTAATGATTAATTTTAGAAATCTGGTAAGCCTCTTATATATATATATAAATTAGTGAGATGAATAATGTATTTCTCTTTTATTTATCTTTATACAATTTCTTCTTGTTAATTTATTGTTTGTTACTTATTTTATAAAACATTATAAGTAAGAACTCTCAATATGAGAGAGAGAGAGAGAGAGAGAGAGAGAGAGAGAGAGAGAGAGAGAGAGAGAGAGAGAGAGAGAGAGAGAGAGAGAGAGAGAGAGAGAGAGAGATGACTAGGAAAAGAACATTTTATTTTGATTTTGTCGAAGTTCATGTTTTGATAACAAGAGTCAAATTTATGGGGTAAAAAAGATGTATAAGATAAGTCAAATGAGAGCTTCCCAGTCCATCATAAAGTGATGCGCACTGATTTTTTTTTTTGAAAATCAATACCTTTTATTAGCAAGAAAATACCACAGCACAAGGAAATGGCAACTAAGCCATTCACAAACAACCACAGAGGCCCAAACCTGCCTCACTAACTACCTGAAGGTGTACCATTCTACACCAAGCAGTACCTAAAGATAGCACACCGAGAACAAACAACAAACAAAACATAGAAGAAAAAAAAACATCTACCAACAAACAAAACGACATATACCAAAAGAAACTACAGCTGCACCTACTACTAAACCAGATTCGGGTTTGCCAACCAACCCGACCAATCCTGTCTTGAAACGCCATTTCTTCCAATAATCCACTTGAACGTCTTTAATTGCATTTCGTAAAACATGTCTTCCAAGCTTCTTGTCTCATATTTGAACACCACCGAATTTCTATATGACCAAAGAAGATATGCGAAACACCAAACCGCGGCTTGCCAAAGAGATTGCTCTTGAGATATAACCTCCACGAACGAGCTGACTACACCAAAAGGCTTTGACCACCATCTTGAGAATAACGACCATCTATTTTGGACCTTTTGACATTTCCATAGAGCGTGATCAACATCTTCGATTGCCTCTCCGCAGAGCGGGCAAAGGGTAGAGTTTATGTCCACCTGCAACAACTCAATATTTTTCCTAACCGGAATCTTTCCCAATCTAACCCTCCACACGAAAATATTCACCTTCTTAGGAACTATCTTAAGCCACCACGTCTCTACACCATTTTGAGCACCACCTAGAACCACCTCATCCACCATGATTCTAAGTTTTTTAACCGTAAACATCCCGTCTTGAGCTAACCACCACCTCGCCATGTCTAGCTTATTTGCTACCGGCTTAAGAGGAGCTAACATGTTAGATAACTCCTCCAACTCCCCTACTTCCCTACCCCTCGGTTCTCTTCTCCAATCCCACGACCAAACCCAAACCCCCTCCTCCCACCGCCCTCTATCCGCCACAACCACTTCTTTGTCTACTTCCAAGTTAAACACCCTCCTAAATCTAACTTTTATAGAAAAGTTACCAACCCACTTATCCTTCCACAACCTAATAGATTCACCCGACCCCAAGACCCTCCCAAACGATTGATTAAAATTTATCCCCTTCTTCTCCAGAACTTCCCCTACGTTGATAATGTTCCCCCAAACCGTGTTAGCCCTCCCCAATCTACCCACTTTACTAACCCCGGAGGACCCCGACCCATACCCATATATACAACTCACTATCTTAACCCACAACGCCCCCTCTTCCTTAGCCCACCTCCACCACCATTTACCCAATAACCCCAAGTTTGCCGCCCTAAGGCTCCCGATGCGCACTGATAAGTGATGAACAGTGAAAACTCACAATTCCAAGGAAAAAGGAAGAGAGTGTCAGAGAGTGGAAAAAAAATAAAATGCAAGGCCGAGAAATTTTATATCAAGAGAAAAAAATTAAAATAACAATAATGTCCCTAAAATATCATGAGAAATTGGCTAAATATTTTACCAATTGATAGTATAAGGTAATATCGCTTAATAACCAATTAATTTTTTTTTTGGATAATAAAAAAGATTACGTTTTGTCTAGAACACTCAATCTAGGTATTATAATATACCTCATTAGTGAGATGAATAGTGTATTTCTCTTTTATTTATCTTATTTCAATTTCTTCTTGTGATTGTTATTGTTCCTTATTTTTTAGTTAACTCTCAACTTTGAGAGAGAGGGATATGTTGATTACCAGAAAATAACATTTTTTTTTATTTTGTCAAAGTTCATATTTTGATAACAAGAGTCAAATCAATGCGGTAAAAAAAGGTATAAGATAAGTCGAACGAGAACATTATAGTAAGGAGCCACAATGATAAGTTTTAAAGATGTGTTTAAGATACTAATATCTTAGTTTTCGATATATATTTGAGAGGAATCTTATATAATCAATTCTTGGTTGATTGATTGGGTTTACTAAATGCAATAGTTAGCTAGGTTTAATATCATCTATGCCGAAGAAATCGGTGATCATGATAAAATCTCATAATTAAATAAAAGCTCGTTTTGTGGTGCATCTGTGTGAAGTTTTTTAGATGCATCATTAAATTAAAGAAAGAGTACGTATATAGTTTCATCAAATATAGATAACAAATACAAAGGCATGAAACCAGAATTTAGTAATTATTTTTTGTGGAAACAAACATGATTACGAGGAGCAGGAAATATTGACTTAAATAAAAACCATACTATTTTCTCGCTTTGGACTCGAGTATTGATTTGATGAAGTAATGAGCTTGTCTCAAACTAAATACGTGTTAATTAATGAAGATGATATTATTCAACAAATGAAATCCCTCCAAGCAAGCAAGTATCAAATTAATCAATATATTTACTAACACACTAATTAACTCAACAAGTAGTAATTTCATCACATTGGATTGATCCGACTTTAAAAAAGTTTGAATGATATGATAACCAGAAGGATTGCACGTTTTTTTATTTCAATCTTGGCCATTTTTTTTAACGGCAAACTCATACATCCGCTAAACCCACCTAAATCTACTTCATTATTCACAGTCGGACTTGAACGCACAATATTCTAGAAGTAAGCACTACTCTATAACCACCAAATACCACTGACCTATAAATCCTTTGATGACTATTGTTTTACACTGCTGCCCCCCCACAAGGTTGTCTTGGCAAATTTTCCTTATTATATCTATGTAATATTCATTAGAAATGTGGTATAATTTTGGAGTGGAATAATTCCTTTTCCTTTTTTACTTCAGATTGTATAGGGATATAATTGTAATTTTGGATTACTTAACTTTCCTTTTTTCATTCAATTTACATGTAGGAGTTTCGAAGCTTCATAAATCACGTGCAAGTTGAATAGGAATAAATTGGCAGGATATCAAAATTTAATTTTTAAAACTTTTTTGTAAAATGCTTTATAGCTTATGTATACACCGTGTATCTAATGTTCAGTTGTTCACATATATATGTATAAATATGATAACGTCATCATGCCAATTGGCAGGTGGTCAAATAAGACACGTTTACAATATAAATATGAAGGTATATAAAAACGTGGTAATAAAGAGCATAGATTATGGACCCACCTCACTCACCCAAAACTACCAACCAACAACACTTACGTGTCGTATTTCTCTATCATGTATTTTCCCCCTTCTTTTTTCCTTCTTCACCCTTCATATCTCAATATGACATTGACGTTATACCATATATTCATCTACATTTAATCAACTATTTATATTCATAATAGTTAGTTTTCCCCACACACCCACACACAACCCCCACCCCACACACAAACACACAAATATATATTTTCTAATTTCTTTTAATTCCTTTATAATTTAATTATTTTGTTTCTTAATTTACCCTAAATATTCTATTAGTTTATTTATTAATTCTATTTCTTTAGAACTATTTTATATTACCTTTTCTAATAAGTTATAAGAATATTTAGATTCTCTTTCTAAATTTATTACTAAATCTGTTAAACTATTTAAGTGTATATTTTCTGTATACAAACTATGTTTAAACTTATTCTTAAATATGCAAATAAGACTATAATGATCTAACGGTATATTATTTTCAAATTTTTCTTCGTATTCTAAAAAATAGTAGTTTATTACAAGATACAACAATTAGAAATCTAGAACAATTAAGCATAGCAGACATGAAATATATTAACGAATTTACTATAGATTTTACAAGATTATTATCACAAACAGGACAAGCAATGGATGCTAATTTATGTGATAAATATTTCATAAAATTACCAGGAGATTTAGGAAAAAATATACACAAAACATGGAAAAATGATTATGGAAATCAAAAGTATTTAGGAATAGGACCTAGAATAACATATACATTCAAAATACTAGAAGAACGATGTAAAGAAGTAGCCCTACAAGAACAATTAGAAAAGAATGCATATGCGTTTTGCAAAACAATTATATATACACCACAAGCATATGGTCATTATAATAATAATAATAATAACAGGAAAAAGCTTAGAAAGAGTACCACACATAAAATGGAATATAAACCTTACAATAATAAATATGTAAAAAAACCACAAACAAGAAACTGTAAATGTTTTATATGTGGAGACACAAAACATCTAGCCAATAAATGCCCCAATAAAAATAAAAATATAGAAAGAAGTAGTCTTGCAGAACAAATAGGTGAATCTACAGAAAAGTCATTAACAAAAATTACATACACATATGTTAATATAGAATTGGAAGAATGCAAACATAACTAGATAAAAAATAGATGAAATAATTATATAAAATATTATAACTGTGGATACTATCCTAGCATCAATAAACGATCACAATGTAATACATGTTTTAAAAAAATTTGTTATCTATGCCTTAAAAAAGTTTTTAATATAGAAATGAGTATAGAAGAAGAAACAAAGAAAAAGATAGATATAGAAGTATATAATGAAAAACTAAAAAATTTAGAAATAACAGCGAAATTACACAATTAAAAATAAATAATATAGAAGAAAAAATTAACATGTTTTACTAGATATTCAGGACAAGGAAAAAGTGATAAACAGTATCCACTCTTATTTAATTTTGTTATTAGTCTATTACTAGAAATTATAGAAAAATTAAACAAAATAATTAACATATTAGAGGATAAAAAAGAAACAGATACAAATAAAGTAAGTGATATAGATAAATTTACAAAAGCTATAAATAAGTTAAATATATAAGATATTAAAATTGATAGAAAACCTAGACCATATAGACATTGGTTACCAAGAAAATAAATAATCATCTTTTTAAAAGAAGAAGACTTTACAAGAAGCTAGAAAATCAACAAGTAATATACAAGACATAATAACATCTGATTCGTTTTTAAATAAGATTGTTAAAAAAGGATCATGTTCAAATAATAATATCCAAAGAATACATACATACATGCACACACAGAGTCAACTAGAAAAAATTTCAGTGTGACTATAAACCATCATAGGGGGTGGGGGCGATGGTGTTCATGTGGCAATGCACCAGCCAACTCTATATAAACTGGTTGGATGCGTCTTGTCTAACGAAAATATGATACATAACTAGTTTTATACACGGGCATTGTTAATGTGAATTTTATAAATATTTAATCTGTGAAATTTTAAATATATAATTAACTTCAAATATTGATAATAAATCAAAAAAACATTCATGAGAATTGAAAAATGAAGAACGAAAATTGATATACTCACATATTTGTGTTGATAGTTGTTAGCATTCTAGAAAATAAAGCCAATTTGATAAAGAAGATTCTAATTGGTAAAAAATATTAGAAAAATAATTTAAAAAATTATAAGTTTCTTCTTTTAACATATATTAATATTAATATAAATATGTGTTGTAGTTTATTTATTCATAAACAACCATCTTATTATTTTATCCGGGAAAATCTCCATTTTAGAGCAAAATTATCTAAGCTGCCATTATATATAGCTAAACTTTTTCCGTACAATTGACTTTTATTCCTTTTACTGTTTTACATTGTGTACAATTGACCTGACATTTAAATAAGTATGAATCGGATATTCTTTAATTTATTTTTATTTTTTCATTATAGAGTAAAATTCATGAAGACTGAGGCTTCGAAGAGATGGATACACTGAAGATGAAGGCCCCTAGTTCCAGATATGATTTGAAGATGCGATGGAGTTTCATTCAGTTCCAAATCGTAGTTTAGTGTTCGTTTCAGTTATATTCATTATCAATTCTTCATGTTCGATCAGGTTACATTATTTTGCTGCAATTTCTTCATGTATGCCTATTGCAATTTTGTTGTATGGTGTTAACTTCTTAATTAATAAAAAAAATGAATTTTCATAAAATTCTTGTAATTTCTCCAAGAACAAATTACTTTAAAAACTAAAGAATAATTTTAAAATTATAAGGTCACTTGCTATTTATTGATGGGGTTACCTATTGTATATAATGATAACATGTTTTTATATAGTTTTATTACTAAAAAGGTTGATTGCAAACAATAATAATAGAAACAAAGTTCATTAAATTTCAATACAGTTTGCTATGTTTTATTATTAAGTTTAACCGGTAAACAAGTTCAAATTGTATTATCCATATTGTTCTTAATTAGTTTTTGAGTTTTTCTATACTATCCTTAGGTTTCATTAAGTTCCAGTGTCTTCTTTTGAGTTAAAGTTTAGACACGTTTACTTTCGAAGTCTATTTGATATTGTAATTCCATCAACATAATTTGGTGGGTCGATTTTTAAAGTAACAACATCGAAAAAGTTATGCACTCTGGTTTAACTAATGCTCAAGTCTCGTTTCAGGTTTTAGGTATAGTTGTTATAGATATTATGCTAGAGTCATGTTTCATACTCTTATAATTGTCATTGGTTTGTCAATCTTGGATATCACTCTCCTTTTTAGTTGGTTTCATCAAATGTTTTTCTATTTGTTTATCATACATGTAACTAATTGGAGGTTAGCCAACTTATTTCGTTGGTGGGGATTTTAATACACCTAGGGTTTCTTGTGGTTCTAGTTTAGAATTTTGGTTGTGCTATCACCATGAGTTGCTAAGCACATAGTTTAAAAATAAATCAAGGGGTAACACATTATTTGAGGACCCCTATCTACTAATCTTATGATCAATGTGAATGAGGTAAATTATACAATTTAGAGTTAAAGAGCTTGTGAACATCCAATGTATTTTTTATGTTCCCAACTAGTTAATTACCATCGTAGAGACTTGTTCCAGCCTAGGTTGTGGCTATCAGTATGAAAGATGAGTACATAATTTTACTTAGTTATTATAGAGGATAAATGATCTCATTGTTTGTAAGATGGAATATATAGTTTCCGGTCTTTTTAGACTTTGTTTGTTTTGTATAAATGATCTAAAGTAATGTATATATATATTATATTACAAAATTTTAATTAATATTTTCACCAAATATATATGTTATTATACAATGACAAGTAGAATATTTATACGATGAGATAATATTTTGCTAACCAAAGTTGTTAAGCATGGTTGATTTGACTTTTGCTTGTGTTAAAAGTTGGTAGACCCTCTTGCTTTGGGTACACATCCAATTAATATGCATTTTAATAATTCCATTAGTACCCACACCTTACTTCAAACCCCACCAGTTATCTCTATGGTAGGCTATATTAAATATTGTCTTCACTAATAACCGCATAATTAATAACATTTTAATGGCTTGTTTCTAAAAAGGAAAAAAAATAAATAAAAGAAAAGACAATGTTGTTACTAGATACTTATTTTGTATTTGAAAATTTCACTATCAGAAATCACTAGTAAAAGTTAAGTTAAATCCCAATAAATTTTATATCATAAATTAACATATATAATTCGGGGTGAGTTAAAAAATGAAAACAAACCAAAAACAGTTAAAAACCGAATCAATATTGTAGCTGTCGGTTTTCTCTTTAACTTTTCAAAAATTGATTTTGGTTTTAAATTATTTAAAAGCTGAATAAACCGAACCAATCCATTCAAAGGACCAATATTGTAAATATATATGTCCAAAAAATCAAAGACCCTATGACTTTCTCGTTTACACAGACGCTTCCCATTTACATTAAGGTTTCACCAAATAGGCCTCATACTGATTCAGATCTCCTTCGCAATTGGAGCTTCGTTTGGTCGTCAAACTACTCAATTGAGTTCACCTACATCACTTCATTTCAAGTCGACGAATTCATTTCTTCTCAAATTTATCCACTTCCAGCTTAATCTAGAAATCCATTTTTAGCTGTTTATCTCGATTTTTTATAGTTTTCTTGTATACAGTTCATCTGGAGTTGGTTGCTCATCGTGATTTTCAGTTTTGCTAATCTATTATTTATCAATTTTCTTTGAATTTTGATTTGTTTTAACTTTAGCTTTAAAGTTTAAATATTTGACAAACATTTTGCGTGTATCAATTGCAATGCTTGAATTAGGTGACACACATCTTGATGCTTATAATATAGCATCGACATAGCTTCACATTCACAATGATGGTTGTATGGCTTCAAAACTTGATGGTTAAAATGGAAAAGCTGTCAAACCGAACCAAAAACCAAAAACAAACTTTATAACCAAAAACTGAACCACTAAAAAACTTAACTGTTTTGGTTTTGGTTTTCCAAAAATCAAAATTTTCAGTTTGGTTTTTGTTTGGTGCGACCAAAACCAAACCAAACTGAGTCGTACTCAACCCTAAATATAATGGTAACGACAAGCTTGCAAACGATTTCTTTCCTAGATAAATAGTAGCGGCTGAAACTTTTGTGAGGGTATGCACCATATAAAATAATTCCTTGCTTCAATAATATGGGTTTTCTCAAATTCTTGGGTCGGATTTTTGGATTTGATCATCAGTTAAGTCATACGCTCAATAACTAAAGAACATTCTATTGGTACATTTAAGAAACAGACTTGAAACATCTAAAAGTCTTCTTTGATCAAGCTGGAGCATGGATCCGAAACAAGGTTCGAATTACATAAAATTGATCTTGTGGTGTTTTGCACTTTTCTATTTAGTAGCGTAGTTTTATAGTTGATGATTTTGATTTTATAGTGGTGTTTACATATTCGGCATCTTGTAGAATCTAAATAATGTATTTGTATAGTCTAAATGTCTAATGCTACTATTGGTCCTATTTAAATATACTTGCTTCTAAATAAGTTTGGTTATTTATTAAAGCTTCTATATGCTATCAAAGTTTTAACGATCGCATTTGCCAATCAATAATTTTAAACGTGTTTAATTTATATGAGAAATACATGTTAGATAAAACTTGCAAACTAATTGATCCTAAAATGTAAATGGCATAATTAATAAATTACTAAATGAAGTAAAGAAGAAAAGAGGATAGTCTTGCTTAAAATTAAATTGAGAAATCTTTGGAGTGAAAGGACACGTGCCTGGAGTGTGACTAAAGATACAACAATCAAGATACGAAAATAATATATAAATAAATAAATAATTAATTAAATGGAGAAAAATATCTTAAAGGACACGCATTTTATATATTCTACAAAATATGCTTTACGTCCCTCCAACTAATCTATCTAACTTCACGGGCAAGCGCTTCATATTTTAAGTAAATGTTTGTTTCGTTTATTAATATATACATGTTACTTGTGTAATATGGCGATGATTAATAATTCATATTTGATGATATGTCTTCTTTTTAAACGTACGATATAATATTCACGCACTATGATGACATTGAATCATTTTCATTCGCAACATCTTCATTTTTTCCCCTTTTTCATTTTATTTATCTCTTTATTATATATCAACTCTATCGTTAATTTCTAAAATAACTTTTGAAAAAACAATAAAATAAGAAAACATATCAATGAATTTGTAAATTGTGTTAATTTGAATGAGTCGTATTTTAAAAGATGTAAGAATATTTAAGATTATATTAATAATTTTCTATTGCTTAAATTTTAAGAGTTAAAGTAATTATATCTTTACAAACTAGTTGTAATACTCATATATTTATAGTCTTTTTTAAAAATTTAATTTTTGATAAAATTGAATAAAGACATATTAAATTTTGTTTATTTATCATCCGTATGCAATCAATTTTTATAATCTTGCATTATATGTCGGTTGTTGTAAACTATGAAAATTATGACAAAACTTATTGTATCAAATAGTAACTAAATATCACACACAACAAGTAGTTTGTTTACAACAAAAGAACTATGAAAATTGATTGTATTGTTTTTTTTATAATTTACAGTTATTTATATACAATGATAACTATATCAAAATTCATCAGATTTTTATTCAATTGTCTTTTTATTTTTCTGGTTTGAACCCATTTTTACCTTACGATTTCCCACTAATCAGTATCACGACTATTATGAAGGATATATATTATTATATTAACATAGGAGTATGTAAATGTATATGTGACGTTGATATGAAACACGAGTTAAAAGAGGTAACAAAATTTTCAAATTAAATAATACTATAATGGCAACAAATATACATATTAACAGATAACAAATTAGATTCTAATAAAACCGTACAAACTAAAAATATTAGAAGCTTATGTTCGTAAGTTTTTATTTTGCAACAAGCCTTTATAAACTCCGAACACCTAAATATAAAGAACTGGTTCATCCACATGAAATCATCTCAAAATTGTATAAAGAGACAGGATGTATTGTAATTTTTTTGCCAGTTAAGTTTTTTTTTGTATATATAAATTTTATTCCCAAATTGATAAATTTATAAGAATATTAATTCCAATAAAACATTTAATAGTAAGTAATAAGATAAAAACTTTAACCTACCTATACCATACAATTTAACAAACCTAATGTTTATTATATAACTTACAATTATTAATTTCTATCAACATTAATTAAGTCAACTTTCAAAAATTATAGTTTTGTTTTTTTATTAACATTTTATAGTATAATTAGTTCAAAATAAAACATACAAGTGTAATTTTAATATGAGACCTTATAGAATTGGTAAACATTTTCAAGAAAAAAAAAAGTAAAAACAAATACTTTAAACTAGCAAAACTTGAATGTAATGTTGACTCGGCATTTATCTTCGTTATTATCATCTTTCTTCATAGCTTGAACATTTACATTATTATGAATAATATATATTGAGTATAAGCTTATATCCGAACTAAGACGTGAAACTAAATTTATAATTTTTGATATAGAGGACTATCATATGAGTGTATAAGTTATTAAAAATGTATTCATATATAAAGTCAGGGTTCGTCTATACTCTCATAAAAAAATTGACGTGTCATAAATCGTGTGTGACAAATTTTAAGGTTGTGAGCTTTGCTCACATGATTGAATGAAAGAAAATTATGGTTTTATGACGGAATGATAGAAAATTATCGTTTAAACTTTAAAAATTAAATCAAACCTTTAAATATGTTAAAATGAAAACTAGTAAATGTTAATTTCGAGTTAAACGTTACTTTACATTATTTTTAATTATAAGTTAATTTAATTTAATAAAAACAAATCATACAAGAAATAAAATAATTTGTTGATTGTATGTGAGATTAATTTTAAAACTAGTAATGCTTAGGGGACCGTTATGTATAATAATCTTGATTTAGAAGTTATAACCACCAATCTACTAACCATATCATTTCACCAACACTTCATTCACAAGTTAACAAAACTAACCTTTTCTAGAAGATGTTGAGTGATGCAATAAAACCATCACCACAACTACACTAATGTTATATATTTTTAAAGAAAAAAACCGTTATCATATCTTCATAATTGTTACACGTAATTTTGGTTCTTAAGATATAACATCACAAATAAGTCCGGCCCCACCTACGTTTCTCGAAAAAAGCCGCGAAGGTAGGTATCGACTTTAATAGGACACACAAGTCTCGTATGTATCAAGTCCTAACAGACATTAAAACTAGTATATAACACGTTGATTATAGAGTACTTTTGAAGGATTAGTGATTTGAGGTCGAATTAGAAGGAAAAAAACTATGTCACAACTAGTCATAAATGCTAAAATATACTTATTTGACTTGAAATATAACCTATGAGTTGGAAGAGTATATGACTCAAGACTTTATTTTTGGACAAAAGTATAAGTTAAATTACTCAAGCTTTGAGAGGATATTCTACCAAAAAGTGGAATACTTGATACCAACCACTTTAGTGGTTCAACACATTACCCCAACCATCTCCTACCTTCCCACATAAACCCCAAAACTTTTGATAAACCCCAAAACTTTTGGTTTTCAAAGTCAACAATAGAAATACAAAAGAGGGCATCCAACCCTAAGATTTGGGATTGGTTTCAAACTCTATCTTTCAAGATTTTACACATCCTTATCAAGGATCTGACCAGATCGTATAATATAACATACATAAAGATACCTTATCACATCTTTTTAATCATTATTTGTGTTTACTACTAACTTGATATAGTAGTTAAAAGATATTTACCTACTTGAACCCTGGTATTCATAAACGACTCGAAAATTACACCCTACATCTCTTATCTAAGACGCGATATGATGGACGAAAGCAAACTTCTAACTTAATATCTATTAACTTATGGACGAAACAAGTAAATTTTTTTAACTTTCATGTTTTCTAATTACTAAAACACAATATATACTCTGTATTTGAAGTGAATTTTACCAACATGATTATCACATCATTTGTGTGAAAGTCGAATTTTATTTATCTTTCTTACATGTTATAATTATAAACCTCAATAGTCTCTCATTCATATTAATCCACGAAATTATGAAACAAAAAAAAAATCCGACAAGTTAGGATTTAGGAATTACGTATTTCCAACTTTTAAGAAATACCCTTTATGACACGTGTCTCTGCCACGTACCTGCCGTCTTGGCCTGCCCAAAAGCTGTCACTCCGTACCCATATTTTGCCACATACACACTTCCCAGCCAACCAAATAACTCCAACTTCTTACACCTTTTCAACAAGAAAACTACAAACCCATTTTACACATCACACCACTATATATACCACATACATAAACCATAAACCACCCCCAAAGATTAAGTAACCAAACAATTCTTTCAACACATAAACTCATTCTTCTATATTCTTGAACATGGAGTGGACCAGAGGCCCTGTTCTTGGCCGTGGTTCCTCCGCCACCGTCTCCTCCGCCACCTCAACCTCCGGTGAGCTTTTCGCGGTGAAATCCACTGAGTATTCGAAATCAGAAAGTTTGAGAATTGAGCAACATTTTTTGTCAATCTTGAAGAGTCCTTATGTGGTGAGCTACAAAGGGTGTGGCATTACTAAAGAAGACAACAAGATGACGTATAATATCTTCATGGATTACATGTCAAGCGGTTCGATTATCGACTTGATAAGTAAAAGAAATGGTGGTGGGTTGAAGAATCTGGAGATTGCAAGCTACACAAGAGATATAGTTCAAGGGTTAGATTACCTTCACTCGAATAATGTCGTGCATTGCGACATTAAAGGACGCAATGTTTTGATTGATGAAAAGGGGGCGAAAATCGGGGATTTGGGTTGCGCGAAATGGGCTGATCGTTTGTCGGAGATTCGTGGGACGCCGGCTTTCATGGCGCCTGAAGTGGCACGAGGTGAAGAACAGGGGTTTCCGGCGGATGTATGGGCTGTTGGATGTACAATGATTGAAATGGCCACCGGTAATTCGCCATGGCCGAATGCTAACAACCCGGTGTCAATTCTTTACAGAGTTGGTTTTTCCGGCGATATCCCGGGAATCCCAGATGAGTTTTCCGATCAAGCAAAGGACTTTATTAACAAGTGTTTGATTAGGGATCCGAGACAGAGGTGGACAGCGAAACAGCTTGTGAACCACCCGTATATCCAACAACAATTCGACGACAAATCAAACGAAATCATTTGTGAAAAGATCAGTACAGATTCACCGACAAGTATACTTGATCAAGACGTGTGGAATTCGATCGAAGAATCATCGTCGCCTTCGTCGGTGGGTGCTGATTTTGCCGGATCCACGTGTTCATCCAACTCATTGAGGCAAAGAATCAAACAGTTGGCGGACAAGTCAGAGATGCCAAATTGGAGATGTGAAAAGGGGGAAACTGATTGGATCACGGTCAGAATCAACGAAGATGGTGACGGAAAAGCAAATAGTGGGCGGTGACAGGTGGCGGTAGGTAAAACTGAGACGGTGGTGGAGTGCGGTGCAGCATGAGTGGTGGTGAAGATTATAAGCTGTTGGCTAGTTTCTTAGATACCACCAAAGTTTGTTGTCGTCCACCAATAGTTGTAAATGTAGCCTTAGACCTAAACGGCACCGTTTTTGTATACATTTGATCTAACTTTTAACACGTAAATAATTTATCTAATACCTTCTGGTTTACTTTAACGTCATGTTCTCGAGTTATTTTAAAAAGAGGAAGGAAAGGGCTAGGAGGGATTGGGAGGAGGAATCATGTTCTTGAGTTTTTTTAGAAGGGGAAGGAAAGGGTTAGGAGGGGTAATTTCACCATTTTTATGCTTAAAAACTCCCCTCCCACTTTTGTGATGATTGGGAGGGGGAGTTTTTCTTTCCATCCCTTCCCTTTCTTTCCTTTCCATCCCTTCCCTTCCCTTCGTTTAAAAACTCGATAACAGGCCGTAAACGAGTGGTTGTGTCACCTTTCCTAACCCTTGTAAAAAATCTGCTCTAGAAACCAAAAATTATATGTAAAATATAAGCCAACTTGGAATAAGCATACTACCCACTTGTTATTATCTTGACTTGTTACCACAAGTATAATTTAACAGTTAAGATATTCATTCTATGGTAAAAACTAATAAATCAACAATTCTAATACAAAATACTTTCTTCTTACTGATACATTATATGATAGCCTCCTAATTATATCTTAGAGACTTTTAGAAAAAATAAATGGGTACAAGACAAATATCTTGTTTATCAACAAATTGATAACCCCAAAGAAGAAGAACACAAATATGTAGAAACGAACAAAAATATGCTCAAAACTTGAGTTTTAGCTTCTATGTTGACATAAAAACCATGCCAATGTCTCGGATTTGAATTGAAGACGAATCACTGAAGAGTGTTCAATGTAACAGTGTTAATAATCCATTGTTCTCACGAAACTTTTAGCTTGAACACTATGTCAACAAGACAAACTTGTGTAGCATTATTCTTTCTTCACCTTTTCGCCATGGTAAATGGCTTGTATTACACCATTGGCTTTCACTTCACCCTTTTGTAATGTCTTTTTTGCACCCCAAATGAATAACTTCAAGAAATATAGAAAAGCCAAGCGTATTCCGACCGGGAATTGATATGGTAACGGTTCTCGCGAGACTTTAACTTTATTCAACCGAGACCTAGATCTTGGCCTAGAATGTCTTCTAACCCACCTTGAAGCCCGTTTGAGTTTGATCTTGACCGTAATTTCACTATCAACAACCTTAAGAAGAACGGTATTTAATGGAAAAAGATTGTTGACACGAGCTACAATCGGGACCTCGGTCGAGTTTAGACGGTTGGACTGGTCTTGAATGTATTGATTGATGTTGGTTTGGTGAGAATGGGTGGGCTGAAATTGTAAGCAAAGAATAAAGGGTACAAGAAATAGTAGTGAAAAATTTGGGGCCATTGAGTGATGATGGTTTGACTTTGTAAAATTCAAAATCGAGGTGTTGTTTTTATATTGCTAAAACGAGATCCATGTGGGTGTTGTTTTGGGAGTTATGAGCATTGGGATCTCAGCCACACTAAACTACGAAATAAAGAATAATTATAGTGATTATGCTTAATATAAAAAGATAATGCTATATAACATAAGTGTAATAATAATCGGATTTTGTTAATAAAAAATGATCCTTACATAACAAAAATGTCTATACACAATAATTTTATGTATCATCAACTTGTACTATGTGCATTAACCTCATGTATCTTGTTGTTTATAGCTAAAAACTGTTGTGTACGGATTAACTCCCTTTGTTAATACGTTATGTATAAACATGTTGATTATTAATGTAAATTTAAATATTTATAGTGTGAAACCTTGAACATATATTAAATCTATATATCGATAATAATCAGGATACATTTATGAAAATAGAAAAATGAAGAAAAAAATTAATATGCTGACAGATTGCATCGATAGTTATTACTGTCTTAGTGGAAGTAGATATTGGCATATGATCCAAATAATTTTTGGTGAAAATTGTCCAACAGATTTGCGATAATATATAGTTGAATAAGGGATTAGCGTTTTGTTGATGAATGCTTTTTAATGACATGAGATCTTTTTAAGAAGACGGGTAACACATTTCTACTTAAGATTTGTGCCTAACTTAAAATTCACAGCTTAAATCTTTAACGTAAGAAACTCTTCATTCCTTAGCCATTCCAGGATATAAAGAGGGGTGATTGGTGGAAAAAGAACTCTAAACTTAATATCTTATACATGGAGCTTAGTAGAAATATGCGTTTGTGTTAGCAAACCCATTTTAGTAGCCATTTCAAAATCGTTTATTAGAAATGTTAGCTTGTTAAGCTAAATTTACTTAATTACCTTCTTAATTCTTTTTTTTTCTTCAATATTATGTAATCTTAACATTTTAATATGTAAGGTTTTAAGCTTATGGATCAAAAGTGAGAAAATAGGTAAACCTTCTACATGAAACTTGTAATAAACTCTCTTTGTTTAAGTTATTTTTCTATACAACTCATTTACTATTTTACTAGCTAAGTATCATGTGTAATACATAAGCGATAATAAAAAAAAAAATTAACAACAAATAGACTTACTTCATTACCCAAATCACACAAGTCATTTAGAAACTCAAATACCCCCAAGAAACGGAAGCACCACACAATAAAAAATCACCTCCAAAAAGCATCATAAAAACACATAAAAAATCCGCTTCACCTTAAAACCTAAACCACTGATATCACGACTCATAGCTTCAACAACACCTCGTAACACAGCCACGTAACATAATAGCATCTCTAACATTAACCATATCGACTGCAACATAATAGCATCTCCACATCCATTCTTCACTATTCCTTAAGCGACACTATCCCAATTCAGCAACACAAAACAGCAAAGGCGTCAGTACCCACAACATCCCAGAGACTAAAGTACGCTCTGCAGCCTTGATAACAATACACCACAAAGAAAAGCATTACTGTAGATATAACTCTTCAAAGTAAAACCCAGACGAGCTCACCACTAACCTTGCACACAAGAACAACAAATTCTGGGGCTCGAAAGAAGGGTTTGCATCGGCTAGCTGAAAAATGGCCTAGCAAACCAAATCAGGGATTGAAATGCCCCCCTTATTCCACCAAGGTTCCAAAGCAGTGTGCACCATTCCTGCACAAAAGAGATACCCCGGGCTAACTTATGACCATGGCTAAACAATGAGGGAAAGCAATGTGTAGTTTGTGCATAAAATAGTGCCACCATATGACGCCATACCAAAGAAACATAGCCATAGCCTCTATACCTACCCTTCGCCACCCTTATGACTCCAGCCCTCACCCGCCACCCCAAAACCAGCAACCATACGAAGCAGATCCAACATCACATTAACACACAAAATAAGGTCCCTTCCCAGCCGGTAATAACAAGATCTGGAGCTCGAAAAGAATGGTTTGCATCAGCTAAAGAAAGTTGGCCTAGCAAACCAACATGGGATTAGACTGCCCCCTTATCACACCGTGGCTACAAGACGAGTGCAAACCTCCTGCACATTTAGAGAACCTCAATCTAGCCTATGACCATGGCTACTAAATGTTGGACAAACAATGTCATTTGTGTGCCATATTTAATACAAAAATAATAATAAATGAGTGTTTGTCGTTTATTAATAATTAAGAAATAAGAGATAAGAAATAGTCTTTATAAAAAGACACTCATTACATAGATAAACTATCACGATGTTCTAAATTTTGTAACTTTGTAACTTTGTAACTTTTTTTTATTTAACACTACTATCATATGTAGCTATTAATTATATTATATAACCTTTAATTTAGTTACAGATGATATGATAAATAAACATTATGTAATATATTTATGATAATTTTTGAATTTAAGGTAGTATTTTTTTTTCCCTCATACCTTATCTCATATTAGAATCGAATTTGAATAGTTTCTTAATTTAGACGAATTTAAGTTTTAATTTTGATCAAATAAATGACTAGGATTATTCAAATAAAGAAGAATTTATATTTGATTAGATTTAAAGGTTAAAATTTACTAATCAGATTAATAAATATTAATCGTAATAAAATTAATAAATGTTAACCTTATATCCATACTTAAAAAAATCTAAAGTATACAAACAATAACATCAAACCAAGTCTGTAAGACATAAACTTAAATAGTAGTGCTGATTCGGAAAAGAGAAATAATCAATGACGACCCAAAGTTATCGTACAAAACCAACGAGAGGACTTGATAATACTCGATTCATCAACCAATGCCTTCTTCGTGGAAACTTAAATATATACATTTATATATATTATATATGTGTGTGTTTAAATATAGTGTTTATTTGTGTTTAATAATATTGAATTTGTATTTTAGTGTGTGTTCATCCGTTTACGTTTGTTTATCACTTAAATGAGCGAACAAAAATGTACATGAACTAACTATCCTTAAACAATCGAACACACATGCTCGTTCGTGTTCGTTCGTTTGTTCGGCTAAAGTTAAACGAACGAACATGAACACAGATTTCCGTTCGTGTTCGTTTATTTGTTCGGCTAAGTTAAACGAACGAACATGAACAAGTCCCGCTCGTGTTCGTTCGGTTCGTTTACAGGCCTACTTGATAATACTCGATTCATCAACCAATGCCTTCTTCGTGGAAACTTAAATAACTGATCAAAGACGTAGAAACCCACAACCTTGCATCGGCCTTGAAACTTCTGATCCTATTCGAAATCTCAAGATACAAAAGATTTCAAACTTTATCAAAACTCGAAAGTCTTTCGAGTTGGTTCATACTAGATAATGTGTTATTGTGAGCCCTAATCAGTCCATAATCCAATATGGCAAACGCCTTAGAAAACCTTAGTGGCCAATTTATGTCTTAAAGAAAGGAGCAGAAGAATTTATAAGATTCTAATTAAAACTATCTATATTATTCATTTTATTTTATATATCTAAAACTAATTTTCAACCACTCTAGTAATTTGTATAGGCAATTACATGGTAAAAAGAACACTCTTTAGTAATGCCACACAGTGAAGTTCCCTTCAATGATTGAGTAAGCTAACGAATAATCAAGATGAATTGTCTCAAAAGTTACATAACCTCTTGCTAACCGAAATTTCCCGGTGCCGCCAACTATCGCCACTTCTCTCACCTTGTCAAACTGCTTGCTAGCACCTTGCACCTCCAACGTGCTACCACTAAACTCATCGTTAGTGAACACTATGGATATCAAAACATGAGAGGTGGACCCATCCAAAGCCGCTGTCACATAGATACCTTGGGCTCTGGCCACTTGGGCCGAGTCTTGGTTAGGACTCTCAGTTATTAGGTCGTCTGTGCAAAATATAGTCCCGAATTGTTTGAAAGACCATGCCTCGGATGAGAACGTGACTGGTTTCATGGTGGCATTGGACCCGCCAAAATAGTCTTGGAAGTAAAGGGTCATCGCGGTTCGTTTGAGGCCGCCTAGTTGTTCCACTTTCGACGATGCGAAAATACATAGAAGTGAGATGATAACGAGGAAGATGAAATGTAATTTTGTTGAAGTTGTGAATGCCATTGACATTTTTATAAGTAAGAATGTTATAATTGTCGAATTTATAGTTGTAGAGTAATAAGTGAGTATGCCAATTAACGGAATATTACATTTTGAAGTTATTCAATCCGTTACCTACAATGTGCTCTTTCTTAATTAATTAAAAGGAAAAAGGGAAAACAATTGAGATATATTTCTTAGGTAAAAGGAATATAGAGATTACGCTTTGGAGATAAAACAATAATTCGTAAGAGTACTGATCAAATGAACTTAAAACCTATTAGATACTCTAGTAAATTAGTGGGTAATTATTTAATTTTTTACTATGAATTGCTTAAATATCTATAATAGTTGTTTTTTGTTAAAAAATAAATTGTTTCTTAATTTGAATTTAGTATGTTACATGTTTAAAACCAAAGGACTTATAGCCCAGCGATATCTGGTGTTGTAAGGTTGTGCCCTCTCCCAAGAGATTGTGGGTTCAAATTTCAACATGGACAGTGATATAGATTTAGGAGTAGGTTTAGAGGGTGTGTGTGTTTGCTATTAAAAAAAATCTTACATGTTTAAAATATAGTTTGCGTTAACTTGATTTGATTAAAAAAATTAATATAAATAATTTAACTATTAATATAGTATATATTGTATGTTTCTGAGTTTCTAACAATGGAGTGAAAATTCAAAAGCAATTATGACGTTTTCGCTCAACACATGGTACTTATGAGTTACGTGGATTTTGTATGACATTTAATCAACCACGAATGAACCTTGTTTTGATATCATATAAATTTGTATGATTCAAACTCAAAACAAATTGCCTATGAGAAAAGTAGCTAATGACCCTATTAAACACATTTCGTATTCACATGTGGAACATTATTTTGAACATCTAATAGATTAAATTATAATTTCAAAACTTTTAAAATTTAATGATAGAATAACTAAATAATTATACTACAGTTTAGATGATTGTCTTTCACAAATAAAAGGTATTTTTGAAACTTTTTGATAAGATTGCACACAGGCCACAGCCACACACATTCGTTCTTGTTGGATTCGAATTAATCACCTCTCGTTGGTGAACGGACACCAACTCTCGACCCAGGCCCAAAAGAAGTCATATCCTCGGACCTCGAGCCCTCGACCCAGACAAACCCAAAAGTTTTATAGATAGGCCGAAAAGTAGCAATTATAATTTTTTTTGACCGGCAATTGGGGACACTTCCCCGCCTCTCCAGTGTGGGCTCGAATTGCTTAGTGACGGATTTTCAACCACCTCTCGTTATTTGGCTTTAACCAAGTTTCGAGCACCACGCCTTCACTCCATGGAGGAAACCCTTAAGGGTGCGTTTGGTACAGAGAATGGAATTGCAGAGAAATGATTGCAAAGAAAGGGAATTAGTCTGGAGAAGGAGAATTGAAGCTACTCGTGAGTAGGGGTGTACGTTCGGATGGATCGGTTTGATCCGATCCGATTGAGTAAATCCAATTGGATTTCGGTTTTGAAAAGTGGGATCCGATCCATCCAAACAATCTTAAGATCCGAACCAAACCATCCAAATTATAATTCGGTTGGATCGGTTTTTACAATTCGGTTTTCATTGTAACACAAATACATGTTTAAAGAGTCGAAATATTTTAAAAACTAGATTCGATACATATACTATTAAGATTAAAATATAGTTGTCCAAGTTACAATAACTAGTGTGAGTAGTGGCTTTATAAATATATAATTAAAAAAAATAAGTTGTAAATAAACATAGACATGACACGTATGGATCACTTTGTTACACTAGATATATATTATTCGGTTTGTTCGGTTTATTCGGTTTAAATTATAGTAACCAGAACCAAACCAGAATCCATAGTAACTATTCGGTTTTGATCCAATCCGATCCAAATATCCGAACCAAATAGTCCGATCCAATATTTTCGGTTCGGTAATTCGGTTTTATCCAATGAGTGAACACCCCTACTCGTGAGCTACTCGAGTTCGGATCGTTAAAAGCTCGAAACGAGCCGAGCCTAAACGAGCTCGAGCCCGAGCTCGAGCCTAGATTAAAGCTCATTTATTAAACGAGCTCGAGCCCGATCCTTGTATACTGGGCTCGTTTAAGCTCACGAGCTTAAACGAGCTTTGATATAATATTTATTTTTTATTTAATACTTATATAATTGTTATGTATTTTTTTTATTATTAAATATGAAAAAATTTTAAAATTCAAAATTCAAATTGTTTATATATCATTATAAATGAATTTTTTTTTTAAAACAACAATTTAAAGTTCAATTTCTATTTATTTATTATTTAAGAACAACAATTTAAAAACAACAATTTAAACAACAATTTATTTATTTTTTTAAACTATTTTATAAAAACAAAAAAAAATAAACGAGCTTTTAACGAGCTTCGTAAAACACTACGCGAGCCGAGCTCGAGCTTCAAATCACGAGCTCGAGCTCGAGCTTCTGCATATTTAAAAGAGCTCGGCTCGATTAGTCTAAAGCTCGGCTCAGCTCGGCTCGTTTACATCCCTAGGTAGCACCGAGATTTCAACAGAGAAATGTAACAGAAAATCATTTCTCTTGTTGGTAGCACAGAGCTTTCAACAGATAATTGTACCAAATTTATTATTTGCATTTTTATTGTTTTTAAGACAAACAATCAATTTCAGTGAATTAACAATCCAATTTCATATATTTTAAATTCTAACAATGGTCAATTTAACAACACCAACACATAATTATCTCATAAAAAATATATTTTAAGCTAAAAAAATGCAAAAATTTGACATATATTAACAACACTCGTAACATCAGATTCATAAACCATCCTCATCATGTTTTCACGCCTATTATGATAACTCATTAAATATTTTGTACAAAATGTTCTTGTTTCAATCGAACGGCGCATACGATAAATACACATCATCCACCAACGACTAATAACATACATGGCATCAAATGCACTTATGACAACAATTCTTCGTCTCAAAGGCGACCTTGCCATCTACACATACAAATATTGAAAGAATTAACAATTAATATTGAAATAATTTAAAATTGAATATTTGTAAATTAAGAAAAGGAACATGGTGATGATGGTTCTGTAGTTCCTAAACCACCAAACAGGACCCATTAAATATAAACAAATTGTTGATATCTAAACCCCACACACATACACATACATGCATAGTTGATGTAGATATAAACATATATTATGAGATAAGGAACACATTTAACAAATTGTCCTATTAACAAGTTTATATGGTACAGTATGGAACTCTTTGATGACAGACTTCAACACAACCAGGGTATATGACATCAAGTCAATGGAACCTGCATATATATATATATATATATATATATATATATATAGGGAGAACCCTTTTAAATAGAGAACAGAGAGAACACGTGTAAACTTGTAATTTATTATTTCTTCTTTACGTTCATGTTCACCCATAGCTACCCAAAAGTCAACTTTACATCCTAAATCTTAAAATCAAAATTATTTATATAATTATTAACAATTTAAAATTTTGGATACATTGATGCATCAAATAACACTTTTGTATGCATCGATGCATCAGGATTATATTCGAACATATTATCAAAAAAACGTGACATATTTTAAATCCGATGATCAATGGAATCAAATGCCTAAATAAATTGTGACAATTTTTGAACCATCTGATCAATGAAATCAAAGTTTCAAAAGTGTTCTCTCTGTTCTCTATTTAAGAGCGTTCTCCCTTGATCCTAACACTATATATATATATATATATATATATATATATATATATATATATATATATATGCCATCGATATATACAAACTGTCAACTATTGATAAAACATTGAAGTTGAATTTATAATTGTAATAACTCTCAACTATTGATCATAAAACAGAAAGGTAAACATGATATAAAATCTGTTACTATTGGATCTAAAACAATGAAAACAGGGTAGTAAACAATTGTCAACCCTTGTAGGAGAAATAATACTTATTTTGGTCAAAAATCCACATGTAGGAGAAATAAACAGATGTGAACGATACCCGAGTGTGATCGTAGCTAGGAAGGAGTGGTCGCCAGTGATGGAGAAGGCAGCCGCAGGGGTCGCCGCCGATTAGGAAGCAGCCGGCGTGAAGGAGGGACAACGGAGGCGACGGGACAAAGGAGGGGAACCTGGAGCAGCGTCGATGTCGAACTAGGGAGATGCGTCGATGTCGAATAGAGGGGCAGCGTGGATGTCGAATAGGTTGGAAAAGATGGGATATGTCCGTGTTTTTATAAAATCCCCAGGGAAATGAAAAGTAAATTCTCCCTAATTCTCCTCCTGTAATAGAGAAACCTATCTAGAGAATAGGAATTGATATATTTCTCAATTTGTGCCAAACACATCCTAAGAGAAAAACACCAAACCCATTGCATGCAGCAGGATTTGATCCCCCAACCTCTTGTGAGGAAGGAGGACGCCTTACCAATGGGCAGGGAAATGAAAAGTAAATTCTCCCTAATTCTCCTCCTGTAATAGAGAAACCTATCTAGAGAATAGGAATTGATATATTTCTCAATTTGTGCCAAACACATCCTAAGAGAAAAACACCAAACCCATTGCATGCAGCAGGATTTGATCCCCCAACCTCTTGTGAGGAAGGAGGACGCCTTACCAAATGGGCTAAACCCCATTGGTTCCTTAAAGAACCGATTTTTTCATATAACCTTGGTTAGGACTATATTAGACTTGGCTAATGCCTGGTGTTTCCGAATTCGACTTACAATAAGAGCAAGAAGCTTAATAAAATGAACGGGAAATGATACGTACTGCTAGCGGTATCTAATCCTACGATAGTTCTTTTACAAAACAAATATATATCAGAAACTTTGCAAAAACACCCATGATAATATATGTCAAGAGTATTATAGTACGCATTTATATCAAGTAATTTGCTAACATTTCCTTTCGCAATATAACAGTTAACTCACAAATTCTTCTTTCCATTGGAATGAGACACACTTTCATCAATGGAGCGTAGTTGATCTCTAAGACTCTGGTTTTCCGCTAACAAGCGATCATATTCCAGAAGAAACCCTTCGGATTGGTTCTTAAGAGCAACCGAATTAGCTTCTGCTGATTTAACCTCTTTTTCCTTTGTTGCATATTCAGATTCCAGTTTCTTCATCTCTGCTTTCAGTTTAGACATTTCATCATTCAGGATTTTAACTTCATCTGCACCTTTGTTCTTTGTTTCTTCTGCTGCCCGGTTTTGTTTCTTTGCAGCCTCCATTGTTTTTCTGAGCATACGTAGTTCTCTTATGTAGTGATGCAGCCTATCTATCATTAGTGATAGGAAAAGCGAAAATCCTGCATGAATTGTTTAAAAATTCAATGCTAATGTTAAATAATTGCAACCAGCAACATATTCTCTCACTGCTGTGTTTTGTTACTTATAACTTTATTTCATGTGTTATTTTACTAATTACAACTGGCTATACTGGCTATATGTATTTTAATGTTACTAAATTGTACCTTAGTGTCGCTAAAAATAGCTATATACTGTGTCCACTGGTCAGTTTTGGCAAATATAATTTTATCCAAGGAATGATATGGTAATCTAAACATAAAAAAAAACATCAATTATATTTTTTGAATAGCCAATTCAGATTAAAAAAAGTATAATTGATCACCAGTGAGCAAGCAGGTTGCTATTTACTTAGGTATATTTTAATCGGTTTATCTAGTTGTAACTACATGGTACATCAAACAAAAGTATATAATCACCATACGACCAAAAAAGAGAGCGTACAATTACCAAAACAGACCAAGTATTAGGTTGCTATTCATGTGCATCTAACATTCTAACTGACATACAAAACCACCAAACTGCAACTTAATATGAAGATTTATGTTCACCATCAAAATTCCGTTGATTGTTAACTGGTGATCCTGTTAAACATTTGGTCCTTATGATACAAAGACTAATTTTGACAAAAAACCAACTGTATGGAAAAAGACTGAAACAGATGCTGATATCAGGGGTGTTTGCATGTTCTGCAAAACTGATTATTATTTGGTGAATGTGATTCCAATTCTGATCTTATAGGATCTAAATAACAAAACTTTGAGAAGCAAATTAGAGGTTATCACAAGAAAACTGAATTCTTAGACTAAATGTAAAACTAAGTTTTACCATCCCTAACTTAGGGGTGCTTTGATTGCTGCAAAATTCAGTTTAACAGTGTTTGGTGAAACCTGTTCTGAATTTAATGCATTGAAAATTTAAAAACAAAAGAAGAAGTGAAGAGTTGCAGCAAGAAAACTAATTTCCAAGGTAAACTGATTATTCTGGTTATGATTCTGATTCTAGAAGTCTAAGCAAACATCCACATAGCACTTACTCGATTTCCAATTGTGATTTTGGGTGTTGAATAATTAGTAGTAGAGAAACAGATATCCAAATATCTCAATAGTGTAAGAGAAAAAAATTGCCAGCAATATGATTTAGGAAATCGCATAGAATCCTTGAAACAGCTTCATATGATCTACAAGATAACCAATTCATTCATGGATTGAAAAAACCGACTGTTCTTAGCCTCTAACTTTACAGACTGATATCAAAACCTAATTTCAATTTTCGGATGAAGTAATTTGCCCCAAAAATGGATTAATCAGAATGACTTGCAGGACCGATAAATTAAAAGCATAAGTAGATAAATGATATATGATATTACCCATGAGAGAAGCTTCAAGCATGTGGTAAGCGAGGATGATTTGATCGGTGGGATTAAGGGCGTCGGCCGGCCGGCTCTGGATTTCCGTTACGCTGTAAACGTTGTACATCATGATTACGAAGACGGTGGCGCCGACGGATTTTACAACCAACGGAGCTCTTCCTCGTTTCGCACGATCTATGCCGATTATCAAAAGCTTTCGGAGTGGGGTTTTGAACAAAAGTAACAGAATCGTCAACATTTCGACGAATAAAACCGCGAAAAACAGGTAAATCATGGTTGTAGATCAGGAGTTAACTGAAAAACCTAGATCGGTAAATCGGTCGCCGACGACGGTGACGCAGAGAGTGTAGGTTTTGAATATTTTAAGTTTAGGTGTCAAAGAACGGGTTGTTTGATGGTTATGCGGACTACCCAACGAACCGACAGAGGCCACTTGTTGACCATTTGTCTGGTGGTTTTTTTTTTTTTTTTTAATGGCAAACACACACACTCATCTAAACCTACTCCTAAATTTATATTACTGTCCACGTCGAGACTTGAACCCACAACCTTTTGAGAGGGGTCATCACCTTAAACACCTGATACCGCTGTGCTACAAGCACTTTGGTGACTCGTGGCTTTTCAATTACATTTTTTTTAATGTTAAATTCACTCCTCTACTAAATTTACTCTTAAAAAGTATTCTTCATAACATAACTTGAACCCACAATCTCTTAAAATTGGGCACTACTTCATAACACCATAATCTCATTGCTTTTCCATTACATGGTTCTTTCTCTCGTCATTTGATCGATCTCTTATGAATGCGTATCTTTTACTAGCATGTAATACTGATATACTAAAAACCATTTTGTCCATAACAAGACAAATAACACAATATATAATTAGTTTGACGAATGTTAGCAATTCTTCTTATGTCGCTCCTCATATTTTCCTTGGGAGTTTTTATTCATTAATTAAAACATCTCTTTTAAACGGAATATATCACTTACACATACCTCTTATTAAAACGTCTCACTAACAATTATAGTGATCACCAACTCAATAAGTCGCAATTATAGTGATTACAAATTAAGAATGGTTTGATAGATAAATGTTTGGATGGTTGCAATGTACCAGATTTCTTTCACTTGTGTTTATTTTTTTACGGATTGTTGGAAGTAAGATAGTAAGGAAAAAAAATCATAATTAGTATATTATCTACAAATATTTGGTTTTGCAAGAGGTGGTTTTGGTTGATGTTTTATGGATTTTATAGATGATAAGTGAAAAAGTAAGAATGTTGTCCGGCAAATGAAGGTCAATGGGATGGTCGAAACGACACCCAACCTTTTTTCTGCTGTAGAATATAACCTTTCTAGCTTTAAAAAAGGTTTATCACATCCTACAAAAGATTGACAATATAACAAATGAATATTAGTTTATTGTTAATATTTAAAAAAATAAGATATAAGAAATAATTTTAATAGATTAAGATAAAAATTATATAGATAAATAATCTGTTGGTCCCGAATGGATACTACAACAACAAATGTTTGTAGAAAGGGGGGTTGAATACAAACTTTAGCAAATAAAAAATTAAAAGACACACGGTTTACTTTTATATAATTCTTATTGATGTGAATCAAGAATTACATGAACTAAATGCGGAAAATCTAAGTTCAATAAAAGGTGGCAACTAAATTTGTCTAACACATAGACTAAGCTAATCTTAAACAACTTATGTCTAAGATGTTCAACACATGAACAAGTTTGTTATACTGAAAGTAAAATGCTAACTCTTCTAATTCTCAACAAATGAGATTTCAGTATTCAACTATCTATTCGCATACTTAACATGTTTCAATACTTGAGTATATATAAGCAAGGGTGTCCGGGTTGATGAAGAGGAGAAGGAGACAAAGGTACTTTGTTTAATAATATTAGAATAGATAAAGTTAGTGGGTGAAAAGTAAGTTAACTTTATACGCAAAGTGTGTAAAGTAAACATACTTTTCAGCAAGATAGTAAGGTGTTTACCCACTATCTATTATTATATTATTAAATTACTACCTTTATGTCTTGGGAGAGTAAACTTCTCTTTCCATGCTTGTACTTTAATCAACAACATGCTTTTTGAAGACTTGACTTAACCAAGTATAGAGTTGTCAGCCATACTTAGTTGTTGAAGCATATCTTCAAGATCTTCTCTTCTAAAGTATCTTTCTCCTTTTCCAGAGGATAAAGATCTACCCTTTTTGTTTCTTTGCAAATCCAAAAAGTGTTATGTACTTTTTACAACGAGAGATCTAAGGCATAATAGAACAACACATGTTCTGCCTTTGACTTAAGAAAATATTACACAGAAAAACTATTAGCTGATTAAAGACTCAGCTAACAGACACTAAACAACTAACATAATTTTGCTCAGCTAATGACAATTGTAAAAGGCTCAGCTAATTAGATCTGCTCAGCTGATCAAACTGATCAGCTAATCAATATAATTAGGGTACAACTAATACACTAATCAAAACAAACACTCAGCTGATCTTAAGGGCTTAGCTAACCATTTGAGTATGATCAGCTTATTGAGACAAGAATTAATAAGTGTAGAATACCTTATCTGACATGTGGGAGGCATCAGCTGACCAATGAGATACTGTCAGCTGATCCTTGACTGCTCAACTGATCTTTGAGGAACCCTCAGCTGATGGTTTGCACCATCAGCTGATGCTTTGTTGATGCATAGCTGATGCTTCTTGACTTGTCTTTTCTTCTTAGCTGATCTTTCTGAAGCTGGTCCTTTGGCTGATACTCAGTGTTCAGCTGACACTATGATTCGTCAGCTGACATTTCTTACTTAGAAATTCTTTAAGTCTAATATGAAAAACAACACATGTTTTTCTTTTATCTAAGTCCAAAACTGAATATGTGGTTTTGTTAACATCAAATCCTATTTTAATTAATAGATATGTTTGATTTAGGTTTGATATTGCTATCTCCCCAACATAATCGTGATCTTCTAAATATATAACTTACAACTTTTCTTCTTCAACAATACTATCATATTTAACTATTAAATATACTATACAATTTATAATTAATTATAAACAATAAAATAAATAAAACAATATTATTTAATATAATTATAGTAGGAAAAACGATAATTGACTGTTTTATTAAATAATTGAGGACTAACTTTATAAAATAATAATGACATGCCTCAAATTTATTCAAATACATGTATATAGTTGATTTAACTTAGTTTTCTATCAATATAAAAGAAGAGATAAAAGATTAAGAGAAGAGATAAAACAAACAAACACTATATATTCGATAAACAATAACATATATAACAAAGTGAATTTTTTATATACTTATAGGGTAAATTGCACGAAAATACAATAAACTAGGTCAATATTGTTATTATATCCAACCAACTTAGTTTTGTACCTATAAATAATTAAATACAGACAACTTACAAATTTGATTTATTGTATGCAATTAACCTGTGATATCAGGTTACCAACCTGTTTCTCCCTTACTTTTTTCTTTTTAGTATAACGTAATTAAAAAATTATTGTTGTTCGAATTGTGGAAGAAAATAAGAAGATAGTAGATCTTTATGAATGGTTCTTTCAGATTCAAGGTTCAAGCCTTGAGGGTCACATGTGAACGATGATGCGATTTAAAGTCTCGATTTTATAAGCAAGGTCCAAGATAGTAAAACCATGATAGCAGATCCTTCAAGGTCACAAGGTTCAAGATAGTAGAGCCTTATTTGTTCAACCAAGTTAGGTCTCGATTCCATAAGCAAAACCAGAAGCAAACCAAGTTAGGGTCTCGATACATATACCATTCTACTATTTCTGATCCAAGTTGATTTACAAATGTTGTTGTTCAGATCCAAACACTTTATCTTTTACGTTTTTCTTTGGGATTAGGGCATCTTGTTCAAACCGATTACGGCATTCAGATGTTGTGTTCTTTTTCATATAAGAGTTGTATATCCCAAATCCCAGAATCGAGAGGTTTGATAATGTTGTTTATACCTGCAGATCTTGATTCTAGGTTTAAGTTTCATTCCAAATCCGAGTTTTATTTTTGCATTTGTTTAAATACGGGTTACAATTTGTTCATATTTTCATATTTGTTTAAATTAGGGTTATGATTTTATGTTACAATTGATATTTTCAGATTTGTTTGAATTAGTGTTACGGTTTGTTTACATTTGTTGATCTGTTCCATTGATATGTGTTAATGGTTCCGGTTCATGAACTTGTTTTATTGTGTTCTTGTTTCCATCTGTTCAATTTTCATTTTATAAAACAAACTAGAAGAACATTAGTTCATATCTGTGTTTGATTTTCAGGAGGCTATTTTTCATCGATTTTCAGGTATGTGTTTGATTTCATATGGTTTTATGTGTGCGATTTCATCTTTGTGTGATTTTAGATCATTAATTCCTTTTTATGATTTATATATATTTATATTTTTGCTTTAGAAATAAAGAACATGAGAATGAACATTGAAGAACAATTAGAAGATATGAATTTTCTAATCAAAAAATCAAAATTCATGAAAAGAACCGGTAACCTGATAATTAGGTTACCGATTATATACAAAGAATCAAAATTGTAAGTTGTTTGTATATTTAGATACAAAATAAAATTCTTTATATACAATGACAATTTAGACATAATTTATTGTATTTTCGTGTATTTTATCCTATACTAATATATTGTTAATATTTAACATAAAATAGCTAAATAAAAATATAATTTATCTATCTATAGTTTTTTGTAAAATTTTTGATATAAAAATATCGTTATCTTGTCCCTATTATATCGAATTTGAATATGTTTAAAGTCAAAATTAACTTTGACTTCTGACACTCAAAAAGGCAAATCTAATTTTGATTTTTTATGGTTTAAATTAATTATCTTCTAAATAATTGTTACGATGATTCAATAAAACTTATTTATGTTAGTGTTTTATTTATATTAGAGATAATACTTTTATAAGTTTGTAAGGTGGAAATTAGCTTTTATAAAAACCAAATTAATATAAGTGTTTAGAATTATAATCTTTTCATAAAAAACCTAACAATTTTATCTTCCAAGTGAACCCTTGTATTTTTATGCTTGAATGAGGACATGTATTGTAGTATGTGTTTTTTATATAGATCTATGTTATGAAATATTTAAGTTGTGTAACTTCCGTTTTTATATGTAACAAGGAACTAACAAAATTTTATAAAATCAGGCTACAACTGTCACAGTTAAAATAATTTTCCTTTGATGTTACATAAAACATTTAGCATGTTCATGTGGAAGCCTCATCTGTCCAAACCTGAAAAAGGTAAACAATGGAGAATATGAGCAAGAAGCTCAGTAAATAACTCCACAAAATACTCAAATGATAAAAATTAACATACAAACGTACATACTCTCGCCACAATGCATCACGTTAGTCGTATAATGCCATCTCAGTCATAATATCACATAAGTTCCTTGATTTACCGCCGGGGTATCACGCATTTGCCCACACTAGCATCAATATACATGGATACAGTATTGCACCATCTTAGCAAAGCCCCAAAAGGGTTGTTGTGGGTAGTCATTACAGCACGAAGCAACACCTGCCCCACCTCATACTTACGACCCCTTGTGGTTACATCATCAACCGTGATTCCCCAAGGCCAAATCGTACACGTTGCAATTATCACGTAATGTTCATTTTAAGTTCTATACCGTTGTTCGTTTCCTGCTTGTGTTCGTTTGTATTCATTTATGTTCGTTTATGTTCATTTATGTTCGTTTAGTATATATATGAATGAACACAAACAAACACGAACATTATTATTTATTCAACAAACGAACACGAACGGGAATTCTTGTTTGATTAACCGTTCGAGTTCATGTTCAGTTAAAATTAAACGAACGAACATGAACAAGCCTCGTTCATACACACACATTTATATTTATATCAGAAAGTTTGGGCTCATCCTAGAAATGTCTATGTGATCGTCAAGACTCGAGACCCTATGTGTTATATGTAAGTCGGGTGAAGTAGACATTAAGAACCATTTCTTTCATATTTGTATTAGGACACGTTATGGAGAAAGCATTAGGGTTTGTGGGGATCTATCTATCTACTAGATTAAACTCAGTTAATGCACTAAAATCGTTGCTTTAGGTCCCAATCAGTCATTTAGTAAGATATTCAAAGTAGTATGTGTAATAGCTCTTAATTAGGTGCATTTGTAATTTCTGAAACAAAGTTGTTCTTCATGCTCGCATCGAGGAAAAAGAGCGATACTTTTGGATGATTTATTTTTAAGAATATATACAAAGTTAGAAATGTGTATCTATCTTCATAATGTAATTTGTAGCGGAGTTTGAATTGTAGTATATGAGTTTTCTTGGCACTTTACTGATTAATAAAATTCTTTTGAAAAAAATAATTTATAAATCAATGTATATATGTTACATGTATTTTATTTTTAAAAACAATATACAACTTTTATAGAAACTTTGGATACACAAAAGTCTCCTTAATATTTCAAAATTATTATCTTTATATATATAAAACAATTTGAGATACATGTATTGGTAACTTGGATTTTTAGATACGATACAATGTAGCTTCATACATAGAATAATATCTTTATACAAATAGAGGGACATTTCTAGTTCCCACCACCTCCATAGCCACTTCCAGTCCCAATACCACTACCACCACCAGCCCCACCACCAGCCCCACCACCTACTCCGATTCCAACTCCAATGCCTACCCCTACTCCCACTCCTCCACCACCTCCATGACCACCACCAAGTCCACCTCCGCTCCCTAAACCCCCGCCAAGCCCACTGCCACTACCTAAGCCTCCTCCTCCACCGCTTCCCAAACCACCTCTGCCACCGAGCCCTAATCCACCACCTAGACCGCCGCCTCCACCTCCACCTCCACCACCTCCCCCTACGCCTCCACCTCCTGCACCTACACC
Source organism: Pulicaria dysenterica (assembly GCA_947179395.2). NCBI lineage: Eukaryota > Viridiplantae > Streptophyta > Magnoliopsida > Asterales > Asteraceae > Pulicaria > Pulicaria dysenterica. Next base: position 6,121,590 of record OX359291.1, on the reverse strand, counting down.
ACCACCAGCTCCAAACCCTCCACCATGACCTGAACCTCCCCCTATACCACCGCCTCCACCACTACCTCCTCCTCCTCCACCACCAACACCTACACCTCCTGCACCACCACCACCAACGCCTCCACCAGCTCCAAATCCACCACCGCTTCCTGAACCTCCTCCTATTCCACCACCTCCACCACTTCCTCCACCTCCACCAGCGCCTCCTCCAACTCCTCCTCCAGCTCCAAATCCACCACCACTTCCTGAACCTCCTCCTAAACCACCACCTCCACCACTTCCTCCACCTCCACCTCCACCAATGCCACCACCTCCTGCACTACCACCTACTCCACCTCCCGCTCCAAAACCACCACCTTTACCTGACCCTCCCCCTAAACCACCCCCTCCACCACTCCCTCCACCTCCACCTCCGCCAATGCCACCACCTCCTGCACCACCACCTACTCCGCCTCCCGCTCCAAAGCCACCGCCATTACCTGACCCTCCCCCTAAACCACCTCCTCCACCACTCCCTCCACCTCCACCCCCGCCAATGCCACCTCCTCCCGCACCACCACCTACTCCACCTCCCGCTCCAAAACCACCACCTTTACCTGAACCTCCACCTAAACCACCCCCTCCACCACTCCCTCCACCTCCGCCCCCGCCAATGCCACCACCACCTCCTGCACCGCCACCTACTCCACCTCCCGCTCCAAACCCACCACCTTTACCTGAACCACCTCCTAAACCACCACCTCCACCACTCCCTCCACCTCCGCCCCCACCAATGCCACCACCACCTCCTGCACCACCACCAACTCCTCCTCCAGCGCCAAACCCACCACCGTTACCCGAACCACCTCCAAGCCCACCTCCACCACCACCACCAAATCCTCCTCCACCACCAACCCCGCCGCCACCACCTAATCCTCCTCCTCCGCCTCTACCAAATCCACCACCACCTCCAAGCCCACCTCCGCGACCACCAAATCGGCCACACCCTCTTCGGCGAAATCGACATTCATCACGCATCCATCTCTCAGTTTCTAGCTTTTCATCTCCTTGAACAATTACACTCACGTGAAACACAACGCTTACTATAAGAAGCAGCACACAAACCCATTTCTGAGATAACCCCATGAATCTTTATAACTCGATTAAGATATATTTTGGTGCATACAATCTTTCAGAAGGACGCATTATATAGATATGTAGGCTCTTATCCACTTGCATACAACTATGTAGCAATTAATGTTTGCATTAAGGTAGATTTATTGCATGCAAGCGCGTTGGGGACATGAGCAGCAGGTGGGGATGAATCAATTGTCAAAAAGCATTTTAACTTGTATATATATTGACACACACGGTTACTATAAGCATTCTAATTTTATTTCATATATAATTAAAGGATTAATTAAATATTACCTGCAAACAAACCAATCTAATTAATTCTTAACAAACATTCATTCTGACTCGAGAAATTTAACTATTTTATCAACAATTTGCTTTATGGTTTTTACTTTGTAGCTAGCTGGTTCACATAATATTGATAGCATCATTGAGCTACCGACGATAAAATAAAGAGAAATGTCGTCATTTAAACTTTGAATATCGAATTTTAACAAAAGTGCATACATCTTACACAAGTCAATACCTCGTCGATTATTACGTACAAGTGTGTATTAGAAAAAGTGTTTTAGATATTGGTGTTTAATTTTAGTATTTTAAAATGAAATTAAAGCAGATTGGTATAATTTGGTTGGATGTGAAGATGAGAAATGGATGGATATATATGTGCATTTAAAGTGATATGTTGTTATCGCTTTTATATCTATCATGTCCCATGGAAGACTTCTTCTAACCTTTTTACTTTTAAAAAAAAAATATTTACATAATTACATTGGCCAAAACGGACGAAAGTTAGGAGGGTTCGTACCTGATATGGAAGGTTTTGATCAATAGTTTCAAGAACGGTCAAGGGTTTCAAATTTGAGATTCGAGTTTTAGAAATCGCTAGTTACTTCTTTATTCAATAAAAGGTTCCAATCTCCAATTTCGAACATCCAAGACTCAACAACTTTTTCTGATATACGTGACTTATCTATTTCCATTATCATTTCCGATAGTTTACATGATCATTTATGATGCTTACTTAGATCTCTATAAGACTTTTCACGCTATCTACAATTTAAAAAGTCAAAGATATTAATATACATGTGTGGATGAGTGAACAAATCGTATAGATTGGCAATAAGGTTCCTATGTGTCTTTCAATACTGTACAGTAAAAAATGATATATTCTCCTACTATTTCTTTTTATATCATCATCTTATTCATCACAAGATTACATAATCCACTAATTCTCTTTCTTCACTTCCTCAATTAATTTTGATACTTGTATTAATCTTGCGAATAATAGAATATGTAGAAAAAAAAATACTAGATTGATATATAACCTCTCTTGCACGACATATCTATAATTATTTCGTTATTCTTTTAAGGGAAAATTACCATTTTTGTCAACATACTATTCATTTTTTTCCAATTTTACCAACATTCTTTTTATTTTATCAATTACACCATTATACTTTCAATATTTTTCTAATTTTACCAACATTCTTTTTATTTTATCAATTACACCATTACACTTTCAATATTTTTTCAATAAACATAAGGTTTACCTACAAAGCGGTAAGGCTGACAACTTGGGTCGGGTTCGTGTTATTGGGTTCGTGTCAGTTTCGTGTCGACCCAATTTCGACCTATTTATTTTCGTGTCAGGTTCAGGTCGTGTCACTTTTTTCGTGTCGGGTTTGGGTCGTGTTTTGTGTCAACCGATTTCGGTAAAAAGTATTTGACTAGTTAACAATTAGATAAACATCAAGCTACAAAAGTTAATATAAGAAATTTATATATCGTAAATAAGAGCCTTAACTATAAACCTTTGCAAATTTACTTTAGTACGTGATTTCCGTAATTCTAAATTGCATAGTTTGTTTTTTTAAATATTACTGCAAAGTTTTTTTTTCTCAATTTTCATATAATTTTAAGAATTTCTTTTCATTTATGGTTTATAATATGTTTAATCCAAAACCGTATTTGAAACCCATAATCGAAAACCGTAATTGATAATTGTACCCGAAACCCGTATTCAAAAACCATAATCGAAAATCAAAAAAATACTAGTCAAATACTTTTGACCGAAATGGGTTGACACGAAACACGACCCGAACCCGACACGAAAAAAGTGACCCGACCCGAACCTGACACGAAAATAAATAGGTCGAAATTGGGTCAACAAGAAACTGACCTGAACTCGAACAACACGAACCCAATAATACGAACCCGACCCAAATTGTCAGCCTTAGTAGGTAAACCTTGTGTTTATTGGAAAAATATTGAAAGTGTAATGGTGTAATTGATAAAATAAAAAGAATGTTGGTAAAATTGAAAAAATATTAAAAGTGTAATGGTGTAATTGATAAAATAAAAAGAATGTTGGTAAAATTAGAAAAAGATGAATAATATGTTGACAAAAATAATAATTTTCCCTTCTTTTAATTGCACAAATGAGTATTGATCGACAATGATCTCAATTGTAGAAATGAGTGTTGACAAATTAAAAATCGAAATGATGGCGATATTAAATTTGACCAAAAAGTAGGGATGATATTAAATATATAGGTGGAGTTTGATACATGTGGAAAAGTCAACATGATTAAATGCATATGAGCTAGCTACCCCATTGGCGGAGTGGGTGTCGAACTTGTAATTAATACTTGTCAATCTTATGACTCTCTAGTAAGATCGAGTCTTGTTAACACGATAGATATCGATTCGAAAGAACGTTACTAGTGGCTCATGATCAAGAATAGCTATCACATCAAATTGCCCATTAGGTGTTGCTGTTATATGGAATGATATTATAGTTTAATATAAGATGTTAGATCAGTAACCGGATTTCTTCTACAATCATGTGAATCACTTTCCAAATTCGGTATTTCGACCGTATATGTTTGGTTTCATGAAATCCGAATTGGGATAATTGTAAAAGCAACAATCTTGATTTTGACAGAAATCAAGATCAAACCAGAGAGAATGTGGGTATTTCGAAATTCTTGTGTGTTTCAATTTGAAATTCGTATCTGGTATAACCAGATAACAGAAGTTATAAACTTTCAAGAATAATTTGCTATTTGGCCTCATGCACAATTTACGATCTTAGGCCTCAATTTGTGATTTGCATACTAACACTTAATTTGCGATTAGGCCTCATGCACAATTTACGATCTTTGTCCTATTTACATACATACAATTTTTTATTTTATTACAGCCATGATTTTCCGATTTATGTCTCAAAAATAATTTGCGATTTGCCCTCAACTTCCCAATTTATAATTGTGTCATCAAATCCCAATTCGCCTAAATTACTGATTATGATCTCCTTTTCTAGCATAGGAGATTTTACTATTCAAGGCCCATTAAATGATTTGCGACATGGGGTCTAGGCCCAATTTCTGACCCCAAGCATGTTTTGCGATTGAAGTACAACAATACAACTAAATTAAGCCCAAGTGTAATTTGAATTTTAACGTATGTATATATTAATTTGTGATAGTGACCTAGTTATGATTTGCGATTAGAGCTTAAGCTCTAATTTGCTTTCAAACTTGATTGATGATTCATGATATTGTGATTCTCCTAGGTAAATGCCTATTTTCGATTTCCACTCAAGACATGATTAATCATAATTCAGAGCCACCCTTTTCCTTCCATATTGTAATTTGGGCCCAAAAGCTTCTATGGCCTAAACTTAAAGTGATTAGGGTCCAAGACTCAATTTGCAATACATTTAGCTAGTTAAGTATTAATTTGTGATTACTAGAAATAACTAGTTTGTGATTACTACCCTTACTAATTTTTTATCCTTCTCTCTCTCCGTCTCTCTCTCTCCCTCTCTCTCTCTAGTTCTCTATGCAACCCATAATCCCACCATAGCTCATTAAAGACTTGATTAAATTTTGTGTTTCTAATTCCACCCCTTCCTAAACACCCTCAAAGAAAACCCTTAAAGTCTAATTAAATTTCTAACTTGATTAAGTGCTTCAAACATCGACTGTACCCTTCGACTAAATGTTTACGAACAGCTCAAACCCCAAACACGATTCCATCAAATCCATTCATAGTCGCATGGATGTTTACAAATTCCTATGTTAACTAGTATAGGATGGTTAGAATCGTACCTGAGGTGTCTTCCCGTCCTACCGAATTGGATACGACGATACCTTGATCAAGCTGATCCAACAACACATACTAGAAACACACACTCACTCACTCTCACACACACACACACTATCAATTGGTATAATACGGGTGCTAAGTTTTCTTGGGTTGTGTGCCCTAAAATATGTATGGTTACCCTTGGCATACTATCCCAAATAACACATTTAGTCCCTCTAGTTTATAACTATGTCAACACGCTCCACACAAATTAAATTGATTTATATTTCATTATCAACTAAAACAAATATTCCAATATAATAATACAGGTGTTATAACACTTAACTTCAACACCCAAATGACCAATTACAATATGTATAAATGCTTATTGTCTCCATGTAATGAAGAATTCATCAATATTTTCCAAAGCCACCGCCATCACCCAAACTTCCACCTACACCACCTTCGCCGTCTACACCAACTCCAGCACCATCACCTGCTCCAAACACAACTCCACTTCCTGAACCTCCCCTTAAACCACCACCTCCACCGCTCCCCACGCCACCACCAAATCTACCACCTAAACTTCTACCAACTCCTCCTCCCATTCCAAACCCACCACCACTTCCCCACCCTCCCCCAAAACCACTACCTCCACCTCCACCAATCCCACCACCTCCTGCACCACCACCCACTCCTCCTCCTGCTCCAAACCCACCACCTTTACCTGAGCCTCCCCCAAAACCACCACCTCCACCTCCCCCAAAACCACCACCTCCTATACCACCACCCACTCCTCCTCCTGCTCCGAACCCACCACCTTTACCTGAGCCTCCCCTAAAGCCACCACCTCCACCTCCTCCAAAACCACCACCTCCTGCACCACCACCCACTCCTCCTCCTGCTCCAAACCCACCACCTTTACCTGACCCTCCCCCAAAACCACCACCTCCACCTCCCCCAAAACCACCACCTCCTACACCACCACCCACTCCTCCTCCTGCTCCGAACCCACCACCTTTACCTGACCCTCCCCCAAAACCACCACCTCCAAAACCACCACCTCCACCTCCTCCTACACCACCACCCACTCCTCCTCCTGCTCCAAACCCACCACCTTTACCTGACCCTCCCCCTAAACCGCCACTTCCACCAATGCCACCACCTTTACCTGACCCTCCCTCTAAACCACCACTTCCACCAATGCCACCACCACCTGCTCCTCCTCCTTCTCCAAACCCACTACCCTTACCAAGCCCTCCCCCTAAACCACCACCTTCACCAATGCCACCCCCACTCACTCCTCCTCCTGCTCCAAACCTACCACCCTTATCTGACTCTCCCCCTGAACCACCACCTTTACCAACGCCACCTCCACCACCAATCCCACTACCTCCTGCAGCACCACCCCCTCCTCCCCCCGCTCCAAACCCACCACCTTTACTTGACCCTCCTCCTAAACCACCACCTCCACCAATGCCACCACCTCCTGCACGATCATCCATTCCTCCTCTGCCAAAACCACCATCTTTACCTGACCCTCCTCCCAAACCATCACCCCCTCCAACACCACTGCCCACTCCTCCACCTCCTCCAAACCCTCCACCACTTCCTACACCTACCCCTAATCCTCCACCACCACCCCCTACAAACCCACTACCACCACCAAAACCACCAACTTGGCGATCTCTACAACCTTTCCAACCAAACTTACAGTCATTATCAACCCATTTTTCTTTCTCAATGCTTCGGTCTCCAAGAGAAATTATATTTAATTCAGAACCAATTACAAACAAGAAAAACACCAAGCAAACCCATTTATGTGAAACTCTCATGTTTCTGTATCAATATATGATTGTATATATATATTTTTTCATGCAGATCTAAAGCTGTTGTTATATAGTGTGAGTTTGGACAACTGCCAAAGAACATATTACAAGTATAGAGATGGAAACTAAAGGTACTTTCTTGAGTGATAAATGCATGCATTCGCGTTAAACCGTTGGGGGATATAATCAACTTAGAGTTGACCTTTTTAACCAATAACCATCTTTTTCAAATTATGCTTACCATAAAATATTATATCGATTATTTCACACCTAAAACCAAATCTACAAGTAGCGCTATAATATGAAATTATTAATTGGTAACCAAATAAAAAAGAGCAATGACACACACACACACACATATATATAAAATACAATATATAGGGGTAAAAGTTAAATCTACAAATGTTTTCCGTATAAGAATTGCGAGAAGTGTTTTTAACATCATTAATGACTTATTATTGATAAGAGTATTTTCGTCCTTTACATATTTACTAAACCATGAATTACGTGCGGATGAGCCAATATTAATTTTTAAACTTGATTTTCCCAAAATACCACTCGTTAATATGTTATTAATGAGCCATTAATAACACATTGATTAGTTGTCAAAAATTCTTAGCAATTGATATAATTTTAATCAAGATAAGACTAAGTTGATTCTCATCGTTATCGTCCGCCCCTGTAACGAAGAATCTAATGCTAGATGTACCAATAACACTTTCACCTCAAAAGAAAAAAAAACCTCTTAGCATGAAGAAAATGTGAAAAAGGAATGCCAAGATAAAGTTTGGGCCGGTCCAAGTGCACTTGAATAATAGGGAAAGGAATGCAGTATCATGACTTCACGGTTATAATAAATAAATTGGATCGTAAAGACATATATTTTAGTGTAAGAAGCATCTTGGTGAAGAAGATATTAACGAATTGATTGTGTATAGAGATGAACTGAACTAAAAGCTCCTTAGACGTTTTTTTTCCCTAATATACTGAAACCAATAAAGTTGGAGCTTTAAAAGGTGGAGCCTCTAACACAAGAGACCGAAGGCAAGCAAGTACAATAGTTGTTATAAAGTTTTGAGTTTTTCGGAGAATTTTAACATAGATGTTAGATTAGTAATAAGTAAACTTAGTTCTAATCTTTAAATCTTTAATATATATTAAAACAAAAGAGATTATGATATCATAATTTCACTTTCAGAATTTTTTTACACTTATCATCTCTCTTTATATTTTAAATTGGCTAACGAATGAAGAATTTCTTAAGTCTTTTGACTTAAGCCGTAAATTTTGAGTTGTACAAGGATCTTAAGTAGAACCGGTTACCCTTCTACTTAATTGAAACTCATGTATGTCAAAAGCATTCTTTAACGAAACCCGAATTCCTGAATCCAGATTCAACTATTATGCAAATCTCTTCAGAAAATTTCACCAACAAATATCGGATCTCATGTCAATTCTTAACTCTTAATTCCACGATGACTATCGTCGCAAATACGTGAGTACATCAATTTTCTTTCTTCATATTCCGATTGTCATGAATGTTTCTTAATTTATTATCAATATACATTTAGTTATTATAAGTTTAAGGATTCACGCCACAAATATTTAAATTTATATTAACAATTCTTAATATTTAAATTTATAGTAACAATTCTTAATGTTCATATATAAATCATCTCTTATTAAAAAGGTACTAATAACCCTTGCTCTGAAACGTATTTGGACCACGAAAGTCTAGTATTAATCAAGACTTTAATCATAATTATCTAGCTATTCCACTTTCTTTGCATATAATAGTTTCTGTTTATCCATATCTCAGAATTAGAGCTATATAAAAACTAAATCAAAATGTGATTTTTCTATATTGTGCTTCCTTAAATTTGAATATGCACGACACTCGCCACAGTAAAATCTCTTGCATCATTCTTTGACTAACATATATAAAACATGAGAGAATTATAATTTACTGAATTACAAAAACAATATATTATTATCCTAAAAAGTCATTTAAATCCTCAAATACAGAATTCTTCACCCTTTCGTGACGGTTCCTACATCGTGTCCTTACGATCATAAGGGACGAGTTTTGCGTCCGCTTGCTTGGCCGCAGGTAATAGCATTTTTCGGGATTGAGTACTCATCTCTCCTAGAGTTCACCAGGGAATAAACCCGAAGATAAAATTGTTAACCTAAGTATTGTCGAGCCTGGTTTTGAGATCTTATGCTCCATATACCGACATTGTCTCACATACAACGCAATCCATGATTTCGGGTATACCTATTTAGTGAGAGAGGAAAAGGTAAACAAAATTTGTTGTTATAAAAAAAACTAACAAATAAAATTTTAAAAAGAAGAAAAACTGTTAAAATAAGAAAATAAGACTTTTTGATATTAAAAACAAAGAGAAAGAATAAGTGATTAAAACGAATAGACAAAAAGAAAAGACAAAAAGAGTAAGGAAAGAAGAGCCGTTAAAAGAGGGAGGGAAAAACCAAGATGTTTAGGATAACAGGTAAATCTTACAACCACTTGATATAGAACAATGTTTGATAAATGTTCTTGATATGTACAATATATTATTAGCCGGCGTATTTTAGATAAACACGTATAAACAGTGACACGACGCAGCATAAGCCATTTACAATTGTATATAATAGAAATGGGTAATCAACCACGTATCAATAGTTTACACCAAAACGGGTTCTTTATTGTCTCCATAAAACTTGTATCCAACGAAGAACATAATGCTAGATGTACCAATAACACTTTCACCTCGAAAAGAAAAAAGACAAAAGAGCCTCTTAGCATGAAGAAAATGTGGAAAAGGAATGCCAAGATAAAGTTTGGGCCGGCCCAAGTGCACTTGAATAATAGGGAAAGGAATGCAGTATCCCATTGACCCATTCTAGCATACTATATAATATATATTTACACATTAACCATTAGGTCCACACAAAATACCATTTATACTCAATATATGCGTTGCATTCTAAAGTTAAGGTGATAGAGATTTGTCCCATGAAATATAGACATAGCATCTACACCTATAACACAGATCATCTAGGCATCGTGCCTTGTTACCGTCATAATTTTCATTTATAAAAGTCTTAATAGCTAGCTAGGAGACTTTTCATATGAAAAAAGGTAATGATCCATATACTATACTCTAAAAATCTTGTACACCTTAAACTATATATTTATAACTTTTGATTTGTTACGAGGTCTACTATTTATGTTTCCAAATAATTTTAATATTATTAAAATTTTAAATCATATACTGGAAGGCATAGGGGGCTTTCCAGTAATGATAAAAAGTAGACATAATAATCAACCAGAAATAATAAAAAGATAGAGTAGAATATATAAGATCCATAGAATAAGGTGTATGAATTAATACGCGAAGGTATATCTAAATACCCATTTAATAGCCTAATAATTTGGCAGCAAAAGCAAGGTCTCTTCTGATGATTGATATTATGATAGTCCGTACTAAACAACACTAATAATTTGGCAAGACTTGGTTAGATTAGAGAATAAGCTACCGACCTCTAAATCTATTAAATCAATAAATCCCTACAACAAACTGCTTTGTTTTACTTCAATTTAATATGTTGAGTTTTTAAGAGAATTTAAATGATGACTGTTAGATCCGTAAAAAGTTAACTCATCTTTAATCTTTATTCTTTATATCTTTAACATATATTAAAAAAATTATGATATTATAATTTCATTTTTAGAGTTTTGTTTCCACTAATCATCCCTCTATATTTTATAAACTAGCTAACGAATAAAGAACTTCTTACATTAAAAGTTTTAAGCCGTGAATTTTGAGTTGGATCTGGATTTTAAGTAGAAACCGGATTCTCTTCTTCTTAATCGGAACTTATGTCATTCAAAAACATTTTTCAACGAAACTCTAATTCCCGATTTAACTATTATCGCAAATCTCTTGGGCAATTTTCACCAACAAATATCAGATCCTATGTTAATTCCTAATTCATAATTCTACTAACCACTATCGGCGCAAATATTTGTATACATTTATTTTCTTTCTTCGTATTCCGATTTTCATGAAGTTTTCTTAACCATCATCAATACATGAAATTATTATAAGCTTAAGGTTTCATCACGTAAATGTTTAAAGTTTACATAAACAATTTCCCGTATTTATACACGATATATTAAACTAGTCTACCATAGGTAGAGGTATGGGTGTCTACATCTCAACCTCCCCCATACACCGTACAAACGGTATTGGGACCTATAACCCGTGAAAGACGGTATTGGGTGTTACTTTACTTTTTTTTTATATATTAAACTAGTCTTTATAATATAAAATCATGATTGTTATATAACCAGATAATCACATAGAAACCATCTCTTATTAAACAGATACTAATAACCCTTGCTCTGAAACTTATATGGACCACCAAAGTCTAGTATTCAATCATAACTTTAATCATAATTATCTAGCTATTCCACTTTCTTTATATATAGTAGTTTCTTTTTTATCTATATTAAATAATAACTTATCATCCATAATTCAAAACTACAGCTACACAAAATTTAGATCAAAATTTGGTTTTTTTATATTGTGCTTCCTTAAAATTGGATACGCACAAGAGTAACTAGAGTAATCTCTTGCATCATTCCTTGATAAAACACTAAAACATGAGATATTATAAGTGATTGAATTACAAAAACAATATATTATAATCCTGAAAAGTAATTTAAATCCTCAAATACAGAATCGTCACCCTTTCGTGACGGTTCTCTCGTTTCGTCCTTATGATTATAAAGGACGGGTTTTGCGGCCGCTTGCTCGGCCGCAAGTAATAGCATTCTTCGGGATCGGGTACTCATCTCTCCAAGAGTTCACCGGTGAATAAACCCGAAGGTAAAATTGTTGACCTAAGTATTGTCGAGCCCAGTTTTGAGATCTTATGTTCCACATACCGACATTATCTAGTGGCACATACAATGCAGTCCATGATTTCGGGTATACCTATTTATTAATAACACATCACAAATCAAATCATTTCGTTACATACATTTGGTAAATTATAACATACGAGTTGTGTTCAATAAAGTCCTTATAAAAAAATATAGTCCTGAAATTTTAATAATCACATGTGATGCAATATACAATCACATGTTAATTACGAAAATGTCACTGTAAAAAATTTTAAAATTCAATCTAGACCCTTGATGGTCATCAATCGATTAGAACTAGGTTTGAAGTATATTTAACATTTCTTAAAAATCAAACTTTATATACCTGCACTGTAGATCGTGAAATTCCATCTCTCAAATTATAACCCGTTCTGCTAGCAGCAGACCACTGCCCTCCATCCATCCTGTTCATTCAACCCATTTTTTTAGCACAAAACTCTGTGAGTAGGACTGTTATGCTCATAAATACTTTTAATTAGGTGCTTACCCGACAACAAAGAAGAAATGGCCATCAATGTGCCACGATTGGACAGTATCTTCTGAGTTCTCAAACACAATCTCTGCAAACCCTCTAAAATCGGCAGCCATGACGGATGTTTGAAGGTAACCACCACCGCCGTTGGGGCTGTCGGAAATCGTCCCAAGGGAAAACACACCAGAGATCTTGAAATAATCAGCAATTTTCAATGGGGTGTCCGCAGGTATAAACGAGACGCTGTTAACAGCGTACCGTTGCTTTCCGTTAATAATCGGCGCAGAGTTTGCGAGCCTGATGGTTCGAGTGAAGTTAACCATCCCGTAATGATACGAGCCTTGTGGGTTCGGTCTGGGTCCACTCGCCGTCAAGTTCTGCCTAATTGACCGGGCTTGATTTAAAGACCAGTCGATTTGTATGGTGGGACCACCAGGTGGTGGAGCCGGAAAAGTTCCCGGAGAGTTGGAGTAATGAAGAATGGAGGTGGCGGTGAGGATTTGAGAGGTGAATCGGGTGGATACAACCATGTAGTAGTTTTGCGGTGGTTGATCGGCGGTGATCAAGACGGAGTATGATTGGCCGAGGTGGATATCGAGAGATGAGTAGGTGTTTTGAAGAGCATGAGTCCCTTCAACTTCCACAAGTAGCATCTTATGGCCTTGAATTCTAAAATTGATTGATGTTGTAAGCCCCACGTTTGAAATCCTTAATCTGTATGTTCTTCCTGAAGAAAAGTTTCAAACTTTATCAAGATTCAAGAACAATGTAAAACATTGGATTGCTAATATAATTGCTAAGGCTATACTGTAAAAATATAAAAGTAAAATCTTTAGACGTTAAGGCTACTCCATGTATAAAAAAGAAGTTACGTCTTAACCATCATAAATTCTTTTTGACCTGTATTCATCTTAATAGTTAGCGTTATGAAGATGATATAGAGTTGTTTTTCTTTTTTGGATTGCTAATTAAACAGTTTATAAATAATGTTATAAACGAATATATGCTACTAGCATCAGCTAGCTTTAGTAGTTTACTGATTTAAGTAGTTTAACTTAGGTGTTGGTGGTCAACAGATCATTTCCCTTCCCCTAAATAGAATTCGATAATCTGTTTATTAGAATGAACTGAGACGACACCGTTACCTTGATCTACGTTGTATGTAAATCCGTTAGATCCACGGCCGTTTATGAGAAGCCCGTCTGGAAACGGAAGGTCATGGCCGTTGTCTAAAATTGCTTTCAAATCCTAAGCAATTTAGCATAAGTGGATAGTGTTTGGGTAAGCTTATTTTAAAATAATATAATAAATTTATTTTTAAATTTATAAGATTCTCAAACTAAGGTTATAATTTATATTAACTCATAAAAATAAGCTAATCAGGTTTTTAGTAAAAAAGCGATTAGCTTATTTTTATGTGTTAATATGATCAACAAGGTACTTACCGTGTGGTTTTGCTTGAACCAGTCTCCGGCAAGAATGGAGAAATCCCCGGCGGGTGGTGGAAAGGGGACGGGGATCATAGGGCGGCTGGAGATGGTTATGGCGCCATAACCGCCAGCCGCCCTGTGAAACGCTAGCGAGGGGTAGTAGAAAAAGCTCCCGATTTGATCCTTGAACTGAAGAATGTATGTGAAATTCTGACCGGGCGGGATTGGGCAATTCGTGCCATAAACACCATCCTGCCATGAATTCCTTCTCTGCTGTATCCCATTCCTGATTCACACACGAATTCACCATTCCAGTTATAAGATCATAGCAACTAATTGCCTAAGTTCAACATATTAATCCCTGTTTTCAAGAAAATTGAAGATCAAATAGCTTTCATGAATTAGAACTAACCAGGTAATTAAGAAGGGTTCATCCAAGCTATTGTAAATACTAACAATCACATTGTCATTAGTTACTGCATCGATTTGAGGCCCTGGAAACTGGCCGTTTATCAGTATCCCCTGTAACCCAGAATTCAAAATCAAGATTAGATCCAAGAAATTGACATGATCCTGAGTCAACTAAAGTCAAAATCAAGTTCAAGTTCAAGTTCAAGTTCATACCTGTTGTTTAACTCCAAGTGGGTAAATATCACCGTAAGTAACATTCCAGTCAAAGAATCGATAAGGGTCTTCGCCATTACTGATCTTCGCCATTAATATCAACAGAAATACTATCGTCAATGTCATCTTCATCTTCTTTGAAACAATGCAAACGGAACAAATCTGTGAAGTTGGGTTGCGTATTGATGATGAGTTCCTGAAGTTTTTAGCTTTAATGGTGGAAGATTTTGGGTGAAGAATGGAATCGGAAAAGGGAAGAAGAGAGATGGAGATATATACAGAAAAAGATAAGATCTTTGAGATCTGTTCTGTTCGAACAAGATGCTTCCCTGCAAGTTGTAGCTCTGGAGTCTGGGACCTTTGTCCTCTGGTAGTAAATTTTTAAGCTGATTTGAGGAAAAAAAATATAAATGAATTTAAGTTTTGTTTTATTATTATTATTATTATTATTATTATTATTATTATTATTAATAATAAACCATTTTAGATCTATAATAAAAACCTATAGTAGCAATATTAAGAAGAAAATCATCAATTTTTATTGACGAACATATTATATGATTTTTTAAAAAGGTGTGTGTTATTGTTAATTATTGTCCTACATCAATTTTATAATATGCTTAATAAAAATGTTGGGTTACTCAACTCATAATCAATTGATTTGAGTTAAAACTTAACTTACACAATATCACACCAAGATCCACACATGGTTGGCCAAACGGCCATACACACTTTATATAACCCGTAAGTATCCAAGTGTTAGGCGCAATGAACACCAAATGTAAGAGTGCTTGTTGATCATTGTCCCACATCGTATGAGTGACACTGTAATGTCCTTATTAAAAGTCTTGAGTTACTCCACTAATAGCTAATTGATTTTTTATTGGAACTCCAGAAATTTACATTAATATGAATGATTGACAAAACGTAAGTTTTTAGTTGTACAATAATTTGTTGAATCGAGTTGTATGATGATGTTGGTAACTTTGTCTGTTAACCTAATTTGTGTCTGTTACTTATTGTAGTCGAAAAAAAATCAGATCCGAAAGAGGATGAGTTGAAATCTAACATGAAGCTTGAAGTTCATGTTATTGTAGTTATTTAAGTTTTTGATTCTTAATAGAAGATCAGAGATGTGGTGATCGAAGTTATACATGTTGTTTATATTATCCAACTTACTAACTTAGCTAATATTGTTCTCACTAACAAAGTAAATAAAAAAAATAATGAAAGGGTCACTAACAAAGTAAATGAGTAGTTTGTAAGAGTATCATCACCAACGTTTGGTGATGTTAATATCATGTCATTTCCCCAAAATACAATTAAAAAGTAAGGGTTTGAATGGTCCAAAGTAGGTGTAGCGTAATTTCATGTTATTTTTGAATCAGCGTAATTATATGACCATCTATTTTAGAATAGTCTTGTTAGAGTATTTTCTTCACTTTTACCTTTATATATTACGTCAATTTTTTTTAATCGTGATACTAAAAGTTGCATTACGTTGAACAATTATTTATATTAGACTGAAACGTATATTAAAACATAACTGTATTCGAATTTACACAAAACAAACATGAACACTATGAATTTCATAAAATAAAATTTTACCATATATCTAACCTTAGTTGTTTAGATGTTTATCTGATGTATTTCAAGTAATTATATTGAGTATCCTAAATTGTATTTCATCCCGCTATGAAAACGCGGGTAATGAACTCCTTGTTAGAATAAAAATCATGGAGAGTATATATAATTTAAAAGATAATAAAATATGTAAATAAAGGCGGGCAGGCAAGTTGTGTGAGGCAGCTGTATGAAATCCAACTCCTCCCGCTATTTACGGGTTTAATCGCGGTGCATCTTCTTCCTAACGCGTTTTCATTAAAAATTTTACATTTTTATTTGTTTTTAACATACACAAAATTTCATTTTTAGATTATAATATATAACAACAATATATCACCGTAAGCTAAAATAAGACCAGAATCGAGCAATTTATCACTTTAAGCTACATTTTTTTTTTGAACAGCCACCAAAATTCATTCAACCCACAAAGGTTCAACACACCATAATACCATCACACTCATGGACACAACACACAAAATAAGATGACTATACACTATCACCCAACACTATCACGAGACACACGCCTCTACTCCCGCAACATCAGTATGACACTATCTGAACAAAATAACAATAGAGACCACTCATCCGCGACACAGAAACGCAGAGCAAACGGAACCGCAACTCCTCATAATCACAGCCGCAGCAACATCAGAACGGAAATAGTACCAAATCTGAAAATCTCACTGCCCTCCGAATCTAAAAACCTTGTATTTAAAAACCTTGTATAATTGTTAAAGATCTGGTACCAAATCTGAACGCAAATCTCACAGCCCTCCGATGTGTTTTTTATTAAATAAACTAAGACTAATAAAATGAGAAAAATAGTATTTTTTTTCTTCTCAACGTGTGGACCGACGTCTTACAGTGAACGTAATGTGATCTCAAGGTCAATTTCAACCTCATTCAGTCAAAGTATAAATAAAAAACAGTCAATCCAGTTATTATTATTATTTTTTAAAGGCAAATAAAAAATATACTCAATTCAATAATGATTAAATAATTAGTTTAATTAAATAGTGATACCTAATCCTTAGATCTATGAAGTCAGTCATGTGAATCGAAATACCTTATGGGAGTGTCACATAGGATCCACACTTAAGCTCCAACATGCATGTTTATATAAAAAATAATAATAGCAACATAATTGGTCTAAGTTATTAACAATCATGGTCTTTTCATCAAATAAGCTGGTGACTTTATATAAAATAGTATTGTGTTTATTTCCGACCTCTTATTCCGGTAATCAAGACAAGTGATCATTATCTGCGGGCCTATTCTTGGGAAAGAGTCAGTTCGAATACAAAGGATCCCGGTCGCAGGGTTAGCCCGGCGTAAACAACCTTTTGTGGAGTTGGCAAGGATTAATTCCCTAACAAATACGAACTCCCAATATCACTTATCTGGTTTTTCTATAAGAGTGGTAGAAGTGGTGATACCCCATCACACATATCACGTCGTCACATCAGCTTTTACTTCATACTACCCAGTCCACCATTTAGTTCTGTGATCGCCACTCTCCACCATATCAAATTCTAAGACCCGTTTAAATACTCACTAAACAATAAAAAAAATGATAAACTTGATTTAGACACACCATCAACCAACTGCATTGCTTTTTACCATGTCGTAATTACTACATGCATCCTTCCACCACACCTTCATCGTGTGACACCACCATCATGCACCCCACTCCATATACTCTGAAAGGTTTAATGTTTTGCTAGCTAGAGTTCGATGATTTCTCCGTTTGACAATTTTGTTTTCATCCTTGTGTAACTTATTATATATGTTTATATTAGAAATTAGAACAATTTTGACATTTGCTATTATCTACATTCCTACGTTCATGTTTATTTAAATAATTTAACGGCCAATTAAATTTCATCTATTCCCGGTTCCTTCATCAAATAACATTTCCTTTGATAACGTAAATTTTGTGAACCACACAAGCCTTGGGTATCATATCAACTTGGGTAAAATGTACAAAAGTATAATAAACTTTGTTAAAATCGTCATTATTCTTTATTTTATATCTAAAAATGCAATAAATTTAAATTTTGATTCATTGCATATACTCTTTAACCCATACAACTGGTTTCGGGTTAACTTTTTTTTTATGTTCTTGTTTCTTGGGATGTTCTTGATAACTTGATCATTATCTTCATCATTCCAACAAGAACAAATGAAACGTAATATGCAAACAAGAACAAACCAAAAATAAAGCTATCAAGAACAAAATGAAATTACAATATGCAAACAATAATATAAAAACAATTTCTAAAACATAAATCTGAAAATAATTTCATGTAGAAAACCCACACAAATACAAAATCAAACCATAATTACACCTAGAATTAAATTACCTCAAAATCAAAATGAAACCAGAATCAATTGACATGTGAAACAAACCCTAAGCAATGAATTACCAAACAATAAACAAGCCCTAAATCAAAATCAATTTGAAACCCTAAACACACCCCTCAATCGTCGATGTACACAACCTCCATATATCATAACTCCACCTTTAATCGATTTGGGTTTGAAACCCTAAACGCAATAGGAACCCTACTTAACAAAACCGGATCTATAAAATTTACAAGGAAACAAAGTCGCATCATTGATAAGAACCAATCACAAACAAGAACAATCGGAAACACATGAACCAATTAAAAGTTAAAAACCTAAATACAAAACCCAATAAATTGTAGATGAACACGAATTAGAAGTTTCAAACATAAAATGAGCAAACCATAATCGTAAATTGAAAAACTGAAATAGTTACACATGTGCAATATCGACGAACATACCCAAGACTCGAATATAAAACCAAGTTGAGAAAATTGATTAAATGCCTTGAGGATGAATATATATATTTTTTGAAGAACAACAAAACACGGATGATCAACATATGATGCCTTAAGGATGAACAAATTTTTGGAACTTAACAAACTTCAGATGAATATATATGCAAATCGATGAACATTGTTTCGTGTTTCTCAGAGTATACCCAAGATGAAATATATCTAGAAATGCATATTATCTTGATCAGTTTTTTAATTGAAATAATCATAAATACTATGTAATGTGAACAGGGGGTAAAATTCGGTTAGCAACCTGGTATTATAGATTGATTGTATACAACGAATCATTTACAAAGTTATGTGTATTTTCATATGCAACATAAAGTTGGTTGTATATATGAATGTTGATTTTGAAGAAGTTCTTTTTATTTTCGCACACTTTACCCTATCAACTTCTTATTATACCTTGACAATCTTCATCTTGCTATTATACCCTAATTTGACATATTGGTTGATGTCTTCGTCTATTTCTGATTACTACACAACTATTTAATTAGGTAATAAAACATATTTCTTTCATCGCGAAATAAATAGTAGATGCTTATGCAAAAAAGACGGATAATATTTATTTATAAAGGTAAAAATGATACAAAACTATGTTACTCATGTTTCAAGATCGAGAGTAAAGTAAATGTAGAAGCAGAAGAGTGTTTGAAGTTTGATCGAAGGGGAACTCAGAATCGTCGTATTGCATGTTCAAGATAACCATCATGCACGTACAACCACATATTTCTTCATCAATTGGTGCTCGCACGTGCCACCTTATGCTCGTCGATCATATCTTATTGTCTCTTCATCTGAAAGAAAGTGTTATCTAAATGTTAATTGGTTGACCCTTTTGAAATATAATTGATGTGAAAAATAAAATACTAAATAAGTGTTCGTTTAGTATATATCAACAAAAAATACTT
This sequence comes from Pulicaria dysenterica, assembly GCA_947179395.2. NCBI lineage: Eukaryota > Viridiplantae > Streptophyta > Magnoliopsida > Asterales > Asteraceae > Pulicaria > Pulicaria dysenterica. The sequence goes on along the minus strand of OX359291.1, from coordinate 6,101,678 downwards.
AATCTTGCAAGAATCGGAGTATAAATGTAAGATATAGGCATACATATTTCTACCTATAGGTAGAGAGACTTCTTTCTGATAGGCATCCGTTAAGAAAACTACGTGTAAAGTGTCCTATTTGAAAAATATATTATTATAACAATAATGTAAGATATAGACAGACCTAGTCATGACTAGTGAACGACGGACAAAAACAAAGTCAGGTTCAAGCGATTACGAGTGCTCTTCTGTAATATGTAATTAAATAAAACCAAATTTAAACACATATTTCCTTAATTGTGGCTCGCGATGATTATAAATACAAAATTGTCTTAGATTGGATCTTAATGGTTGACAAAAGACTTGTGTTTTCAAACTATGGAAAAATGAAATAACAAAAATTTTAAATTCCAAGTGGCAAAACTAGGGAATCAATTAGGTTTAAAATTGTTTGATATCTTTAGAATATTATAATATATATTCGACGGATAGATTTACTTGTTTCAAATATTTAAGATAGTAATTCGCCACGGTCGTTGTGTTACTTGGCGCCTCCCATTATGGGTTAATGATAGTGAGGCTTGGGCGGTCGGCTGTTAACTGATTAGTCGTATGTTTGAATCCTACCCCCATAGCAAGCATAACGAGTTTATTTATTTATTTAAAATTGCAGCTAGCATAATTTTATTTAACACTATTTATAATTATATATCTTTATCTGTTTAATGTCTTTTTTTGCTAGCTTTAGTTAATGATATATTTGCTTATTGTAATAATTCATTATTAATGTATGATTTAAATTTATATATTTAAATATTTTAATCTAATTATTATTTCTAAGTTTTATATATTTTATATAAAATTTCAAACTAGAATCAAATTAGTGTTGACATGATGTCAATTATTATTGCATGTGTTATGATAAGATATAGTTGTAAGTTATGACATTTATTACTGCAAATTCTCAAAATATGAGGTCATATGATCATCATTAGAATAAAAGATTAGACGTATATTTTGCAATTTAACCACATAGCACCTTTTGGTTTTTGTATTTCACGTGACTTGTTATGTCTTTTGATTTTTAAATGATCATTAAGTTGAAAATTTTAGTTGGAATACATCTAAAAGTGTTCATGAACTATATTTGTTTTGCCATTCAAGTTTACATTCTAGTTTAAATATCGACCATTGTCATTTAATATTTATTTGTATAAAGTGTAATGTGCAATGTTGTTTATATAGACTTGATAGTGAAATATAGTTAGCTTACGTACAAAATATTATATAAATACTTAATAGATATAATTTGTAGAATACTTCGTAATAATGAATCCTAATACAATTTCCCATAAAAAAAACTCGTGTTTCTTGTATAATCTTTGCTAGTGTATAAGAACTTTAAATTTTTTGTCACATTTGTAATTGTCAAACTATACATTTATTAACATGTAAATTTGATTTTAAAGTTCATGCTTTTGAGTGTGTAGATTTTGTAATAAATAAAAATTTACATTTAAAAGCGTGGATTTTTTTTAACTTTCGAATTGTATGTTTTCAAAAAGTTTTACGTTTATAAGTGTTTAAATAATCTATCCACACTAATAAATATTATGTTTTGACTAAAATTTTCACACTTTCAAATATAAAATTTGATGCAGTTTGTCGCACCAAGTTTTCCACACTTGTTTGTATATTTTCATAATTTTAAGTGTATTCTCGTTGCTAATAAATTGTAGATAATGAACGATTTTTATGTAATGCTTAGGTCTTTTTTATTTCACAAGAATCACGTGAATTCAAAGAATTTAATATATTGACCTTTCATTCATATATTTTGTCTGGTAAAAAAGGGTTATTAAGAGTGTCATCTTATAAAATTTAAACATTATTTAAATTATTGAAAGCTCATCCTGACATGGAATGATGGAATTACATATTATTCCTTCAAAAGAGTTAGCAAAAGCCTATTTTATCTATATTTTAAACCTAAGACATCTCACTCGACTCTTCCACCAGTCATCATCAACTGCCATCATCACTAACACCAATCACCGCCCGCCTCCACTCCCGCCAATTTCTGAACTCTGTTGGTCACCCGACTTGCACTGCTACCACCAACGTTTGCCGCTCTCCGCCAGCACCACCGGTCGATGCTGTTACGAACACCGACCAACGACACTTGTCGCTACCTTACAACGCCACCCTCAGTCGATGCCACCGCCTATGGTCTTGTCTAATATTGCCGGACACGGACTCACAGGCGTTGCCGAATCCGATCCCCCCGTGCCAGCTCCACCAATTACTGCCACCGTCATTGATTGCGTACGTGTGTGTTTGTATGTAATAAATTAAGTTTTTACATAATGGTATTTGGTTATTTGATACACTTTTAACTTTTAACCGATCATTTGGACAGTTATACAAACTAAACAAAAAATAGGATTTGAATGGAATAAATTCGAAACCTTTTGCTGACAAACAAGAGTAATAAGGATCTTATTCCTTGTAAATTCAACTTCTTTCTTAGATTTTATGAACCAAACAACACTCTTTTGTTTTAGGGTAATCAGGATTTGGATTTGTCCAACTGGGTTTTTTGGTTTTTGCTCACTTCTAAATCAATTAAAATGGCACCTTGTAAAAACTAGTTCTCATGCTATTTCTTTTTCTTTTTTGGAATATAAGGAATCTTATATACGGCAACATAAGGCTTCAAGGTTTACCATGGTACAACCAATCTATGCAATAGAAAACTTCCTAAAATGTGTGAATTTCCACTAACATGTACAATAGCCTCAACACTTTATAACTTAGACGAAAGAATCAATTTATTTTTCGTGAAAGTACCTTATTTAGGGGTGTTCAATCGGTCGGTTATCGGTTTTATGAAATTAATCGGTTCGGTTTAATTGGATTTTACGAAAAAAATTAATCGCCCATAATCCAAATCAGAAGTATTATAAACCAAACCAATCCAACCAAATATCCATCGGGTTAATTGGTTCGGGCCCCGAAAAACCAAATAAGAAATTTGCTCAAAAGAACACATATAAGACTTACCATTAGCACACACACTTAGTACTTGACAACAACATCACCAAATTCAAATAACTCATATTAATATATTAGGTACAAATAATCAAACAATCTGCCAAAAGTATTATATCATTATAATAAAATGAAATATCTTTGTTTATTCGGGTATTCGGTCGGGCTCCAAAAGAAAAACTTAAAATCCAAATCCAAACCATAATCCGATTAAATATTCGGGTGTATCCAAATAACCGATTCAAATCCAAATAAGTCATAACCAATTAATCCAAACCTATATGAATCGGGTGGATTTTCGGGTGAAACCAATTAATGAACACCCCTAACCTTATTCTCGTATTACTGCTAGCTTACTTACGCCCTGTTTTCATGCTTTTTTAAGGAAGGAAAGGAAATAATTTGGTAGGAAACTTTTAAAAATGTATTTTTGAGTTTTATTTAGGAAAGGAAAGGAAAGGAAAAGATATGGAGGGGTTTGGAGGGGGAGTGTAAGCTTATTTTAATGTTGAAAGTTTAAAATATCCTTCCAAAGTTGGGATGAATTGAAAGGAGAAGATTTCCTTTCCTTTTTTTTTTCTTTCCTCTCTTATTTAAACTCGAAAACATTACGTTAGACTTGTTACGGACGTGAAATTATTATAAATGACATATATGTCTTTCATCATACTATGCAAATGATTTCTGCCTTTAGTTTAAAGGAACCAAAAAGAAGAAGAAAAAAAACCACCAAAACTATCATCCAAAAAAGGGTCTTAATTCATACTTGATCATTAAATATATATAAGATTCTTTTATATTATATAAGAAAAATACCAATATAAATACACGAAATCTCATCGATTGGTCATTTGATTGTTTAAAGATCAGAAATAGTACCATAAAGCATTTAGTTAAAAAAAACATGTTTTTTAAGAAGTTAAATAAGAAAAAAAAACATTTATCTAATAGTTTTAACAACCATCACACCGATAGTTATTACTATTTCTGGGTATTATTTAGGTTACCATAAATAAACAATTGGATAGGAATACTTGGGGGCCGGAAAATATTTTAATCTTTTTTATATATCATTTTCATTTTCTTCTGAAGAACCAATTAAGATACAGTATAAATAATAAAACTAATAATTTTTTAAAACAGAAACAAAGAGGGCAGAAGATACCTGATATAAGCAGGAGAAAAAAGGTCAGAGATGGTTCAAGACAGCAGACTCCTTGCATATTAGAAAATGATATAAAATGAAGGGGGGAGGCTTGAAATGAAATTAGAAGCATATACAGTAAGTGCAATTGATATTTGGGAGGGTTTATAGAAATAAAAAGGTTCATTGAATCTAGCCACTTAAGTAAGGTAGGGTCAAAATATAAATATTCCCCTCCTTTACACCTACTTAATGTGTCTTTTCTCAATATATTTATGTTTTTATTTTGAATGGTTATAAATAAACTAATTCTATAAGGAAATTATTTAACTTTACTTGTATAGTAAGTTTGGACACAAAAGTGTTAAGTTTCTACATTTTCTGGGTTTATGTTAAAATCTCATGTTTGTTCTTGTGGGCTTTTTAGTCTGTAAATCTGGAGTTGGTAATGAACTCTCAAGGTGTGTATACTAATGTCTTTCTTGAATAATATATAAATGTCAAAGTTTCATTTATATGACTAAATTTAAGTGGGACTAGTCTTTCATTTAAGAAACTGATTTATTCACATAAGATACAACAACTTTGAAGCTATATTTACAAGTTAATGAAGCATATAAAATGGTCGAGAAAGTTAACATATATATCAAAATTTGCCAATAAAGATAACGTGTAAATTTTTGTGCCGAGAAAGAATTATAAATTTTACTTTGTTATAAAAAAATGATTGTAAATTACTTTTGTATAAAAAGAGATAATAAATTTTAATCTGTTATTAAAAAGGGTATCATAACATACTAAAAATTGGTCAAGATTCATTTTTTTGTTAGAATTCTAATTTATAATCCTTTCTTGGCCACAAAAATTGGACGTTACCTTTATTGGCAAATTTTGATATTTTGGTTACTTTTCTCGACAATTTGCCCTTCTTTGAATGAATCAATTTCACAAGTAGAATAGTCATCTTCCATATTCAAAGTATCACATATACTCTAAAACTCGAGCTTTATGATTGTCTCTAGTATTAGAGTAGCGTCACGCGATCGTGTTTCTTTGGACACATTTAGCAAATATTTCCTTTTGTATTTATTATTAATAACCTCTTTTATTATTAATACTAATATAGGTCTTTTTTCTAACTTCTTTTTATTACTAATCTTTTTTTCCATATAAATAAAAATCTAAGTTTGGGCTTAGTTTTTAAAATTAGAACCAAACTGGCCCAAATTTTGAAGCTAAACAAACTGGGCTTAGTTGTGTTTCAGCTGGATGATAAGGAACTAGGTAGTAGGTAGTATTGTCCTAAAAGCCCACACGCCAAAACCAAAAATCATGAACATAATAAAGCTTAGGAATGAATTTGTTTATATTGTTTAGAACAAGTGTAAGATTGTTTAGTAACAAGTAAATATTAACCGCGCTTTGCGGCGGGGTAAAAAAAAGTATCTCGTCAACTATAAAATTATATTGTTACTTTAATTTCTAATTAAATACGTCTAAACGACTCTATAAAAAGTAATTTAAAAGGCTTTGAAATTTTAGTCACTAATATTAATGTAAACCCTAAACCCTAAACGCCGGTAAAATCGAGAAATTTAAAAAAACTAAATCTTCATGAAGTAAGAGTCAAACTTGCAATCTCTAAAGAAAAGCCTTCACCACCCCATGTAAGTTATGTTTGTGTAAAATGTGTACTTTAAATACTTATCTTTCAAGATTTATTTTCTTGCAAACTGTATGGTTATATAATTCATTGTGTAATTATATAAACTTTAGTCATTCGATTTTATATATACAACTATGTTTTTATATTAAAAAAGTCATTCTAATTTTACTCTTTTCAATTGTTATAAATACATCTATCATAAAAATTATTGACTTAAAGTTTACATTAAACATTTCGTAGTCGAAAGAATTACAAATAATATAGAGAAGCCTTGTAAAAAGAGTTAATTACAAAACAATTTTTTATCTTGTTATAGAAAAAAAACAAAACAAATAAAGTGATGCGGGCAGCGAGCGGACAAAATATTAAGCAATAGTATCATAAAAAGAATTCTAAATAAATAATTTAGTTGACAATATATAACTATAGCAATGTAATAAAAAATAATAGTTTATACTAATAGTAAATGATAGAATAGCCCACTAAAAACATGTTAGAAAATTTAATAAATAGAAAACTGAATGGGACAGAAAAATCTAATAAATTGAAAAATGAATGGGACGTGATTCGAGCCTAGGGCTATTCCACCATGCGCAAGGGAACTTATCAGTCCTTCTATACTTCCCTTTGTAGTTTATTTGGAGTTTTATATGTATAACCCTTTCACGTTTGGTATAGGATACGACAAAATTTTTTCCTTCTAATTGTATGTATTTAGAATTATAATAAATAGTAATGATATAACATCTATCTTTGCAACCTGTTCGGGAATTTGTACCATAGGTTATATCTATTTTCCAGGGTTTAAAACCTAATAATAGGTAAAATCACCAATCAAGAGAAGGCATTATAATTTAATTCTACAGTCTTTTAACATTTATAATCAGAATAAGACCCTCTAAACTAACAAAACAGCTAGACATGTGTTAGAACCTAGAGGGGGGTGAATATGTTCTTTAACTTAGTTTACCAATTTTTACAATTATAAAATTTGTAAGTTGTGTTAAAAATATTTTTCTTGAAGTTTATAACACAACAAATATATATACTTGAAATAAAGAGAGTAAGGGTAGAGAGATATCACCAATTAGTAGACAAGAGATTTATAGTGGTTCATGCAAGTGTTAACAAACTTGCACTACATCCACTCCTTGACCTCACCCACCAAGAGTTTGCTCCACTAAAACTTCTCTCTTTCAAGGTAGAGATAAACCTTTACAGTTCTCTCTTTAGTTTACAAGAAATACTCTTCTTTCTTGCAAACAAGGCTAAGATGAGCCTAGCTTCACTCTAATTTCATGGCTAGAGTTAATCCTCACTTCTCTCTAATTCTATAGGCTAGAGATAATCCTCACTTCACTCTAATTAGAAAGGATAGAGTTGATCCTTACACTATTACAAAATATATAGAAAGATGATGTAGTGTTTAAGCTTTGAAAGCTTTGCTCTTGCTTGATTCTTGATCTTGAATGATAGATGAATTATCAAAGAATATGAGCTCACAAGATAAGAATATATGTTATGTGTTTTTGCTTGTGCAAGAGATACTAAAAAATGAGGTTTGAGTTGGTTTAAATAAGGAAAATGGTGAAAGTCCAAAAGCTGTCCAGTACTCTCACGGTCGATCCACGGTCGACCTTGGCTAAAACCGTGAGGTACCTGAACTTTCTTGTTCTTTGCAATATAGACGTTGAACTTTATTTAAAACCACACTCAACTCATTTTTACCATAAAAATCAACTGAAAAGTATATGTTCAAAAGGTTGGTTGATCACATACTCTTAAAGTTTGAATTTAAACACATATATGGAAGTTTGGAAACCAATACACAAAGCATGTTGGAATTTTACCCCTTTGGGAGATTCCTTTGCTAATTATGGTGGTGTATTGTTTCAAAGTAGGATTGTGTTTGTTATTTGCTTAAAATAGGAAGTCTTAGATTTAATCAACCAACACAATTGAGTTTTATAAAATCTTTGTCATTTTTATAAAGTTTTTATAAAAATAATTTTATAAAAACATAAACTAATTTAATTATTTTATTTGTAAGCTCATATAATTCGAACTCTTGTTTGTAGATATCTTCGTCATCGGCTTTGAAGATATCATCTTCACTTGTTAAGTACGAGTTCGGTTGACTTGAAGAAGAACAACATTTAAGAGTTGTGAGCTAAGCAGCGACGGTTGATTCACAGTCGACCGTGGTATCGACCGTGAATGTTGATTTATCTTGATTTCTTCTTTTCTTGTTGAGTTGAAGTCTTTTACTTGTTTGTACTTCACTTGATCATCAATTTAAGGCTTGTTAATTTTTCTTTAAGAATATAGATATGAACATATGAATAATTTTGATAAGCAATAGTATCACATGTGTATATTTTTATCATTATCAAAATAAGGAGTGAAACGATACTAGAATACACCCTAGGACAGACTTTACTTTTGACCATATTTATATACACTTTTGGTCTAAAATATGCTAGCAGGATGAATACATCATTCTTTTTCTGATGGTGCTTATAGTTGATACTGATGTCCTTTTTAGTTAATTGCATAGATGGTCCTTTTTAGTTAATTACATAGATCGTCCAGATGTAAGGGTTGTTAAGAACAAGGATAAAAATGATAAAAAAACGAAAATACTCTTTGAATAACGAACAACTTTAATTGAAGTTAGCCTAAATGACCAAAAGTGAAACAACATTTCAACTATAAAAACCACCAGTGTAATTTTCTATCTTAAAGGACTAAATGTGAAATTCGCTTAAAACCACAGAGACATCTATGTAATTAACTAATTTTTAAATCAACACGTAGTATTTAATCTAGTTAATTATAATGCTAATTATAAAAACATTAATTATTTAATTGATTTCAGCAAAAATGATAAGTATAATTAATTGCACGAAGCATTCCCCCTTGATTTAAACCATGTTTAAGCATGAAATGTTGTTAATCGAGTGTTCTTAAAGGGTGGGTAAGTGCAAACTTGGGACAAGTCGCTAAAAATAGGCTTTACTTGGTCAAAGCGAGGGAAAACCTCTCATTTGTTCCTGCTGTTCTGTCGACTAAGAGAAGAGATATCAGAAATTTAGTCAATTCCTTGAAGATTTGAGTGCTGAATTGCAACTCCACGAGCCAATGTATGTAAATTTGAATCTTCTTCATGTCGAGTAATAGTGCATTTCCTTGTTCTGATATAGTAATCAAAGGTGCATATGGCACCAAGATGACTTTGAAAGTGGGTATAGCAATATGTTTTGGTGAATATTAAAGATTAGAAGAAAAAAATTTGTTTGCATCTTGTTAAAATTGAAGTTTTGGGGTTAGGGTTAGGGTTGAAATGGTAGAGTATTTGATCCTTGTGATACATAACTCACTTACTAACAAAGTAGCCATTTGGGATTTGGTTGTGTTTTTTGGGATTTGGTTGTTAATAGGTTATGAATAGATATATGATTGTGGTGTTTATACATGTTATGATCTTAAGTGAAAAATATATGTGTTGACTATTGAGTAATGGATGCAGTATTCCGGTTTATAACTGTGGCAAGATGTAAGATAGAATCAGGTTAATAATCATGGCAAGATAAGACCAATATATCTGTATACTTTACTGATTTGAGATATAGATTAGTTTCCAGTATTATATAACGTGGCAAGATACGTAGAAAGTGTGGTAGTTCAACCCATAGTTGCCTGAACTTAGACATGATATATTTACTTAGGTAGTGTATCACTAGTATTCTCCCTTAGCCGTTGCCTATGTCAGATGTTTTTAATGTTTTCAGGTCACTCCAAGGTTGGGGAAAGGATAAGGGACCAGTCTGATGTTCCAGTTGCTCAAGTTACCAAGTAGATGTGCCCCATTTTTGTTTAGATTAAAATGTTTGTTGCTAAAACTTAGAACAAATGAAGAAAAGATTTGGAATACTTTATGCCACTCTTTTGTATATGTTATGAATCAGTTTGTAGAACAACTACTTTATTTTACAAAAGATATTTCACTTGAGTGTTTTAAAGTAATAAGAATTGAGGTGTTACAAGACTCATTTTTTTTCAAGAATATGAATTTAATGTTACCTAGATCACGTAGGATTGTGACTTGTGAGAGTATTTTCTGGTTTGCAAGAGGTGGTTTGAAATGACTAATGAGAGAAATGTTCTTTATTAATAGGAAATCTGAAATCTCAAGTTTAGATCCATTATAGGAGGCTCATGATGTTGCATGGTCGATTTGTGCATTGACCGTCCCCTGTTTTACGATTTTCTTTCTTTTGCATTTAGCCATTATAGTAAACCAAAGTTGGCTTCATGCTTTATGCAGGTCTCCTTAAGTTAATTAATTCGTTTCAAAGTTTATGGGTTAGTGGTTAACCAAAGCAAGAGAAAATCAACTCTAGCCAAACTTAGCCACAATGGTGGAATTGGTTGATTCTAGATAGAGGGAAGTGTTGGAAGCTTTTAAGAACTGTTTCCTTTGCATTTGGAAGAACTAAGAAAACGAGTTGAATTAGTCCTTAACCAATTTTCAAAATCCTTGTAATTTCTTGAAACCTTGTGTGATAGCAACTTAATCTAACATATTTATGCTTATGATCACAAGTAAAGGATGCCAAAGTAGATATAGAGTACTCAGAGTAAATGATAAACCATACTTCTTTCCTTTTTTTTACTAGGTAAATGATAAATAAATCTTTTTTATTATTATTTTTTTTTTGTAGAAAAAGATATAAACCAATCACTTCTCATTTTGTCAATGGCTAAGGGATCAACTGATTTCTTCTCCGTTTTATGATTGGACAAGAGATCAACTAACAAATTGATCTCTTTTCAAGGCTTTGAGCAAAGGAAACAGAGGAATTTCAGAATTTCATTCTATGAACCAAGCACTCATCTTACAATATCAATCTCCTACTTCTTCTAAACAAACGACGCTTTAGTTTGTCTTGGGTGTTTCAACCACTAATATAAAAAATTCGTGAATATTTTCTTTTCTTATTTCACATTTTTAAAGGAAATGCAGGGACACCGGACAGCCCAAGGGGTGGGTTGTTGAGTAATGTCCCACATCGGATGAAAAGTGACTTTGTAATCTACTTTATAAGTGTTATGGGCTACTCCTCTCATAACCAATTGGTTTTGAGTTGGAACCCCACAAACTTACATGGGTGACTTGGGCTTTGACCCAAGGCATCATTGCCACAATACGTTCTGGGTCCAATCTGTTACATAAGTAGGTGCGTTAGGGGTTAAAAAAACATATGAATGTGTCGTAACTCGTAGTTTGTGTCGATTGAGTGCCATTCTATTATTTGTTCACCAAGTCAAAGAGCGTCGATCGTTGGAGGCATGGCACGCTTCACACAATTATTAGAGAAAATGATATTAGGGTTTAGTATAGGATGGCCGGCCCAATTGTATAGATAGGCTATGACCTATTAAGGTTTCTCATTTATAAATAGTTGTCATTGTAATATAAAACACTGCCGAGGTTTTCATTATTCTACATGGTATTAGGACTGTAGTCCTGTTCATTAAGCTGATATTTATTATTTTAGGATATCATTATCTGGCTTTAGAATAGGAGAGTGTTTTACTATTTTTGGTTAATATGATTGCAATTTTGTTTCTTTGTTAATGCGAGCAGCTGAAAAACTTCATTCAAGCATAAGTAGAGATTGTTCATTCCATGTGCAATGCATTTCAAATCAATTGCATATAGTCATCACATATGATCAGGTTAATATGCTTTCACCACGTATATGATAGTCAGCTATATGATCATCTTGCTCATCGCATTATGTTTCTTGACAGGAAGTTTATTCGAATGTTTAACTGCTTGTCTAATATTTTTAAAATAATGTGCTATGGCGAGTGGTGCCGGAGGGAAAGTTTTGTTCAAAGTTACCCTCAACTCTGATCCGAAGCTCCCTTATAAAGTGTTTAGCATTGCAGAGGTAGCTCCATTCATTGTTGTTCTTAAATTTGCAGCTGAAGAATCTTAAGTTACTCCCCAAACTAGCGTCATCATCTAAACAAAGTGCAGGTACTCTAATATCTGTTGATTATAGTAATTGTGACACTTTCTACTGTGATTGCAATTATCACTCAGTTGGGTTGACTTTCTTGATTTCAAGTTTTGTAAAGCCTGCCTATTTTATAAGTTCATACAAACACGAAATTTATTTTTTGCAAACACAAGTTCATTTTCCAATTGGAGTTTTTCCTTTTTTACCTTATTGATAAAGATGAACCATGTTTTATGCTTTAGAATTACTTTAGCCTATAATTCAAGTATCATATCAGTTGATCTATCACGTTTAATTTCCATCTTCGACACACACACACACACACACACGCTGGCACACATAGTTGGATCGGAGGCTACATGGGGAAGTAGTCTCTTTACCTTAGCTTAGAGGCACGTCTACATCTGTATTACTGTATATGATACCTCCCTCGTAGTGTGCTCAAGTAAGATTGGGTATGGTTGTTGTGTCGTAGGCCTAGTTCCATGGTCTCAATTCATTTTTAATGATAATACTAGGTAAGTAAACATTGCTTAACATGTAAATTTTTTTTTAAAATAATTTGGAGCATTTTTCTAGTCATTTACACTCGGCATCGGAATACTTAGGACTGGCCCCTACGAAATGTTTTGGAAAAATATTACTCCAACTTTTCTAATTTCTACTCCTTTCCCTTTCTTTATAGGAAAAAAAAAATTGAATAACACAACTCTATTAATAGCAAAAGTATATTATATTTTAGAAAACAATATAATAATAATAATAATAATAATAATAATAATAATAATAATAATAATAATAATAATAATAATAATAATATAATTCAAGTAAAAGAAAAGAAATATGATGGGAAAAAAGAGACTAAAAATAAGGAAAAGACGCATGAATATAAATCACAAAACCAAAAGCTACTTCCGAAATACAATCTGAAGCCTATAAATCCTCACATACAAAATGACTCTTTGCACTTTCAGCCCCCATTCTTCCTTCCAACCTCCCTTCAATTCAGATCTTCATATCCATCTCTACTATCATTCATCTAAATTCCCAAATTCAACAAAACTTTTCCATTAAACTCTTCATTTATTACTCATGAGAATCCATTGAAATCCATCATAAGAAACTTTTTTTAAATTTTTTTTAAAAAATGGCTCCAGAAGATGGCGCCACCTCTGCATCAAGAAACACGGTGTCCGGTGGCGGTGGTCGGACGAACAACAGCGGGCAGGCTTTGAAAAAGGGGCCATGGACAGCGGCAGAAGATGCGATTTTAATGGAGTATGTGAAGAAACACGGCGAAGGGAATTGGAATGCTGTTCAACGGAATTCAGGATTGATGAGATGCGGAAAAAGTTGCAGGCTAAGATGGGCGAATCATTTAAGACCTAATTTGAAAAAAGGAGCTTTTACACCTGAAGAAGAACGTCAAATTATCGAGCTTCACTCGAAATTCGGCAATAAATGGGCTCGTATGGCTCTTCATGTACGTTTGATTGCATTTAATTTGATTCAAAATTGTTTTTATTATTCATATTAATTAATATGTTTGTTTATTTGTTTATACTGCATGTGATTCAGCTTCAAGGAAGAACAGATAACGAGATCAAGAATTACTGGAATACACGATTAAAGAGACGATTACGAGCAGGATTACCTATTTACCCTGTTGATTTCCAACACAGAAGACACCATGAACAATCATTACAAAATCAAAAGATTCCATTTTCTTCTTCATCATCATCATCAAATCATCACATGAATTCGATCTCTCCCATACCATTTGATCCGATAAAGTATCCAGCTATGAACTCACCCATGTATCTTCAAAACCCACAATCCCATTTCAAGATTCTTCAATCTAACCCTCAATTCCCAAATCGGAATAGCTCCATAAAGTTCTTGAATCAAGGGTTCTCGAGCTCCCTTCAATCCAATCGTGCCATGATTCAGCTACCGAAAATCGAAGCATCTTTGAATGATGTTAGATTGTTTGAATATGTTGAAAATGAGGTTCCTTCCATTCAATCATCATTTCAAGCGATTACTCCAACGTGTTCTTCAAATACCGTGAATGATGGTGATAACGCCATTTCCCCTTATATAAGTACTCGGGGAAATAGCGGATTATTAGAGGATGTTTTGGGCGAGTCTCGAGCTTTATTAAGCTCTCAATCACCCGAAGCTGATAAGGGCAAAGGTAAAATCACACATGATTATCCCTTAATGGAAGAACCCGAAAATGTGACGTTAGAATCGGTTTTCGAACCTCAGGATGCCAACAAGACGACTTTAGATGACTCGAGTTCGGGCCATTCATCTATCGGTGTGTTATCGAACGTCTATGTTTCAATAATTTCAGTATATCGATCTTTATGTAATTATTTCTTGTTTGAAATTTGTTTTCCAGAGATTGGAGTTAAATCGCAAAGCGATGCTTTTGAAGAGATGAATGTGATGGATGATGATTTCTCAAGCTGGCTTGACTTCCCAACGGGGTGGTATGGAGGAGGTGAAGATGTATCAAATGAGAAAATGGTGGCGGGAGTAGAGACTCAGGTCGAGATTTCATGCTCTCCGGTTGGAACCATTGAGACGGACCATGACCACGACTGGACCATGGGGTCTTGTTGTTGGAACAACATGCCCGGGTTTAGTTAGATGGTTAGTTTGGTGTAAGTAGGTGAGAGTGAATGGCTAGCTCTCTTTTATGTTAAGAGAGGTGATTTGTAAACTATTAAAATTGATTCACATATGATAAGTATATGTTATTTTTTTAACAATTTTACCCTTATATGATGTGAGGGTAAAAATGTTGAAAATAAAATATTATTATTATTAAGTGTAAATCAATTTTAGTTGTGTAGAAATCACCAAAGATGTGATAGTCATATATAGTTTGGTTTAAGGTTTGAATGTAGGATCTTTTATGATGATCCAAACCAATCTAGCTATTGCTTGATTCATTGGTTGATGTTTGGGAATGTGACTCCTTAGAATATGTTGTTCCAAAATATTATAACAGTTTTTTTATTAAACCATTTTTACCCAATTTAAAGTTGATATGTCACTTTTTACAAGAGAATCTAAATTTACCGACTTAATCATTTAATTCTTCTATCTACAAAAGTTCAAAACCAACCCTTAAAGATCAAGGCAGAATCTAAATTTAAGAGGACACTTTGATCATAGCATTTATGATTTATTTTTTCTATTTTTTATATATTAAATAACCTCATAAATATGGTAGTATATAAAAAGGGATTGCAATTAGTTCTCTCACAAATATAAAAGTCAGACCTTTATTTTAAATAAAAAATGAGTCTATTTGTAATTTTTACTTTTATGTTTGATAGAAAACATTGACTTGTCATGTTCGAACTCAACATGAGAGGATTGATGGTGATATTAGTATCATCAATTATACTTTAGGTAATTATGGTCTGCTTAAGACAGCAGGTTTTTCATATTAAACCGATACAAGTAAGGAGGTGCCAAGTGAACACTTATTTTATGGAGGCACTTTTTAGCACACACATCACATTGCCCTATCCAGCATTAATTAGTCATGGTCATAGGCTAGTTTATGGGGTTCATCTTATTAGTGCAAGAGGCTTGCACTTTGTTTTGTAGCCTGGGTGTTATAAGGGGAGCACTCTAATCCTGTTTGATTTTCTAGGCCATCTTCCTCTAGCCGATGCAAATCCGTCTTTCAAGCCCCAGAGCTCGTGTGTTCTTTACGCCTTATGGGATCATGGTTCTTGGTTTCATCTATATTTTTCAACTTTGGGAGGGGCGGGCGGGATGGAGTACAGGGTGTTTTTCGATAGAGGCTTGATGTAGGGTGGGCCAATAGAATTCGGTGTTAGGGGGTGCGATGGAGTTATCTAGTGTGATGGAGTTCTGGAGGTTAGGTGGGCGGTTGCTGATGTTTTCCATACCTTTGTTTAACCCTTTGAGCACAAAGTTTTTTCTTTTAGTGGTTAGGTGGGTGTGTCGATAATTGAGTATTTGAGAGGGGGAAGGTTATTTGTTTCTCCTGTGTGTGTACTAGTTAGGGTGCCCTTTCGAGCCTCAGAGTTTTTCGGTCAGCTTGGGTGCATATACCCCTACATTGTGTGTGAGAAGAATATGCATCTCTGACCTTTTTTTGGGCGATTATAGGTTTATATGATCAGTATTCGGGTCGTGTTTGCGCGTGCTGGTCCAGTGATACAACTATCATGATGTTTATGATGGTGTCTGGATTCCATTTTCCGTGAACTGTTTTGACGATGATTTGGGTTCTGTTTCGAGATGGGTTATGCTGTGGTGTGGCATTGCTATGCAACATATTTGTTGGGTCGGGTGTTGAGCAGGAAGTTAAGCCTGTGCTTATCTGTGTGTTTCGGTGCTTACAGCGAGATGAATATGGTTTTGTGTTGAGTAAAATAATGAGAGAGTATTGTTATGTCCTATATTCTATTGTTTGTTGTTGAGAGTGATGTGGATTTGTACTTTAAGATTTCAGTGTGTATCCTTTCAACATTGATGAATGAATGAAATATTTGGCTGTTAAAAAAAATTGACCAGATGTGTCAAAACAACACAACTTTAATTTTACCACGAAAAGACACCCCTCTTGATGTTTAATCGAAAGTGACTAATTTTAGATTGTTTTTGGGTCTTTGATGCCTATATAAACAAACGATTTCAGTTCGAGGAAGTCTCTTGATCTTTTACAGACCGAAAGGTTCAATTTTAGATTATCCCAAAGTAATTTAGTGATACACTGATACCCGTTAATAACGGTCGAATCTTTACACGAGCCAAGAGGTTTATCAAGACAAATTTATCTACAATTTAATTATTTTACTCTTCTTTATCCAAAATCTCGCAATAACTTCTAAATATGGAGTCCCATTTTTTTCCTTTTCTTTATTTGTTTTTATATGATAAAAGATATATTTTTAAATTAAAAAAGCAAGAAGGAAAGAAAGAAAAGAGTGAAAGCTTGAACCAAAGTATGAAGAGGTATATCTCTCTCTATTTTTAGCAATTCCCAAGTAAAATAATAATAATTATTATTATTATTATCATATATAATAATAAGATACCATGCATATATACCTTTTATGATCATCTTGATCGGTCACTTACGCCTTAATTTCAAAAGCAAATTGATGGATGAAGAAGAAGAAGAAATATATACTTACGAATGAATGAATATTGCAACTAGTGACAATCAAATCCTTATACGCGTACGCAACCATGCTTCACGTTTCCCCGCCCATCATCTCTTTCAACTTTTTTATTCAGCTTTTCAAATATTCAGACGTCACATATTACTTTTTATTTTTCTTTCCGACGGCTAGATCACACCGTCTCTAAATCTAAACCTAATTTCATATCATTTTGTTCATTACAAAACTTAACCCGAAACATCCGTTTTAAGAGAAAACAAAAATTTTCAAACTCAGTAAGTTCACACACCTGAATTAACATCCCAGGTCATTAGGTCAAGGATATTTACAACCAAAAATATATATCTTAACCAGTTAGCGACATTTGATTATTTAATAGAATCATTTAATACTTAATTATACTGTTCTAAAAATTTATCATTAGTTATTTCTATAATTCTAAGGTTTGTATTGTATGGATGAGTTTGAGTGTACTTGGTCGATGTTTGTGGTGTGCCACTGCTGGTCGCAACCCATGTTTGTGATTTGGTGATTATAATAAAATTTATCGCCTTCAAAATGATGATAAAGCTTAAATATAATTTATATTGGATAATAAATTAAATCAAGATCGATCTAGGCTGAGATTATTCATGATGAAGTATGTTCATGTTTTTGTCCTAACAAAAATAATTGTAATCTTATGTTTCCGTGAAATTCAAGTATCTCTCGGAAATCAGAAAATGTTGTAAATTCAGTAAAAATAAAAAAAATTCAATAATTAAAAATAAAGTAACTAAAAAATTAAATAAGGTATAGTACATTAGATCTTAAGAACTCTTGAAATTTCTTAGCTTATAAATAAAAACTTACAACTTAAATTGATATATAATATTTGTATTAAATTATAGAATTAAATGATTATAAAAAAAGCAAAAATTCTAACCCTGGAAACTTATTTGGAACAAGTGATAAAACGCTATTTATTTGGCCATTTGAACTTTTCATTTCATATGCATAAAACATATATAAAAGTTTTAAGAGCATAATTTTCTCGTTAATCTAATATATTTTTTATAATTTAACACATTTTCGTTTGATGGATATGTTAGTTTAATAAAGTGGGGTAATGTAAACATGTTTATGTACTTTTTACTCTTTAAATTAAATAAAAAAGACAGGAAATTAAATGATTGGCTAAAAATGGTTCTCGCAGTTCTTGTACGAAAAACAGTTCTCGTATGAACCCGATCCTATATATATATGGGAGGATTCAAACGAGAACTGCGAGAACAATTCTTAGCTCTTAACTAAAATTAATCAATGGATAAGATTTTTTGACAGCTCATTACTGGTTCATTAATGACTCATAAATTGCTCATTAATAACGCATTAATAAGGGTTATTTTGTGAAAATCGAGCCTTGCAAGTTAATGACGGCTCACCTGGACGCAATTCACGGTTGGGTAAATATATAAATTACCAAAATACTCTTATTAATGAGTCATTAATAACGTTAAAAATAGTTCTTGTACAAACAACAGTTCTTTTTTGAACTTTTGTCTATATATATTTATATACATATTTATTTGGGTGCTAGGAGTAAAGGTGATGGACATGCTGAAGCTCTGTTCTCGCGTGCTTTTGCTTTACGGTTTAAAATATATATGGAAAACAACTTAAGTGTATGCTTTTCCTATAAAAAGTTTCATAAAAATTATATAGAAGTCTTTGGTTGGTATCAAAAAAAACTTAAGAAACAACACAATCACATTTCAACTTTTTTATAAACTTGATCCATAAATTGTAGACATTTCCAACCCTGACCGCCCATTATCATAGTGTATTTTTTCAATTGCTAATTTTTTAAAATAATAAAAAAAATCTCTAAAAACTGGAGTTTAAAAAGTAAATTTTTTCTATAAACACTCGCTTAGCAATAAGGATTACGGGTAAATTCCATTTAGATTCTTTGAGATATAACGTCTAAAATTTCATTCTATCCTTACAGTCAAACGAATCTGTAAAATACATATTGTTTTTAGTTTACACGTGATCTTATATATATAGTAATAAATATCGAAAAAGTGAAATAATATAATAAAACTAGGATTAAAATGTTCTTGGTGAATTAGAGGAAACACAAAAATTGCATGAGCAATGTATAGTATATTTTGCATGCAACTAGCTAGCTAGCAAGGGCCATATAGATTCATTACATGTTCATGCACCCCAATTTTATGCCATTTAATCTTCACTTATAAATCTATTCATTTTCCATTGTGAATGTCTTTCATACATTGCATGCACATCATATCCCTCATGCCATCATTTTCTTTCACTTAAATTGGGAACCTTGTCTCCCCTCTTACTATGAGTCCAAGGGCAATTTCGTCATTAACATACCTTTTGTCAACACTGTTTTCGTTTTTCTCCCCCATGATTATTATTTTTTAATATTACTTTCGGCTACTTATATGAGAAGAAATATATATCCACAAGCCAATTTTATATTTATATATATTAATACAAGTCTATCCATGCATGTTGGCTGAATTCTTATATAATTAAGCCTTTATATATAAATAGATAAACCACCATATTCTTAAGGATAAATCGTCGAAAAATTTAACCTTAATATCGAAATTTGTCAATAAATGTAACGTCTAATTTTTGTGGCAAAAAAAGATCATAAATATTGATTTCTAACAAAAAAGGAAATCTTTCCCAATTTTTAGTATGTAAAAAAGGGACTCTTGCCCAATTTTTAGTATGTCGTGATACTATTTTTAATAACAAATTAAAATTTATAACATCTTTTTATGTAAAATTGAAATTTACAATACTTTTTTATAGCAAATTAAAATTAATAATCATTTCTCGGCATTTAAAATTACACGTTACCTTTATTAGCAAATTTTGATATATATGTTACCTTTCTCGACCATTTACCCTACTCTTAAAAGCATAGTAAAAAGTTTGTATAACAAAGCAATCATTAATTCTTTCACATAGTTAAGTGCCTAAGTTATAAATACTTGATAGATAATTTATTTTTGTATTATAGATTATAAAATATATATTTCTAGCGACATCTATCTTAAAAGTTTTCACACTTTTGAACACATTAAATGAGAGGTTTAATTATTATAGGTTTCACCATTTACACATTTAAGTTGTTTGAATGTACGTATAGAATCACCTGCGATATGTATTTTTATAATAAACTTTCTTTTTTTTTCTTTAAAATACGTGTTTTTATAATAAACTTTCTCTTTTTTTTGCTGTAAAGTATATACGTGTTAAGAAATTTAATGATACAATTATATATACACACACATTTTATTAAAAAATTACCATAACTCTAATATGAAAAACACATTCTTTATCATTGATTTATTAACACTTTAATAAAAGTAAGTGACGATGGGTACGATAGATGAATCGAACTTGCTTGCTTATCTAAACTTATACTTCATCATACTATTTGACATGTATGAATTAATATATATATATATATATATATATATATATATATATATATATATATATATATATATATATATATATATATATATATATATATATATATATATATATATATATATTCATGAAAAGTTTGTATTTTTATGTTTTATTTTTAGTTGTTGACGTAAGAGAATACCGTGATGCAAATAAAGAGATCGATCGAGGGTACAAAAAACCTTGAAATAACTTTCGCCGTCTCAATCTTAATTTCTATTTATAGCAAAAGATAGTCATACTACCATTTCATTATTAAGGTATTGCAATTTCTAAGTATATTTTTTATTTTTAGTGAGACCAAAGCTTAGCCATTTCTTTCATAAAACACCTGTGAATGAAAAAAATATGCCATGCCATACCATATTGTTAAATTACATTTTTAGTCTATATGATTTCTAAGTTTTACAAATTTAGTTTCAAATTTTTTTATCTTTACGATTGTAGTCCTTAAACAAACACACCTCTTACAAAGCCGCCAACTATCACACCACCTCCACCTTCACCAACTCCGGTCACGTCAAAGGTCAAAACAAAAGCGCATAAACAAGAACACAGATCTAAAATTTGAACATACACAAGAAGTCAAGAACATCAAATCTACAATAAATCGGAAACAAGAACACCACAGATATGAAATTTGAGCCAATCCCAACTCGAACTAGAATTGGATTCCCAACTTGAGTGGTTTGATTTTTCCTTTGGGACCATAACAACCTCGCTTATTAAAGGTGAGTAGGTTGTTTTGTAACCCTAATTGATGAAACCTTAAGAAACAGCCGAAGAGAGAGAGAGAGTGTGTGAGAGAGACTAGATTATTGGTGGTGGAAGCATGTCTAGGTGGTTGAAATGAAGGAGGTGGTATTGGTTGTTAAAGATGAAACCAGCGTTGACTGGTGGTTTGATTCGGTGGTGTTGGAGGTTGTGATGGGCGGCGGTAGTGAGAGAGAGAGATTGTGCATGTGTGAGAGAGAGAAGAGATAAATATAGAGCTATGTTTTATATTTTTTTTGTATTATTTTAATTTTTAAAACAGTTTAAGAATTGAATAAAAACTAGAAAATGAATTAAAAATAATGTTAGGGGTAACTTGGTCATTCAAGTTTGGTTGGAGATCAAAATCGTAAGAGGTTTGATCGTTTAGGAACCGAAACCGTAAAAATAATAAGTTAGGTACCGAAACCGTAAAAATCACCAAACCATATGAACCAAAAATGTCATTAACTCTATAATTTGTTTGTAAATACTAAATAGATATAAGCTCAATTTTTATATTTAATTCGTCTTTTTAATTAAGAGATATATTAATATCTTTATCTCGATATGATCTTCATTATTTAAAAACAAATAAATTCAAGTGATAGTGAATTGTTAGAAAAAAATTGCTATACATTTTATTTCTCTGTATTCTTAGAAAAACGTATAAAGACTACCAAACTATTTAATGCTTTTCGTTAAGCTCGCTCAAATAGTAAAACAGTTTTATAAGTCACTTCACCATGTATCTAGTTTTTTTTATTTTGAAAAAATAAAATCAAACTGTCAAATGATGTAGTGAAATTTTTATATATTTTTTGATTATTTTAATTTACATAAATTTGGGTGTTAAACTGACTTGGAAAAAGAAAAAAAAATCTGGGCCAGACCTATGACCAAGGGCCTAGGCCCGAAGGATATCAAATCAGTGATGAGAATTGAGAAGCATAAGACTTAAGTGTCTATTGTCTAACTTGGAAAATAGAACTTAGATTCTTAGAAGTAGCTCCATGTAAAAGATGTGGAACTTGGAAGTATTTTTTTTCTTCAATATTATGAGTTACATAATGATATGATTTTGACAGAATTATCTGTAATATTTAGGCATGTTTAATATAAACTTTATGAGAAATAAAATTATAGAAAAAATATGATACCACATTTTAGATTTAGCTTATTTCTGTTTAAGTTCACCTCTTTATTATTATACTTTTAAATATGCAACAATGTACGAAGCAAATATATGACAGTGGCTACTACTTTTGTGACGGTAGCTACAACTAAGGTACTGTCAGACAAGAGGTCTAGCGGCATCGGTAAAAGAATAACACAAATCTATTTTTATATACAATGTATTATCGAGGCAGGTTAAAAGAAATAAAGAAAAGGAAAGTCATCACTCAAGTGGGATGATAAGGAGTAGAAAAAGAGAGTAAATAGGTCAAAACCTTATAACTTTGATACCATGTAGAATATTACATTGGTCATTATGTAAAGAGTATAACAAATACAATGGAAACTCTAATAGACTCAAGTTTAACTAAACAGTTGAAGTGAGCCATCCTACGATAAACTCCTATCTAATTCAATCTCCAATACTACAACATTGTTTGTTCACCTTTTCAAAAAAATTACTTAGAACTTTAAATACACCAAGTAGATAATAAACAATAGCAATGAAAATAATCACTAGCGAACTTGAAATACTTGTCAAGCATAGCCTAAATATACTTTTTTTTATAGGATAGCAATGATATAAACAATAAAAATACATAATAAATATATGTATTTAATCACAAAGTAAGTATAAGTTACTGACAATATAGTGTTATACTCGCTATTTGTCTTCGAAAACACATCGTTTATCTCCGTCTCTCTTCATCGTTGGTGGCTCTCGACCTAAGTGAGAGACATAATTTGATCTAAGGGCACCCGTTTTTTCCCGAACCCTTCGGCTTAGGCTTCGGGTTCCGCGGGTACTTTCGTGTACACCGCTACCACTCCATCGAGTTCTCTTCTCCTTTTTTCCCTTCTTCAGCTTCCTACACCCGAGTTCATCCGCGGTATCCTTTTGTTTTTGATTTTTTTTGTGAGTGTATAAAAGAGAGTAATGAGAGAAAAAATATTTAGATTGTTTGGTTTAGGTGCTACTTAAGTTTTGCATAAGAGAAAGAAAAAGAATTAAAAAATTGATGTATCAGCTAATGTGTCATTCAGGTTGGGAATGGTTTAAGAAACCTGCTACTCATGGTCTAACGGAATAGGGGCATGTTGCTTTCTATGTGCGTGTAACAAAGAGTGTAGGAGAGTGCTTAAAAATGACGAAAATTAGAGATTTTAGAAAAAGATTATATACCTACAATATTTTTGTTTAGTCTGGCACGTGTCACTCTCATATTGTTTGATTTTGTCATAATATTTATCCTCGTTACATAAAAAATTCAAATATTGGTTTAAAATACTTAAACATATATATAACTAGCTAAATTGTTCATATATTACACGGGTTATGAAAAATATATATTATTAAATAACAAATAAATAAAAAAATTTAATGGTACATATAATAAAGTTGAAATAAATATTTTGTATAACTTTCTTGTAGAAAACGTTCATTTCCTTTGAAATCGAGTTACCATCAATCCATCATTATTAAATATACAAACTTTTTATTCTTACTTACTTACACGAGTTATATGAAATACAATTGCCCATAAATAAAATCATGTCTTTTAAGAAAAATACTAATCTTATACGACATTTTTATTTATTGTTTTTGAAAAACAAATCAAAACCATAAACCATCGTGTCTAAAGCTTTACGATTATATATATATATATAGGGTAAGGTTAAACAAAGAACCTAAAAAACCTCTCTGGTGATGACATGTGGCACATAGTCTATGGCAAAAAAGGAAATTAAAAAAAAAAAAAAATCGGCGTCTTCAGCAAATCCCCCAACAAACTAAAAAAAACCCCAATTTCTTTAAATGATCATAACTCATTCGTTTTTAACAATTTTAACATAAAAATTATACCATTAGTTTCAGTTTTTCGTCCTCTTTCAAACAAGACCGGACTTGATATTTCTGAAACTTTTTTTTTTTTTTGAAATGCAAAGTTTGCATTTTGAGCTGGGTTCATTCAAACTCAAAATGCAAAATCCGTAGTTTGCATTTTGAGCTGGGTTCATTCAAGCCCAAAATGCAAAATCCGTAGTTTGCATTTTGAGCTGGGTAATTCAAGCCTAAATGCAAAATCCGTAGTTTGCATTTTAAGCTGGTTAATTCAAGCCTAAATGCAAAATTCGTAGTTTGCATTTTGAGATGGGTTCATTCAAGCTTAAATGCAAAATGCAAAATCCGTAATTTGCATTTTGAGCTGGGTAATTAGCGACATTCGGCTCATTAGCGACGACATTCAACTCATTAGCGACGAGCTGCTAAAATACAAAAAAAAAGTGTTTTTCCCGTACAGCGCCAAAATGCAAAAAAAAAAAAAATCATTTTCAAATTTTTTCAGAAAAGTATAGGAAGAGTGATCTTGTTTGAAAGAGGATTAAAAAACTAAAAGAATTGTATAATTTTTTTTATTAAATTCACAAAACTTAAAAAGTTATGGCAATTTAAAGTTTTTGAGGATTTTTTTTTAAATCGTGGGTGTTGGGAGGGGGGATAATTACATTTTTGCCCTATTTTTTCTAAATTAATACATAATAATTACAGTTTTGTTATCATTCAATCTCATCCATTAATATTCATGATTTAAAGGTCCAGATTGGTTCTTTAGGTTCTTTATTTAACACATGGTTCTTTATTGATCCAATTTATATATATATATATATATATATATATATATATATATATATATATATATATATATATATATATATATATATATATATATATATATATATGATGGATAATATGTTTGCATTATCTTGAAAGAATATAAATCAATTGTACATATGCTTAGTTTTGTTTATTTTAAATTTAATTTGTTTTTCAATTATTATCTTATGTTATATTAAATTCGAATTTGATTAGTATCTTTATTTAAAAGTAAAATTAAGTTTTAATTATGATAAAGAAATATTAAAAACTAAATTTTAATTTTTTAAAAATAGATTATTGAGACTTGATAATTAAAGTTATTTATTTAAATAAAAGGTTAGGACGGTTTAATTAATTTATGTAACGTTAATATTTTAGAAGATTACAATCTGTTTATTGAATTTTTATAATATCAATATATACTAAACATTTATTTGTTGTCACAAGATTGGAATTAATGAATTATCCAATATCCAACACAACTATATATTAATGTCTCTAATTTTTTATAATTAATGCTTTGGTCACACACAAGTCCGTCATTATCAACTTCGATTCTCTCTTTATTATCATCGGGTCGTCATCATCAGCAGTGAAGGTAGGGTTTTATGAATCTCTTCTCGGTTTCCCCCTCTTTGTTTCAATCTTTTTCTGTTTACTCTTAAGGTTTTTTAAACTTCTAATCACTTACAAAACAGTGTTTTTTACTCGATTCAAGGCTTCTGCAAAGGGGGTTAATTAATCCTTCGTAAAACCTCGCGTGTTCTTAGCTTTAAATCTTCAGTTAGGGTTATGCTGATTGATAAATTTCAATAGTGTTTAGAAGCAAAAGATCAGTTATTCGCATTGTGATTGTTTGAATTAGGACTGTTTGATTTGATGCCATTAACCTAATGCTCTTCGATTCCAAAAAATTATGTGGATTGTGCTACGATTACAACATTTTACCCAAATTTTATCATGAAGTTTATAGTAATTTTTGAAATAAAAAACCAATTTGTTCCTGCTAATTGATCTGAGTGCTTTATTGCTTTTACTGGTTTAGAGCAATTTTAGGGTTGTTTGGATTTTATGATCCATATTGTTTGTACTTAATTCTAATGAGCAATCCCAATTTCCAAACAGTCCCTAAGTATGAAATTGCTGCCATGGCCTTTAATCTTCAAACCCTAATACATCTTCTTGTATATCTTATCTTGGTTGATTATAATCTTATGGGCCATATTGTTTGTACTCTATTCTAATGACCACATTATCTGATAAAATGTATGATCATAGTGAACGAGATTCGCAATCTTTTCAAGCTTTTTAAAGTGATTATGTTCCTTTATGCTTATTTTGACCGAAATTCATAACCCGAAAGACACTTTTGATTCTTGATTTGCTTCACAAGATGAAAAGATTAATCATCTTGGTTCTATGTTTATGATATGATTTTAGGCTCAAAAATGGGAAGCAAGACGTCAAGCTGGTCTGATCAATGGGGAACCGGTGTATTTGACAATGAAGAAAAAGATTATGAAAAACCGAATAATAAGAGCAACAAAGAAAACAAGAAGATGGAACAGGTGAAGGCAGCTGCATCCACTGGCTTAGTGAAAGCTAAATCCGCTGCCATTGTTGGAGCTCACAAAGTGAAGAAAGGTACCTCCTCTGGTTTCAAATGGATCAAGAACAAATGCTCATCTTCTAAGTGAACTTGTGTTATTGATCTTGTTTTGCTTTTATCAAATAACTTCATATTTTCAAAGTTACAAATATTCTACATAATGACTGATACTTAGTCCGATTTTCACATAATCTTTTGTTTGTGTATTCATGTATATGCTTTTAGGGATAAGTATATTTTCGCCATCCTCGAAAGCATAATTTTATGTCAAAACAATATGCACATACGCAAACACATATATAATGCTATTTTTGTTATCTATTGGACAATAAGTTTTGTTGCAGGCTTGCAGCTAGCTTGCTACTCCTAAAATGATCATTTGACCTTACATAATCAAAGACTAGAATTCACTCTATCTAGATGCTAGGAACTGATTATGACTTAAAATTATAATAATTAGCTACACTTTGAAACACCCTCTAGATAGGGTTTGAATGCTTATGCCAACAAAGCAAGATGACAACACATCTTGTAAATATGTAAAATCTTGAGTAATGCTCCTTCATTGATGCCACCCATCTCCTTCTTGATCTTGAATCTTTCTTCATTCGACTTTTTTCACTCGTTATACTTGTTTCTTGCATCTTCTTATTCATTTGGTAATAGCAACTAGGGAACCCCGATGCGTACAAACCTATGGTTTATGAGTTATCTTTTATTTAAAAAAAGTAAATTGAAAGAGGATGGCAGTGCTTAAGTTTAGGAGTTGAGAGTTTATATAGATGTGTTGAGAAAGTTGCAGGTGGACCCAAGAGGTTGGACATAATGCTTTTGATGTGAAAGTTGCTACATTTTTCATTTCTATGATAAAATACAATGTTTCTGGGTGTTTTCTTCAAAACATCAGTATCACCCATTATAGTTATTGTATATAATGTAATTTTTGCTGATTCTTGTTTATTTGATTTAGCTTTTTAATGACAAATAATGGTCACATACATTTTCTCTCTTTTGTGACCTAAACTCATAACTAATTGGTTGGTATGAGTATCTTGATTCTTGAGATTTGCTTTAATTTTTTCCTTCCAATTCTTTTACATGAGAGAAATGTTTAATATAGTCCATATTTAATGCATAGTCCTGAGGGACTTTTTTTTGAACGGCAATAGACCTGAAAGGAACATGCTTCGGCTCGGCAATCACATGTCCTTACGAGCCCAAAATATATTGAAACCCAAGCTAGCTAGTAGCTAGCAAAATACAGTACATGAGAATAAAAATAATACAAAATACTGTGAACAGGAGATAGGGGGAACAACAACAACCATAAACACAAACAAATTTAAGAGAAACACGTAGAGGGCGATAAACACCACCGGCTCCATTCTAGAGATAAACCCGCATTCCCCATCCGATGTTTAAACCAGAAAAACACGTACGCCTGGAGCTGATTGAAGAGGAGCTGCTCATTATCCTTCTTAGCGGCAAACACCATGTTGTTTCTAGATTTCCATATCAGCCAAAGGAATGAATACACGATCCCTGTAAAAGCTTTGGCGGCATTAGAACCTAGGTTAATCGAAAAACCCCAGTTTAATAAGTCCTTTGTGTCTTCAAAGTCTCTACGTTCAATCATCCACCATTCGCAGATCTTATCTAATATGTTTCTGCTGTAAGGACAGTTTGTGAATATATGAATTTCCGACTTGTCAATGTTGCCACATAGTGGACACGAGCATGAAAGCAAAATGACTCCTCTCCTCTGTAGGTTTAATTTCGTTGGTAATCGAAGAAGGCCTGCTCTCCAAGCATGTAGGCTGATCTTTTGAGGCACCCATTTGCACCAAAAAAACCAGAGATTTTCTATCTTTTTTAACGTGATATTGTCAAAAGCAAACCTGAAAGAAGATACATTGAACTGCCCAGATGAATCCAAAATCAACGTTTCAGACTGCTGAGAGGAAGCAGCCTGACGAGATGCTTGGATCCGGTTAGCAAGGGCCAAGGGGAACATTTACCTTAGCACAGTCCTTGAAGACTTTAATGATGCTATTCCACAGGCCAGAGGTTTTCCCTCTCGAGTTCATTCCTGCGATCCCACCATTTTCACCATGAATAGCCTTTATAACCAGTTTCCACAACCACTATGAGATGCATTAAACTTCCAGACCCACTTTGTTAGTAGTCCTATGTTCATTGCCTTAAGACTACCGACCCCCAATCCGCCATTTTCCTTACTGTAGAGAATAGATTCCCATGCTACCCAATGTATTTTCCTCTCCCCATCTTTCGAATCCCAGAAAAAATTCGCTCGAATACTTTCCAATTTTTTAAGAACCTTGGCTGGAGCTCTAAAAACTGAAAAATAGTACGTACCCAGGCTTCCAAGAACAACTTTAATTAGGGTCAATTTTCCACCTGTGGAGAGAATAAATGATTTCCATTTTGAGAGCTTGTTCCGGAATTTCTCTAGAACGGGAGACCATGACTCCAACTTATTCATTGAAGCGCCGATCGGAAATCCCAAGTAGGGGAAAGGCAGCGAGCCAGCTTTACAATGAAAGCTTGACGCCATGCCTTCAACAGCTTCGTTACTCACTCGAATTCCAATTAGATTACTTTTCTGTATGTTGATCATCAGACCTGAAGATAAATGAAAACAACGTAAAAGACGAATGATGTTAGAGAGATTTGAATTGGACCATTTCCCGATAACCACCGTATCATCGGCGTACTGTAGGTGTGATACTACTGGGCCATTCGCTAGTAACTGGAGACCATGGAATACACTAGTTTCGCAGGCCCTATTCATAGCAATGTTGAATGCTTCCACCGCTATGACAAATAAGAAAGGCGCCATAGGGTCCCCCTGCCTCACGCCCTTTCTCATACTAAATTCTCGCGTCGGGGCTCCATTAATAAGACGGAGACGGAAGCCGACGACAAGCAGCTTTGAATCCACTTCCTCCATCTTAGTCCGAAGCCCATTTGAGAAAAAAACATTGTCCAGAAAATCCCAATTAATTGAGTCAAACGTCTTTTCGAAATCAATTTTGAATATCATTAGTTCCTGTTTATGTTTTTTCACCCATGCTATCACCTCGCTAATTATCAGTGGGCCTTCAAGTATGCTCCTATTTTTTTTATAAAGGTTGATTGTTCATGGCCTATGATAGAGTCCATGAGCGGGCATAGTCTATTTGCAAGCACCTTCGCGATCGTTTTGTATGATTAGGGACCACAATAGATCATCTCTTTGGCTCCTGACATGGCACTCATGGCCTCAGTGAGATGTCGTGAACGAGTTTCATCTTCTAGTGTTCCGAAACTAGCATCATTGTCGGCACTTAACATCGATCATAGAAGAAGATCACGTTGATCTTCTAGACGAGATAGCTCGACTCTATCTACGAATCTGATGGATACATTTTTTTTAACGGCAAAGTTAGTTGTTAGTAAGTTAGTAAACCCCAAGTTAGAATTAAACTTCAATGCCAAGGTTTGAACCTTGGACCTCCTAGAAGGCTTTGCCTCAGATAATCATAAACGATTTAACCTCAGATTGATAATTCTATGCGGTTTCTCATTGTTTGAACAGATCGATCGAGAATTTAAGGTGTATATTTTCTTCTTTTTTCTTTGCTTAAACCGAATAAATATATTTTAAGTCATGCATCTGTATGTGGTTGATAATAATCTATATCTATATATAAAAGACATGTAAATTTTCTAAAAATAATCATTAAATCAATCTTAATTAACCAATAGGAACTCTCAATTGCAAAATTAATCCATTATCAAAAACAATTTTGGCAATATTTGGAATTTTAAATCAATTGCAAAATTAATCGAGTCAATTTTAAATCGGAGGGGGTTTGATGAAAATTGTGAGGGGTAATTTATAAAACATGTGAGAGACTTTTAAGAAAATATTTGAGGGTTATGTAAAAATTATAAATTAATGTAATTAATTATGGGCTATTTATAAATTATGTTTAATAGCTTGTGATATAATTTGTTTAGATAAAAAATAATTATATATTTACAACCGTCTCATTTTTATCTACGTTTTGGAGTAAATTTTATTGTAAAATGACACATTTTTAAAATTAGTATATTCTTAATTTTTTGTTATCCATTAATAGTGGTGGGTATTCCTAAATGAAAATGATTTCTTCAGATACAAAATTTTTGGTTAAGTTTTAAAGAAGACAATTTCCTCTAATGTTGTGTTTTGCTATGACGATTAACAAAAGTTAAGTACAGTCACTTTCAGAAGTCGGTTTATTCCTCAGGAAACATGTGTCAATTATATGTTGCCGTTGCACGTGTTAGAAGTAAAAAAGATTAAAAGTTTTCGGTGATATTTTATTTATTGCATTATTTTTATTTGAAAATTTTAATATCTCAAATACACTTCCAAAATACCCGTACGTGCATGGGTCAATAAACTAGTTTCATATTAAAGACCTCTGAAATCAATTGGTTTCACATAATTGAATAAGTGTAAAATTAAAGAGTACAAAAGACGACACTAATAAGTGTATGAATTATCTTTTATTTAGTATAACTAAGTAGAACTAGCTTAGCACCTTGTGACCCTGTGTATAAGTAAATTTTGATAATTAAAGTAAATTTTAAATGTTTCTAAAACAATTATAAAGCATACGAAAAGTATTGCAATAAATAACGTCACAGTCTCGTAGACATTGTCTGTATTCTCCATCAATAATTCTTTTTATATAGTAGATATAAATAAATGACAAATATTTTTAATTAGGTTTAAGGAAACATATAATAAAATATGAAACAGATAATATATGGTTATAGAATAAGTTTATGAATTAATATGAAACGTATAGTTAAATATATCGTTTAAAGGTATCTATGAAGTTTTTCCAATATTTGCAATTAATACTGCTACGTTTTGAAAATAATTGTCGTATGTAGTTTTGATAAACCATGTTTTCTTGTTTTTTCTTGAAGACTATCCAATTGAGGTTCTCTTTAGAGCCGAGAAAGATTGTTTTTATTCTTCATAATTGAGAAGTAAACAATGAAATTTTCAGTCTCTTAACAAATGTATTCGTGAAGAAAAAACGAAAAAGACGGTTGCTATATGTGAATTGTAGCAACTTGAATCGAATTGATTACCAAGATAAAATAATACTATAAACCGGATAAATGTTTTAAGTTAATCAAATTAGTCTACGTGTTTACATGAGTAACCTTAAGAAAAATGTATCTTTAAATTATTTGAATAGGGGAAGGTTCAAATGAGAATGAGAAATTAATTGGGAATGGGAGATTAAATCTCAGTCGTTCATTTTGTAAGTGGAATTCATAGATAGAAAGCGTGGGGGAATCGAGTATGGCAGGGTGCATGTGAGGAATTCATAGGTGGACAATGACATTGAAGGAGGGAGAATTGGACGGCTGAGATTGTGTCTACCATTTTAAAAAATATTTAAGTTCTCATTTGAACCTCCCACTATTTAAATAAATCTATTTGTTAAAATGTTTTGGTGTAGCAAACTAAATCACCTAAAATATTTAATTCTTGATTCATGAATAGTATGTAAGGTTTAAGGTTTTTAATGTAAAAATGACTAATTCTAAAGGCATTTGAAAAATGAATGGAAATGATTGGGCAAAAAAAATTCTAAAATAAGATGATAACATCATAACCCTGTTCTTTTAGTATGTATTAAAAATAAAAATAAAAATCCTGAATTTTAAAATATAGTAAAAGTTCAGTGCATGCTCTATGATACAAATACATTATTAATTTGGTATAGGAAATGACCATGAAAATACTTATATCGTATATATTAGAGCATAGCTTGATATTTCTGGACACTAGGTAAAATAGGAAATTCTTTTTAGGTAATATATTATACCTATAGGCTATATTTGTATCCGCTCATATTTCTTATCATATGAGTGTTATATCACTTAGCCCTTTATTCATATCTTTCTAACTCACTATAACTATCTTCTATCTCTTTAGTTTTCGCACTTTTTATTTAATATTTCATATGCGAGAGAAAGAGAAGAGGGATACATAGAAAGAGGAGAAATGGAAACTAAAAGGGAAAGAAAGCAACGGGTAGGAGAAAGGATGTTTTAATGTTATTGTAACACCGCAAAAATACAAGCCATATATATATTTTTTTTTAAATCACAGCGGAAATAATACATTATAAAACTAAAAATGAAATAACAATAAAAGTTAAAACCAACACTGTACAAACATACAATACTTCCTTTAGTGTTACAAAACATTTAATTACATATGACTCATCATTCTAAAACCCAAAATATCAGAGCTACGGTCAAACTTTCCCTGTACACAAAAACTGCAACCTACCGTGCCCTCAAAACCTGAAACAGAGGATTAGGGTGGGGAATTAGCACAAAGCTAAGTGAATGAAAATCAAGCCACAAGCAATTAAAGCATAACCACAACAATCACAAGAACAGTTTTATCTCAAATATCAAAGGACCGGCGGCTCTGCCGAGCCTACGATCAATGCTGGCCATAGCAATGATCTACCGATAGCCATCTGCTAACTGGCACAGTTAAACCCCCTCTGCTACAACAAATGCGACAGAGGATCTAAAACTGCCTAACCAGAAGCAACTGACCCAGCCCAAAACCACGCTTAGCTGACCTCTGCCACAAACATCATGAGCACAATTTCATGCCTTGATACTCATATCTTGGACACAATTTCAATAA
Source organism: Pulicaria dysenterica (assembly GCA_947179395.2). Lineage (NCBI taxonomy): Eukaryota > Viridiplantae > Streptophyta > Magnoliopsida > Asterales > Asteraceae > Pulicaria > Pulicaria dysenterica. The sequence continues at coordinate 6,068,186 of OX359291.1, read as the reverse complement.
TCATCACATAACCAATCAAACAATCATATCAGACTAAACAGTCTATCGCATGATTAATCGTATAAAATCCAAGTAACCATAACAGTTACAACTAAAACCACTGGTGCATTAAAGTCCACTCACCTGTGTTCTCCAACACCACACTCAGTATTCTAATGTCACTGAGCCTTCTCGTTTCCTGAAACACATCATAACTTAGTCAGTAATTGGGATTACATTCCAATCTACAAAAACGACAATTCTCATTGGCTACAAGCAATAAGATTACAGAATTAACGTATGTATCACTACGCACGTAATGGAGTCACTACGCACGTAGTGGACTCCACTTCGCACGTATTGAACTTCAAACTAACGAAGTGGCTAACCCACTTCGCACGCAATGGGCACTGGTACGCACGTAGTGGAACACACTTCGTGCGACCAAAACCCATCGACATCATCTTCTTCAACATTCACTTCGCACGTAATGAAGTCACTACGCACGTAGTGGACTCCACTTCGCACGGCCGAAACACAACATTCAAGAACTTCCTAATCAAAACCCGACATAAACAACACAACACACCTCTTGCTCGAAAACCAACCGTTAACTCTCGCTTTATAACTCGAAAACAGAATAACAAACTCAAGTTGAGTAAAAGTGGGTTTTTGGTTCTCTCTCTTTTCTCTTATGCAGCCAAACAAATGAGAACTCACATATCAAAAGCTATATATATAAGTCAAGACTGAACACATTTCACTACACAGTGCAAATACTGATATCTAGCATACAGAAACCTAAATAAAGCGGTCCTACTCAAGTCATTAACAAGCAACGAGGTATTATTCGGAACCCTCGTATAAAAACGAATCATATGGTACCAATATCATATAAAAATATTAAACTAATATTTTTACCTTTTACCTCGCGGTCCAAATTAAATACCAAGCAAGCATCAAATAAATATATAAATAAATAGCAAATAATTATTAACAATCAAATATACTAATATAATCAATTAAATAACTCACCACCGCCACGAAACAACTAGGCCCTAAACGCGGGTGTTACAAATCTCTCCCCCTAAAGAAGATTCCGTCCCCGGAATCTCATCGCGCTCAAATAGGCTAGGGTAGCGGTTCCTCATGTCTGCCTCGGTCTCCCATGTTAAATCTGAACCCAAACTATGCTTCCATTTAATCAAAACCATAGGAATCTCTTTCCTCCGAAGCTTCGTTGTTTTACGATCAACTATCTCAACTGGTTCTTCTATTAATCGCTTTTTCGAATCAACTTTCAGATCATGAACTGGGAGAATCTGACTTTCATCCTCAACATTACATTTACGTAAGTAACAGACATTAAAAGTATCATGAATACCCGCTAACTCTGGTGGAAGATCAAGAGTAACAGTCTGGTCGTTGACTATCTGTCTTATGCGAAACGGACCAATGTATCGTGGAGCTAGTTTCCCACGTTTCCCAAAGCGAATAACCCCTTTCCACGGAGAAACTTTCAGATAAACCAACTCACCTTCAACAAACGTAACTGGTCTGCGACGTGGATCTGCGTACATCTTTTGTCTGTCTCTGGCAACTTTCAACTTTTCCCGAGCAATAGCAACTTTCTCAGCCGTCATTTGAACAATATCGGGACCCGCAAACTGTTTCTCACCTGCCTCTAACCAACAAGTAGGAGTACGACAGCGACGACCGTATAACATCTCATAAGGTGGCATACCGATACTCGAGTGATAAGAATTATTATACGCAAATTCAATCAAAGGCAAGTGTGAATCCCAAGACCCACCATATTCTAACACACAGGCGCGTAACATATCCTCAAGTGTCTGAATAGTACGCTCACTCTGACCGTCTGTCTGAGGATGATAAGCTGTACTCAAATTAACACGCGTCCCCAATGCATGCTGTAAACTCCTCCAAAAGTTAGAAACAAATCTGGGATCTCGATCAGAAACAATAGAAAGAGGAATACCGTGCCGTGATACAATCTCATCGATGTACAACTGAGCTAATCTGCTGAGTGAAGCTGTCTCACTGGTGGCAAGAAAATGAGCACTCTTCGTCAAACGGTCAACAATCACCCAAATTTTATCATGTTTCCGTTGAGTACATGGAAGTTTGGATACAAAATCCATCGTGATGTGTTCCCATTTCCACTCTGGTATCTCCAACTGTTTCAAAGACCCGTAAGGTTTCTGGTGCTCTGCTTTGACCTGAGCACAAATATGACACGTTCCCACAAACTTTGCAACATCTGTCTTCATAGTAGGCCACCAATACAGCACTTTAAGATCGTTGTACATTTTCGTGCTACCAGGATGAACAGATAATCTTGACTTGTGAGCCTCTGCCAAAATCAAACCCCGAAGCTCTCCAAGCAATGGCACCCACACACGGGACTGATAAGTCTTCAATCCGCGCGAATCATTAATCAAATCATCTTTTCTCTTCATCATAATTTCTAACTTCAGATTTTCATCTTTTAAAGCTTCTAACTGAGCAGATTTAAGCCTATCCACTAAGTCAGAAACGATCTCAACTCGCATAAATCGAATACTATCACCAGCTCCCTTGCGACTCAAAGCATCAGCTACAACATTTGCTTTCCCCGGGTGATATCTAATCTCACAATCATAATCCTTAATGAGTTCTAACCACCGTCTCTGCCGCATATTAAGTTCTTTCTGGGAAAATACATACTGCAGACTCTTATGATCAGTACAAATAACACATTTCGTACCATATAAGTAATGCCTCCACAGTTTCAACGCAAAGACTACAGCTGCAAGTTCTAAATCATGGGTTGGATAATTCTTCTCGTGTGGTTTCAATTGCCGTGAAGCATAAGCAATAACCCGATCATGCTGCATTAAAACACAACCCAAACCTGCAAAGGAAGCGTCACAGTACACTACAAATTCATCAGAACCATCAGGTAGTGCAAGAATAGGAGCCTGACATAATAGTTGTTTCAACGTCTGAAAAGCTGTCTCCTGCTCATTATTCCACCTAAATGGCACATCTTTACGGGTTAACTTCGTTATAGGACTCGCAATTTTCGAAAAATCTTTAATAAATCTGCGATAATAACCCGCCAATCCCAGAAAACTTTTAATCTCAGATGATGTTTTAGGAGCACTCCAGTTCATAACTGCTTCAACTTTAGCCGGATCGACTTTAACCCCATCTTTACAGATAACATGCCCCAAAAATTGAATCTCCCTCATCCAAAATTCACATTTAGAAAATTTTGCAAAAAGATGCTCCCGTTTTAAAGTTTCTAAAACTTGCCTCAAATGAAGCTCGTGCTCGGACTCAGTTTTAGAATAAACCAAGATGTCATCGATAAATACAATCACGAATTTATCCAAAAACGGCCGACAGACCCGATTCATTAAATCCATAAATACAGCAGGGGCGTTAGTTAAACCGAAAGGCATAACTAAAAACTCATAATGACCATATCTGGTACGGAAAGCGGTTTTAGGAACATCAGCTTCAGAAACACGTACCTGGTGATAACCCGAGCGCAGATCAATTTTAGAAAAATAAGAAGCACCCTGCAGCTGATCAAACAAATCATCAATTCTGGGTAAAGGGTATTTATTTTTAACCGTTCTCTTATTCAGTTCCCTGTAGTCAATACACATACGCAAAGTACCGTCTTTCTTTTTCACAAACAAAACCGGTGCACCCCACGGAGAAGAACTAGGACGAATAAAACCCCTGTCTAACAAATCCTGAATCTGTGTCATCATCTCACGGATTTCAGAAGGAGCTAACCTGTAAGGAGCTTTAGCCACTGGGCTCGAACCTGGAATCAAATCAATCCTATATTCTACCTCACGAAGCGGAGGCAACCCAGGTAATTCATCGGGAAACACTTCCGGGTATTCCGAAACCACCCGAATAACTGAAACAATCTGTTTCTCCTTTTTAATATCAACCACATGAGCAAGGTAGGATTCACACCCTTTGGCCAGAGATTTTCTAGCCTTCATATACGAGATAATAGGAAAAGCAGGTCTAACCCTCTCCCCGCGAGCCACTACGTATGACCCATCAGGTAAAGGAAATGAAATCAGTTTTCTATGGCATTTTATAACTGCTTGGTTCTGACTCAACCAATCCATACCCATAACAGCATCAAAACCAACTATAGGCATTAACAGAAAAGAAACAGGAAAGCATGTACCATCAATATCAATTTCAGCCCCAGACACAGCCGTTGTGACTGGAACCGTTTTACCATCAGCTATCTCTACTTCTAATGGAGCAGCAACATTCGAAGTAGGCAATTTCAATTTATCACAAAATGCCACAGAAATAAATGAACGATTGGCACCAGAATCAAATAACACACGTGCAGGTATAGAATTTATGAGAAACATACCCGTGATGACATCATCAGTAGCAGCAGCATCATCTACTGACATCCGGAATGCTCTACCCTCAGCTGACGGAGGGTTCTTCCTTTTCTGTCCTGAAGCGGACGAAGATCCCACAACCGATCCCGATACCGACCCAGTCCTGGATTTCTTACCCACACGACACTCACCTGCTCTGTGGCCCTCCTTTTGACAATTCCAACAAACACTCCTCGGAAATCTACAATTCTTCAATTCATGCCCAAACTGACCACAACGAATACATCTGGCTGTCTGTAGGGTACAAAGTCCATGATGAAAAGACTTACATTTATTACACCACGGGGCTCTCTGAGTAGACCCACCAGATGTAAGCCTACGATTCTGACTGCTCTGACTCTGACCCTGTCCTTGACGTTGACTTCCCTGACCTCCTTGATTTCCCTGCCGATGTTGGGTATTAAAATAATCAAACCGGGATTTCTGTTGAGAAATTCTATCTTTATTCAACTTCTCCTTGGCTTGAGCATCACCCTCGGCTGACTTAGCTAGGGTAAAAGCTTGAGATAAAGTGCTAGCCCACCTGGTAGCACTCCTGTAATCTGGATGCAAAGCTCTCACAAAATGTTGAACTCTTGAAGCTTCGTCCGGAACCCACTGCTGTGCAAATCGTAATTTCTCATTGAATTGCTTAATCAATTCATCCACAGACATATTATCGGTCATCTGCAAATCCATGAACTCCTTCTTGATTCTTTCCATCTCAAAAGATCCACAGTATTGCTCACAAACCTTTCCCTCAAATTGCTCCCAAGTAATACTACTCATCTGCTGCTTTGTAAAATGACCGGTAATCGAATCCCACCATACCATGGCATCTCCTTTGAGTCTTTGAGTAGCATATAATACTCGCACTTTCTCCTCGCATTCCGCAGTATCCAAGGCCTTGGTCATCTCCCTCAACCAATTCAAAGTTTTACTGGGGTCCGTACTACCGCTATACTCTGAAGGTTTACAATCCATGAATTGCTTAAATTTATTATGTTGACCAAATCCTGGGTAGGGGTAAGCTCCTGGTGCAGTAAATTGATAGATAATCGGCTGTTGTGTACCCTGTGAAGCAACAGTAGAATATGGAACATAAAATGGTACTGAAAGTGGTGGTGTTGTTGACACTGTAGCAACAGCTGCTGTTGAAATCGGTGTTTGAGAATTCTGTATCAACCTCTGCTGCTCAAAGTTGTGAACTGTTTCTCGAAGCTCTTGAAGTTCACTTTCAAGTTGAAATATATAATCATTCTGAGTTGTATCTATCTCTCTACCCGAAGTGTTGACTATTACTGGATTCTCTAAAACTGGAATTGTAGAAGTTCCAGCCTGAGCAAGGGTCACCAGAATCTCGGTTGGGATCTCTTGACTTGTCATATCTATTACAATCACATCACCTCCAAACTTATTAGACAACCGTTAGTACACACACACAACAAATCCAAACACTCTAATTCCCCACAGGAAATGTTTGACCAACCTCGAGCCAAGATTTGGGAATTGAACACTCTAAACGTGCTCGCATGCCAAACCAGGGCTCTGATACCAAACTGTAACACCGCAAAAATACAAGCCATATTTTTTTTTTAAATCACAGCGGAAGTAATACATTATAAAACTAAAAATGAAATAACAATAAAAGTTAAAACCAACACTGTACAAACATACAATACTTCCTTTAGTGTTACAAAACATTTAATTACATATGACTCATCATTCTAAAACCCAAAATATCAGAGCTACGGTCAAACTTTCGCTGTACACAAAAACTGCAACCTACCGTGCCCTCAAAACCTGAAACAGAGGATTAGGGTGAGGAATTAGCACAAAGCTAAGTGAATGAAAATCAAGCCACAAGCAATTAAAGCATAACCACAACAATCACAAGAACAGTTGTATCTCAAATATCAAAGGACCGGCGGCTCTGCCGAGCCTACGATCAATGCTGGCCATAGCAATGATCTACCGATAGCCATCTGCTAACTGGCACAGTTAAACCCCCTCTGCTACAACAAATGCGACAGAGGATCTAAAACTGCCTAACCAGAAGCAACTGACCCAGCCCAAAACCACGCTTAGCTGACCTCTGCCACAAACATCATGAGCACAATTTCATGCCTTGATACTCATATCTTAGACACAATTTCAATAATCATCACATAACCAATCAAACAATCATATCAGACTAAACAGTCTATCGCATGATTAATCGTATAAAATCCAAGTAACCATAACAGTTACAACTAAAACCACTGGTGCATTAAAGTCCACTCACCTGTGTTCTCCAACACCACACTTAGTATTCTAATGTCACTGAGCCTTCTCGTTTCCTGAAACACATCATAACTTAGTCAGTAATTGGGATTACATTCCAATCTACAAAAACGACAACTCTCATTGGCTACAAGCAATAAGATTACAGAATTAACGTATGTATCACTACGCACGTAATGGAGTCACTACGCACGTAGTGGACTCCACTTCGCACGTATTGAACTTCAAACTAACGAAGTGGCTAACCCACTTCGCACGCAATGGGCACTGGTACGCACGTAGTGGAACACACTTCGTGCGACCAAAACCCATCGACATCATCTTCTTCAACATTCACTTCGCACGTAATGGAGTCACTACGCACGTAGTGGACTCCACTTCGCACGGCCGAAACACAACATTCAAGAACTTCCTAATCAAAACCCGACATAAACAACACAACACACCTCTTGCTCGAAAACCAACCGTTAACTCTCGCTTTATAACTCGAAAACAAACAAACTCAAGTTGAGTAAAAGTGGGTTTTTGGTTCTCTCTCTTTTCTCTTATGCAGCCAAACAAATGAGAACTCACATATCAAAAGCTATATATATAAGTCAAGACTGAACACATTTCACTACACAGTGCAAATACTGATATCTAGCATACAGAAACCTAAATAAAGCGGTCTTACTCAAGTCATTAACAAGCAACGAGGTATTATTCGGAACCCTTGTATAAAAACGAATCATATGGTACCAATATCATATAAAAATATTAAACTAATATTTTTACCTTTTACCTCGCGGTCCAAATTAAATACCAAGCAAGCATCAAATAAATATATAAATAAATAGCAAATAATTATTAACAATCAAATATACTAATATAATCAATTAAATAACTCACCACCGCCACGAAACAACTAGGCCCTAAACGCGGGTGTTACAGTTATAACCAGTAGATAAAAATATCAAGTATAGTGGAAGTTCTTACGAAGAAATAAGAGATGGAAATACATAGCATTATGTAAGCAATGAATAAAAAAAATTCAAGAAGAGAAAAGACTTATAGACTTCGTTAGTTTATATGATATAGTAAATCGATTTAAGGGTTAGTTTATATTATACCTATAGGCTATATTTGTATCCGCTCATATTTCTTATCATATGAGTGTTATATCACTTAGCCCTTTATTCATATCTTTCTAACTCACTATAACTATCTTCTATCTCTTTAGTTTTCGCACTTTTTATTTAATATTTCATATGCGAGAGAAAGAGAAGAGGGATACATAGAAAGAGGAGAAATGGAAACTAAAAGGGAAAGAAAGCAACGGGTAGGAGAAAGGATGTTTTAATGTTATAACCAGTAGATAAAAATATCAAGTATAGTGGAAGTTCTTACGAAGAAATAAGAGATGGAAATACATAGCATTATGTAAGCAATGAATAAAAAAAATTCAAGAAGAGAAAAAGACTTACAGACTTCGTTAGTTTATATGATATAGTAAATCGATTTAAGGGTATGTTCGGTATGGAGCTTATTGAAACTTATTACAGCTGGTAGCCTTTTGTTTTGAAAGAAAAAGATACAAGTCATGTTCGGATGAAAAAGCTGGAAGCTTTTTTTAAATAAAAAAAAGCTCTAAAACAAAAAACTTCTTGAAGTAGCTTTTAAAACTAGCTGGAGTTTTTTATATACCAAATTACCTAAAATACCCTCTTTAATTATTATATAAATCCTTCTATTTTTGTAATTTGTCTTTTTTTGTCATTTTACACTATTAAGCTCCAGCTAACAGCTAATTTGCCGAACATATATAAATAAATTAAACAGCTAATAGCTTCCAGCTACAACTATCAGCTATTTCCGCCAAACAAACCCTAAGTGTTTTATATTATTACTAGATTTTACTTTTAGTGTGATAGATCGGACAAATGTATAGTCAATTATGTTCGTAAAAAGAAAGAGATGTGGTTGGTAGACATGCACATATACCGGATAATACTATATCCGGTTATAGTATTATCCGGATCGGATTTTTGGACAAAAAAAACCGGTTTCGAAAAAAACCGGTTTAGTAATAACCGGTTTTGGGGTAGGAAAACTATACTATATTAACCTGTTTCGGATATAGTATTAACCGGATTTTTTTAAAACCGGTTTTTATCCTATAAAAAAACCGGCCTGCGCAGCCCACTGTTTTTTTTTTTTGAGTTTTTTTTAATACATTTCCTATAATATATACTATAAAAAAACATAATATGAAAGAAATTTCAAATTTTGATTAATTTAAAAAGTACAACATTGAAATTACAATATTTAATACAAACTTCCTAATTAATAATATCCAAATTACAAACGTCCAAACATCTTAATTTAAAATACTTAAAAACATTCAAACTTAAAATTAAAAGAGGGAAGCTAGGGAGGAGCTTTGGCATCGCCATCACCCCTACGTAGCAACCCGTTCGATAGCCTCCTCTTCATCGTCTTCTTCGTCGGGAGATGATATTCCAAGTTCCACTTCTTCATTGTGTATGTTTGATTCCAACTCGACGTCAATTGGGTCTTCTAGTGTGGTCACGTTTTGTCTTCTAGCCGCGCCATCCAAGTAATCTTTTAAACAAATACGCACTTCCACCGATTCGGGACTCAACCGTGATCCTCTTGCGGATACGACCCTGCCACTCACAGAAAAAGCAGATTCCGAAGCTACCGTAGAAGCTTGGACGGTTAGTAGACCACGGGCCATGGCGGCTAGAACCGGAAATTGTGATTCCCTTTCCTTCCACCAAGCCAAAATATCAAAAGTTTGAAAATCCTAATATGTATAGTTTGCGATAAAATTGGTTGACATGTAATTCCCCAACTCACTACTTGGGGTGGCACCACTAATCGTGTTAAAAAGTGACAAACCCGCATTACTTTGGCGTCTACTAGATTCCACTCTCATTTGATCATGAATGACATTAGATGTCCCGTATTTACCCAAATAAATCTCAAACATATCTCGAAAACATTTGTTGAAATAATTGGTTTGGTTAGTTATAAAATCGGGCTCATCTTCGGTAAGGTTAGGAGAAAATGCAATTTGTTCGATTAATGTTTCAACTCCACCAACGTTTAAACAAGGGTTCAAAGCGGCGGCACAAGTAAATACCGGGGGAATTTCCTTAAAATATTTTAAAAGTTTTTCTTTCATTTTTTCCCCAACGAGTTTCAACTCTTCACCTTCAAACTCAAAGTCATTAATTTTGTTAGCCATCAAAAACAATTGGTTAAGCACCAACGTACTAGTGGGATAATAAACGCCGGATAAACAAGTTGTTGCGTCTTTAAAAACCTCAAGTAAATCGTGTAGTTTTGAAATAATTCCCCAACCCTCATTTGGATACTCGTGTGCTACAAGACCTTTATCAAACAAGTTTTTGTGAAAAGTTTGCAATGTGTCTCTTTGCCTTAAGGCGTTGTGCATCATCAACCAAGTAGAGTTCCAACGAGTTGGGCAATCCAAACTAGGACCCAAAGCTTTACAATTCACCGACTTGCAAAATCGTTGATAATAATTTAATCGTTTGTTGTTGGAGCAAAAAACCGATTTGATCATTTCTTTAAATTCTTTTCTTTTGGAGTCAATAACCTCTAAACCGGCTTGCACGGAAAGATTGATGATGTGTGCAACACAACGAGTATGAAAAAACTCACCGTCTAAAATCGGTGAAAGTAGTATCTTTAATCTTGGAACCGCGTTTGTGTTATTTGACGCATTATCAAACGACATCGAAAAAACTTTGGTTTGTATGTTATAAACACAAATCACCCTTTTTAAAAGCGCAAATAAATTTGCGCCGGTGTGTGGTTCACCAATTATCTCAAACGCGATTGTACGTTTCATCATTTGCCAACTATCTTGGTCTAGCTAATGTGCCGTGACGGCTAGAAAAGAATGTCCGGTGTTATGTGGAGAACTCCAAAGGTCACATGTAAGTGACACACCATAACGATGTTCTTGGAATCCTAAAATCATTTTTTCTCTAGCCGCACGCCACATTTTTATTGCATCACGCCTAAGGGTAGTACGACTTACAGCGGTGTAACGCGGTTGCATTAGTGTTTGGATGGTTTCGGTGAAATCTTGATCATCAAAGTGGTCAAACGGCAAAGCTTTTGTAATCACGAACCTCGTAAAAGCGTCTCGTAATTTGTCGTTGTCGTAAATGAAAACACCACCTTGATTCGTCATGTTGGCTTGAGTTGCATCGGATGTTGCTCTTAGCGCCTTGCATGACTTGGTAATATGAGCCCTCAAAGTAGAGTTGCCTTCGGGTGCTAGAAACTTGTGACAAAGTTTGCACCGAGCCCTTTTTGAACCGTTGGACATCTCGCACAAGTCGAAATGTTCCTAAATTTTTTTATTTCTATTATGCTCGAGAATCCTCACCACATCGGGGTTTCCTCCTACGGAAGATGCTCCCGTATTCGGCATGCTACTACTACCACCGGCACCCGCCATGAAATAAATCTAAAAAAAGTGATTTTTGGTGATAAAAAGTATAAAACTTTGAGAGAATATGAAAGACTTCAAGTGGGTGGCAAAATTGTAAAAAAAATTGAAAAAAGGGTCAAAAAACCTCACCAATGGCTATAAAACGGCTATATTTTTTAACAGCTCCCGAACCAGATAAAAACCGGTTTTTTTATAACCGGTTTTTTATCCGGTAAAAAAACAGTCACCCTTTTTCTCCCCTAACCGGTTATAATATCCGGTTATAAAAAAACGGTCCGGTTATAAAAAACCGGTCCGGTTATAAAAAAACCGGTTTTGACAAAATCCGGTTTCGGATAATTTTTCGTATAAATAGGATATTCAGATTTTTTGTGCACATCTAGTGGTTGGGGGCAACTGTTGGGCTAACGTGTAGTCTTTTCGGACGACATGGATTAGGTAATTGACTAATGGCCCAATAAATGTTGATGGGCCTACCTAGACATGCACATATACCGGATAATACTATAACCGGTTATAGTATAATCCGGATCGGATTTTTTGGGCAAAAAAAAAAACCGGTTTAAAAAAAAAACCGGTTTAGTAAAATCCGGTTTCGGCATCGAATACAAATACTATAAAATCCGGTTTCGGTTAATGCTATAACCGGTTTTTTAAAAAAACCGGTTTTTTTTTGGGAAAAAAAACCGACAGCGTTTTTTTTTTTTTTTTTTTTTTTAAATACATTTCCTATAATATATACTATAAAAAAACATGCATGTGAAAGAAAACTCAAATTTTGATTAATTTAAATACTTAAAAAGTACAATATTAAAATTACAAGTTTGGTGAATAAAAGTAGAGAATTTGGAGAGAAAATGGAAGATGTAAGTTGTGGCTTATTACTACAACATACCCACACTATATATAAGTTTTTTGAGTGGCAAAAGTGTAAAAAAAACATGAAAAAAACGGTCAAGAATTCTCACAAACGGCTATAAAAACGGCTATTTTTTTGAAAAATGGCTAGTAGGATAAAATCGGATAAAAACCGGTTTTTTATCCGGTTAAAAAAAAACCGGTTTTTTAACCGGTAAAAAAACCGGTCGCCCGGAAAAACCAATAACCGGTCGTACTATCCGGTTTCAAAATATCCGGTCCGGATAAAAAAAATCCGGTTTTTCTAAAAACCGGTTTCGGATATTTTTTCGTATAAATCGGATATTCGGATTTTTTGTGCACCTCTAGGCCTACCCAACACTTGTAGAATCTATTCTTTCTTTCATTACCAGTTTACCACATTACCAAGTGGCACGATCTCACGCTAGGTTTCTCTTAGGCCATGGCCCATGCGTATGGCTCTCAAGTTGCTCTTCGGGTTTTTCCGGTTGCACATGAAACACTCCTACGGTGGTTTGAGTTGGCTTCGGGTTCAAACCCATTTGGGTTCACCAAATTGAAGGGAGTAGAAAGATGCCTGCAACATGTGTTAGTTGTTTTTTTTTTAACGGCAGACACACACACTAAACCTACACCTAATCTACTCTACTGTCCACGTCGGGGACTTGAACCCACAACCTCTTGGGAGAGGGCATTTCTCAATAACATTACATACCGCCGGGCTACATGCCCTTTGGTACATGTGTTAGCTTTTTTATTTTTATTTTGTTTTAAAATTTTGTTTTGATTTGTTTTGTGAGTGGATAAGAAGAGAGAAAATATTTTAGGTTGATTCGGGTTGAATGTTGGATGCTATAGTGTTCTGGGTTAAGTTTAGGTTTTGAAGAAAAAAGTAAAAAAAGCTAAGGTACCATTTGGGTTGGTTTGGGTTGAGTATTGCCATACATATGACCTTACCATCTGTTCGGTCACAGCAGTGCTCGATAAGTTATTATTAAATATTTTTTTTTTGCAAAACGAATTATTAGTGAATTATGATATGAACAAACTTTCAAAAGATATTTTTAATAATAAATCAATGTAAGTTACTCTAAATGAGTAGGTTTGCAAAATACTTTTTAGAGTTAGTTACATTTTTTTTCATATACTTTGATGGGGTGTTTAAGGTTTTGTTTCTTAATTCTTTTTTACGATTTTGTTCTCTAAATGATAAAATATATCTTACGAATTTGGTCATTAGCCAAACTTAATAATCATACTATCTTGCCCACATTTTTTAATTCATTTTCTAATTTTTATTTTATTTTTAAATTATTTTCAGAATTAAAAAACGAACATAAAAAATATATCGCTCTCTTCTCTCAATTTGAATGACCAACCTACACACCACTCGCTCCAACTCTCTCTCACTCCTCCACTATCAACACTTCCACTGCTACAATCACCCACCGCAACCTCCGGCCACCACCACCCCCTTCTCTCGCTACCGACCAACGTCCACCTCCCTCTTTATCCCTCTTTCTCTATGTTCTTAACCGTCGTAGCTCCACCACCACCATGACCATCACCTCAGTTCCACCATTACCACCGTGAATCAATTTGTACTCAAACGCAAACTTCTCTCTCTCTCTCTCTCTCTCTCTCTCTCTCTCTCTCTCTCTCTCTAACACACACACACACACATACACACACACTTGTATCAGATTAGACGCATATGATTTTGGTTTCCACCATCTTCGGAAACATTCATACACGTCCTACCACCACCAATCTTGGAGCAACACAGTAAACACATACACATGTCAAGAAACACACTGAAGCACACACTTTGAGCCACATAGGCACCCGATTAAAAAACACCGACACCCACACAGAAATGATTTATGCACCTGAGCTGTCACAAACACAAACATATAACAATCTTTGAAAAACCTCATAGTTAAAACACCCTAAAATGATCTATTCTTCTTAGTCACATAAAAACCTATACAACCACTAACATCGAAATCAACATCGAAAACCTTAATCGAAATTTAAATCGTAAGGCCTTTGAAATCAGATTTTCTAAAATGATTTTAGAAATCCAAAATAAAAATGATTCATCTTCTTGAACTATAATCAAATTTCAGAAAACCCAAATGAAAACCCATCAAAGGTATGATGGTGTTGATGTTTGAAGCTCACCTAAATTGATTTTTACGTAAGCAAAATGTCACCAAGCAAGTTGATTTTGACCTTAGAAAAAGAATGTTTGAGGTCTGTAAATATGGGTTTGGTTAGTGAAGAGAGAGTAGATAGAGATAAGGAGCAGTTAAAGGGAAAGAAGATGATTGATCACATCAATTGGTTCATCTTTATTTGTACTAGTGTTTGAGCTTCATGAGTTGGGAGTTTGGGCAAGAAGATGAGCAAGAGTAAAAGGGAAAAATAGAATGATAGGTGACGGTGGCGGAGGTGGTGGGTAATGATGGCGGTGACGAGATGATGGTGCAGTGAGAGAGAGAGGAGAATGAAAAACTTAAGAGAGAGAGAGAGAGAAAGATTGATTTATTTAATTTTTAAGAGAGATAAGAGCGATCTTATTCTTTTTTTTTCTCTTGATTATTTTCTAAAACATTAAAAATGAATTAGAATGTGAAAAAAAAAGAAGCAAGGGGCAATTTGGTCATTTAGTATGATTAGGGACCAAAACCGTAAAAAGTTTGGTCATTTAGAGACCAAATACGCAAAAAATGAAAAGCCAGAGACCAGCACCTTAAAAAATCACCAAACCATATAGACTAGAAATGTAATTGACTCGTCTTTATTGTATAAATACATTATGAGAAGTAAGTTATATTGGTAGAATAATGAAAACTTATGGATATTTATATTAAATTCAACCTATTTATAGACGGCAAGTGATGCAATATAATCCTTAATAGACCATACTCTATTTATACATTTGTGATAGATAATCATGTATTAAATTGTAATGTAATCATATCTCTAATACTTTTCCTGTTGAGAGCAATAGAAGG
The DNA here is from genome assembly GCA_947179395.2 of Pulicaria dysenterica. Classification (NCBI taxonomy): domain Eukaryota; kingdom Viridiplantae; phylum Streptophyta; class Magnoliopsida; order Asterales; family Asteraceae; genus Pulicaria; species Pulicaria dysenterica. The sequence continues at coordinate 6,053,100 of OX359291.1, read as the reverse complement.
TTAGACATTCATACTGAAACGAAAACATAATAAAAGAGTAGAGATAGAACAGAAAACTCCTGGCAGCAACAGATTATCGCTTAGAGGGGACAGAGGTGAAATGATCTCAAATGCAACCTTTTTGTATAAAGGACTACGTGCAGAATTTCATATCATAAATAATTCAATGTGAAATTTGGGTAAACCTAAAGGACCAACAGTGTAATTAACACTGTCATTTATAACATTTTAAAATATAATATTTAACCAAAATTTTTAGTTTTATTATTTTGAAATATTTTATAATCATTTTAAATTATAATCAATAAAAACTTGACCTTGTTACTTCTTAGTTTAACAATAATGATCGATGACTTATATATAATATATAATTATGTCTCTTTGTATCATAATAATATATCTATAGCATCACTTGCCCTCCCCCTCATGACGACACTTTCACGACTGATATGTTAACACCGTCTAACACTATTTTTTAAATTATTAATTTATTCACGTTTTATAATTATTAAATATTTTTTTATTAATATTTTAAACCAATGTATGTATTACATTAATATTTAATCTAGAACACAATTAAAAGGAAAAAAGAGAAGCTTGTGCTTTATTGTATTTTTTTTAAAACATCGATCTTTTTAAATTATAAACCATCATATACAAAAATAACTATATATAGTTAATTTTAGATACAGGAACAGGACAAAAGATTTCAAGTTCCTTCTAGTCTCTAGATGCTCCTTCGTTATATATCTATGTTATCACGACATGTACCTATCAATTGTCACCGTCTCTAACTCCATTAATATTTCAAAATAATAATAATAATAATAATAATAATAATAATATTTAGTAGAATTTTCTTATTTAAAAGGATTACCTTTTGATTTTCTATATCAACTCATCTCTCCGTTAATATGAATCAGATAAATTAAATCATTGTTAAAAAAATTCTTGACATTTGAGAATACGGTATTAATTTGTTATACATTATATGTTTCCAACCATCATAAAACTGTTACAAAAAGTCTTTCATCGCATGTTATGGCAGGTTTAAAAACGTATAATTTTCACAATTAAGATGGAATTTTGGTGTGAGTTAAAATTTAAGAATATGCAATAACCACTACTACAAAAAACACATTTAGGCTCGGTTTTTTAAGGCTTTCAGACCCGGTTTTAAGGGGGGCTTGAAAGGGGGGGAGCTTGAAAGGGGGTATTCAGGCCCGGTTAAAAAACCGGGTCTGTTATGACTTTCAGGCCCGGTTCTCTTTTAAAAAACCGGGTCTAATTCCTTATTTTTTTTTAAAAAAATAATATTGAAAAAATTCATGAAGAACATTCATATGATCCATAAAGAACATTCATCTGACTATCTTCAAGTTTCAGTAGAGCATTTCAAAAACACATCATAAACAATCAACTCTACAAACAAATAAAAAAGTAAAACCGATTTCGAAGCAATGTTCAGAACCAACATACAGATCTTGAAATCAATGAATAAACAAGAACATATGAAACAACTTTTATAAATCCACAGGATATTGATTATTTAACGGATGTGTTATACGTGCATTTCATAACACATCTTTCACAATAACATAAACATAATAAAATTTTAAATTATATTAACAAATAAATAAAAAAACTAGATAAATTTCGAAAGATATGTATACTAGATACATGGTGCATGAGTAGATGCATTATATTTTTGGGTTTAGTTCATAAAAGTGTATTCGACTTTACACATTTTGCTATTGTATGTACTGAACTTTTAAACTTATCATTTAATGTATCCAAGTTTCAAAAAGTTACCATTTTGTGTATCTAACATGCTATAGCAGGTAAGATGATGATGTGGCATAGGTTAACCTCATGTGGCTGTGACATGACATTGACTTGGTGTTGAGTTGGAGCTGATGTGTTTTTCCTTCTTTAAAAATAATTCTAATTCTAATAATAATAATAATAATAATAATAATAATAATAATAAAATAATTCAGATCTACATCTCATAATAGGCTTGTTCTTTGATTTTCGCTGATGTGTTTTTCCATCGAGGGTTTCTTCAGATTAGGCTTGTTCTTCGATTTTCGCATCTTCAGAATAGGGTTTCGATTCAAGCTTCAGAATAGGGTTTCGATTTTCGCATCTTCAGTTAAGCGTTTCGATTCAAGTTCCATTGATGCAGATCCGTGTTAGGGTTTCGATTGACGCAGTTAAGGTTATGATTGACGCATCTGTTTCGAATCTAGTTTCCATTGACGCAGTTAGGGTTTCGATTCATCTTCTTTGGAACCCTATACCCAAAACCGGAATGGAGATCTGGGTTTAGTTGTTGCAGATCTGGGTCTATGTTCGAAGGTAAGTTCATGTTCTGATTATTCATTCTAATGATATGGTTTCATCTTGTGATTCGATTTTGGTTTGAATTTCTGAGTTAGGGTTTCGATTCATCTTCCTTGAATTTCTTTTGTTTCAGATTTGATTTCAGTTCTTGACTCAGATCTTTTGATTTTAGTTCTCAACTCATCTTCTCGACTCAGATCTTTTGTTTCAGATTTGGGTTTTTGATTTCAGTTCTCGACTCATGTTTAGTTGCAAAGGTTTGATTTAAGTTCTTGTTCTTATGTTCTTGATTTTGTTCTTATTAGCAAAGGTTTGATTTTGTTTGATAACATGTTCTTGTTCTTATGTTCATGTTCTGGATTTAAGTTCTTGTTCTTATGTTCTTGATTTTGTTTGAATGGAGATATAGATTTAAGTTCATGAATGTTAAGGATGAAGATGATGAATGTTAAGGATGAAGATGATGAAATTTTTTTTATAAAATAATGAGGTGTCAACAATAATGAGGTGGAAAATACTATAATATTAAAAAAAATTACCGGTTACCTATTGTGTAGGTAACCGGGTGCATTATTTAGTAAAGTTTTGATACTTGGATACATCAAATGGTAAGTTTGAAAGTCGGTACATACAATAACAAAAGGTGTACCCTATATTTTTATATTCCTTAGATCAAGATTTTAAGGGTCATGTGTGTTCTTTTTGTTTTCTCTAAATCTAGCGTTCTCTTTTGATCATATCTCTATGTTTTTTTAAATTGTTATGTAAATGGATTTTATAAAAGAAAATAACAAACATGACGAGAACAATAAGAAAATCATCTAGAGCACCCGCAATGGGTGCTTATTATCACCCATCACGAACCAAAACGGGAGGTTTGCCTCATAACTCCATTGCTGCCACTCCTCGTTAATCTTGAGCTCGTCACGGTGATAACGAGCTCCTGTGCTTGTTATAATTTATTCTTTTTCTCCAACTAATGGGATTTAAATAATTATGGATTTGTAGGTCCAGTAATGATAGTGATACTAGTTATTACAGAGATTGGTTAGTGATGAGTTAATTTACTAACATGACAGCTAGTAACGACAATGATAGAAGTTACCACTACGGATGCTTTTAAGTATGTATAATTAATGGATGACTGGGTGATTCGATCATTTACCGACACACTGTCCAATGAGCATCACTTCGTTAATCATATATTTTAAAATATTACAAGGAAAACAAAATACATATCGTTCTTGCTAAACTCCTCACCACACCAGTACACAACACCCCACCACACAATCAGGGGTGGACCCATATCTAATGTGGTGGTGACACGTGTCATTATTTAATTTTGCAGACATAGTGAAAAATTATACGTTTTCTAACCAGTGTCACCAGTTAAATTTTGGAGTGCCACCAGTGATTTCTCTATATCATCAAAATCTAATGAAAAATGAAAAAAAGATTAGATATTGTTCAATCTTCGATTTAACTAAAAATTCAAGAAAAAACCGAACAACAATCTCAGTTTTAATTAATTTATTTTTATTATTTTATGGTACCACATTAAAAAACATGGATCCGTCCCTGCATACAATAACAATGTTCATAAAAAAAATATTCTTTTTTTTTCAAGTCACATAAATAATAAAGAAAACTGGGTACAAATAAAAAGGTAGTTCATTTCTAAACTAAAGCAGAGAAATTTGGTCAACCTGGATTTTGTAAATTACGACAATGTTGATTTTACTATACGGTTTAATCATCAAAGTTTCATTAAGTTTTTGGTTTAATCATCAAAGTTTTTTTCTTAACGGAATAACCATAAAGTTAATGTTAACTTGTTAGTTTAACCATTTCTCCATAATTTACCTTTACTAGCCGGTTGCATCAAAAAAACTTTGATGGTTAAACCGGAAACTTGATGAAACTTTGATGATTAAACCGAATTTCACCAAAAAAAATAAAATAAAAGTTTACCTACTAAACAGGTAACAGGTCATCAAAAGGGTGAAATCACAAACCAAACAAAACTTAGAGGATTAAACAATAATAAAATAAAACTTTGATGGTTATTCCGTTAAAAAAAAAACTTTGATGGTTAAACCGAAAACTTCATGAAACTTTGATGATTAAACCGTATTTGACCCTTAAATTTAATCATTCAACAAATATTATGTTACAGTTTGAGTTGCAAATTATTATTTTAAACGATCAAGATTGGTCACGGTTTTAACCTCATGGTCAAAAATCATTAAATTCATCGTTCACCGTCAACGATAACAATTTATGACGTCAATGGTATTTATGTCAAAGAAAAACAAGTTGGTGGTGATGCACAATTTGTAAATTTATGTTATGAGAATTATATTTTCTTTCTATGATGATACATATAATTTACTAATTTTTAGATAGATTAACGCGATATAACCTTCAAATCTGAAAGAGCCAACACCAAAGTGACCAAACCAATAACCAATTTCTTTACAAGTGCTTTTGGTTTAAAGACCTTTGATCACCCCCGATCTCATATCCATATCAGATACTCATATCAATAATTTTTTTTAAATTATTACTTTTTTTTTAAATTATTACTGTCACACCTAGAATATATAATGACTCACCATTATCTCGGACCACCTTTTGTTTTTCCGCCGTGTTGAAAAATCAAAGAAAAGAACCGGGTTCGGTTTCCCTTTTGCTCAATTCAACCTCGCCACATCAACGACGTTGACCCTTCACCATCCGACCACCACGCGTCTACGCGTGCTCTAAAATGTAATATAACATAACCAAACATAAGCTACACGTCGTGAACCTATTAAGTTTATGAAAACAGTCTCTCTATCTAGAGGTAAAGATATAACATTCTTTATATTATTTCTTAAAACCTTGCTAAAAGAGAATTAAAAAAAAGGAAAAAACAAAACATCCTCTGGCATCACCATACCGAACCGACCCGACCCCTAATAAATGCTCCGGAATTGTCCCCGTGACATCTTTTCGCAATTCCTGCGCCCTTCATTAATTCAGATTCCAACTTCCCCCCCATCTTTTTTCTTAATTCCATCGTTCGGGTGGTTGGAATCATTAATTCCATTCCTTCAATGCTGCCACCACCCTCTTTCTTTTTCTTCTCATTCTCATGCTTATTTATTTGTTAAATCTCTCGAGTATATAACTTGCTTCATCAATATATCATATATCATATATGTATGTGTATATGGTTTAGGGTTGAAGTATTCAATTCCCGGGTTGTATCTGGAGCGGTTGAACGAGATATTGGTTCGGTTCAATAAGAACGCAATGTTCAAATTGTGTGTTGAATGTTGCTTTTTGATTGAGCCGTGCCAATATCACGTGCATGTTGCTTCTAATCTTTCATGATTTCATTCCTTTTAATACTTATGGTTACTTTCTATGAAAAAAAGAGGTGAAATGTCTAACCCTCCTAACATCTTTTTTTTATTTTTATTTTGTGTGATTTGATTGCTAGATTTGTCAAAGACCGTGTTATTGATGGTGAACGGCGTGATAGTAGCGGCGGCGGCGATGATGACTGGTCTAAGTACACATATCCCATCTCTCCTAGTGTTCATATTCAAATGTATGTTATAAAATGGTGTTCTAGAAATTCAAATTATTCATCAGTTATGTAATTTGATCAGTTCTTTTGTTTATAAGTTACGTGATTTACCGTCTTCTTAAATTTACTGAGATTGGTCGGTAAGAGACTTAGGCTATCCAAAGTCCAAACTATCAACTATGTATTTTGAAGTTTTTGAACCACTTCTTTAAAAGGGGTGGGTCTTGCTTCTGAGTTATATGATAACAATGAAATACCCTTTTGTTCTCTGTTGTCATTAAATATTTTGAGTATTAATATTTTTCAGATATATATTAAGTTTTCTATAGAGTGACACCCATTTTTGTATGTCTATAGTACTTGGTGTGTCATTTGATGTAGTTTCCATACTTTTATTGTAACTATTTATGTCATTTTCAAATTACAATAACTTATAATAGTTACGATCTCGTGATGACACTGTTATAGTCTAGTAGCTGGAGACATAATATCTGTAGTATAGATTTGTTTATTTATTTAGGAAACATATGAAATAGAGAGACATCAAGTTTACATCGAATTAAATTATATCTAAAGTATTACACCACCACATTGACTAACATAAGAAAGTACATTTCCTCTTATATTTTAATCAAAAGTAGACAGAGTTTTGAATTTCCTGTACCACTTGTGCCACTTAAAATCTCTTTTTTTTTTGTTATATACCAAATCATTCCGGGCTTTCCAAACAAATCATTATAAGCAACCGGCTATAGTGTCTAAAAAATTATTAGAGATCTCACCATCTATGTTGTTATAAATAAGCTGTTCCAAATATTCATGGATACCCATATTTATGTTACACCATTTTACAATCCAAATACAAACCTCCTTTACTTCCGAACACATAAAAATGATGATTTTCTGTTTGTAGCAAGTTATTACACCATTTTGTAATATAGATTTACGACTTAAACTCTATCGACTATCTTTTAACTTTAAGTTGTGTGATTTACCTTCTTGTTATGGAAGTGATTATGGAGGCCCTTTAGGATAGGTTACCCATTCTTTTTTTTTTTCTTTTTTTTTTAAGTAACATAATATAAATATTAAAAATCTAAAAAATAATAATAGTTATTGGGGGATGTTATTTAAAAAGTTGGAGCAAGGAATGTCTGAGTTATATTAAATTCCTGCATTTAAAAGGCAAGGGCTTAAACACAAAAGACAATAGTATTTATTAAAGCTTTTAATTTTTTTCGGAAACACCACAAAACTAGTTATTAAATTGTTTTATTCCTCCGTTCAAATTTCAAAAAAGGGTGTTAATATTTGGATCCTCTTTTTTATACACACGTTACATTTTTTTTTGACAGCAGAAAATGATCTAAACCGAGAGCTTCGGCATGACATCACCCTCAGCTAAACCCCTAAAAATTAATTAAATATCACTCTAGCAAGACGCTAGAAAAAAATTACAGACAAGTTATAAAAGAGGAATTGGGTTACAACACCACATGACCCATATCAAGTTATTACACTTAGCTCTAAATTTCAACCATGAGAATAAATTCACTTGGCATTCCTCTATTACCAAAGCACCAGAGAATTGTTTACCACTAAACATTACCTCATTTCTGCATCTCTAAATGGACCATACAATTGCTCCCACAGCCGCTTCCAAGAAGAGGTGCTCCTTCTTAGATTTAGCTACATCTGATAGATAGAATAACAACTGCTCCAGTGAAGTTGGTTGTATCGGAACAATACAACACCAAGAATAAAACCACTGCCATATTGTTGCCGTTTTTTGACAGAATATAAAAGGATGTTCAGCTTCTTCCACTGCCACTTCACACAGGGGGCATGATTCCGGCACCGATGACGTACCTCTTAACCTCAAGTTCCACCTTGTAGGAATTCTTCTTAATAATAAACGCCAAACGAAGCAATTAACCTTTACCGGTAGCCACTTATTCCAAAAGCATATACTAGCAAATGGAGAATTAGATACATTATCAACTATCATTCTCATCGAATGAACCGAATATCACCCGTTCTGGTCACCTTCCCATCTCCATGAGTTATTCGCCTCTTCTGAGAATAACTGATCTGGAAATAAATTAAGTTTGGCAAGCTCCGATTTAATCTTGATAATGTTCAACCAATTTCCAGCCCTCCTGTAATTTGCTATATCAGATAACTCCCAACCAGAAACTCCATGAATTGCTTTAATTACTTTTACTTATAAGGCATTTTGATTATTTAAAAATCTCCACCACCATTTAATAAGCAAAGCAAAGTTTAAAGCCCTTAAAGAACCAATTCCCAGTCTACCCAAATACTTTGGAGCAATTAATTTATTCCACTCAACCCAACATATCTTCAATTTCCCCCGATCCGACACACCCCAAATAAACCTTCTTCTAATTTTTTCAGTCGCATCAATCACACCAATAGGAGCTTTATAGAGGGAAAGAAAATAAGTGGGTAAACTACCAAGAACCGATTTACATAATGTCACCCTTCCACCAAAGGAAAGATTCTTAGCTTTCCATTTAGCGAGTCGATGATTTACCTTATCCACCACACATTTCCAATTTTTCACCAACCCCATGTTTGCGCCCACCGTAATACCAAGATAAGAAAATGGTAATTTTGCATTGTCACACCTTAGGATGGAAGAAAGTTGTTGCACTTCATCATCTAGAATCCCCACACCAAATACTTTACTCTTATCATATCAATCTATTACAGTTTATAATGCAAGTCATACATTTACATGTCAATCACATAAATCAATTTAGAATATCATGATGATCCAAATAGAATCACCCATAAAAAATCAACCAATTTTACAAAATTAGTAAGAGAAAAGATTTTTTTTTCAAACCATTGAATATTTTCAACAGTTAGAGGCATCATTGAAAGAAATTTTTTTTTCAGTGAGAACAAATCTGGGTTTCTAAAATACTGATATAATGGCTACAAAATATTACGCATCACCAAAAATTAAATGCATATGCTACAGCCTACACTTATCATTTTTTGCATCTATTATTTAAAATAATTTAAGAGAATTGTTAAATAAAAATGAAGATAAATTTATCACTTTTATTGATTTTTGCAATCGTATTTTGTATATTTTGTGAAAAGAGTGTTATTCCTAAAACCCTATCTAAGTTTGTATTTAGTAAAGATAAACATATTCGATGGCAATGGGACAGGTATGAGACGGGTATTGGTTATCCCAGTCCCATACCCTATTCTAAAACCATGTCCCATACAGTGGCGGATCCAGGAATATGGATCATTGGGGGCACAATAAACAACCTTAAGAGAAGTGAATCATCGGATATTGATAATTTCGTTGGGTCGGGTTGGTTTGGCCTAGTAAATCTCAAATTCACAAATAACAATCCTTCTTTTTGAGTAAATAATTAGATTAATGATAAGTCTCAAATGTCGAGGCAAAACAAGTACAAGACAAATAAAAGACAAACTATTATATAACCAAAATCCAAATCTCTTTTGATAATCTATTCATATTACTAACCACCAATTCAAATATGTAAAAAGAAAACTTTTCTATGAAGTGAATAAATTCATGAGAAGCCTTAAATTTATTACTTTATATCTTAGAGGCTCCAAACCGAAACACGGAACTTTTGTTTTAATATCAATAAACTTATTTGATTCACACAATTAAATGTCTCAAATTACATCTCAAACTAACACTCTAGTCATAGTACCACTAGTTATGCATATTTTACTACGCATAGCTCCACAATAAACTCCTTCATAGTTGAATTTAAATAAAATTTAAATTCTCCAAATACTTATACCCTCTTTCTTCACAGTGGCCTTTCCTATTTAGATCTAGGCAGTAGGCACTCATTGAAATTTAGACTAAGAGTCTAAGACCCAAAAGATAGTAAATTAACAGTGGTCTTGGAGAGAAGTCTCCTTACCAGTTGACATCATTGAAAATTGGGGGCCTCAATTAAAATGGAAGGGGGCATATATTAAAAGCTTCACATATCTCTCTGTTTTTACACTATGAGATACATTTATTTTTAAAAATCATTGGGGGCCCAGGACCCCAGCCCTTCCACATTGGATCCGCCAGTGGTCCCATACCCGGTCTCATCCCATCGGGTATCCTATTACCAAATAACCATCGGGGACGCGGGTATACCCACGGGTATCGGGTATCCCATTTATATTCATAGTAAAATTCTTCTAAATAAAGTTTTATTCCCTAGAACTTCATGCGAATCATGTCAAACAATGAGTGTTTTTTTTAATTTCATTTTCTAGCAACATTAACATTCAACAAGTTCGACGTTTAACTAATGTAATACAATCACCATACAAGTATAAACTCTCTGAACTTCATGATTATATAATTTAAATCGTTACATGAAAATGAAAGGACGTTCTTTACGGAAGTGTCAAAGAGAATCGTGGACTATTAATCTTGTAATTGCTATTATTTTATATATAATACATTGTAATATATATTATATTATAATAAATATATAAAAAATATAAATGATTCGGGATTAGGTTCATGGGACGGGTAATTGGGCGGGTATTGACTAAAACCATAACCGTCTCATACCCGCGAATTTTTTTTGAAAGAAATCTCATACCTGGTCCCATAATCATTTACCCGTCTCAAATCCCATCCCAAAAGTTTCGATTTGTGGTATTCCGGTCGGGATCGGGTATTTTTGCCATCTCTAGAATCATTAAATGGAAGAATGGATCGGAACAAAATGTGGGCCTAAGCTTAGCTCTTAAGCCCATATTAGACAAATGTATGAAAAATAAGCCAGTTGATTATTGGGCCTAAGCATAGTAACTAACCCGGGTTTTTGGGTCGAGAAATAACTATCGGATATAAATCAAGGATGGTATGTTGCTACAATATTCAAGCCCGAGTTAAAAACTATATTTATAAATTTATGTTTGATAAAATGATGAAAATATGAAATGACATTAACATTTATTTCAGATTATTAAGGTTAATTGCTTATCGGTAGATACGATAGCCTTTGTTAATTGTCATAGTTAGTTTGTATGAGTTGCTTGTAAAAGACTATCTTTCAAGATGTAATGAAGATTGTTTTTTTAAAAAGTTTTACGAGATTTTGACACGTGAAAGAAAATAGAGAGATTGGGATTATGAAAACAAGAATTTGAAGCCTCCGTAATTCTCTATGCCGCATACACAATTAAAATACAATCTTACTAAGCTTAAGTTTGTATTGTCTAACTCTACTATGGTATATATTTATATCAGAAGAACCGAATAAAAGATGATGTCTTTAAAAAAATTATGAGCATCATCTACTAGACTACTACTATAGTACTATTATAAAGAGCAATGTTTACACATATATAAAAAATAAATAAATATAATAATAAAATTTTGGAAGAATTTCTTTTATGTCCTAAAACTTCTAAATTACTTATATATCTTTTTGAACTTTTAAATCATCCTCTCTAACTTTTAAAACTCTCATGTATGTCTAATAACCTATTTAATGTATATTAAATTATTTAAATATCAATAATCTTCATGATCAAGTTTAACTATTTTAAAATTACTATATTACCCTTATATTGTCTAAACCTATATTAAAAACATTTTTGAAAGAGACTTTGAGCACTAAGACTGATGCATCATTTTCCCAGACTTTTGAGCAAGACTTAAGAATTCTGGCACAAAGATTCCACCATAATGACCAAACAGGACTACCAATTATATAAACCAAATCAATTAAATGAAAAACTTTAGCAGAGATCACGTATAACAAATTAACAATTGAAGTTCAAAATAGAGGCACTTAAATTTGAGAAACTCCAAAATATGAGGTTGAATGAAAACAATCTAGCTTAAAATCGAGACAACAACAGTCGATTATAGCCTGAGTTTCATTCAATCGTAGCTTGATTCAACAAATTAGGGAGGTAAACGAGATACATGGATCTCTCGATTGAAGGATGCTGCACAAACGAGATACTTGTTGTTGAGATCAATGGGGAAAATGAGATACTTGTTCTAGATAAATGGGGAAACAAGAGTATCCTTTTCTTTCGATCACTAGTCTCTCGATGATAAGACCATGAGTATCCAATTCTCTCTTACCCTTTCAAATCTATTGCCACATCAACATCCACATAATTCTCACTTCTAACCCTTAAACCCTCACATCTAACCCATACTGACCCTCTTAATATTTTATTATCATAAATATGTGTGAGAGAGAAGAAGAAGAGAGATAAAGAGAGAAAAGAAAAGGAAAAAAAAGAAAAATAAAAGGGGTTGCAGGGCGGGTTGGGGAACCCTCCAAGAGGAGGAACCCTCTTGAACCCTCCCATGAATTATGGTGTGCTAGGGCTAGTAAGGCCAAGCCGTGACTACATTTCCCCCAATGTGCATGGTCTAAGGATTATTGATATTTAAATGATTTAATAAATATTAAAATAGGTAACCAGACATACATGATCGTTTTAAAAGTTTGAGAGGATATAGAAGTAATTTAAAAGTTTAAAATGATATATAAGTAATTTAGAAGTTCTAAAAGAACATAAAAGAAATATAAAAAAGGATAATCGCCCGAAAAAAATATAGCATATAATAAATTAATGATTTAGATTTTGCAATCTACTAATTTAGCCTCTAGGAAAAAGGTAGATTTTTTTTCAGAAACACAAAACCGGTCGGTTCCATACGATTCAATGTTTAACGTTTCGTGATTTAGCCATGAATTATAACGGATTTAGTGATAAGTGTTTTAATAAATTCTTGAAAACCAGATTCTAATTCTTGAACTGGTTGATCGTGCTTGTTTGATAAAGGGTAATAATTCGTACACAATAAAAATTATTCATATACAATTATTTATGCATTAACAACTTGTATCATATTGTTAAATTTTGAAAAGAGAAGGAAAAAGTGACGTAATGCTGATGTTGCATTCGGGTTGAGTAACCTGATTGGGTTGCTATACGGATGGTCTTATGAACACTATGATGGTAAAACCACACCAGTATGCGATGATAACTTGATTAATAAAACATATATTTAAAAACTGCTAGACGTTTAAAAAAAATTAACTTCATCTATACTTTTTAAAAAATAGATATAATTATTTAACACACAAGATAGAGCGGTAATTTACATATATGTAAATAATAACAATGTTGTTACTTTATAATATTATAGATTTATATATGTCAAGATGAAATAAACAAAGAAGCCTCTTGATATTTTATATATATATAATTTTCTTTTTATAAACAAATTTTCAGAATATATATATATATATATATATATATATATATATATATATATATATATATTCTGAAAATTTGTATATATATATATTTTGAAAATTTGTTTATAAAAAGAAAATTTTATAAAACCTCCTACTGAATCATCATACTTATATCTTTTTACCTATATAATAGTGGTTATCATAAATTTTCTTTCACTATTTTCTCTTTTGAATTTGATAGTTGTATTGATTGATCTAATAAAGTAACGAGTAGGAAGATACGTAGGGTTTAGTTCATAAAAGTGTATCAAACTTTACACCTTTTGCTATTGTATGTACTGATCTTTCAAATTTACCATTTGATGTATCAAACTTTTCAAACTTGACTTTTTTATGTATCTCTTAACCTACTAAGCAGGTAGCAGGTAATTTCATGATTTTTTATTTATTTTTTATACCACTAAATTGCCACATCAGATCTTCATCCATCTCCATCTTCAATACACCTTCCTCTTCTTACAAGAATCTTCAAGGTGCAGATCTTCATGTGGGTTTTGAAACCCAGAATCCACAAACAAATCAAAAAAATGAAATCAACAAATTTATGAACTCAATACATGAACTCAACAGATCGATTAAGAACTCAAACAAATCCACAAACAGATGAACTCAACAGATCGATTATGATTTTGGGTTTCATCCTAATCAGACAAATCAACAAATTGAAATCAAAACCCTAAATCGAAATAAAAAACACAGATGAAGATGAACCCAAAATCGTTGGTAAAAATGAAAACCAAGAATCAAGAACTCTAAATGAAGAAACACAAACTTACCAGATGAAGCAAATCGGAAACACAGTGAAGCCACGATGTTATTAGGCGATGAAGAAACACAAACTTTCAGTCGGTGATGAAGAACTCAACCGGCGATTTTATTCCCATATCTTGAAGACACGATGAAGCCACGATGATGAAGACACGATGAAGAAACCCAACATTCAAGAAGCCCGAAATCGATTATGAAGATCTGGAATGAATCGGCTGTTGAAATCGATTATGAGCATTCAAAGAACAAGCCTAATCCTTTAACTTGAATCGATTATGAACCCTAACCCTAAGCATTGAAATCGATCTGAAGCTTGAATCAAATATGAATATGAAGATGTAGAACAGATTTGAGTCGCACAGCTCTGAAGTCGCATTCAAATATGAAATCTGAAATCGCACAGCTCTGAAGCCTCTCGATCTGAACTAATCTTCATGTTTATGAACAATCGATGAAGCACTTGAAGGTTCTTCGATTTCACCCAGCCTTTATGATTTTCTTGTTATTAGTAATAATAATTATTATTAAAAATAAAACTTAATTTAATTTTGTATTATTTTAGAATATGAAATTCCATATCACTTGCCATATCATCAATCATGTAAGCAAAACAGGTGTCACATCATCATTTAACCTGCTATAGCAGGTTAAATACATAAAAAAGTTAAGTTTAAAAAGTTTAATACATCAAATGGTAAGTTTGAAAGTTCAGTACATACAATAGCAAAATGTGTAAAGTTGGATACACTTTTATGAACTAAACCCAAGATACGTAAGATAATTTAGTAGTATGATATAGAAAATCTCTTATAAGTTTAAATCAACATATTAAATTTGTTTTTTACATAACATCATTTACCCTCTGAAAGCTTCTTTTTAAAGCAAAGAAAACATTAATTTTCTGAATATGAGACGAATTTAATGAATTTATTCTATGATATAAATTTGTTTATATTGAGAATTATTTGTTTTTAATTGGGGAGTTCAACTAACTTTTTGATGGCTAGCATTTTAGGTCACATGTCACAGGCAACTGTTGGCCACCAAACCCATTTTCAGTTGGTCCTGAATTTGATTTTTAAGTCCCACATTATCATAAATAAATAAATAATAATTCTACTATTTTCTTCCACACCTAATTCTTATTTCTTTTTAAATAAATAAATAAAAACGATCCATATAATTAATTTCTAGTTGACCTAACAAAGTCAAAAAGACAACTACAACACCCGAGAGTCCCAGGACAAATTTTAAGGTGCATGGTCCTTTTAGTTGTCGGTTGCCTCTCCCTAATGGCACAGAAATTGGTCTTAAAATACTCATAAAAGGTTTACTTAACACTAATTGATCATGTAGGTAGAAAATAGTTTTCAAATATCTTAAAAATAGAATTGGATACAATTATTACAATAGTACTTAAATAGAAACTGGTTACACATACTTTATTTATCACCAGGTAAAGATGAATAATATATGACAGTGTCGAAAAGATCCATGAGTCTGTAATCTCTTAAATTGTTTTATTTATAGAAAAAATATAACTCTATCTATGTGTATGTATGTGTGTGTGAGAGATTTAGCTCATTCAGCTTTAAAAATTGATCTTTCACTTATTTGAATAAAGAAGAAAATTATTCATGAGATTTTAAGTTAAACTTCTTGATAATTGTCCCTTCATATAAAACCATATGCATTGCAAATATCAAATTCAGAAGTATAAAAAATTTGTTTCTTAGTTTTTGTGAAAGTTATAGTTATTACTTGATTACAAGTTTTTTAACCTCAATCTGATATATATAAAAAAATCATAGTTTATGATTTTAATATTTATATGTAAAATCAAAATCCACTATGCCACTTACAACTTGAACTCATATTGCATAAAAACTGCTCAAGCGAATTATTATCAAAAAAGAAAAAAGTAAAAAGTAAAAAAAGAAACAAATGTGCAAAGAGCAAGAGCCTCTTGCTTTGCTTGCATTCCTCTGCTTGTAATATTTTTGAAGAAATCTTGCATAGCAGGGCATCTCTTCAACTGGCCTCTCCACTCCAATGGTGTCTAAATATACAATTTCTTCTTCTTTACAAACATCTCTTCACTTTCATCATCTTTAAAATCTTCCCAATTTAGAAAGAAAAATGCAACAAATGAGTACGTAGTCTCAAAATGTGGCTGACCAAACCGCATTTTCTCCCTCACCACATCGTCTATGAACTTCCTTAATCCGGTCAACAGACCGACAAATCCCACTGCAAGTCCAGTCAAATGACGCTACACATATGTTTCCAGCTTGAGCTTTCCACTCACAATCTACAAAAACACCGTCGCAATAACCAAATTATAAAGTGATGATTATGTTTAGATGTTGCAAGTTCGAACCACATAGGTCCACTACAACAAATATGTTGATTATTCATACTTTTTTAATAATATTTTCATACTTTAAAATGTAAAGAATTATATACTAGTGTGAAAAAATATGCCGTGACAATTTTTTTTGTAAATTTCACATGTAAAATTTGAACAAATAATTGAAGTTTTCACATATATTAATGTGAAAATATTGAAAACGTCTATATGTTATAAAAGTTCACTCTTTCAAGTGTGAACTTTTCTCAATTTAATTACTAATTTTACACATTTTTAATTATAAGTGTGAACTTTTATAAAAAATATATTATACATTTAAAAGTGTGAGCTTCTTTGTTGTTTTTGCCCACATTTCATTTAAACTATTCTACGCACTTTTAAGTGTGCATTTTTTTTTTAAAATTTACACGCTTTTGATAACGCGTGAAGAAAAAACCCATATTTATTGTAGTGGTCGATCCTTCTTAGTTTGATCTCCACCGTTTTTGCAATGTATATTTGTGTTATTTACTACAAGATCAGAAAGCTGGAAACTTTACCAGGTGGGGTCCCACAGCATAATCTTCGATCATCGATATGCTCAACATCGAGCCCGATAAACCAAGATCCCAAAGAAACGTCCTCATTAGCGTACTTGTGTAATACATGTCTGAGATAATTATAACAAAATATTAATTAACAACCAACATTATTAATAAATAAATGAAGTTTTAATTTGGGCTAAAGCAAGCAAAACTTAACTGGTTTAATGAGATATAAGTAGCCAAATCTTTTGAAATGGCATACAACTGTCCTGTGGCATGACGGAAGTACTTGTTTCCTGACTCGCCAAATTTCCAATATTCTGGTTCATGGTATCTTACTCCTCTGTTCCATTAAATATTAATTAATAAAATTGCAACAATTTGAAGGTTTTTTAATATTTTGAATTCAAGATTATTATTTTAGCTTACTTTTGAGCGAGTACCGGACCAGATTTCATGCATCCAATATATACCCTTTTCTTCTTCCTATGTCTAACTAATGTATGACCTAGTGTGGCTGCAATCAATATCCAAACAAGGTTAGGTTGTGAAATTTAATACACAAGAAAAAGAATATAAAAAGTCAAACTATGATCATTGACTTATTGTAGTTTTGGACTTTGAAATTTAAAGATCCAAATCTTGCATATATTTTGTGTTTAGGCTACTTATATCCTTTCTCTATATAACCAAAACAATATTGCCTTTAATGACTTTTACAGTTATTTATTTGACTTTCTAGAGTCAAAAAGTGGAATTTGCTTATAGAGAGGTCAAAGTTACCTATGTTGACGTGGACATCATCATCAACCTTGATGTAAAATTCTGCATCCCACGTAGTAACAGCAGTAGCAAAATATGTTTTTGTCTTTGCAGACAATTCTAAGTATCCCTCTACATGGTCCTGCTCCATGCACATCAGTAATGGTAATAATCAGAATTTCGAATAATTATATTAAAGAAGCAAGTTATAGAAAAGTAGAGAGAAGATATAAAAAAATGGTGTACCAGCCTCAAGAAATCTCCATGCTTTCTGTCTTCGGCTTCAATAGCTCGATCGAGTATGCCTCCTACTGTGGCACTGATCAAAAAATAAAATTTACAGTCAATTGATGTCACGGATAATTAGCGGAAGGTTTAAATAATAACTACTTTTAGTACGAAAACGACGAGAATCAATCTTGACTCTTAATTAAAATAAATCAATGACTACTTAGTGGTAATGTGGGTCATTAATAGGCTCATTAATGACTCATTAATGACGCATTAATGGGTAGTATTTTAGAAAAATCAAGTCTCGTAAATTAATGACGGTCCACCCAGACACAATTCACGGTTATATAAATATAAAAATGACTAGTATACCCCTATTAATGAGCTTAGAGACAGTTTACTTATGAACTTTATATATATATATTCATGGGCGGACTTACCTTAAGTGGGGATGGGTCATGGGACACCGGTCTTTTGACGGTTCGTAGTGTTAATTTTCGAATTTTTGAGACGGTGCTACCGGTAAATTTTCGGGGTGCTACCGGTGATGCCACCAAAATCAAAGGAAAAATGAATTTTAAAAAAAAATGATAAGAAGTAGTTTAATCTTTCAATTTATACCTTTAAAATACTTTAGTTTACCTTTAAAATAGCATTTTAGTTAACATGGCTTCATATAAATCGTGTTTTGTTTTAAATTTTAATCCTAAAATACCAGAACAACAGCCGAAACCTCGTTAATCCGATCCGATTAACCGGAAACCCGAGAGAAAAACCCGAACCACACCCTCAATCTTGCTACCGATCAAAAAAAATTCCTGGGTCCGCCCAGTATATATTTATATGTACGTATGTGTATGTGTAAAGGTGGAAGCGCAAATGATTAACATAAAGATCTAGGCACATGAAATTCTGAAAAGTTCATGTTATTATGCTTTATTCATTTTTTGTAAAGAGGTTTGCTGGATGATATATTTGGAGCGACTATACTTTTTCCAGCATCGTCACAAAACTATCACTATTGTAATAATTAAAAGAAATATAAGTTTATAGCTTCTAAATGTCACTGATTGTTACAAATTATGAAAATATGGATCTCAAACAAATATTGTTGCAAAATCTGTTTTTATGCATTTTGCACCAAGTCCAAATGCAATTAACTTTTAAACTATGAAATATCCAATTATACCACCTTCACTTTGTCTAACAAAGATTTGCACCACTCTCATTTAGTTTTATTTTTTTAGAAAACAAAAGAAAATTTGAACTTACAAAATTTATAAAAAATAACGGTTCAAGAAAAGTCAACTGCTGGTTACAAAATTGATATAAAAAAGGAAAGAAATTAATGTACCTGTGGCCAATGACGAAACGCATTATAATGCCCTTCTCCTCCTCTAACTTCTTTCTTTTTTCACCTATACATTGTTGGGTTATGAGTTAAAATAAATAGTTTTTAACGCGTTAAATTTGGTCGGCAGAAAACATCTTTATCCAATATTTCTAACTTTTATGGATAATAAGTCCTTAAAATTATGGATTTATAAGTATTTTGTTTAATAATAACCTCATTTTAATAAAAACATTTAGAAAGTATTATGCATTATAAATACAAATATTGGCAAGTTCGAGTCATTTGACTCTTTTGAGCATATTTTTTAGGGCAAACTGTATTAAAATGCAATATACTCTATCTTAGTTACCATTATATACAACCAATTTTAAATTTTTAAATATAATACAATTAACTTTAAGAATCTTCTCATTGTATGCAAACAACTTTTTAATGTGTCTGTTGTTTAGTTATCATTGTATACAATGAACTTTGTCATAACTTTCATAGTATACAACAAGTTGCATACAATATGAGGATTATAAATGTTGGCTATATTATTTTTAAGAAAATAATGTTGATTGTATATAACGATAATTAAGACAAAGTTTATTATATTTTAATACAATTTTCCCTATTTTTGTTTACTCATTTGATCTGTTAGAGATAAACATAACTCTAAGAAACTCATCTATACCTTGAGGCATCCAAGTAGCCCGCACCGAATCTCTTCTTTTACGACTGCTAAAAGCAGTATTAACTCCAACAACCATTAAATACTTTCTCTTCTCAGATGAACTCTGTGTGTCTTCTTGTGATATTGGAGATCCATTCGCTATAGATTCCTGGATTGACTTGGCTGCAGCTAATTCCATCTCTAAGCTCGATATTGTTTTATCTAAAGTCCTATAAATAAATCGCAAAAACCCAATTTATAAACACATTAATTTCACATATAAAATGTTAAAAAGATTAGATAAAAGCTGCTAAAAGGCCTAAAACTCACTGTATAGCCTCATGAGTCTTGGATACCTCTCCAAATATCTGTTTTGGATCGCGCTTTACATTCTTAATCTGCAACTAAACAACCCCAACACAATTAAGATTACAGAAATCAATCATATGTAAAGGAAATCAAGATCAAGATTTCTTGGGAAAAAGATCATACCTTTCTTAGATCACAACCTTCTGATACTAACTTTAAGCCTTCAGATTCTAGAGAAGTTGGTCTTGTAATAAGTTTAGAGTCAGACACTGTCCACATTCTGTGACCAATTTCTTAATAACTTGTAAATCCAACATCAATGTAAAATTCTTGTAAATGAGGATACAAATTACCAACTGCCCATTTATTTTTATATTTTTTTTATAAAAAAATATATTAAGATTGATGCAATTGGCATGGGCCACCACTGCAAGTTTTAATTTGTTTAAAACCAAGTACAGATGATGGAAGTATTTTCATTAACAAACTTCAGTACTAACATGTAACATCATAAATTAGTTCCCAACACTTCTTAAAATAAGGGCTCTTGTAAAGAATATATCACAGAACAACTAAATAAGGAAAGCTTATGAATCATACATTAAGAACTTATTAAAAACATCACTAGTAAGTACAGTTCAATTGTTAATTTATTGTGAAAAACAGTCTCCCTAACCATTGAAACAACAATATTCTGTGAGGAAAAATATCGAACACCTGATGTGCATCTTTCAAATTTATTTCAACTTTTTGTCTTGCAAAATCAATGAGAGCCTAACAAACAGATCCCAAACCATATAAAAAACAATCAAGATTATATCTTTACCTATTGGTGAAGAATAATCCAGCACAGAAACTGCCGATACATAATAAAAGTGTCCATTTTTGCGATATAACGTTTCTTGAAGCTTGCTGATCTCCTCTGTTCTTCATAGTGAATTTGTCTTTCTGATTTTGAAACTTAATTATAGTTTCTCCCTCAAGAATAGTGCTCAATCGACGAAACCCATCTCTGAAAGACCCAGAAGAATCAGAGAATCCCAATTCTCAAGTTCAATTACAGATATAAATTTGAAATTTTGCTCTGAAGAACAGAGGGAAAATAGGGAGAGAGGTGTTGATCAGAATATATAAAGAGGTACCCTGTACTTATTCTAGTTTGTACCTTTCTTTATCCCTTTGGTTTGTTCTTTCCTCTCTCTCTCTCTCTCACACACACACGCTCATACTCACGTATTTATAATTTTCCAATACTCTTCTCTTTGCAGGGAAGGGACGTCCAACAGAAGTGAGGGAAGACCCACTAACTACTACCCCTTATACTATTCAAGAATTACCAAATGGTCCCTCTTTTCCAGAAGGATCATCCATGTTATACCGTATACACTTACACTAGTTTGAATGTCTGTATAAACACACAGGTAAATAATAAATTTCTTATTTTATATTCATTTATTTAAATACATAATTGTTTTATATGTATGAAAAAACATAATATAAGACTTTCTAAAAAACTGAAAGAATTTTATATTAAAGTTAGTTGACATATAAAATTAGTTGATGACAACTTTGAAAATTATGTAAAATTTAATTACGATAAGATTTATATCATATAATATCCGTAGATAATAAAAAACTTGAATATTTATTCCTAAATTTATGTAGTGGATAAAAAGTTAAATTAGATATTAGTTCTAACACAAATATAATTCATTTTAAATTAAAATTGTATTTAAAATCAAAATTAAGTTGGAAAATTGATTTAAATGACCTTTGGGTTTTAAATATTATATATGGTAACTCTAAATAATATTAGTATATATTAAATTAACAGAGCCTGGTGATTTTCTAAAAACAGTTTTATAATTTATAGTTGTGAAGGTTATCAATCTTACATCTCAAATACAACGTTCAGATAAAAATATATATCGTTATTTTTGTTGTATGATATTATGACAAATAGTTTATGATATATATATATATATATATATATATATATATATATATATATATATATATATATATATATATATATATATATATATATATATATATATATATATATATATATATATATATATTATATAAACATATACATTAAATAATAAGTTATTATCCTATAAGATTAATTCTTCACAAAATCGCATATTAATTAGTAGAAAGATATTAGACATGAATAAAATAAAAGATTTTATTTATTGTAAATTTAGAATATTATGAAAAATGTTATCGGACGATGTAAATCATGTTTTTGTAACTGTAATATTTTATTTGTTTTTGGTGTACATTTAAACCTGAATTTAATTGAGTTGAAACTTATTTTGGGAGTATGTATGCGTTTAAATAAGGTACGGTGTAACTGTCTTTAGGTCCAGAGGTTAAACAGTTATTGTGACAGGGGAATGCTATTCTGACAGCCAAGTAAATATGACGGTGTGCTGGACTATTGGTCCACAAGGTAACATGTGTCCCGCTCCCTTCAAGTCTCCTTCTTTTACTCTTAACACTCGTCGACTTTGGTATTTACAAATATCATCCCTATACTATTCTGTATCTTACACTTTCCATCTCTGTACTATTATATTATTTCCAAATGATGATCTATATTCTTTTGTTTATAAAATGTATTTTTTTAACTGCAGAAGAAATTTTAATTAAACATTATAGCAAGAAGCTAGAATATAAAATAAAAACAGGAAAAAGAAATTATAAAAGAGACTTCAGATTCAAACTAGTTTCATCCCAAGTTTCCCTCTCACATTCAATCAAAAGAAAGATAAATTGCGCACTTTGTTGTAAAGAAATACAAATGACTCCGATTTCGAATTGAAAACTCTATTATTCCTGTAATTCCAAATGACCCAACTGAAGGTGAAAAGAACAGTATTAAATGCCTGAATCTGCTTGCCTTTGAGCTCAGTTGTCGATCACCATTGCAACACGTTATTAATTGACCTAAGACAAGAAGAGCTTAAACTCCACCAATTATTGATTTCCTTTAAAAGTAGAGACGCCAGTGGACAAGAAAAAAATAAGTGGTCCTCACATTTTTGCCCGAATACGCAAAAAACGCAACAAATGTTGATGACAAGAATGTTTCTTTTTACCAAATTCATCTTAGTAGCCAATCTATTAAACATAAATCTCCATTCGTAATGTTCACCTTAGAAGGAGCTGACTTGAGCCAAACCATCTGCAAACCTCGTGAGTTAGCCAAAAAGGAATCATCAATTAAGTGTCTTAAAGAACTTATAAAAAAACACTTGAAGGGTTTAACTTCCAGGACCATGAACCAGATTGCCCATCAACAAATAGAGACCTTAAGTCGATATATGCAGATTGAATTGATTTACTAATGTTAGCAATAGAGTGTCAGACCCCGCTCTTTTTAGAATCAAGAGGATCAATCACTTGGGATCTTCTAAAGTCATGTAAGGATCGGATGTTTGCACCATAAGGAATCATTGACCTTTAAATGCCACCACCATTTGGAGATAAGAGCAATATTTAAAGATTTTAGACTATAGATACCAAGACCTCCTAATTCTTTCTTGGCTAAGATGTCATTCCAAGCAACCCAAGCCACTTTTTTGGAGTTAAACGAGCCGACTCAAAAGAATCTGCATCTCAAGCTTTCAAGTTTAGATAAAACCACTAGCTTCAGGAGCCTTATATAGTGAAAAAAAGGTAAGTGCCTAAAGACGCAAGAACAGATCTACAGAGATCCATTCTCCCAGCTATTGAAAGAGCGCAAGCTCTCAAAGATGAAAGTTTACACTGAAATTTGTCTAGAAGAGGCTGCTAGGTAGCACACTTAGACATCGATGAACCAACCGGAATCCCCAAATATTTAAAAGGAAAGATACTAGAATTACAATGAAACCTTTCGGCAACTCTATTGACAGATTCAAGATTAACACAAGTTGCAAACAACATAGTTTTTGATAAGTTCAAAAGTTCAGTAATTGTATATATACAACGTTTAAACTTTAACAATTTTGTTATCGTATGTATACAGTGTTGTTTGTATTTAACTTTCAAGTTATTGTATCTAACTTTCAAAAGTCCTGCAACTCAAGCTTTCAAGTTCTGTTATAAAACTGTATTTAACTTAACAGTTTTGTTGTTGTATATATACAACTTTAAACTTATTATTTTATGTGTTAAGCTTTTCAAACGTATTATTTGTTGTATCCAACTTCGGAATTTGGATACATACTACAATAGCACAATATGTAGTTAAATACTTGAATACAGAAATTTTAAGAATTTAACACAATAAAAGGTAAGTGTCAAAAGTTCAATATTTAAAAGATAACTTTGATTGTAAAATCTATATAATAATATAAATATATAATATGTAAAACTTGATATATTTTAACGAAATAAATCACATTTAATGTCTTACAAATTAATGTTAGTATTTACAGTACGTAGGTGCATAATTAAGATATATATATATATATATATATATATATATATATATATATATATCATATAACAGGTTCATAAGATATTAAGATAATTAGTAATACATGGTTATAGTTGTCTGTTAACAAAAGTGTATATGGTGTATTTGACTTTCAAAATTTTTTATTATATACAATTAACTTTATTTTATATTTAATTTCTTAGTTATCAATGTATTAAATGAACTTTGTATAATTTAACATTGTATTATAAAAGTTGATTGTATTTATAAATAAAAATACAAAATAACATATACAAAGTTAGTTGAATTCTTATGTAATAAGCTCTTAATAACAATGTGTCGCTATAACCTATAATTAGTCTCATCTTTAAGTTAATAAGTTTTCGATAAGATCCAAATACGTACTTAAATAGACTCGTAAAATTATTAAACTTTGTTGATATCTTATACTTGAATGCCTAAATATGAAAATCTTTTATATCTCAATTTAATAATATAAATTTCTATAAGTTGTGGCATTTTTTAAGGAGTTTAGTTCATAAAAGTGTATCAAACTATACACCTTTTGCTATTGTATGTACAGGACTTTCAAACTTACCATTTGATGTATTGAATTTTGAAATTTTTAACTTTTTATTTCTTTTTTACCTTTTGAACAAGTTGCCTGTAATTCTCTCATTTTTTTGCCACATCATTAAATTCATATCCAAGAACTAGAACTAGGATGAATATGCTAGGCTAACAAACCCAGATGAAGAAACGAAGAACAAGAACTCCAAGAACAAGAACAAATATTGAACAAAAACAAGAACATGTAAAACTCATCATTAAATTCGTGAAACAGAATTCGTGAAACACATCATTAAATTCATATCCAAGAAATATGTTCGTGAACACGTAAAATCGAACCCTTAAATGATTCGTGAAACACATCATTATATTCATATCCAAGAACAAGAACAAGAACATGTAAAACTCAGAACCCTAAATCGAACCCTTAACTAATTCGTGAAACAGAACCCTAATATGAACAAAATCACAATCGAAATAAAAAACCCAGATGAAAATGAACCCTAAACGTAAAGATGAAGATGAAATCGAACATAAGCAGGTGATGAATCACTTACAGATGAAGATGATGAATCACTTAGAACCGACGCAGATGAGTCACTTACAGATCTTGAACCACTTACAGATCTTGAATCACTTAGAACCGATGAAGATGATGAATCAGTTACAGATCTTACAAATCTTGAACCACTTACAGATCTTACAATTGAGTCACTTACAGATCTTGAACCAACGCAGATCTTGAAACGCATATCTTGAACCGAAGCAATTGAAACCCTAATCGCCGTACGCTGGTGGTGGTGGTGCCAGTTGAAGATGAAGATGGAAGCCATGGAATGGAAGCTTGAATGGAAGCCATTGAAGCCGATGGAATCCAGATCCGATGATGACAAGGTTGTAGAAATCGATCGGCGGTATGTCGGCGGTCGACCAACTCAATCGATTAATCGGTCTTGGCGGCGATTAATCTGTTTCTCGGCGGAAACGCTAAAAAATAAAATGTTTTACAAGCCTTGAAAGTTTTAAACCATAAGTTCATAGCTAGTTTAATAAACTTAAATATAACCATAAGTTCAATAATCCATATTGTCTTCTACTCTTCATCTCCACGTGTTTTCATGATTTGAGATAGATGTCGCTGGACGTGGAGTTCGCTACAGGTGGAGGTCGCCGGAGGAAGGAGGTCGCCGGAGGTGGAGTTCGCCATTTACAACACTAGATGATGGTGTAGATGATGGTCCAGATCCGAAGTCAACCCAAATCTGGAAGTCGCATGTGTTGTAGGAATCGATGATGGTGCAGATGATGGTCCAGATCCGAAGTCGATGATGGTTGAATGACCCAAATCACAAACTGTCGATGATGCTGGAATGAAGAAATAGGTATGTGGTGGGGAAAAAAGTTCTTTTCATTCATGTTTATTTTTATTATATTAATATTTGATATATAATTATATAAGTAAAGATTTTATTTTTTATTTTTTTAAATCATGGAAAATTCAAGTTATATGTCATGTCATCATCCACATAAGCAAAACCGATGTCACATCAGCACCTTACCTGCTATACCAGGTTAAATGCATAAAATGGTAAACTTTGAAAAGTTTAATACATCAAATGGTAAGTTTGAAATTTCAGTACATACAATAGCAAAAAATGTAAAGTTGGATAAATTAAACCCTTTTTTAAAAGCAAAACACACTAATTAATCTAGTACTAATTGGGAAAATCAAAAAATGCTTAAATGTGTTGAAAACTGAAAAGGGTTGATCACGTTAAACTTATAAGTCGTATATATGTATTTCTTTAAGAGAAGAATGATAACGCTGACTTAATTATACGTGAATTTTTTTATTTTTTGTTTTTTGTTTCCTTCTTGTAATCATATAAATTAACTAATAAGAGATAATTTTACATAACAGTAAAAAATGTTTTTTAAACCATATATATACCTTAAAAAGTTTGATGTGAAGGATCGATAAATAATGGTTTCTAAGAGTATAAAAGTAATAACTACTGTGTGTGTCAAAGTTGTGTTGTATACAAACACAGAAACACCTCCCTTAACTACAATTTTGCTACTGAATTCTTAAAACTTATCATTTATTGCAATCATCTATATTTTTTTCAAGTGAGTTTAGTAGTTCTTACATCTTTAAGTACACTTTCAACAAGGATTCAGTTAACTGGTTTACAATTACTTAATTTATAGATTTGCTCATGTGATTCGTTATAGATCAATCAAATTTGTAATCTTCATGAGAAAGAATGCCCAAAACATTAAAAAAAAAGATAACTTGTATCGAAATACGACGTACGTACCTCGTTTAGTCGTTTAAAGTGTCATCATGTAACACCCTGTAACTGCTCATCATAGTTGGATTCAAGGGTATGTGGGTGAGTGGGTGGATGATAAAGAATGTGTTCTGAGTAATGGATGTTAAAGAATGTGATGGTTGGGTGCGAAGGATACATGAGTTTGCATGAGTGTCACTGTAGATGAGTTTGAAGGTCAGTAGAAGGGTGGCCAGTCAAATACAGGTGGTGTTTGTAGTCATGAAGCTTAATAAATTTAGGTTTGAAGATCATTAAAGTTTCGATGTAGTCTGAATCAAGGATGTGACTAAGAGATTCGGTTTTAAATCATTAAAAACATTTTCCTAAACATGCATAATGAAAGTAAATATATACAGCACTTTAAAACCCCTAATTAATCAAGTGTCATCTTTGGTACTATATATAAATACATGTATGACGTGTTTGACAACGGGCTTATACGGGTTTGGTATTTTAATTTTCATAATTCCCAGCCCTATAACCTTGTTCGGGTGTTAAAATCTCGAGAGGATTATTACAAACATAATCCCCATAAGCTCCAAAAATAAAAGTCTTTTCAAGTAGCTTATAGCTTTGATTATCACTTAATCAATTCAGCTCCAGCTCCAGCCCCAGCCGAAACCCCAACTAGTTTCGTCAAATACACTTGTAATCCAAAACCTATGGTCTAGACATTATAGTATTATACCTTTAAAGTTTCAAATTTCTTGATTCCCGGTTGCTAAAACATACGTGATCATACCACCAGTACACCACTCATACCAAAAACCGTTTTAGTGTGAGTACCGTGAGAACAAATCTTAGTCATTGATTTGATAAGTGGAAGTCATGGATGTAGAGCGCGAGGGGATCAAGTGTGGCAGGGTGCATGTGATGAACTCATGGGTGGGTGATAATATTAAAGGAGGAGGAATTAGACAGTTCAGATTGGTTCACTACAAAAAACATATATTCATTATCCACACATTTTTAACAATATAAATACATTTAAAAGTGTGAAAAATTCTAATTAAACGTGGAAAAAATAAGTGTGACAAAATTTTATCAAATATCTACATTCCAAAGTGTGAAATTGTAGTAAGAAATCATATTTATTAGTGGAAAAATTATCAAAATGTTTACACTACTACGCGTAGAAATTTTGAAAATAATTCTAAATTTACAAAAGTCCACACCTTTAAGTATGCATTTATCAAATTCTCCATTTATTACTAAACTTACACATAGTACTTTTAAAATCAAATCTACACATTTACAAATGTAGAGTTTTTATATTTTTCCAACAATCTCTATATTTAAACTACTTTTCACAATTATAAGTGTAATAATTTCTAAAAATTTTACACCCTTTTTATGATGCGTGGAGAAATGACATTTTTTGTAGTGATTCTCGCGGTTTTCGCAATAATAATCAAAGTTTAGGATTATTTTACGGCTGATTAATGGATCATTAATGACACATTAATGAGGGTTATTTTGTAAAAATCAAGACTCGCAAATTAAGATTAACTTGTGGCTATTAATCATCGTTAAGTTGTTGAACCTGTGATTTATATAACAAAAAGTATATATATATATCAAGATTAATTTCTGGCTATTAATTCATCGTGTGTATACATATTCTTTTTTATTTAAGACAATGTTAAATGAAGATAGAAAATGTAAACAAAAAGTCAGATTATTCGTAAGTTACTCGAGTTGAATCGTTAAAAGCTATAATTAAACAAGCTATAAGCCATGACCTAATTAAGGAGCTCATACATAGACTGAAACTTACTTAGAAACAAACCCAGGCTCAAGTCTAAAAGAGTTGCCTCATTTTGTCTTGTTAATCTAAACAAGGTTTATATGTACAATTTATATTATATATTTTGAATATATATATATATATATATATATATATATATATATATATATATATATATATATATATACACACACACACAGAGTA
This sequence comes from Pulicaria dysenterica, assembly GCA_947179395.2. Lineage (NCBI taxonomy): Eukaryota > Viridiplantae > Streptophyta > Magnoliopsida > Asterales > Asteraceae > Pulicaria > Pulicaria dysenterica. Next base: position 6,023,586 of record OX359291.1, on the reverse strand, counting down.
GACTAAATGCTTGTGTGATATACGGGTTGGTTTAAAAGACAATAAATATTACATTAATAAAAACGTATTAAATAATAATAAAACGGGAATTAAATGAGAATTTTAAATAAGTGACGTCAGAAACGTGGTAGCATGATACGATGATAAGTGATTGTATTTCTTATATAAGTCATCAATCATTATTGTTACAATTAAGGGTAATAAAGTTTTACCTTATTGGTTATAACTAAAAAAAATTCAAAATGATTATAAAATATTTTAGAATGATAAAATTAAGACTTTGGTTAAATATGATATTTTGAAGTATTATAAAAAGTAAATATGATACTTGTAAATTAAGATGGGTAAATACGAGTTTATATGTTATAATAAGGACATATATGAAATTATCTCTAATAAATTTAACTCTAAAAGTCAAAATTAATTTTTTGATTTTAAATAAATAAATGATCAAGATTAAATATTATTTTAGATGAAAGGGTCAGATCATTTAATAAATTTTATCAAATTAGTCTTTTATTTAGATTAGAAGATATATATATATGAAAAAGTTCATGCGAGAACCATTTTTAGTGTGAGAACCGCGAGAACCACTCTGAGTCGTCCAATTCCCCCTCCTTCAATGTCATTGCCCACCCATTAATTCCTCACATGCACCCTGCCACACTCTATTCCTCCACGCTCTCCATCCGTTTAACTTCCCATATCCAAGAAACGGCTGAGATTGGTTCTCGCGCTAACAACGGTTCTCGAATAAACTTTTTCATATATATATATATATATATATATATATATATATATATATATATATATATATATATATGAGAACTGCGAGAATCAATTTTAGACGTTGATTTGATAATTTGACTTCATGGATGTAGAGCGTGGGGGGATCAAGTGTGGTAGGGTGCATGTGAGGAATTCATGGGTGGGCAATGACATTAAAGGACGGAGAATTGGACGGCTCAGATTGGTTCTCGTAGTTCTCGTACAAAAACAGTTCTCGTTTGAACTTTTGCCTATATATGAGAATGAGAAATTAATTGAGAATGGGAGACTAAATCTTAACCGTTCATTTTGTAAGTGGAATTCATGGATGGAGAGCGTGGGGGAATTGAGTGTGGCAGGGTGCATGTGAAGAATTCATGGGTGGGCATTGACATTAAAGGAGGGGAATTGGACGACTGAGATTGAGTCTCTCATTCTCAATTAATTTAAGGTTCTCATTTGAACCTCACACTATATATATATATATATATATATATATATATATATATATATATATATATATATATATATATATATATATATATATATATATATATATCAATTTAATGAATATTTCAAAATTACACCCGAGTCTAAAGAATGCATGTCGAGTTTGAGGTACAAGTATCCTAAACGAACCAAACTCGAGCTTCAAATCACGATCTAAACAATCCTAGTTCAAGCTCTAACTTTAAAAAGCCTAAATAACCCTAGCTCAATAAGTATCGATCAGACTTGTCTTGCTCAATTCATTTATATCGCTAGGAGATATAATAAAAAATAAAGTTTTTCGGGGTTCATGGATCAAAGGTTGGCTTGAGTTATCTCGAGTTTCAGTTCTTTTTTATTATCATTTCCATGGTAGCCTTGAACGTTGCAATGATTCAAGCCAAGCATGTTGGTTATTTGATGGTGTAAAGCTGCATTATAACGCCCTTATCTCATTGTTATAAGCTGAAGAACTTTTATTTCTAGGAAGGTGGTATTTTTCTAATGCCTGTAACGTCATGCAAATTCTAAGGTGTTTTTACCTAGCTAGCATTGACTCTTATGGTGAATTTTTAAATCCAAAAATCAGACCCTACATATATAATTGCATGTTATTGACTGACTTATAAAACAAGTGGACATACAATTACATAATTATTATTATTTGTTTAAATAGGAAAGTCTAGGATTTCCTACTTCCTCATATATTCCAATACTTTAAAAAGCAACCTAGTAAGTAAATATTGTGTTGACCTATTAAAATATCACAAAAGTCTTCTTGCTTTATAATTTTGTTTTACTGCTTTTAATTTGGGCTTACCTCAATGGTCATACACTATATTAAACCATGTGGGTTTGAATAATATACTCTCAGTCAGATGATTTTAGTATTAAATAAATTTTTAATATTATATAAATTACAGAATATGTGTGCATTGATCAGTTCTTAGCCAATAAATTAAAACCCTGCCTCTTTTTCCTGAAAAAACCCATCTATATTAATTATAATATTAATTATAATACTAATAAATTTATATGAGTGCTGTAACCAAGGTTCTAAATAATATAAGATGTGATATGGTGGTATAGTCAAGCTTCAAGTTTTAAAAGTCATAGCAAGATCACGACATTTTACAATGTGTGATTTAACACGATAATTTTGTTTATAAACTATAATAATGTATATAAAATTATACAAACAAAAATGAAAAACATATAATTATAGGTTTTAACGTAGTTCATCAACATTTTCTTTGTTTTCCGTATAATTAACCATCTTTGTGACTGTACAAATATATATATATATATATATTCGGCTCGTATAAGTCAGGTACTTTAACGCGCCTAAAAACATAGGTTATAACGAGTAAAGACACGCAAGTTGGGTCTTAGTATATGCTAAGCCTTGGACTATGGTTAAGCCTCAAGCCTTGACAGAGCCCTAACAAAATCAAGATGAGCTTTTTAGATCATGTCATTAACTCATAAAATATAATAAATAATAAAACTGTAGAATAATAAAAATCTCGCAAATATCATGTAGCATTTTGCTATTTATAAGTTACTATGGTCTATATTAGAGTTTAGTAGAACAAAATTTAACTAGGAACGTGAAGTGCAAATTAAAGGCAAGTCTAGGGACTGTTTTTGAAACTATTTAGTTATTGAAGAAGAAAAACACGTGACATCCCAGCAAAGCGGAGAGACAGGGGGGCACGTGAGATCTAAGCATCCTCCATCCCTGACAACCAAGGAAGGCCAAGGCAATGGGAGTTGCTTCTCTACCTTTGTTACGCTACGCTCTCCCACACCTGAAAATTCCACAAGCCTTCTTTTTATTTTTAGTTCTTACAAAAACCACATGCAAGGGAAAATGGAATATAACACTTTCATGTGGATGCTTCCCAAACACAGGGCCCACGTCACGTTTCCGGTCATCGCACGTGCTTTCCATGTGATCTTTCATCCTCTCTTTTTTATTAACGCAGAATTTAGGGATGAGCACGGTTCTAAATCCGGACTGAACCGAACTGAATCCGAAAAGAACCAAACCCGAAAATGACCAAAATCTAGAACCGAGAACTGTCCTATTTAGGTGTAACCGGTTCCGGTTCTTCGGTTTCAAAACCCGCAAAACCCGAAATATATGAAACCTCTATTAAAATGTTTTCTACCTAAGGTTGCATGATATATATTACATATCAAAAAATATAACCAAGTTTGGTTAACTTATGACGATCGTTAGCATGTTATATCTTACTTGTATACATTCACAAAAATTATCATACATGAACTGTAAAACAAAAATAATTTATCACTATCATCTATAAGTTATTTTATACTTGTAAGGAATCAACAATATTAATATATTTCCTTGCCTTTCAAAAAAAATTTAAAATAGACGAGTGAATATGGAGATCACTTACTAACCTGAGTTCTTCTATGAAAGGGGGAACTCAGCTGTTCATGATGAAGGTTCACGATGACTAGGTATTAAATTACGTACGAGCAAAAGACGTGAGATTGTGTTTTTGATTCTTGTTTGTCACATATTAATAAAGGACAAGATAATTTGAAGTATTATTTTAAAAAGTGATTTTCAGTTGATATTTCGGTCCGGTTCCGGGTAAAAAACCGAACCCGTTGGAACCGGAACCGAAAGAACCGGAACCTAAAAAAAAAAGAAAAAGTGGAACCGAGAACAACCCCACTTATGCATAATTCGGTCCGATCCGGTTCCGGTTCCGTTTTGGTTCGGTCCATATAGTTATTTTGCTCATCCCTAACGCAGATGTTAAAACTGTGTTTACCTTCAAACTACAAAACTCCTCTGTTTTTTCCTATTTTTTCTACATTCTCGTAATTTTTTTAATAAAACAACTTAGCCATACATATATTTTTTTTCTAAAAAACAAAACTCCGACCTTTAAATTAAAAATATTTTCAATTTTTCTTAAAAAATAAAAACTTAACCATTTTTTAATAAAACAAAATATTTTTCTCTCACTAAACGTAGCTTAATTGTGTCAATTTCATTTATTAAACAACTATTTCAGGCTTGTTAGACGAAGTAATGGTCATATTAAAGCTCCGTTTAATTTATCTTTGTTGCTATTAGAAAAAAGCGACTATTTAATTGCATTAGGAGAAAACCATATAGTGCGGTGTTGGATATTAAGTTATTCTATATTCACCATGCTTGATTCTTCTTTTTGAATGAAGAGTGAAGACTATACTGCATGAGCGAGTGAAAAATGTAAATAATGTTAAATCTTTCACCTTGAAACACATGTTATCCTTTTAAGTACTCAGTATTTTACTCTGATATCCATTTTTATTAGTTTGTCTTACTAAAAAAAATCTTAATCTTACATTATTCTGTAATAAATCATTGACGATTAATTTTGTAATCTATTTTATCGTTATGAATGCTAATCCATAATTCTTATCAAACGGTATATTATATATAAAAAAACTCATTTAGACCCTTTAATTAATTATACAAATAGTGATTCAGTTAATACTTTATTATTTAGTCTATTAAACAACAGATAAGACTAGCAAGGTAAGATGGCCGATGACGGGGTATTGGCCTATCTGGTAATTCATAATTCATGCATTTTGGTGTGATGTAATTGTGATATGGATGTGATCTATATACTTGGTGTGAGTTCACTTATGACTTTAAAAAGTCAAGTATATATTTTGTGAAAATCTCTAATGTTTCATTTACATATAACAATGTGACTATAAAAGATATACCTTTTGATGTTCAAAAAAAAATATAACAATGTGACTATAAAAGGTTAAAACTATATATTGTAAATCAAATTCAAAATATCTTCTATAAATATTACATTCATTTCTCTATTCTTTCTTCGGTATAAGCATTTATTTTTTTGTATTAAGCACCTTTGTTCTTTGATTTATTATTTTGTTTATTTATGTATATTTCAGTTTACCCTTGTGCTATGTGTCCATGTCACCATCTCTCGGTTGTGATGATGAATTAGACACAACTTATGTATATATATAATTACTAGCACGTTATCCGCGCAATGCGGCGACGAATAATGATTTATACTTGGTAATATGTTCATTTTTAATAAAATAGGTTATGGTATTCACGCACTGTGATAACATCGAATAATTTGCATTCACAACATGTCCATTTTCTTTTCCCCTTTTTCATTTTTCTTTTAATAATCTATCAACTCTTTTGTTAACTTCAAAATAACTTTTGAAAAACAATTAAATAAGAAAAAAAATCTCTACTTAAAAAAATAAGTTGACGAAAACATATCAATGACTTAAAAATTGTGTTGATTTGAATGAAAAACTGTGTAGGTATGAGATAGTGGTCTTGTTAGTGTGTTTAAAAAAATGTAAGAATATTGATTACCTTGGTAATTTTCTGTTACTTAAATTTTAATAGTTCAAGTAAATTATGTTAAATATATGATAAATTAAACTTTTTTTTACTTATATGAGTGCTCATAAATTCGGATTGGTTTATGAGTTTTAGTTATTCGAATTTTCTAATTTTGACTAAGATGTATGCTTCCTAACCGATATTCCAAACCAATCCTCTAACTATTCCTGATTTAAAAGTCCAAAACTACAATTAACTTCGTGTGAAAGACATATGTTCTTCTTAGTATGAGATCTTTTAAAGTACCTTTACATCAATAATCATTCTTTAAAATAAAAAACCCAAATAAGTAATATTTTATTTTCTTTTAGATCATATATACCACATGCAAACATACCATGTTTCGCTAGTTAATAAAATACAGAATTTAATTCCCATTTTATTATTTATGAGTTGGATTATTATGGATACCACATGAACTAATTTGACGAGGTAATTATCAACGGCTTAATAGAAATAAACTATGCATTCAATGATTAATATTTGGAAACCCATGTTGACCTCTTCATATATTATTTGTTAATTCGATTTAAAGGTGTTTGATTTTAACTTAATTGAGGGATTAAAACTTAAGATATTCAAAAGGTAAAATGATCAAGTCATATCTTAGAATAATAATTACTAGAATCATATATACTCACGTAATAAAATAATAACTTTCCTTCATCTAAATAGCAATATTTAAACTCATTGGCCAAAACTGAACATTCATGCATAAGGATGGAAAATGTAATCTACTCTTACAAATACTTAGTTAATTTGATTAGCTGTAACTAATATATGTGAGATTATGAATTCTTTTTAATTGTTTAATAAGCGGCTCATTTGTTGGACAAACATAACAACTAATTATACAATTTTGTTTTAGAAAAAATAAATAAATGTAATTAGAAATTATAATCAGTTAAATGAATTATATATATATAGGGGAGGGATCATTCGAGAACCGTTGTTAGTGCGAGAACCGCGAGAACCAATCTCGGCCGTTTCTTGGATATATATAGGAAGTTTCATGGATGGTGAGCGTGGAGGGATAGAGTGTGGCAGGGTGCATGTGAGGAATTCATGGGTGGGCAATGACATTGAAGGAGGGAGAATTGGACGGCTCAGATTGGTTCTCACACTAAGAATGGTTCTCGCATGAACTTTTTCCTATATACCAATTCTCCCTCCTTCAATGTCATTGCCCACCCATGAATTCCTCACATGCACTCTGCCACACTCTATCCCTCCACGCTCACCATCCATGAAACATCCTATATCCAAGAAACGGCCGAGATTGGTTCTCGCACTAACAACGGTTTTCGCATGAACCCTATATATAATTAGCATAGTAATTATGAACAAAGAGGATTTAAAAATAAATTTAACTTTTGTATTTATATATGCATACAAAAAGATTAATTGATGATTTTCTTTTAAACTAATTAAATGATTAATTAAAATGATAATTGTTACAAACTTAAGAGAAGAGAAACCTAAAAGGTTACAAAGTCTTCACATATGAATATGGATATGTATGTACTATCTAACAATTAAACTCTACAACAAATTCAAGAACTCTATCTCCTAACTCTTCTTCATTTTTCGCTGGAATTATCAATTATAATCTTGGGAAGAGTTTCTATATTTTTGTCCGCAAAAGAAATTATAATTTCACACCCTCATATCACATCATTAGGGTCAACTTAGACACACAACACTTATTTTCTAGTTAGAAATATGAATGCAAATTGAAGGAAAATATGAAAGTGATGTAACACTTAATCGACATGCAAGATAGATAAAAATAAATACTAGTTTACACATAGTCGTATGCATAAGTTTTTTTTAGATATAAATAGATTGGTATAATTAAATTCATTCAAACTACTCCAGCATTGTTACTAACAAAATACCAAGTACCTTTTTAATTTACTACCACCTTTTTCTAGAAAAAGAAACTTTTAAGGCATATTTTTAACTTTCTAACCACGGATTTTGCAATGGATAGAAAGAATATTTTACAAAGCCATCGAAGCTATAAATAGAATAAATACGTACACACCACAATGTGTATATATCACCATCATCCAAGGATGCTATTCCTGGTGATGGCGACCATTTGGGAATCAGTATCTTTGTTTTTCTCCTTAATTTTACCCCTACTAGTGTCGCTATACACATTTGTATCTTCTAGCTAGCTTGAGGGCAATATTGTCATTTTATCTATCAAAATGAAACACCAAAATTGATGAGGGAAGTTGCATACTGCAAGAAATTTACATTAATGGTTTTCAAGACACTGATAAAAGAATGAATTATTTGTATAATATTATTAAGTCGAACATCAATGATCAAACCACTCTACAGGATGTAAAAACAACTCAACAATTTCTTATAACAATTTTTTATAGCATTCAAACACCATCCCCCGATTTAGAATTGAAAATAAAAGAAAATGCATTTTTATCCTTGGGCATGACCCTGCTAAAGCATGGGCACGACCGTGTTTCAATGCCTTTTGCGTGGTCGTGACCAAGGTTGTGTTTGGCTAAACTGAATGGTATGGGTGCGTGCTTAAGGATTTGACAAAGTCGTGCTCATGTTCATAGGCACGATAAACAAGCCGATCTGTCAATTAACACCCAAATTCAAACTACTTTTTACAGTCAGATCTAAGTCTCTTTTACACCAAAATAAATTTTATTGATTTCTAATACTTCTTTAGGTCCTTAAGACAATTTCTAAGTGTTTTTAACAACAAAAACATAAAGAAAACATAATCAAACCAATTGTACCATTTTACGAAACAAACTTTAAAATATCTAATCTGACCACAAAAGGTTGTAATGTTTGTTTCTATAATCTTTTATGGTTCCAGCTGTAGTTTTAGGTAACAATTCTTAACTCACTAACCGTTAGTAACTAAAAAAGCGAGAGGTTATAAGGACTTATAGGGTCGGTTAGCCCATTCGACTTAAATTCTATCACTCACAATTATTATTTATAACAAGTAACAAATGCGGAGTATCACTCGGGCCAATTGCATGTATTCTTCCATTGAATAGCTATAAATTTCAACCTACAATTCTAGATTTAGTTTTCTCCAATAATACTTGAGACAAACGAATAAATTTGTATTACAACCGTTACATATTGTCTCGTATATGACTTTGTAATGTGTGTTAGAGTCGTAAGAACAAAGAGAAAAGGAAGTGGAGAATTTCTGTGTGTATAGAAATAACCAAAGACTTACAAATATATACATGAAAAGGAATAACAGAAAGCTAACTAACAACCCCCCCCCCCCCCCCCCCCCCCAAGCTGGTGCATGAATGCAAACCAAGCTTGGAAATAGATTTTGAATGTCGAGAACCATACAAAGGTTTCATAAAGATATTAGCACATTGATCACTAGTGGAAACATTTGATAATTTGATTATACTAGCCAAAATTGTTCTCGAACAAAATGACAATCGAGCTCAATGTGTTTCGTTCATTCATGAAACACTGGATTATAAGCAATATAGATGACAACCATATTATCACGTTTTAAAGGAATTGGGGGTAACCCCAGGGACATCAAATTTTTAAACAAATGGCTTAACCATGCTAGCTCAGCACACACTCTATGCATTGAGCGATATTTTGCTTCGGCAGAAGACAAAGAAATCTTTACTTGCTTCTTAGATTTCCAAAAAATAGGTGAACCACCAAAGGTTATGTAATAACCACTAACTGATCATCTTGATATTGGACATGCAGACCAATCAGAACCACAAAGATAAATCTGGACGAATATGTAATAAGAAGGTCATTTTTCCAATTAACTGACCATACACTGAAGGATAGGCAAAGGATCATCCATTAAAGGAAGAAGCTTCAATTGAGAAGGTAGAGGAGAAGTCACTATGGATGATTTCATCATGTTATAGGTTTGTAAGAGCTCTTTAAAAAATTTGCTTTGTTAAACAACCATGCCACCTTCAATATTATTAAACTAAATTCCCAGAAAATAAAGGATTAATCCCAAGTCTTTGATTCGAAACTGATCATTATGAAAGACTTGAGACTTGTAACTTCAGTGGCATCATTGCTAGTGACTAGCACATCATCAACATAAACTGCAACAATAATCAGAGATGTGAAGGTCCTTTTTATAGAGAGAGAATGATCATTTTTTAGTTGACAAACAAGTGATGGAGATGCTTCATGACCAGGAGTAATACGGATATAAACTCCTTCATGTAATAGCAACAAGACTTCAAACTGTTGTAAACTTCACAGCCGGAGAAAAAGTTTCATGATATTCAATTCTCTCTTTTTGAGTGAAACTTTTAGCAACAAGACGTGCCTTATAACGTTTAACAGAACCATCAGTTCGATAATTTATTTTACAAATCCAACGACACAAAATGGGTTTTTTTCCTTTTGGAAGTTTAACAATATCTCACGTATTGTTTGCTTTCAAAGCAAGTAATTCAGCTTCCATAGCTTGTTCTCATTCTAGAATACCTTTAGTTTGGTGATAAAAAGCTGGTTCAATTATAGTAGCAGAATTACTTGAAACAGAATTAATTTCGTGAAGATTATTGGTTATTCAAAAATTGGTGAGAGTATGGTGACACTTACGCTATGTTCTTGAGATACAACAAGGAAAGAAAAGAAAAGAAGGGAAAATTAATGGGAGAAAAGAAGAGAAAAGAAAGAATAATTATTTTGATTTTTCATGTTCTCGAGTTGGAAAGAAAAGAAATAAAATTGAAGAGAAAAGACATAAACTTGTGTTTCCGAGTTGGAGAGGAAGGAAAGAAAAAGGGTCATTTTACAGTAATGCCCTTACTTTTTAAAATTATTTATTGTGATTAAGGGTAATTTAGTCACTTAAGAAAAATTATAAAAGTTTTTCTTTCCTTTCCTTCCAAATCCTCCCACTTTTGGGAGGAAAGTTTAGGAGAGAAAATTAATCAAACTTTCTTTCCAAATCATTTCTCTTCCTTCCTTAAAAAATCTCTGGAACACAAAATATTTTTTATTTCCTTCCAAATCATTTCTCTTCTCTCCAAATTAAAACTCGGGAACACGCGGTTAGTATCATCATTTGAAGACACATTATTACAAACATAATCTTGTAAACGATTTCGAATGAAACGAACATGTGATGAACGACGCATGTTAACAGATTGTGATGGTATTTGACTAGTTTGCACATTGTCAGATTGAGGAATAGAAGTAGGATCAAAGGAAGAAGAGTCGTCATCATGTATACTATTGGGAATACATGAAGGAATAAAAGATGAAGAAGAACGATGTTTAATGGCATGCAATGGAAAGAGATCTTCAAAAAATTTAACTTCGCGTGAAATAACAATTTTATGTGTGATTAAAGTTAAGATTTTATAGGCTTTCTGACCAAAGGGATAACCAATGAAAATACAAGGATGAGCGCGTGGCCTGAACTTGTCACGACCAACAAAGATGGAAGATACAAAACATAAACAGCCAAAAGTTTCAAGGACATTCAAATCTGGTTTAGTGTTGTACAACACTTCAAAAGGGAACGATTTATGAGAACTTTTGAAGGAGTTCTATTTATGAGGTGAACTATAGTTTGAATACATTCACCCTAATAAAGAGTACATATGCCTGATTGGAAATATAAACCTCTAGCTACCTCTAAAATGTGCCTATGCTTTCGTTTCACAAGACCAATTTTTGTTGATGGGTATATGAAGTAGACTTTTGATGAATAATGTCATGATGTTTAAAATAAGAATCTCCATCAATGCTTGAACCAAGTTCTTTAGCATTATCTGTTCGAATACACTTAATTGACTTGTGAAGTTGAGTTTGTATAAGAGAAATAGAATTCTAAATGAAAAAGAGGACATAACTTTTGTGAGTTAAAATATGGATCCAAGTATGACGTGTATAATCATCCACAATGGTAATAAAGTATCTATAACCATCATGTGTATGATTCTTATATGGACCCCAAAATTAACATGTATAAGATCAAAAGGAAACTTAGACTGAGAAACACTATGAGGAAAAGATAATCATGATTATCTAGCTTAGCACAAATGAGACATGTATCAATATCATAATGTGAACAAATGGCATGAAGATATAGCAATGTCTTAACTTTGATTAAAGGAAGATGACCAAAATTTTTGTGCCATAACATGGTATTTGATTGAGAATTGAATACATGTGAAGTAAAACTAGAAACTGAATTGAAAACATTCAGATTGTATGACAAAGAGTGTTTGATCTGATGATAATCAAACACATACAAATCATTTATTCATTTGCCAAGAACACCAAGAGCTAAGCTATTCTTCAATGATGGGTCATGCATGAGACAAGCCTCATCAGTGAATAACATAAAGGTTTGAAGTTGAGATGTGAGTTTAGTAACAAAAAGCATATTATATTTGAAATAAGGAACATATAAAACATGTAATAAGATGACAGAATCATGAATTTGAACATTACCATAATGAGAAAACAGTAAAACTGTAGCCATTAGGAAGTTCAACTGAATGAGGCTGTTGAAATGTGAACTTTCACAAAAAAAGAGATCGATTAGAGCAAATATGACCAGTAGCTCCAGTGGCGATGATAAAATTTAAATGAGGTTAAAGAAGAATAGGTAACTAATTTACAGTAAAAGTATAATCAGTGTAGAAAGTTCCATCAGGATGCATAGCTCCTTCATGAATGGATGAACGAGCTTGAATAGAAGCATGAAATGATGACTGATTCAAATGTTGAAGAAGATGTTGATATTGTTCTTGTGATGTATTTGATGATGAGTCAGTGGTAACAATCTGAACAGTAACTTAAAATTGGGTGGAAAACCAATCAACTATAACACTAGGCCTTAGAATGCCTTGATTTCTTACAATGATTACAAATTAATGACTTCTTTGATGTAGTATGAGCATTAGAGACTTTCATAGCTACTGCACCATGATTGATTGATTGTGGAAGATTGATTTCTCTTTGGCCATTTTCTTGAATGGTCATTGAATAAGCAGTGGAGACACTTGGAAGATGCTTCATCATAAGTGTTTGTCCTCGCATGATTTTATAAGTATCATTTAGCCTCATGAGTAGTTGAATTAATCGTTTATCATCAAAGTAATTCTGATTACCAGTAGTTGCAGTGCATGCACAATCCCGAATTCCTTGAACTAATCGAAGCTTATCCCAAATTTTCATCAATTATGTGAAATAAGTGGAAAAATCATCAGATTCTTGGGATAGTGAGTTCAACTGTTGTTGAATTTGATAAATGAGGGCACCATCAGATTGTTCATATCGATGATTGATTTTTGTCCAGATCTCATGAGCTGTTTAAAGAAAGAAAACACTATCTGCAATGCTCCGATGAAAAGAATTAAGCAGCCAATTAATCACCATAGAATTAACTACGTACCAATTTGGATACGTAGGTGAATCAATCGATGATTTAGAAATCGTGCCATCCACAAAAGCAATTTTGTTCTTTGCAGAAAGAGCAATGATCATAGATCGTTTCCAAGATGAGAAACCAATACCACTCGAAACAAGAACACTGCTAGGGTTATCAGATGATCCAAAGTAAACGGGACTAGAAGGATCAGTTATAGTGGACTGAGTGGAATTCGAATCAGAATCTGTCATTGTTCACTACAAAGAATGTAAACCCTAAGATTGCAAGAATCAATTGCGGATATGAACTTTATTAATTCTTGAAGTACAATAAATAACCAAGTCCGTTTTAAGAAGTTACACATCGTTTCAATGTTTCGTGTTATATATAAAATCTTCTTTGCTTATAGTTTTTTAGATAAATAATTTTTGATCAAACAGTATATAACGTTTAAGGAATATTACAAAGTCTTATTAAGTAATGTAGTTTACAAAATAAAGATTTTATTTTATAGTAAAATTAGAGAATGTGTTGATAAAATATAGAAAAGTAGAATTCTATTTCTTCTACTTTATTTTTTTACCTACTTAATATTTAATACATTATAATTACTTTCTTAAAGTATCTAATAAGTATGAGAGTAAGTTAAAAAATAAAATAGAAAGATATGAAAATAAACTTGTTTTAATATTATGTTGGAGATTGTACCTAAAAGATTGCACCATTCCGTGGTCCAGATGCTTATTTACTTCAACCAAGTACTCCCATCCTTAATTACTACTCCATATTTGTTTATTTTCTTGAAAAAGAAAAAATATATTTAATTAGTATTTAAACTTGGTTAAAAATATTATCTGATATTATGGAAGACAACCATTGGTCGGCCTGGACCAGATAAGAAATTAAAGAATGAGATAGATTTAGATGCCGGAAAATAACCTCTCGTCAGTCGTCACCGTCCACCTTATTTTTCTAACCATTTTTGTTTTGCCTGCGTGACACGTGGACGTCGTCTGTATTACTTCTCTGCAAGGAGTTCGGAGGCAGTGAGGTAATTGTTAAATCTACGTTAGATTCGCTAAAACTGTACTTATGTTGGTTTACTCTGTCATTCCACGTGAATAACATACCTACGCCAAACTGAGATCGATTTAAATGGTAATGTTTTATTATCCTAAAAAAATCTAATTATTTTTTTTATAAAAAATAATTACTAATACTAATATTATCTAATTTGAGTGGTATTACACTTATAAATCACTTTAATAATAAACAATTTAGTCATTTCTATATTTACTTATTAAACTGTTTTTTGAATATAATATCATCTAAGTTAGATAATATTAACATTGCAGAAGGTTATTAAGAATTGAAGTAATTTTATGTGCGCCGCTCCTCTCTCTCACTAAAAGACTCTGCCTCAAAACCCTAATTTGTGCGCCGCCGCCCTCTCTCCTCCGGCCGTCGGCGTTAGCTGGCGGTCCGGGACGCCCCTTCATCTCTGTCCCGTTTTCCTTTTCCTGTTCCATATCCCAATCGAAAACGTTCACAAGATCTTTGGTCGAGTTTCAATTCGCATTTCAAGTTTCTATTCGTGGGTCGAGGGTTCGGTTTTCAGATCAAGCTTCTGATCTGATATCGAGTTTCAGTTTCAAATCGTGTACAAGTTCAGATCGTGGCTTCAGTTATCTTTGGTGGAGTTTCAGTTCGCATTTCAAGTTCTAGATCATGTTTCAGATTTGATTTCAGATCAAGTTTCAGAGTTTCGAAGGTTCGAGTTTCCAAGCTTCAAGTTTCAGAGTTTCCAAGGTTCAAGTGGCTTCAGTTATCTTTGGTCGTGGTTCGGAGGTTCGTGTTTCAGATCTATTAGATCGTGGATTCAGCTATCTTTGGTCGAGTTTCGGAGGTTCGGATTTCAGATCAAGTTTCAGATCTGATTTCAAGTTTCAGTTATCGTGGTTTGAGGGTTCGGTTTTCAGATCGCATTTCGAGTTACAATTCATGTTTCACAACGTTTATGTTCAGTTCAAAAGTTTCCACGGGTTCGGTTTGTGGATCCAGATGTCGTTCATGGTTCGAGTGTTCGTTGCTTCAGTTCGTGGCTCAGAGTTTTGTTGCCCCAGTTTGTGTTTGGTTAGAGTTCAATTTGGTTTGTTGCCCAGTTCGTGATTGTTACCCCAGTTCGTGTTTGGTTCGTGTTTGTTGCTCCAAATGGTCAGTTGGTCAAATTCGTTGATTCAGTTCGTGGGTCCAAGTTTCCGAGTTCGAGGTTGGTAAGAGTTCAAGGTTCGTTTTAGGTTGTGTTCGTGATTTTCTGATGTTCTTTCGTTGTTAAAGATGTTGTGTATCTTTTTGTCGGTTGTACTATCTAGCATCTTGCTAGTTTCAATTTAATAAAGTTATCTTGCCTTTCAAAAAAAATATTAACATTACAGAACATTCTCCTATTCTTTTAATAACAAAATCAACATAAATAATAATATTATACAAGTTGGTAAAATGAGAAATAAATGAATTAGAAGGTTTGGTATGAGAAAGTACCATAGCTGATAAAGTTATCAGGATAGAGGTCTTTTTATGAACATCAAGATCCATCGTGAGTTGTTTTTGTTTTTCAGAAAATTAAAATTTTAAAATCGGATTGAGATAGGAAAATCATATTTACATATTCGAAGTTCTTTTATATGTGTTGTAATTGTTGTTAAATTGTAAATTTTTGTCAAGTCAATATAAAAGTCTAAGTTTAAACATGATAGTAATAATTTAGTACAACTCATGGATATTAATATTACGTGGAAATGATATATGATGTTTGCAACATCTAATTGAAATATGAAATTATTTAATTACCCTTCATTTAATTAATAGTGATGTAAATCCAACAGCAATATTCATATTAGATGATGTTAACAACACGTATCACTTCTTCTTATATTATCAATGAATTTAAATTTTAGATAGATGAACCCATAAAATTTATGAAAATTACTTTTATAGTTTATATTTCATTAAGTTAGTTAATCTATTTACTTTTTAATTTTATGTTAACATAATTAGTTTATTGGTAATTTTCAAATTCATTAACTTAAGTTAAGTACAATTAGATCGCAACAAAATCTTATGATCCAAGTTTAGAGTTCTATGTAAAATTGTATATTATAAAGATTCTATATGTGATCAACATGTTTTAGCTAAATGGAATTATAAAATTACAATTAAGATTTTGATCTAATCATGTATAATGGAAGAAACCCATATAACAAGTAGAATGTCTCATATACTGAAAAGCACAAGTAATCACAAAAACACATCTTTAAATATAAAGACACGTATCTTTTTTCGAGTTGTTTTTGGAAGGAAAGGGAGTGGAAGGCGAGGAAAGCATTAAGTTTGTGTGTTCTTGAGTTTTTTTGAAGGGAGGGAAAGGACGGGAAAAGAGGGGAAGAAGAGGCTATTTGTTTTAAAAACTATTCTCTCAAATTTAGGATGATTTGGAAGAAAAGAGTTATCCCTCCTTTTCCTTCCAACTCAAGAACATAACTTGATCTTTTCTTTTACTTTCATTCCATTCCCTTCTCTTTCTTTTCTTTCTTCAAAAAAACTCAAGAACGAAACGTAATGTACACGTATGTCTATAACAAGATTTAAATCTTATATCTCTTTTTCTTGTAAATTAAGATTCAAACACTTTAAAATAACACCTTAATATTTTTAAGGGGAATGCCCTTTGGTAATTCTTAATTAATTAAATCAACTATTAAACGCTACTATTTACATTTTACATATTACCTATATGGCTATATATACGCTATAGCCATGTATCCTAATTGTGGGCACTTAGTTTATCAGTCATTATTTTAACAATAAGTTTTTTATTTTACTTTTTAATTTAAAATGAAATATAGACTTTAACAATGTACTATATATAAGATGAGGCATAAATATCAAGGAGTGATCTTAGGAAAATGGGATACCTTGCTTCTAATTAGTGACATTGCAACCCACTTTTAGTGTACCCAAAGACAATCTTAAATTCACCTATTCATGTGATCCTATTTTAAGTCAAAAAAGTTGATGTTCCATGAATCATGTGATTTGCTACTTGGTAAATCTTTATCCTCCCAAAAAAATTTGGATCACACAATTGTAAAGAAGAATGAATAAACATGAAATAAATAAATAAATTTTTTGTATTATTGGTAGAAAATGGTTTAATAAAAATAAGGAATAGACTAAATTCTTTATTTAATAAATGAAAATAAAGAATTTTATAGAATAACCACCTTTTACATTTGTCCACTTCAATAACTACGATTTTTCTTTAAACTGTATGCTAATTTAGTGTAAATATAATGTAATAAAATAATTATCAAACAACGATGTCCAACCTAGCTATAAAATATTCAATAAAAATTAAAAGGTCGATTGAAAAAGACTTTCATTATAAACAAAATTCATAAATTAATATCTAAATGTCTATACAGTTAAAAGAAGATATAATAATTAATTATTATCTATTAGCATAATCATCAAGGTATGACTTATGATATTTTTAATTCACTCTTTAAATTTTAAGAGTTTAAGTCTCTTTATAAATACATATCAGAGTAGGGGTGTGCATGTGTGATAAATGTTAAACAAGTATCTACTACTTTTCATTTTATTAAGCTTTAAGTTCGAGCTTTAATTAGATATTGCATTAAGAAGAAGAAGAAATATGATACATAAAATTATAAGGGAAGCATGTGGACGGGCAACATGAAGACAATTGAGAGTGACAACATAATGGCCTGCCTTAGTCGGTTAGTCCTATTATCAGAGCCTTCTAGCATTTCGATTGTTCATGTGACATGTGGGAAAACTAATTATATAAACTCTTAATTTACCAAACTTGATCATTGGTCTCGTCTATTTTAATTTATTGAAGATTTGAAGTCACTTATCTACCCATGTGTTACTTGATCTTTTTTAAACATATATGGTTATTTATGATTAAGTTAGATTAAAATCTTCTTATGTTTGGTTAAACATGATCCATTATATAATCTCATAAACACGAAAGTAAGACCTACAAAGGGATAAATTATCGACTTAAAGTAATAGACTGATTCTCATGTTTATAAAAAAAATAAAATATGATAAGGTTATGTTTAACTATAACATGATATGATCTTTATTAACCCGATTCATTTTATGCATGTATCATTGTGATATTAGGAATCGGTACATCTTATTTTCACTTACTTCTAAAAGTGATAAATAATCACCTAGATCATCATGTATGGCCAAGTTGCGAAAGTAAAGTCCATCGTTAACGCAAGGTAATTTCACATGGGATCAAACCAATGTCATGCTTTGCGTTTGTAGAAAGTATTGTAGTATTATTTATTGTTTTGATGCGAAAGAATACAAATAAACTGGCCCCAATAAGTAGCTAACTAAGACTTCCATCTTATATATATATATATATATATATATATATATATATATATATATATATATATATATATATAATCAGATCAAATAAAAAGAGAATTAGAATAAAAATAGTAAGGAAAAACGTAGGCTTGACACGTGGCATAATTGACAAAAGGGTAAAATAGGAACATTTTTAAAAGTAAAAAATTTTCTCTATCCTCTCGTTCACCCACTACCCACGTTCTAATTAGTAATTCCCCTTTAATCGATCCCTAAGAACCCTTCGGTTGCTCCCTCACGTAAAACCTATCCATCCGCCTCCATCCTCTATTCTCCCTTTGAAATCGCCGTCGTCCACCGCCCTCTGTGAACTCCGCCGCCGTCGACTCAACGTTGTGCATTTTAGACCAGTCACCGCTGTCGAGTCCGCCGTCGACTCACAACACTTCATCGACGGAAAATTGATTCGTAACCGCTGTCGAGTCTGCATCATCCGCCGTCCATGAAGTCGAAGTCCCTAGTTGCCGTCACAGATCTGACCTTTTGAAGCCACCGCCGCAAAGGGTTGTTCGATTTTCGATACAGGGCTATTCGATTTTTGATACAGCGCTGGGAGATACGAATCGAGGCATGTGCATCATATTTTAATTGTCGATATTTTCGTCAATCCCTGATTTCCGTCGCCGCAGATTAGGGCTTCGCCATCTGTTATGCCGTCGTTGACCACCAGAGCCAGCGAACCCACCTGTGAGTTGTTGATGCACATTCCAGATCTGAACGTTTTGATATGATGTATTCATTTTTTTTTCTAAAATCATCTTTTTCATCATTTTTTTATCGAAGTTGTTCATTGGAAGTTTTGGTTATTTGTGTGCATCACACTGGATGCACCTTAAAATTTGTGCATTTTATGTATCATGTAATCATTCATCAATTCTAAATGTATGAGGTTTCAACTTCTATTAATTTTCATGTGTATCAGATTCTACTAATTTTTCATATGTATCAGATTATGTATTTTGTTTGCCACTCTTCTAATGTTATTCATCGTGAATAATTTTTTTTGTGCATCAAAGTTCTAGAATCGATGAATGTGTTGATGGGCAATTTCTAATTTTGTTTTCAGAATCTGTTAATTGTTAATTTTTTAATATTGAATTGTTTGATTTAATCGTTGATTGTGGATTACCAAATTTTAGGAGGTGGTAAATACATAAAAGACTATTATACCCTTTTTGTAATTTTTTTTAATTAAAACAAAAAGGAAAAAGACAAATTTATAGGAGCGGTTACAGAAAAAATGAATGGCTGAGATTTCTCCTTACTCTTTGTACCTTAATTCTCTTTTTACAAGATCCCCACTCTCTCTCTCTCTCTCTCTATATATATATATATATATATATATATATATATGAAGGGTTTTGAACCTGACCAAACCACCATATGACTCAAACTGGTCAAACCTGGGTTTGATTCCACTGGTTCAATCCTAAAAGCAGAATTAAACCAACAATATAAAAATTAAATTTCCATAAACTCAAAAAGTATCCATAAACCAACAATATAAAAATTGTTCAAATAAACTTAAAGAGTTTAATAAACTAGGAAATATAAATATTAATAATATCCGCATGCTGCACGTGTGATCTCCTCATGCTGGGCCGCATCACTTTCCATCTCCTCCTACAATAAACGATTGCAAGATATTAGAATACTCGTAAAAACCTTTACAAGTGGAAAGTGACAAAGAAGCTACACGATACCTGAGGTGCCAGCCTTGCCACCTGCCTCGTGACCCTTCGGGCAATCTCTTTTCCAGTGCCCGACCTCGCCGCACTTAAAGCACCGATTCTCGACTTTAGCTTTGTTCGGCTTCGGCTTCTTGCCCTTGTTGTCGTTATTAGCCCTGGGTGCACTCTGGCTGGGCTGGGCCTTGCCCTTTCTCTTTCCGTGACGCCCTTTCCTCTTCTTATGCCCGCCATGACCCACCATGAGAACGTCCTTAGACTTGGTCCCGATACTCTGCTCAGCAGTCTTGAGCATTGAGTGCAACTCAGCCACGGATTTCTCCATGTTGTTCATGTTGTAGTTGACTATAAAAGGCTTATAGTCATCCGACAACGAGTTGAGTATCGTATCCGTTGCTAGCTGCAACGGAACTGGGTGCCCAAGTCTCTCTAGGTGGTCCATGTAACCCTTCGTTTTCATGACGTGGTTACTGACCGAGGTCCCCTTAGCCATCTTGCATGAGTTAAATGCCCTGGTGGCATCATAACGCTCAGTGCGAGCTTGCTCCTGGAACATGTCCCTCAGCTGATGGATCATGTCATAGGCAGGAGTTTCCATCATGCTCGACTGCAACTCTGGACTCATAGTTGCGAGCATGAGGCAGCTAACGTCCAGGGCGTCTTTGAAGCGCTTCTGAAAATCCTCCCTGACTTCTGCCCTAGCGTTGTTAGCAGGAGGATTTCCTAGAGGTTGTTCAAGGACATACCACTTTCTCTCGTGCCTAAGCACGATCTGGAGATTTCTCTCCCATGTGAGAAAGTTAGGACCGACAAGCTTGTCCTTCTCAAGAATGGAGCGGAGAGAGAGGTTATTGGTACTAGTAACGTTGGTTGCCATCTACAAAATAAAACCCGGTTTAATTAGTAATTGCAAATAAACTTTCTAATCATATATCATCAAACCCATAAATAATATATATTAGACCTAGGACCCATATTTCACACACTTGACGCAAGGTTTGGGCACTTCCCGCCAAGTCATGCTATTTCTGGTAGGTAACACCCTGTACCAATCGTACCTAACTGATACGACTCCTAGAACCTCGTAGAGCACTTAGACCCAGTCTAGTATGTTTAACTCTACTCTAGTGCTTTTTGGGCCGGGACTCCCGATTATCACCAAAATAGATCGCACCACCTAAGACAACATGAATTCTGGCCGGGACTCCCGATTATCGCAGAACCTTTCATGCCCCTTCCCGCAATGGTTTGAACCCGGATGCCCAAGGTTTGGGCACTTCCGACACCCGAGTACCGTTTAACAGTTAGGGTGTACCATTAGGTGGGTAGCACACTGATCTAAGATTTTTCTTGGGTTTTATAATTAAGTTAAAAACTTAATTTTCCAGTTTTTGAAAAACCATTTTAAAACTAACTGTTTTAAAAATACGATTTATATGTGTACCTAAACTAGGTGCACAAAACGGCCTTTATAAGTTCCAAACTTATAACCTTGACAAAACTTTAAATTTATAAAAAATTTAATTAACACGACTAACAGCCTGTAGTCGTATTCTAGTTTGTCATAAAGCGCGTGGTTTTTCACTGTTTAATAACAGCCTGTTATTAAATCTCTTTTAATTTAGCATCATATAAGTGTTGCATGAATATATGATAAACAGTAAATAAAATAAACACAACCACGCAGATATAAGAGTAAGCATATAAAACCCTATAGTTTTGCCAACTAATCCTAAAGTCAAACCTAAGGACAAAGTGACTTGGATTCACCTTTCTTGACATGCTGCTCCCACTAGCCTTGGCACCTCCCCGAAGTGTCCGTGCTTCGCGTATAGAACACCATTTACGTCATCGTCTTCTTCGAGTCCATCTTGGTTGAGGGATTAAACTAACACTAGTCTATTACAAATACAATATTGAATGGGGTTGTAAGTGGCACGCAGGCCTCCCCGAACCAGTACAATATTACAAATAAGAAAGGGATTGTAATTGGCACGCATGCCTTCCCAAAAACCAAAATAAAAGAAGAATAAGAAAAAACGAGTCCTAAGTCGGCAAAACTATAGATGTCACAACCACGCAATTATATATAAGCACTATATATATAAAAGTCAACCACGCAGTTATAATAAAATCAATATACTGTGATGTTAAGCACACAAACTGATTTGTTTAAACTTTCTCATTTATCCTTTTGATTAATACCTATTAACCAAAAATGAGAATTATGATCTTCTAATTTATTTGACCAAACTAGTCTTTCAACAAAACTTAAAACCTTGACCTCATTCAAAACTTGAATGAAATCCTCACGTCGAGTTTTATTACTAGTTTTCCAAAAACTTAAAACCGACAACTTTGGTCAATTACATACTATCTCATTTGTTTCTCCATTAAATATATATATAAACTTTATCCTTTTAGACTTTATTCAAAAATGACTTGAACTAGTCATAATAAATAAAAATCTAAAATATATATTTTAACTAAACTAATTAAAATATATATAGTACTAGTTTATATAACACCTTATTAATTTTATAACTTAAAAATTAATAATCCTTTTTGTATTAATCCGGAAAAACAATCTGGGCCAACATCTCCCGTCAACCCGAAAAACCTATTTGGGCCGAGACCCTCTTGGGTCGAAGACCCACTGGACCGAGAACTTCCTTGAGCCAAAACCCCTTGGGCCGGAGCCCATTAGGCCTTAGCGCCGCTAAGCCTTCTTTAGCGCCGCTATCTTGGGCCAAAAAGGCTTGGGCCGAAGCCCATCATGACCCTTAGCACCGCTAACGGCTGTCGCGAAGGCCCAACTGGCCTTAGCGCCGCTAACCAGCACCGCAACACGGTGATGTTCTCGGTTCGTGTTTTCCGATTAATATATATTAAATCCTTTTAACCTATTAAAACTAACTGTTTTAATATACTGATTAAAACTGGATTTAATTTCTAAAACCAAAAACTATTAATTATTAATATCAACAAAACTTGTTTTATTAATAACTAATTATCCTAAAACTTGATTTCAACCTTTTTAAACAAAAAGTTCAAAACTTGTTAAAATCTAGTTTTAGATAAAAAGTTTACAACTCTTTAATCCTTAGGTTTTTCCTTGTGTCTTGGTGGCTAGGTTTTTCTTTGTGTCTCATGAATGTTAATCCTTAGGCTTAAGGGTATTATATAAGGATTAACTTGGACCTAAGCCCGTTTAATTAAAAAAGCCCGTTGTTTTTAATTAAACTTACAACTCTTCTCATATTGACCCCCTGGACTTTACTAGTAAATTAACTATTAATTAACTGGTCCGTTAAATATTAAACCTTAATATTTAATTCTCTTTAAATAATAAATAACTGTTTATTATTTATTCCTTTCTAATAATTAATCCGAACTGGATAATTATTTATATCTCTCTTTTCAATAATTAATTCTGACTGATTAATTATTTACTTTTCTCTTTAATTAATCTAACTGATTAATTACTTCTTTTTTCTCTTTAATAATTAATCTAACTGATTAATTATTTCCACACAGATTATGGTGAGATCCAACTGTTCTGAATTGGGTGTGTAGCAATGTGACCCTTTAGTCTCTTATAACATTGGATACAATGTGCCCATTAATTATCTCTGCACATAATCAAACACAAACCACCATATGACTCAAACTGGTCAAACCTGGTTTTGATTCTACTGGTTCAATCCTAAAAGCGGAACTGGATTGAACACAACCCTCTAAACCCCAAAAGGGTTAGGATCTTGAAAAACTTACATGATCAACATAGTTTCTAACAAACAATCCACAAATAAGGTTATAAAAATATACCTGATCAAAACCTTTAGGATTGCTAAAGAAAGTCCACCACTACTGCACCTCTGATTGAACTGGCTGCTAGACCGCTTCTGGATCACCAAGCAACAATTCTCGAAAAACCGAGAATGTATGTGTGTATGCGTAAACCACCTAATACCGAAAACACACACTTGTGTTTCTCGGTTTTGTGTTCGACGCAAGAAGAGAGACCGAGAGAGAGTGAATGCGACGAGAGAGAGAGAGGAGAAGTTGGTGGCTAGGGTTTTCCTTCTTAATCCTTTTTCACTTATCTTATTTCTTAATCCTTAAGGCTTAAGGATATATATAAGGATTAGATGGACCTAAGCCCGTTTAATTAAAAGCCCACTGGTTTTAATTAAACTTTCAATCTTTTCACTTTGACCCCCTGGACTTTTCTAGTTAATTAATTAACTGGTCCGTTAAATATTAAAACTTAATATTTAATTCTCTTTAAATGATAAATAACTATTTATTATTTATTTCCTTTCTAATAATTAATACAAACTGATTGATTATTTATTTCTCTCTTTTCAATAATTAATTCAACTGATTAATTATTTACTTTTCTCTTTAATAATTAATCCAACCTGATTAATTATTTCCACACAGATTAATGGTGAAATCCAACTGTTCCGAATTGGGTGTGTAGCAGTGTGACCCTTTAGTCTCTTATAACATTGGATACAATATACCCATTAATTATCTCTGCACATAATCCAACAATATATATATAGGGCTGGGATCTAGTAAAAAAAGTTATGGTACTAAATGTAAGGTGAAATCTCAGTCATCCAAAATTTTAAATCTGATCCTAAAAAAAAAGGCTTTTTTCTTTTTCTTTTAAATATAAGAAATTAGTTAGGGGTATAATGGTCCATTAAAGTTTTAAAGTTTTTCTTTTTCTTTTTCTTTTTTCGTCGGGCAACTCTCACGTGCAAAAGGTACAACCATTTACTGCATAAAGTGCAAACATCTGATGCACAGAATACACTGATTCACAGATTACATTTAATACGCAGGGTACAACCATTTGATATACGGAATAAGAAAAATACATGATACCCTGATGCATAAGACAGCAAACGGCAGCGGCGGTGGTGGTGCACCGACGGTGGTGGTCGGCGATGCACCTTGACCACTTACAAAAAAAGAGAGGTGCACCGGCGGCGGTGGTCGGCGATGCACATATCATTCAAAATCCATGTAATAACCGTGACAGATGCACACAACACCATTTTAAATCAGATGTAGGCGACGTCTTAGAGGAGGTTGCAGGGGAGATACGTGAGGTTTAGGCGGAGTTTGAGGCGGAAGACATTAGGGTTATGCGACAGTAGTCGGTGCGCATAACAACGGCGGCGGTCTGGATTTAGATTTTATGTGAAGACGAACAACGGCGGCGGCCTGGATTTAGGGTTTCTGTGAAGACGACAACCATGGGAGGCGACGTTTGCGAACAGTGATGCATCGGTGACTTAAAATGGGGCGGCGAACAGTTATGCATCGGCGGTTGCAGGGGAAGAAATGGATGGGGGCGGAGGTTGTACGGCGGCTGTTGTAGGGTTTTCAAGAAAGGGAAGAGCATATCTGAAAGATGGTAACGTGGGGGAGGAGGGTTTTAAGGGAAGAGAGAGAAATAAAATTTTAAACTACCTAATTTACCCTTTTTTTTACTATGCCACATGTCACAACCACAATTCTCCTTACATTTACTACCCTAACATTTTTTTTACTTAAACCCAATTCTCTCTCTCTCTCTCTCTCTCTCTCTCTATATATATATATATATATATATATATATATATATATATATATATATATATATATATATATATATATATATATATAGGCAAAAGTTCAAACGAGAACTGTTTTTCATACGAGAACTGCGAGAACCAATCTCAGCCGTACAATTCCCCCTCCTTTAATGTCATTGCCCACCCATGAATTCCTCACATGCACCCTGCCACACTTAATCCCCTCCATGCTCTCCATCCATGAACTTCCCATATCCAAGGAACGACTGAGATTGGTTCTCGCAGTTCTCGTACAAAAAACAGTTCTCGTTTGAACCCTTCCCTATATATATATATATATATATATATATATATATATATATATATATATATATATATATATATATATATATATATATATATGCATCCATTCTTCTTCGAATTGTGGAGCCACCAGCTTGCTTAACAACTTTTGAAGAGGCACTCCAACCAACTTCAAGATATTCCACTTGAGATTTTTAAGATGTTTGATCAATTTTTTCAAGCCAAGGTTTCAAGATTTATTGATTTTAACATGCTTAAAGATATATATAAACTATCAATGAACTTAATTTATTGCATGTAAATAAGTGAAAACTTCTTGAACTAAACCAGTCTATCAATTAAATCAACCTAGAAACACAAAAACCAGATGTAAATAAGTGCATCAAGTTTCGAATATTCAACATTCACATTGCAAAAACCATCACACATTAGATTTTTATTTGGAATGTGTTGTGAAATTATGATCAGCAAGCAAATTAACTAACAGATGCATGATATCATATGAATAGAAAGAATAAATCTACAAAAAGACACTACTTATGATTAAACATCAAGGTATTTAGTATAACAATATAAGAGGAAAGGTGAAACATTTAGGAAGTTTGAGGAAATAAATTACCAAGAAGATTAAAAGAAGAGTTGGAATAAAAGAAATATTGCCAAAGTTCATTTTTCTGTCTTGTTTATTTATTTACATAACAATAAATTATTTAGGTGCTTGGAAAATTTTCTAAGACATTTAAGATATGTGAATAAACGATTTATAATATGCCTTATATTCATTAGTTTTCTTTTGGGCCATGGTCCACTATTCTTATATGGGTTGAACCATTAGAACACATTTTTGGCAGTCCAAATTGGAGCCCATTTCCCATGGGATGAGTTAATATTGAAGCGTCAGAAAACATTTGGACCGGTCCAAGTTTGAGCCCTTAATGTGCGTGACCGGACCGGCGTTGCTTTATACAGAACCGCCATTGTACTTCCCAGCGGCCGCCATTATCGTCAACCTTGAAGCTAGTCAGAACTTACAGAGATTAAACATTTCTCCCAACATAAACATGGAGAGCAAAGACAAGATCAAAATTGCACTCACAATCTCTTGTTTTGCAGCGGTTTCAATTTTACTAGCGAACGAATTTCGAAAACAGCGAAAGCGAAAACAGAACATAAGCTCTTGTTACTTGAAATCGGAGGCAAAGGCACAGCATAATTTTAAGCGTGTGTTGGCGAACAATTCGTATGCTCCATTTAAACACCTCAAGCTCGACGGTAACGTTTCGTTAATCAAATTTTGCTTTAGGAATGTTAGTAATTTGAGATAACTGTGAACCTATCTGGATTTGGTGGATGTTTCATTGTTTTATTTGAATTAGATTTTTGTGTTGTCTATTTGTCTATGGTAATGTGTTGATCATGCATCTATTGACTGCTAATATTTGATTGACTGCAGACAGTTCATCGGATTTGCATCCGTATGAGTTAGAGATCAAGTCTCTGTTGGAGAAACCACAGCTACAATTTGAGTATTCCAATGGAAATATGGATATGAACATGAGCGATTCGTATGTTTGGGTTGACGATGAATCAAAGTTGAAAGAACTTGTTAAGATTTTGAGTAAAGAGAGAGTTTTTGCTGTGGATACTGAACAGCATAGCTTAAGGTCCTTCTTAGGGTTTACAGCTCTTATTCAGGTTGAGCATGCATTTCTTTTTTCTTTTTTTTTTTAAATTATTAGTAGGGTGTTTGGGACTGCTTATTTAATTAGCTTATAGATAATCAGCTTATTAGAAACAGGTCATCTCATCTTAAGGGTGAGCTTGTAATTATGAATCCACCAAAATTAATCAGTTGAAATAAGTAAATCTCCAACTACTGACATAAATAGCTTAACTTATCCCAAAATAAGCAGTCAAGCATAAGCACTGCTGCTTAGAACACAGTAAGCAGATAATTTGTTTAAGCAATCAAATTTAAACAACCCTTTAGTATTGGCATTGTCTAGCCTAATGATGTTCATGCTCATGATTACTTTCAGATTTCTACAAGAGAGGAAGATTATTTGGTGGACACCATTACTCTGCATGACAAAATGGGAATCCTTGGTCCCATATTTGCCAATCCCAATATATGCAAGGTACTGAGGTCTGTACCTCGATATTCACTTTGCTAATTGTTTGATCGAGTAACGAGGTTTGCTGCTTGGTTTAACATCTAATGGAGCGATGCTAGTAATGGAATGTAGGTGTCAAGAAATATGGTTGCAATCCTATTGATCATAGATAGTGCACAAACCATAATGGTTGTCTTGTTACTTGTTAATTCCCGCAAAATTCAGCTTGTAATATTTATTACATTATTTAATGTGGTTATTGGTTTTTCTTAAAGGGCTTAGTCATTATGAAGATTGAACTAATTAGTTTGAAATTAAAATAGTATAAACATTTTAAATAGTACAAACATATCTTCTCTCTATTTTCATTGTTTTCTTCATTTTTATTTGTTACAACTCCTGGTGGCTTGCTTATCTAGGTGTTCCACGGTGCTGATAATGATGTTATATGGCTACAAAGGGACTTCCATATATATGTTGTAAACTTATTTGACACTGCAAAGGTGAGGTTTAGTACAGTTCTTCTCTTTTAGAAATTTTCACCTGTCTCAAGAAAGACAATCTGTAGTGTCTAGGTGTTCATCCTAATGCCAGTTGATTTAATAATTTGCAGGCTTGTGATCTTTTATCAAAACCACAAAGATCATTAGCTTACTTACTTGAAACATATTGTGGTGTAACCACTAACAAGCTTTACCAGGTACAATAACTATGAGGCATCTTTTTGTGTGTCTACAATTTATACCATCTTTATGAATCACATACCTTGTGGACTCTATATTTCCTTGGCAACATATGGATTTTGCAGCGTGAAGATTGGCGACAACGTCCTTTGCCTGTAGATATGGTTGAATATGCTCGGATGGATGCACACTATTTGCTATACATTGCAGATTGTCTAGTTGCTGAGCTCAAACTCCAGAAAAATGGTGCTCTCCCTTTTCCTCCCTCTCTCTCTCTCTCTCCCCTCACATATTACTATCTATAATTACGGAAGAATTTCATATATATATATCCTTATAAAACTTCAAAATTACATTAATATCCTTTTGAAATTTCAAAAAGATATCTATATCCTTTTAAAACTTCAAAAATACTCATATTTATCCAAATAAACAATATAATCATGATTAATTGATGTCAAATGATTTCAGTTTTTAAACCTCTTATCTAAGTATTATTTGACTAGTTATATTACCTCTTTACCCTTCTCGCCCTAATTACACAAACTCAGAGCATCACTTTAAACATTAGACTAGCCCTCAGTAGTTTCCAGTTTTTGAAATTTGTTTTTTGGAGCTCTATAAGTATGAGTATTATAAAGTGGTGCGTCTATTCATTGATCACTCACGTTTACTTTTTGCGGAGAGTGGTTTTCTGATCTCGGGTCATCTGTTTTGGCATTAAAATGATATTTTGCTTAATTAAGATGTTAAGTTTGAGAAGGGGATAATGCATTTTTGTTATTTGTTAACTAGGGCATAATGGATGCTAGAGCAGTATGTCTTGGTTATACACATTAAGAACAACCACGTCATGAAACCATTAAGGAATGTATCCTGTAGTCTTTTACAATCTTTTTTCTACTGTAGTTCTAAAGATAATAGTGCATCAGAAAATTCAGCTTGTCTCGATGACAAATTCGATTTTGTTTTCGAGGCCAACCGGCGTTCGAATGCTTTGTGTCTGCAACTCTTCACCAAAGAACTAGAAGCTTCCCCTGGGGAGTCTGCTGCATCTTCAATTATTTCCCGCCACTCGAATGATCATGGAAGTTCTTCAAACAACACTCAGGTCCCTTTTCTTTTATAATTGTTTTTTTTCTTTTTCCATCTGTTTCTTGGCTATAAAAGTTCTGGGGTTGATATTAAATACCATTGTGCGATGTTCTACTCCCATGCAGTTTCAGGATCTTGTTAGACGTCTATGCTCTTGGAGGGATTTGATGGTAAAAATAAAAAAACTTACCCTTTTACACTAGAGGTGGGGTCTTAACGGGTTCGGGCCAAACAAGCAACTTTTTGTCCAAGTCTTCCTAATTTTATGATACACATTGTGTCAAATAAGATTACTTAAGTGATCTTATTTCAATACGCACCTTACTTTTTGAAAAAGATATTTAAGAGGTTTTATGCAGGCAAAATCACTTCAGGCCACTTTCGACCTGTTTCACTTTAGCGAACTTTTCTACTTTACCCATTAAAATTTTGGAGATGTAAAATGACCAGGGATGCCAACCCATTCATACGTGAACAGGCGAAAATGGCCACCTCTAGTAGACCTCTCAACATTTACCATTGGCTCATAATTTTACTTTATTTTATGTATGTGTTGTTTCAGGCACGCATGCATGATGAGAGCCTTAAATACGTACTGTCTGACAATGCTATTGTTGCTCTTGCTGAAAAAGTTCCATTAACTGCAACTGATATTTGCAATACAATATCACAAGCTGATATCGACAATGACTTTCCGAGTTCCAATTCTTCCACTTGGGTTCTGTCGTCTGTTGTTTTAAGTCATTTGGATGATTTTTCTTTTCTTCTTCAAGATAAGATGAACAATCTTGATAATATATTTCAGTTAGTTCTTAAGAAGCACCTTGGCCCAAATGGTTCTTGCCCTTTCTCACTTTATAACTATGGCCTACTTTCTAAAAGCTTCATCAAAGCATCAAATAGGTTAGTATCAAAAGCAAATGGGTATAAGATTTCAAGACAAGTTGCTCGGAAGGCTTCTCGAGAGCTTTTCGTTCAGAAGTTTTCCTGCAAATCGCCAGTCTACCACAATTGCAGGATATATGCTAATGATGGAAGGCTGTTATGTTACTGTGATCGAAGGAAGCTAGAATGGTTAGTAATAAATCCTTCTTTAAAATTTAGCAACGTGTCATTGGATTGAACAGGTTGGAAGTCATCTAGTTTGTATATTTAAAGCATAAAACCTGCTTAATCATTTTGTTCAAGTTATTACTCTAGATTATTAACAAGTTGAATATAGTTTTTGTAATCTTATACTCCATCTCAAAGTAATTGTCAACCTTTCCATTTTAGTTTGTCCTGAAATAATTGTCCACCTCCATAATAATTTGCCATAGTTTTCTATTTTACCTATGATAAAATAGTAACAAAAATGCATTAATTGTACATATCTAGAACTGTGCGTATTTAGAAGAGCAGAATTGGCATACAATTAGTCAACACTGCGTTAATTACAAACTCAAGACCTGTGAAACTTTTGTCTAGTGATTTTGGGACGGAGGTAGTTATTTTTAAAATTTAATTTTTTTGAGCTAAAAGTGTATAGGTCACCATTTTCTCTTGTACCAAGATATACCTGTTCTAATCTGCCCATTTTGCAAGCTCTATTATTTGTTTTGGAATGGGCAGCATTAAAAGATGTCACTCTTTGATCTTATTATAGTTTCATTTAGGCTAATCTTTTTAAGTTATTTGGTTTTGAGATGCCACATTAGAGAAGAGTCAAATTGGTTTTGAAGTTGGTAACCCAAAACAGAAATCACACCAAACTTGCTTACCTTATTCTTTTTATGTAGTATAGCTGTTTAACCTTTTGGAAGCATATATAATCAATAAGATTGCAGGTATTTGCAGCGGGATCTCGCGAAACTTGTTGATGAAGATCCACCAGCAATAATGCTTCTGTTTGAACCCAAAGGCCGGCCAGAAGATGAAGGAAATGATTTTTATATTCAAAGTAAAAAAAATATATGTGTAGGATGTGGTGAAGGAAATCATTATTTACGTTACCGTATAATTCCATCGTGCTATAGAATACACTTCCCTGAGCATTTAAAAAGCCACCGATCTCATGATATCGTTTTAGTTTGTGTTGATTGTCATGAAAAAGCACATTCATCTGCTGAGAAGTACAAGAAGAAAGTAGCTTCCGAATTTGGGATTCCATTATTTGTGCACAAAGTAGTTAATTCTGATGAAGGACAAAATGTCTCTACTTCTTTTTTGAAAATTGGTGATGGGGGTGTGTCTCCTTTAGAGCTGAGAACAGCTGCAATGGCTCTATTGAGGCATGGGCCCCGGATGCCACCTCAGCGCTGTGAGGAATTGAAACAGGTATGAAGAAGCTATAATTCTTATTAGGTACTATATCTTTTGAAATTTCAATATTACACTTATCTAGACAGGTTATCTCAACTGTCTTAACTATTATAATTCAGTTCTTGTTTAGGTTTGTGTTATGGAATTTGATATCATTCTTATTAGGTACTATATCTTTTCAAATTTCAATATTACACTTATCTATGTATAGTATTATTAAGACCTACACAAGTGTTATCTCAACTGTCTTAACTATTATAATTCAATTCTTGTTTGGGTTTGTGTTATGGAACTGGATATCTTTTTCAGTTTATTATATTTAGAATTTTAGATAAACAGATCTTTTCTTTTATTATCTGATTATTTATGGGCCAAACGATCAATTTTTTACTTAAGTTTCTAACAGCTGTAAGAAAACCCATTTTAATCTAAAGGTAAACTAAAATGATCTATTAACCTAATTTGAGGCTCTTTCCCATTCACTAAATCTCTCTCCCCTCTCTCTCTCTCTCTCTCTCTCTCTCTCTCTGTTCCTCTTCTTTTCTTTTCTTTTTTTTTTTTTTGAAAATTATGCCTTTTGGTCATTTTATATTTTAAGTTATTAATTTCTTACATAAAAGAATTCTTTGAACACTCAAACATCTGATTATTACGAATGCCAAGAGCATAAGCAACATCTAACATTATCTTTTACTACTAGTTTTATTATAAATGGTTGTGCGATATCACATAATCACCTTCAAAAAGCACATCAAAACACCCCCTTATAAGTTGGTCCATAATCTAATTTCAATTCCAAATCAAACTCCCCATCTTAAAGTTGTTTGGTTAAGCTTCTTTAAGTGTTTAACCTACTAGGCAACTTCCTATTGGGTACAATGAAGTTAATAACTGATCTTGAAATCCTGGATTTATAAACTTAAGTAAGTTGGGCCTTGATATTAGTTTCTGTATGCTATTTCATTGCTCTGCTGACCTAAGCTTAAGAGGTATGTCATTACACTGTATATAGTTGTAGTTATAGTTAAAAGACTTTTTTTTTTTTAACTTAAGCCTAGAGGTGAAATAACAAGCCATTTACTTATAAATGGGGTGACCCTTGTTGTGTATCATCTCTAACAGATCAAGAGGTTAATTTTTTATTTATTTTAAAGTTAGCTTAAAAGCAAACGAGTCAAATGCGTCGATAGCTTCCCAAAGTTTGTATTTAATGCATAAAACCTTCTAAATTATTGTATTCGATAAACCTGATTATTATTGAAGTAGTCTGATCTTTATAATTGATATTTGAGACACAAATTCATATCTATATCTATCTATACATTCTTATAAAGCATTTGTTAAAAATTTCTTAAAAGCTGTCACAAAATTACTGTTCTACCCTTCGAACTAAATGGAAAGTCAAAAATCAATCTCCAAGAAAGTAGGTAAGTTCTGAATAATGGAAACCAAACAAAACTCTTTAGAAAATTTAAACCAATTGAAAAGTCCGAAATCGATACTAAATCGTAAGGCATTTGGTTCAGTATATTACTTACTTGAAGTCGAGTTTTAGAGTTTAAAAATTGCTACTGGTCCCTCCTACTAACTGAATAGAAACCATTAATTAAATTAAATGTAGTTCTTTGTATGATATTATGATCTACTATTGTGAAATAAATGTTTAATAAAAAGCATTTAAATTGGCATTTAAGTTGCAAAGAACAATTTGCCAAATCAGCATCAGTAGGGTAATTTGGTAATATCTATTAATAGCCATAAAATATGATATTGATCTATAAAATATATTATGTTTCGCTGCATTGCACAGGTACACTTCTAGTTACTTATAGAAAGTAGTCTTTTGCAGCCACCTTTACTTGCCTTTGCAAAGACAGGCCTAATGAGTCATGCTTGTTAATTTCCTGCAGGTTGTCAAGAAGTATTATGGTGGAAGAGATATATCAGATGAAGATTTAGAAAAGGCTTTACTAGTAGGAATGAGTCCTCATGAAAAAAGAAGATTAAGGAAAAAAAGAGGCTTGTCTCTTAATAATACTTGTTCAAGAAACATTCTTTCAGAGAGCAGTAATGAAACTAGCAACAGTCCTGTAAACCTACCATTTAACAAACTTGAAAATGGTTCTAGTTTGGACCCAGAAGAAGTTACGGATCCCCCATCAAACGGGTCTGTTGAAGTGAGTTCTGATGCTGCAGCAGTGTTTGCTACATGTAGTTCAAAGCTATCATTATTGGGGCATGGCCCACATGGGAAGCAAGTTGTTGATTACCTGCTGAAGGAACATGGGGAAGATGGGATTCGGGAATTTTGTCAAAGATGGAGACAAGTATTTGTTGAAGCCATTCATCCTCGTTTTTTACCTGCTGGTTGGGACGTGACACACAGGTACCCTGCTCTTATGCGCCTTTGACTTTGACCCATCTTTGACTGTGTTCATGTTACATATATGTAAATGACAAAGAAGATGTCACGTTAACAATTTTTGTAAAATCAGCAAAAAGAAAAGAAACTATTGAAAACAGGTCAAACACGACATTTGTTGTGTCTATCAGTGATTACATCGAACTCATTGAAATCTGCAATAAAGTATAAATTGGTGTCAATTTTGAGAATAATTTAAGTTGGTTGCTATATTCAGGAAAAAGTGTAAAGTCATTTCTAGTTTCTGCAGTTTGCCTTCATTTTAATATAGGAGCTAGGATCGTTAACCTCTGAAATAATAAAAATGCAAGCAGCAAATATTAAAATGATTAGCTGGGTGTTTAGAGACAGTAGTTAAAGAAAGTTCTTAAATTCTAACTGATGAGCATGATTTATGTAGATGTGTATGTGATTCAAGTACGGGTGGCAGTTTTATCGCAGTTACATATAAATGCATTATTTTGGGTTGTGTTTTATCTCCAACGGGTTAAGCTAATAGATTTAACCAAAAAAAGAAACATGACGAACAGATCAAGTGGACAAATAGGTTTAGCATCATTCGAAATGTATTGAAATGCATAGACCTCCTAAATAACTTTGTTTAGAAGAGTTGGGATTCTTAACAAATAAAATGGTTTCTTTAACGATTTGTACTCTGAGTATTGTTTTTTATCGTGTTATTGTCTAGAACTGAAACATTTTGAAAATTGTTGCATAGTATCAGCTTTTAATTCGGTGCTATGATACATTGCTCTATAACGTAACTTTAACATCAGATGTTCATATTGGTTTGACGTCTACTTAGAATGGGAGTCCACCATCCAGTAAATCTTCCGTTTTGTATCACTGATAATGGGCAGGTGGGGTGGCTTTGGTAATTTGGTCAAAACAGGTACTTTCTAGTGCAATTAAAGTACAATTTTAACTCGTACAATCAGTTATAGTCGCATCAAATAAGTATATAGCTACCAAAATGGGGAAAAGTATGTTCTTATTTATTCATTACAGTAGCCCTGAATTAAAATGTGACATGAGAAAAACCTTGTTCATAGTGTGGTACTAAATTAATGTTTTGTGAAAAAGGATATGACTGGACGGTTTTTTTCTAGTGGTAGAAGAGAGTTTGGGGAGTTTAGCGTATACAATCCAGCAAATAAGCCTCCTGCTGCTGCTAAGGATTATCAAAAGCATCCGATTGTGTAGAGAGGAAGCTCCTGTTGCAGGTTTGTTGCTGTATTTTCTAGCCTTCTTTTTTTTTAATTTGTTATTTATTCAAATGTAAACACAAGGATTTTTCCAATTTTCCTCAATCGTTTGTTTGTATTGTAGTTGTTATTCTGTACTTTGCTTTGTTAACTATGACACTTATTTTAAAGATATCAAATGGGGAAAACGAGGGATATTTATGTCATTTCACTGTTTTAATAATTTAATTGATTGCGAGTATAACATCATTTAAGTTATATGACGATTTCCTGGTATATGTTATTTTTCCTTTTTCTTTTGTCGAGTGTCTGCCGTATGAGTTAACATCAATAAATTAATTGGTACATGTATGTGCAAACGTTTGTAAATTAGAAAACAAAAGTTGGTGAATTATAATCCTTATTGATGCTTTATATATGTAACTATGTAAGTCTATTTATATTAAATAGACATATTTTTGTGCTTAATTATTGATCAAAGTCCTGATGATAGAAGCTTGAAGGCTATCATTGTCAATGGTGGACAATAACTGGGAGAGACGATCACTATTGCAGGTCTCTTGTAACACCTTCGATGCTGATGCCTACACAAGTTCATCTATCAAGCCATGATCTGAATCGTTCGTTTGCCCCCATTAGATTGTTGTCGTATCTTTACTGCTGTATTTTTGCCACCATGAGTCCATTGTTGTTCAATAAAACCTCCACCACCATCTTTCTACTTCAATTTAGTGGTGACACATTTGCTTTAGGGCTCTATCAATTGTAGGTTAGGACTTGACACAATTTAGGGCTCGACTTGGTCCATCTTTCATAGGTTAGGGCTTGATTTGGTTCTTTGTTTGCTTTAATTTGGTTCATGTTAGCCAATAGGACTCGGTCTTCTTTGCTCAACGTTAAGGTTCTACTATTATGATGCGATTAGAGTGGTTGTCGATGGTGCCGGCGGTAGAATCACATTTTTTAGTAGACAACCAAACATAGTTGTAATCAAGGTTCTAAAAAACGCGCCATGGCGGCGCCAAGGCGCGAGGCGCGAGGCCGCCGTTACGAAACAGCCCTTGGCGGTGGGGTTAGGCGTGGCGTACGACAAGGCGGGATAAGGCGCCCCAAATGGCGAGTTTTTTAAAGCGTGGCGCGTAGAAATTAATTTTTTTTTAAATGGTCTTTTTTATATACATTTTACGATCGCGTGTATTGAACTTTTATGAATTTGTAGTTTTTAATTTGTATAAGTTACTTTGCTCCTCATTTGTGTAAATTTGTGTAAATTGTATATTAATAATGATAGATTGGACATATATTATTATAAAATATATACAAAATTGCCGCCTTAAGTGACGCCTTAAAAAACGTCATGGCTTCGCCATAGCTCGTAAAGCTTGAGGCTTGACCTCGCCGCCACGCCACGCCTTACGTTTTTTAGAACCTTGGTTGTAATGGTGAGTGGTCAAAGTACATCTCATCATGTTTAAATTCTGTGGCAAGACTAATTTTTTTGTTACACCTTTCATGAATCAACCAGTCCTAGGGTTGGCTAATATTTTTACAAAAAGGTTGTAATCAATGCATGTATAAGCAAATTGATTGCACACGGTACTACACTTGTTAAGCTTGTATCTTCTTAGAAACTCATAATTTAGTTTGCTTGACGTGTGTTTTCTTGATTCATCCGTAATGTTAACATTACGCAACTTAGGTGATGTTACACTCACAATCTACTTTAATGAAGGGTAGTTTAGTCATTTCAGTATATACTCATTTAAATTATTTGTGAGTGTAACATCACCTAAGTTAGGTGATGTTAACATTACGGATCATTTTCCCTATTTTTTTATATTTGGCTAACTTAGCATTGTGAAACCTAGTTGAAACTATGATACGTTTATACCTTGTTGGATCGACGATTTTGACGCTCGGGAAGAACTTGTTGCAACTTGGACAGGAATTCATTATCTACTTGACTGTCATCTTCAGAGTTCCTCTTGATCCGTGAACAAATACGATATTATAATCTTTAAGCAGGGCATATACAAAATATACTCTCTGTTAATAATTAAAATTAAAGTTAATTTGACATTTAATTTTAATTTTTATTAAATAAAGAATGTCAG
This sequence comes from Pulicaria dysenterica, assembly GCA_947179395.2. Lineage (NCBI taxonomy): Eukaryota > Viridiplantae > Streptophyta > Magnoliopsida > Asterales > Asteraceae > Pulicaria > Pulicaria dysenterica. The sequence goes on along the minus strand of OX359291.1, from coordinate 5,985,498 downwards.
ATCCGATCATTTATATTTTTATTTAAATCAATGACGACAATCATCTAGTAGATATTATTTATGTTGTCTTTCTTTAATATTAGAAGATAGAAGATTAGGTCGATTGTTATATTTTTGGTGGATAATACTAATTAATACTAATAAGTGAAACATACAAAAATCTTTAAAAAAAACAGATCTATAAAGTAGGCAATAGATTTTTAATAAATAATAAATATGTAAAATAGAAAAATAATAACATAAATTTTAACCGTATGTTGACGTTATTAACAGTAAAATTATCAATATTTTATGTAGGGTATAAAAAATGTCATTTTTGTATTATACTAGTTTTATGTCACTTTTGTATTTTTCATTTGTTATATCCATCTAAAATTCATAGAGTAAATTACTTAAATGGTTCCTCTAGTTTGTAGAAAAATACTCTTTTAGTTTTTTTTTAGTTTGAAGATAACTTGTTTTATAGATTGCAAGTAAGTTAGTATATATGATTCAAATACGTGACGGTTTTGATATAAATATAAATAGATTATTCTGGATTTAATGTTTTATCTTAAACGAGTTAAAGCTAACAATTCTATCTAAAAACATAACTAACAAATCAGGTGGACAACAAAGTATCATTAGAAATGTATTCAAATGCATAGTGCTTCTAAATCACTATATTTAAAAAAGTTTGATTCTTAACACATAATTGTTTCTTTAACAATTTGTATTTTGATATTTTTTTAAAGGGAAAACAATACGTGTATCAAGAAGCACCTCTAGATATTTTCATGTTTACAAACATTTAAATAAGTAAATGGCTGAATAACTAACATACATCTTATTTAAAATGGTTGTAAATGTGACATCATTCAAATTAGGTGTCCCTATAACCATATATCGTGTCCTCTTTTTTAATTGTTTTGTTATGTCTAGAATTGAAACACTGTTGAAAGTTGAAAATTGAAAATTGTTACCATAGTATTGGAATTTAATTCATGGTCATACAATGTAAGACCGAGCATTGGTTGGTTTAGATCGAACTAAATTATTATTCATATTGAATGATCGGTTTTTTCTAATAATGTTGGCATGTGGTACCGGAAGCTACATATGCTTACCAAAAGTATATCGAGTACCACTCTGCATTGCCTAAGGATTAGATCGAAAGCATCCGATTGTGTAGAAAAAGAAGCTTCCGTTATAGGTTTGTTGGTGTATTTTCTAGTTTTTATTTTTATCGTTTAATTGTCATTTATTTAAAAAGAGTTTTTTTTTCATTTTCCTTCTGTTTGTGTGTATTGTTGTATTTTCTTTTTAACAACGATCCTTTTTTTTACTAAAGTACTTGTAGCTCTATGGTATGTGATGTTATAAAATAGTGCTTCCTTTTAAAAGATTGTGGGTTAAGTCTTGTCGTGAACAATAGAGTATATTAGGGCTATAAACATACTGGGTGTGTGTGTTTGTCGTTAAAAACACAACACTATTTTAAGTATATTTGAGAAAATGTCGGAAAAGTAATTCGTGTTATGAACGTCATAATTCGTGTATCAACTTTGATGGAACAACGTTATCAGTTGTCGAAACCTGGCTAGGATCTCACGTTCGTTTGTCATCTTCAGTCTTCAGAGTTACCCTTGGTCCGCTTCTCGACATATCAATCGAACTGAATTAAACCTTGAGATTGTGAATTGGCATATATGTAAGAAAGCACACTAATAAGCGAGTTGGATTAATGCAGATAACTTGAGGTTGTTGTGAGATTCATATATGTAGGAATTTAATTTGAACATGGTGTTATTAAAATGATTATATTGATACCATGATACTTAAGAACAATATATAGAAGATGAAAAGTCATCAAAAGACACTAATAAGTGACTTCATCTAAAATGGTGTTTGTTTTAGCTTATAGGGTTATTTTCCGTGCTTATTTTTTAAAAGCTAATTTTTTCCGGCTTATTTTATGAATTTTGAACTTATTATGACTTATAAGAAGAAAATCAGTCCAGACTCGTGATAAATAAGCCAGAAAAAAACCCTTGATAAGCTAAAACAAACACCCCTTAGATAGCTATTACACCTCCTTCACTTGGAGTTTGTTATCTTCCTCAACCTCAAAAGCCGACACCGGAAAAGTACGAAAGAACCCCGAGGGAGCCTTGAACGTGATCTTTCCGGTAGGCGGGTCATCGACACTGATCTCACTAAGATTAATCCACATCATCATCTCCTTCGTCTTCACACCTGTTAGCTTCTTGATCTTGGATTTCTCTACATACGCAGTCACCTCATTCGCATAGCTCGCAAGCCGCCCCACCTTTTCAAACTTGTGCTCCTTCTTCTTCTTCTGTCTGAGCCAAACAAAGCCTGTGTCTTTGACATACCCACATTCTTCAATGTCCTCCAATGGCAGCAGACCATTTGGTAACCCAACTTCTGTGAGCAGAAACTTTGTCTTCTCTCTGCAGACTTTGTCACCATGGTAGAGCTCACTAGCACTCGCTCGAAGCTCGTCGGTAATAAGAGACATTTTGCTTCGGTTCTTGGCAAGGTGGGATCAAGATCAAGCCTGCAACAATATATATATACATATATATATATATATATAGAGAGAGAGAGAGTACAAGTGAATTATTTTGCCCTTCAATTTCCTAATATTTGCACATATGCGTTTAATAGGCTACCGTAATTTCTCCCTATGTCCAAATCAATAAATTAAGGTTATTTAATGAGATGTTTGATTTTCTGTATGTTGAAACATTGATCCGTCGGGTTGGTTTAGATGGTTGTGTCAGGCCGTTCTTCATCTTCCCGAGCTTGGATCATATGCTGCGAACATCAAGAGAACTCGTTAGAAGGTGACCCGAGGCAGGAGCCCCGGGATCAACCCTCCGACGATCAAGTCAGTATATGTATGTATGTATAAGATATATGTATGGAGATAAAGAGAGGGGGGAAAGAGATAAGGGAGAAAGTAATAAGTAAAGAGAGAGAGTTGAGAATGAACCTGATACCAGATATGTGAGGGATGGAGATATTTATAGAATCTCCAAATGAGGTCTTTGTCCAATGGTCCTTGTCCTGTGGTCGGTCCAGCCAGCTATTCTGGCAGATCTGACTATCTTTATCCAATGGTCTGGCTGCTTTGGCCTCTGGCAGCTCTGGCACATAATTAAATGCCCATGTACATTTTGTCGGGTAGTATACTACAACTTCTGGAACCTTGCACTTTGTGTAGCTTCTGATACTTCTTTCTCCAATCCGGACCAACCTCCGGATCGGTTGGTCAGGTACATATGTCATCAAGTCCCCCAGTCTAGTATGATGTAGCTTCTGATACATCGTGCTAGACTCAAAATCTTCATGCAACCTGTTGTTACTTTCATATATTGTTTATGTTTTTGCATATTTCATTTTTCAATAATGCGCCATGTGTCGGACTAGTAGCTAAGCTTTGTATTTATCAGATGCCGCTACGGGTCTTACTCCATAAGTACTTGAATATGCGTCCGATCACTATACGTCTTCAAGTCCCCAAGTCTAGTATGATGTGGTTTTAGTCACATTATGCTAGACTCATATTCTTCATGCTACCTGTTCTGCATATTATGTGCTCTTTATGTTACCTGTTCTTCATGTTACCTGCTCTTCATATTACCTGTTCTTCATGTTACCTGTTTAATAAGATATGCAACGGATCCAATGGTCCGGCATAGTTTGAGCTTCGGATCCGGTGGTCCTAGGCTTTTCATAAACATGTGCCGATCTAGTGGTCGGATCTTGCTTTAGAAGGATTCCTTATTTGGTTTCGTTCCGTAAGGCTGTTCAACCGGTACCGGTCCAGTGGCCGGACTTTGTATTCATCGGATGCCGTTGGGGGTCTTACTCCACAAGGATTTTTAACATGCGCCGATCCAGTGGTCGGACCTTGCTTAAGAAAGATTCCTTATGTAGGTTTCGTTCCGCAAGGCTGTTCAACATGTTGTGAATTTGCTAGATTCAATAATCAACCGTCTCTCGGACGTGCCGATGGTTCAAGCTTCTTTGGCTAGTTCTTTTTTAGCGTGAGCTCTCCAAAAACATAGCCAAAGCTTGATCTTGCGGGTGTGAAAGGAAGTTTTATGGTGTCATGCACACATACGCATTTTCTAATGCGTATCACCCGACTTATGTACGAAGTCGCGATCCTTCGATTTTCTTCTACTTGCCGTAAGACATAGTAGGAATAGTGTACGAAGTTTGTGGTCTTCGTTTTCCTTCTACTTGGCCCTTCTGGGCCAAGTAGGTCACGAGGTAGCAAAGCTCGATTTTGTTTACTTATAGTGTACAAGCCAATAGAGCTCGTTTATGAGATCCACAAATTTGACATAATTTGCCAAAGTGTACTTCCATTCACTTACAATATCGCATGATATTTAACCAACAGTTGTTAACTTGTTGAGTTTTTAATGCTTACAGGAGGATTGAGTTTTCCGGTCCGGTAGTCACGTCACTGTGATCTACCCTTTTGCCTTAGAAAAAATTTTATTTGTTGTTTCAAAAGGTGTTGCAGCAGCTACTTTCCTCTTTAGAGGTAGTACTTCTTCAGGTTCATGGTGCTCCACGACCCGTTCAGATGGTCTGCTTATCAAACCGCTAAATATGTTATGGTGTGTATCCTGCAACAAATTGTTCATGTGTGTATCTTCCTGAGAGTAGACATAAAAATGAGTTTCTTTTGCATTTGTTAGATACGACATAATAATGACATGAGATATAATATATTGTTTCTCATACACTACGTAACAACTTTTTATTTCATTTTTTCAAAACATATTGGTACAATACCATCATAGTCCCTCAGTTCAATAGTGTTAATTCAGTAACACTCTTGAACTCGAAAGATAAAACGAAAATCAAGTAGCGGTTGATGCACGGGTTGCCATGTGATTAGTGAATTGAGTTTCCTTGGTAGGCTATGATCTTTTATTAACATCACTTAGTAGATGTTATATTCCTTATGTAGGTCTAGATTTGTAATCACAACGGTGAATGAGTTTCATCTATAATTGAGTTTCCTTGGTGTCCGGAGGTGATGGTCGATGGTGGTGGTTAGCGGTGTGCAATCACATGTGATTGTGGCTTCAATCACATGTGATTGGGTCGCCGGAGGTGATGGTCGGTGTTGGTGGTTGGCGGTGTGCAATCACATGTGATTGTAGCGGCCGGAGGTGGTGGTCGGCGGCTGTGGTGGTGGACGGAGGTGGTGGTCGGTGGTGGTGGTTGGCGGTAATCACATGTGATTGTGCTTCAATCACATGTGATTGTGCTTAAATCACATGTGATTGGGGTGGCCGGAGGTGGTGGTCGGCGGCAGTGGTGGTGTCCCGAGGTGCTGTTGGGCATTTGTTTTTTTTTAAATCTTGTGGCTGAGATTTGTCTCTCAGGACTACACAAAAACTTTGGACTATATTGAACATTTCACATGTAAAGTAATGTAATGGAATTGAAATCAAATTCCGTTGTATATTGCGTTTAGTAACATTATTTGAAAAGGAATTAACTTCTTTGAAGTATTTATATTTCTTTAAGTAGAGGAATGTCATTTCATAACTAATATGGATGAAATTATAATCATTTTCATACCTTCGCATTACGGTGAAACAAACGGGACCTAAGATTGGTCTTTTCTATCATTTTTATTTATCATTTCAGATCTACAACCCCTAAAATTAAAAAAATATTGAAATAAAATAATTAACCGTTAAATAAAATTACTTATCGTCGCTTCTATTATTTAATATGACTAGTTTAATACCCTGTGTATAAACACGGGGATTGTTGATGTGAATTTTAAACATTTATGGAGTTAAATCTTAAATGTATAACATATTCATATATCGATAACAAATCAAGAAACATTTATGAAAATCAAAAGATGATCAAGAAAGATAATTGACTTACAGATTTGCCTGATAGTTGTTAGCTTTTAGGAAATAAACAGAGTTGATTAGTGGGTAAAAATTCCAAGAATAATTTTAAATAGGAGACTTTGATTGGTAAAAAATATTCTAAAAATAATTTAACGATCACATAATGTCTTTCTAAAAATATTCTAGAATAATTTAAAATCATTTTGAAATAGGGGATTTTCATGAATGTCTTTTAATATATAACGGGTTGGTTTAAAAATTGATAAAAACTAATCATTAGCGAAAGAAATAAGACTTTTACAAAATGGTGACAAACAACGTCAAAACCCAAAACAGCAGTTGAAGCATCGACGTGATGGATGGAAAAAGTGATATTATGATACAAAACGTTATTGTATTTTTTATACAAATCATTGATCATTATGTTACAAATAGAAGCAATATGGTCAAACATTTATTAGTAATAATTTACAAATACTTTGCACTCATTATAATATATTTTAAATGATAAAAGTAATAGTTTGATTAATATAATATTTAAAATATTTAGATTATATAAATATTAACAACAATAAATCAATTAAGTATGATATTTATCCAACTAATAGATTTAATATACGATTGTTTAATTATTTAATTGTTTATAACTTATTGATATTTATTATTAATTAAATTAAAGGTTATCTTTATCCAATTCATATTAGTTTGATTCTAAAAAAAGTCAAAATCAAAATTTTAGAATTAAAGAAATTAACGGCTAAGATTAAATCTTTTATTAACTGAAGGGTCTAGATCATTTAATAATTTTTTTTAAATTAGTCTTTTATATATATTAGAAGATTATTGCATTGATTTTATAAAGGGTTTTATAGTTAACAAACTTTTATAAATCTTTGTATAAAATCATAGATTAAAAGGTACAATTTTCATATATTTTGTAGCCATGTTACAGGTTATAATGCCTTTTAAAAAGGCATAATTATAATTATTAGTAATAAATTATGATGTCTAGTAACAATAATAAGAAAAAATAATTATTTTATTTTCTGTTACATTTGTTGACAGCTACATGTAATGGAAACCTTGGATAATAGGCAATAATAACTTTATCACTTTCTTAATGTTGAAGACAATGCTTCAACAAAACTCAACTACCATATCAAATAAGCATTTAAACCTTTTAAAATTTTGTAACTACCCACATGTATAGGCTTGCACAATTTGCTGACAGGCATTTAAAACAAGGAAAAATAATGCACCTTCTCACATATTGCACATCGTAAGCATGTTTTTTTTGTCAAAAGTTTTTTTTTTATCTTGTCATAAAAAATTATATATGAACCAAAATGTTTATAGCTTAGTGGTATCTGGTGTTTAGATATTATAAGATTATCGGTTCAAGTCATGTTGTAGAAAGAAGGTGTATATTTAGAATTAAGTTAGGGGTGTGTGTTTAGGTGTTAAAAAAAGACATAAATAAGTACTGTTTAGAAATGAATTCTACAGATTCAACTTAACTTCTCATAAAGTATTAAACAAGTTAATAAACTGATGCAGAGGTGTCTTATGAGAGTGTAGATGATGTGATCCTACAGGGTCCACGTGTCACATGGAGCTTAAATTTTAAGTACTATATTATATAAAAATAAATATATATATATATATATATATATATATATATATATATATATATATATATATATATATATAGTTTGTTATAAATTTTTTAGCCCACCTATAAGATAGAAATAATAAAACACTCGTATTTAAAATAATTATTCTATAAGCTAAAAATAGAAATTGTTATGAGATTCATATACGTAGGAATTTTTTTTGAACGTGATAATGTATAATAATAATTACATGTAGTAATAGGCAAATATATACTTGATGATGTCATTATTAGTGTATCAATAGGTACATAAATTTTTTCCTATAGGTGGCACTAAAGACGGTAGGAAAAGTGTTGGATTAATGCATATAATAAATTAATTTGGAGGCAGACCGAATATCTTGTAGGGGGTACATGTTACCATTTTATAGTCGATTTTTTTGTTAAAATTTCACCATTTTACCACCATAAACTTATATAAATAGTTTGGGAATGTAGTTGGTTGATTTATACCAAATTTCAACCCTCTCAAACTATCTTTTTTTATTCTCACGGCTACTAGTAATACCAACCTCACACGGTTGAATCTTCCGTCGGAAAAAACCTTGAAATCATTAGAGTGATGGGACACAATCGAAACAAAGATGTTTGAGATGCACATTTTACCATACTAGCATTATATCCGTGCAATGTGACGGCGGCGAATAATTTATACTCGATAACATATTTGTTTTCGATAACTTAAGGTAATTTCACGTACTATGGTGACATCATATAATTGTAATCCGCAACATGTTACTTTTATTTCTTCCTTTCCATGCATGTCTCCCTTTTTCATTTTCTTAATTCTTTATTATGTATAAACTCTTTTGTTAATTTTTTTAAAATAACTTTTGAAAAATAATAAAATAAGAAAAAATCTATGCTTACAAAATAAGATGATAAATATATCAATGAATTTGTGAATTGTGTTGATTTGGATTTTGGTTAACCGACTTTTTCGATTTAGATTTATTTCACGAAACTTGTGAACCGATAGTTCGAGTAATTGAATGTTCGGTTAACCTAACATGAACTCGCCTTACATTTAGTATCCCAATTCCCAAAGATGCACTTCGCATATCCTGATCTACCATGTGCATGTACAAATCAACAATTTTCTAAACCAAATTTTGTTCCTTAAAGGTTTCTTTTAAAAATAAATTTATAAATAATATAACAAAAGAAGAGGTATGATATATTTTTGAACAAATGTGTAATGAGTCTCTTTCTTTTGTTACCACTTGATTTCATTGAGTCATTTGTAAAAGTTTATGTTAGATGTTTATAGTAGAAGTTGTATATTTATATTATAGCAACTATGACTATTTTGCTGAGAATTAAAGGCATTTAAAGTACTGCATTAACATTTCCCGTTATTTTTTATTGCCCTTTAATTTGTAATTGACTTACCTTGTATAGGATTTACGGTTAGAATCGTAAAATCATCTTACTTAAAAATTAAGAGATTTAATATGCCTAAATGCATTATAATATAGTATAGATATAGATTTAGTAAAAAAACAGGTTTTTTCCCAAATCGGTTTTGAAAAACCCCATTTTTTAATCCGAAACCGGTTTGATCGAATACACGTTTTACCCCTCAAAACCTTTTTCAATCCAATCCAGTTTTTATAAAATCCGGTTTTTTTCAAGGCAAAAATTTTGATCCGATTATGTGCATCTCTCCTTGCGATCCCCCTTTTGGGCCTGTCCCTTACACTTGATGGGCCTGTTTCCACTTGGGCTTCAAATCAAAGATTGACATGGTGGGTTGCATACTTGCATGGGATTTAATGGCTATTAACAATTTCAATGGTTTCTTTTGTGACCTTTGCAAGAAAGCAACAACCGTCAACTAAAAAGGCAGTTTATTGTTAGTGTTTTCTGCTCCCTATGATTCCTAACGCATTCAACGACCCTCACTACTCTAAATTCATCATTAAGATTGAGGGGGCAAAAGTATGCCAGAAAATTCCTCAAGGCAGTATAAATCATTAGTATGCCACTTAGTTTCTCGCAAAAAAGGCCCAAGATCAATATTGAACTCCGCTACTACTGATAACAAAAGGAAGTCTCACTCTCATGTCTCATAGGAAAAAGCTTGTAGGGTTCATAACTTAATTCTTTAACAGACCAATTTTCAATCAGAGTTGCATATGCAATTAACACAGATATGTAAATTTAATCATTACCCCAGACTTTTTTGAGTTCTCAATGTGATTTTCTTATAAAATCCTTATACTATTTAACTTCTTTTGTCAACAAAATCATTCACTAGTGCAGAGCTAAAACTACCAAATTGTCATAATCCATAAATCAGAAATCAGAATTTGATAATTACGACTACCCATAAATTGGAAATCAAAATCCATGATTCCATGAAAATGAGTTGTTGAAAGACGTACCAGATTACCGAGTTACCACCATGATGTTACCTCATTATAAACCATAAACCCTAAACCCTAAACCAACTAGCGTTCCTTGTATGGGGCAATTGCAGAAATCAGATGATGGATAGAATTATAGAAAACAATTTCAGAAATCAATCAAATCATAACCCGTGAAAACAATTTTGAAATCGATACCTACCTTCATTTGATTTGTTCCATGATAATTGCCCACTCAAACGACGTCTTCGATTATTGTCCCAGTTTGCAGTCACCCGATTAATGGACTGCGTTTTCCCCATTAATGGACCGAGTTATTTTACTAATGGACCCTCCTCTTTATATGCTGTCCTAGGCCGAAGCCCAGACTGTACAGGTTTTGGGCCAGACTTGACTTATAGCACCATTCTATAATTAAAAGGGTGTATAGAATATAGATATACATTATAGCCTGTTTAAGGCCAGATTGACTTATAGCACCATTCTATAACTAAAAGGGTGTTTAGATATACACCCTAGCTATAACTTTAAATATTTATTTTTATGGTTTAATAATGTCAAAACACTATGAAAACATAAAAAGTACACTATATAACCAATTAAAAGTAATTAAAATATAGACTAAGGTATTGAAGATCTTTAGACTATGGTACATGAATCATCACCCTGCTTGAAATTATGAGGACTCGAATCAATTAACATGAAGGAATTTTCTAGATTTGAGCACTTCCAAAAGACAATGTGGTTTTTAGGGGATGTTTGTTTTAGCTTATTTGTATCTTATTTTCCGAGCTTATTTTTGATAAACTAGTTTTTCCGGCTTGTTTTCTAATTTTTAAGTTTATTATGAGTTATAAGAAAAAAATAAGCTGGATTTGTGAAAAATAAGCTCGGAAAAAAAACCCTTAATAAGCTAAAACAAACACCCCCTTAGTATTCATGATAACAAAATTGAAGGTTTCGTATTAGGGTTCCATACATAAACCATAGCACCTAACTTAAATTGATAAAATCGACAAAACCCAACCAATAAATCCAAAATCATTAACCGGATAATTTGGTTTAAAATCTGGAAGGTTTACGTTTAAACTAAAAAACGACTGACCTAATATCAATATATTTATTACTTTGTATTATTATATCACTGTTTATTGTATTTTATTAACAAGAGGAGTAGCTTCGTCGCTAAAGCCCATTATCAACGAATTGAGCCTTGTTTCCAAAGCCCAACGTAATGGTCATACGATTTAAAAGAGGGTTTTGAGGATTCCATCGATTTAGATGAATTGTGACTTGTTTTGTTAATAGGAAAATATATGCTACATGTTATACCAAATTCTTCGATAAACAGTCTTTTTAGTCATGCCAAATTCAATGCATGAATAAAATACATTTATTTCATTGTATCATCTTTTTGTGGGTCTGGTTTATAAACCAGTTTCAAAACCGATAATGATGTGAACCCGCTAGAATTGAACCCAATAGAAATCAAAATCATTGGGTTTGAACATTTCTAATACTGAAACTAATATTATGGGTTTAGTTCGAGCTTAAAACCGTCTGAACCCGCCTCATGTTTGCCACTACCTCGTATCATACCAATGTGGTATTGGAATAATATCTAACATTCTATTTTGTTAACCTTGGAAACAACCTCGTCACCGACTTTCATCGTAATCCCAATTACTCTCGCAATATTTTATAAAATACTCTGTATCGGCAATGATAAGCTAAAACGCCGGATACCAATTGTACCAAAAACCAAATTCCTTTCGATGTTTAAAATTTTCTTCTAGCAACATGACTAAAACCCTTCTTCCATATTTAGGCATAATTACTTAAGAAACTTGTTGTTTGTTTTTATTATAAACTAAAATAGCTTTTGTAGATGAAACAGTCTTTTAATGAATAGGACCCAGATCGCTGAAAGAGTCAACCCTAGAGGGCCCCTTTTTCGGTAGATGAGATTAAGAGTAAACCCAATTTCTTAAGGTGAGAATATAATAAGAAATTCATTTTTTCTATGAACCACAAATCTATTTTTTTTTCAATAATATCATATTTGGTATTTGTTTCTTAAAACACTTTCGTAAACCCAAAGCTTGCAGCACGTGGAACCCATGAGATGTCATTCTCGAACTTAAGGCTTTCCCTCTATCTGATCCTGAAAGAAAATTAAATAACACATCGTAAACACAAAGCTTAGTGAACACACCACCACAAACCAACATTCACAGAGCATGAACACATTGTATACATTTAACTTATTACCATCCATCATATATGTGGTCCCCGACTATTAGAAGTCGCCATCAACTTCTAGATGTTACGTTAACATCAGGTTAGTCGCATTGACTAACAATTTGCCACTTAGATCTTCGTCTCAATATAAACCATTTCAAGTCATCACCACATAACATACAGACACAATAATTATCACATTGGTTATAATCACATCAGTTCTGTAGCTTAACATATAAACGTACACAACTATTACCACATCAACCATTTCACATTAACATCATCACTTAACACATAACATACACATGGAATCTTAGTGTGTGAAGTAAGATTCGTGTAACTAACATGTTGGTGTGATAGGATGATAATACTCAAATTCTCACAACCAAATCCAAATAATAGTAAATGTACAAGCCTAAACAAGTATAAGAACAACATTACTTGGTCAAACTCAACTCATACCAATCAACCGAGGAACACACATAATCAATACATCAAGTATTTCTAGCACTAGTAAAACATGTTGACTTATGAATACGGGTTTGTATCAAATATGTGTAATTTCGACCAAAATCAAACCCAATGCTTGAAATACTTCAAATACAGATTTATCGGTATTGAATATACTCTTCTTATCCTTAATTTGATACCAATATTCCAAGAAGATTATACATACAATACCAATTTGACACATTCTAACCACCTAACTCAACTAATATCATGCTTTGAAGACTTGTCGGTTTATACCCACTCCAAAGATAACTACTGCTAACCTTAAAATCTTGGCATGCAACAATTAATATATGTTATACTATGTGTATAAGCACCAAATTTACTATCAAAGTTAACATGCAATACCATTTTATACATTAAACATGTTATTCAAAGTTTTCTTTCACTAAAACAATAACACAAAATCAAGAGATGAATATATATATAACTTTTAATCCAGTTGATTAGCACTTGTTTTCTTGAAATTATATGTGCATTCATCTACCAAGTGACTATCAACGACATGCAAGCCTTGGTCCTCCTTCAAATCACCAAATTCCAACTTTCTTTATGTAGACTATCTCGTACCAATAAAGCATACTAAGTGTGTGTTTTTCATAACTGAATACGAAGATGAAAGCTTCCAGAATATTAATTATAATTAGATAAGGCTAATTCTTGTACCAATCCGGGTTAATCTTTGATAAAACTTACTTTATCTCTATGAAATGAGAGCCTCTCTATGTCTCTAACAGACTAACACACACCAAAAGTCCAACACACACTTAGCGTTCAATTGTGTGTAAAACACTTGGTGTGTACTCGGACTGCTGGTTTATTTGGGGTAAAATCGTTTGTCACAACCTCGTTTTAGATTTATAAAAACGATATTACAAAGCAGATACTACACACGACTCAGGCAAGCATGACCTGATCAATAGTAGTATAGACTAGGTAAGACCGGATATCGTTCTACCAGGACAGGAAACTACCAATACTTAAGTATAATTGTTGTTTGATCAGTAGAGAATTAGAGAATTGATTATTTAATAATAAACTAACTATAAAACCAATTTATAAAAACAGATGGATCAAGCAGGGAGATAATAAGCAGAAAAAGATATGCTCACTCAAATCTTAAATCAACCAAAATAGTAATGGATAGTACATATGCTTTTATAACAATGATTAAATGGATTTCTTTAAACATGTCGAAATAACCAAATCAACATATAAAGAGTTACGAATGAAGATGATACAACCCGTATTCCTACAAATCATAAGTTTATAAAGACTCAAGATTCAAAAACCTTTGTAACCCGAAATCTTTACTTACAAAATGGTTTATTTGAACGCGCCAAGTTTCATGAGCATAACCTCTCAAACCACTTGGAAATACAAAAAGATGCATAAATCAAGATTTCAAACCATCCCCCATTAACCTAATGTGAAGCCCCAAAATTGCATACCAAGCATGACCAAATCAAAAACCACCAAACCTAGCATGAATTTGACAAGATCAAAACTTGTTTGAGTATATGAAATTTCAAAGATAGATTGAACAATGATGTAGACAAACCTATCATACATTACTAGACAACCCACACGGACCGAAATCATTAATAAACATATTTGATCATACCTTCATTGGATCATCATCATTAATAAACATCTAGAAATTCATATAATCAAGGCATAAAAACATACATATAACCAAGAACTACATTGGTATCATTTTGATTCAAGTGAGCAAATGAGTTTAGAATTCCATTATAACAATATCAATCATACAGACCAATGATTTCATACCTAACATTATGAAAATTAGTTTAGAGATTACCCATAATGAAGAACAACAACAATGGTGATGAAAGAAATGAAAATGGAACTTCTATAAGCTTGAAAGATCTTCTCCTATGCTTCTCCCATACTCCAAGTGTTTCCCCAAAGAGTTTAGAACCAAAAACTATAAAAAGAATATATACAAATGTGTTTTTCTGTGTTTTTGCTCGTATTTTCGGCTTTCTATTGTGTCCTTGCTTCTGCTGTGCGAACTGCTATTTATAGAGGTGCAGGGCAGCCTTCACGGGCGTGAAGAACCTTCACGGGTCGTGAAGAAATGGGCTTCACGACCGTATACGGGCCGTGAAGGTCGTCGTGAAGTGCTGCGGAAGCAACTTGATCAAGTGGCCATGTACACCGTTAGAAAAGCTTCTCACGACCTTCTCACGGGCCGGGAGAGGTCGTTAAGGGAAAAAGGAATCATGGCTCGTGAAATTCTATCCGGCTCGTGGAGCATAAATGGCCTTCACGGCGCGTAAGGGGTCGTGAAGGGCCGTGCAGAATTTTGTTCTTTTATTTTTCAACTGGTTTTGCTGGAAATCAACCGGGAACCATATGTTTGTTGCCGAAATGCCAATAAATGCCTGCATGGTGAATAATAAGTGATTTAGATGCTAAATTAAGGATTATCACCGGAAACCTAGGCATTACGCAGGGAAATATGCGTACGAAATATGTATAATTTAGAGTATATCAAACTTCCCCACACTTAAACGTTGTTTGTCCTCAAGCAAACTCAGATGTAGCAATCAATTAAAAAACATCAAATGACTTCAATTAGTGCAGAAAAGTATCCTTCCGTCAAAGTAAAGATCTAAAAGCTTAACAGATATCTAAGCAAAGTACTGAGGACACACTTTCATATTTTATTATAGACAAAGTCCATGCAAACCTAACACGCACACAAGAATTCTGACAAGTATCTGACTTCAAACCTCACCAGTGGTCTCTCAAGCACTCAATCTGTATGTAGGGCAAGTGTATACGTGTAGTAGTGCATAATTGAAGCAAAGAATAACATAAGCTTGATCAAACATCAAATCTCCACCAAATAACATAAGCATATGCAAATATCAAGAGGTCTTTGCTTGGGTTGTAATGGAGTTAAGGCTAAGGGAAGGAATGGGGATATATAAAAGTGGCTAAATAGAATCCAGAAATCAAGTTCAAAATCGTATAAGCTGTTATTATTGAAGGAAAAAAGGAATAACACAATATTTTTGATGAGAATACAATTCATCAAGCTGAAGTGGAATCAGAATCTTCTGAATGATGGCTAACACTCAGGTAATACTGAAGAAAAAAAAACGACTACTCAATGTATGACAGACTCAAAAATAGCCAAGGCAAAGCATGCCAAATAACTGCAGATCTCATTTTTCTCATTTTCTAATATTTTTTTTTGGATTTTCTAAGATAATTCAGCTGCATGCAGCATAAACAGAACAAGCAAAGGGACATATGTATTTTCATATCCCGCTAATCGGTGCATGAACAACTGAATAGCACAAGATAACCGAAAGGAACTTAGCAGCATCACACTTGGTCAAACTGATTCTGGAATCTTAAAAATAATCAAGACTAAAACAGTAAAAACATGGGTAATGAAATGAAAGGTTTAGGCTCAAAGTGGTTAACTAGGGGTAATATATAATAATTGGCTAAAAACAAAAGTATATAGGCTGAATTGGGGTTTTCCTAGTGCCTCTGTCATGTAAATGCAAACATTTAGTTCATGGTCTTGAAATGCATGTAATGAGCAAGTTCTATTATCAAAGCAACTATCAGCATATATATGAGTTATTCCATGAGCTAACTGAATAAAGAAATGAAGTGTTGTGGCACGAATGCTCAGGAATGCGAGTGTATGTGTGGATGTGCAATGGAAGTCAGATAATCAACAAAACTCAAGTGATTTGTGATAAGGCAGATTCATGAAAGTTACGCGTGGTGCAATCCTCTTAGTGTCACTTTACTTAACGATCTATTATGCGAGAAAGTCTAAAAATTGTCTAAAAGGATACAATTTGCAAAAAATTTTAGTCAAAATCCATTTCTAAGCTTTTATGAACGCAGAGTTTGAAACAAGAGAGACATAGCAAGTAAATGGCAAATATTTACTCCCTTCCCACACTTAAATCGCACATTGTCCTCAATGTACAAAAAGATAAACAAAATTCATTAAAGTGCTGAGAAAAAGTAAAGGAAACTCCCTGAACCGCAAAATAGCATGTAGATTCTCCCCACACTTGAAGCTTAGCTCGCAATAAGTCGTTACAATCAAGAAAACTACAATGGAGAATTAGCATAGGAGAGGATAAAATAAATAAAGCAGTAAAAGCAATAACAATAATATAAAACTGTCGGATTTAATAAGATATATCAAAAAGAGTGTTAGTACATCCGACGATGCAGCAGCTAGGTTTGTACAATCGAAAATACTATAAAAAATTGTACAACCAATCAAAAGTACACGAGTTCTAACTAATAACAACACTACAATCTATGACTCGTCAGTACTGCTGCTAGAGTCCCTATCGCCTGCCTCACCATTATCATCGCCTCCGGCGTTGTCGGTATCATGTGGTGTAATATCAGGAATATCTGGTGGAAAGGCAGGGGCGGGAGTAAAAAGAACCTGAAGGTGTTGGGCGATAGTAATGAGGGACTGCATCTGCCATTTGACCCACTGCCATAACATTTGTCGATCAGTGTCTGGATCAGGTATATCAGTCGTGCCAGATGTGCTAGGGATATCAGGATGTGAAGAGGTAGAAGCCCTAGACCTCCGTAGGTAAACACGTCTGAGTGGTGGAGATGGTGGTGGCTGGTGCTGCTGCTCGGGATCATGCTGCTGATGCTGCTGCTGCTCTGGTGCTGCCCCAGGGGGGTACCAAGGGTCACCCTGACCATTGAGTAGCACAAACCCCCCACCAGTCCTCCTGAATACGCCCATATTGAGAAGCGTGTCAATATCGATGGCAACTGTAGGACCCTCATCATGTAACTGGCCCAAAATTTCTTGAGTGAGGAGGCCAAAGGAGCGGGCCAGGCGTGTGATATATGCCCCGCCCATCATCGGTGATGTAGAACGGGCCCCCGCACTCGTAAGATAGTCTGCTAAACAGTACGCCACATTGGCATTGTGGCCGCCAATGATTAGGTATAAAAAGAATAAATCCCGCTGAATAACAGTGCCAGGGTCCCCAGTGCGGGCAGAAATAGTAAGGGCGATGACCCGGTGTAATACTCGAAAAAGCGGCTCATGAAGAGCCGTGGCCTTGGGCTGCGCGCCCACATACTGCCCCTTACCAATCTCTCGCCAGTACTCATAAAAGCGGACCCCCGCAGGGAAATCCCTAATGCTGTCAGTAAAGATGGGAAGTTATACCTTCTCTTGGGTGTATAAACCCATGCATACCGCAAAATCGCACACATACATGGTGCGCTCGTGTCCTCCGAGCCGGAACTGTATGGCTCGGGCGTAATCCATGTCCTGGACCTCATACAGGAAGTAGTATGTAGTCAGGAACTCCTGGGTGAGCTCTCTGTATGTAGGCTCTGAAATGGAGAAGAAACGGGTCCATATGGGGTTGCAGAGCTCCTCGGCTCTGTCTCTGAGCCCAATGCGTCCGAGGGCCTCCCAATCGATGTGGCGCTAAAACTCTATGCGCCTCCTACTGATATCTGTGAACCGCTCTCTGTCGTTGAGGTTCTGGAAAACCAACCACTGGGCAACTTCTGCGTCACCCCATGGTGCTAGTGGTGCAGCAGGATCCTCTACTGGTGGCGGAGTACGAGCACGAGAACGGCGAGGCGGCATAGCTGCAGGTTATCAAATAGATATGTCAGGAATCGTTAAAACTGCTTGTAATCATCGTAAATGCAGGGTTCTAGGTCTGAAATGGTCGAAACTTTAGGATACATAACGTAACAAGATCGAAAAATGAAGATTTTTGCAGAAAATCATTGTTCACGGTCGTGGAACAGAGCTTCACGAGCCTGGGTTCAAGAAGAGTAAAAAGTTGTGAGGCAAAGAGGTTTCACGGGTGACAGGCCGTGAATAACAAATGTTCTACGACCACCAGGTCGTGAAGGATAAAGGATTTGAAAATGTTGTCTTCACGGGCGACAGGCCGTGAAGGACAAGTGTTACACGACCACCAGGTCATGAAGATTAAATGAATTTGAAAAGTAATCCTTCACGGGCGACAGGCCGTGAAGATCCAACGCTCCACGACCATCAGATCGTGAAAACCATCGCGAACAGAAAACAAGGGTTTGCCATTTTCGATCGATAAAGAGCTATATTTCGACCTAGAACAGACCTAAATGCTATAAAATAACAATCCTAACAAGATGGGAGTGAAGAAGATACCTGAAAACGAGAGAAAAAGATCGAAAAAAAACGAAGCCCTAGATCGCCCGTAGAAAGCCGTGAAGTTCGCTAGTAAGAGGTCGTGAAGATAAATATGGAGGTTGTAAGGGATTGTGAAGAGTGCCTCGTAACTCGTAAGAGTTTATATAGGGAAACAGCTTCACGACCGTGAAGCGTAATGCTGCACGGTCGTGTTGACCTTGCAGACTGCAAATCGTTTGATTTTAAAGATTTTGCATCAGAACTTCACAAACTCATTTTTAACAAAAATAAGAGTCACAAACAACTACAAACAACTTGGAAAGGTGCATGGAATTGAAATCACACATCTAGATTAGCGGAAAATACTAACGGAAAGAAAACAACGGAAACGGAAACAGAAACGCACGAAAGAGAAACGGAAACCCGGAAAGTGGGCATCCGACAAACAAAAACACACAAACCTAACTCGCTTTCGTAGGAATCACGGTTGCATTTAGCGTATGCAACAAGCCTTTTAAACCCCTCGGTAGCCCGAGTGGACGAGTTGTAGTCTCGTGAGGGTTTCTAGACAACACACCCACAAAGTTGTAACAGAAAAGGGAAAGAAATCAAAGAAGAAAGAAACACCTAAACTACACACGGGTTGCCTCCCGAGAAGCGTTTGTTTTTATCCGAGTCTCTAGCTTGACTCCGAATTTATGAACTATGAATTTGAACGAACGACCCTACACTTGCAATAAAGTGTGGGTGGTGATATTCATACATACCAGGGTATATGCACGAGATACCTACTCCTAAACCTGCAACGATCGTGTGTCGCTCACCCTTCTTGATCTCAAAAGACATTTTCCCTGCGTTCTGAAGCTTGAATCCTCCCTCTGATTGCGAACTTGATCGTGACTCAAGCAATGACTCCAACCGTCCCCCGATGCCTTGTAAATTTCTGACCGCCTGATTATATTCCCAACACAAGAAGTTTCAAAAGGCCCCTGGTGCTGGAGGAATTCCATACCCCAACTCTAATTCCTTACAAGATCCTGCAGGTTTTGGTCCTAAACCTAACATAGGTGCTGGTTCAACAAAGGTCGATGGTTCATCATCCGTGTCTTCTTCTGGTTCCTCAAGCAGGTTAGCGAGGCACTCCAGAATATCTCCATCAGACTGCACATCTTCTCTCGATTTCACCTTCGCATCAGGCTTAAAACACAAACTCTCGTCAGAATCAGAGTTGTCTAAATAGTACGGGTCAGGACTAACTTGTGGCTCCTCGGGCAAACAAATCGGGTGGTCATCCTTATCATCTTTAATAATGAAGTCGAAGTCATCCAGCTCAATGCCATCGTCATAAAACTCGTTCAACAAGTCTTTAAGGAAGGATTTCCAATTGACTGGCTCAGAACGGAGCGGTTCTGACCTATAAGGTGGTGGTAGTGGTTCTTCAGCCATGTTTGAATTGGTTTGAACACATTCTCGTTAGCGTTGGCGTTGACGACGTCTGCGTCGTCTGAACTCACGCTCTGGCTCTTGAAAAGGCTCAATTTGTTCAGAAGAGAACAAACTGACAGAGGGTGCGAGAAAGAAATAGTAAAAGCAAGAACTACCTAATCAGGCACACCTAATTCAAGTAATGAAAAAGATGAAATCAATAATTAGACTTTTTCTTAGTATTGCCTGTCCCCGGCAAAGGCACCAAAAACTTGGTGTGTACTCGGACTGCTGGTTTATTTGGGGTAAAATCTTTTGTCACAACCTCGTTTTAAATTTATAAAAACGATATTACAAAGCAGATACTACACACGACTCAGGCAAGCATGACCTGATCAATAATAGTATAGACTAGGTAAGACCGGATATCGTTCCACCAGGATAGGAAACTACCAATACTTAAGTATAATTGTTGTTTGATCAGTAGAGAATTAGAGAATTGATTATTTAATAATAAACTAACTATAAAACCAATTTATAAAAACAGATGGATCAAGCAGGGAGATAATAAGCAGAAAAGGAGATGTTCACTCGAATCTTAAATCAACCAAAATAGTAATGGATAGTACATATGCTTTTATAACAATGATTAAATGGATTTCTTTAAACATGTCGAAATAACCAAATCAACATATAAAGAGTTATGAATGAAGATGATACAACCCGTATTCCTACAAATCATAAGTTTATAAAGACTCAAGATTCAAAAACCTTTGTAACCCGAAATCTTTACTTACAAAGTGGTTTATTTGATCGCGCCAAGTTTCATGAGCATAACCTCTCAAACCACTTGGAAATACAAAAAGATGCATAAATCAAGATTTCAAACCATCCCCCATTAACCTAATGTGAAGCCCCAAAATTGCATACCAAGCATGAATAATCAAAAACCACCAAACCTAGCATGAATTTGACAAGATCAAAACTTGTTTGAGTATATGAAATTTCAAAGATAGATTGAACAATGATGTAGACAAACCTATCATACATTACTTGACAACCCACACGGACCGAAATCATTAATAAACATATTTGATCATACCTTCATTGGATCATCATCATTAATAAACATCTAGAAATTCATATAATCAAGGCATAAAAACATACATATAACCAAGAACTACATTGGTATCATTTTGATTCAAGTGAGCAAATGAGTTTAGAATTCCATTATAACAATATCAATCATACAGACCAATGATTTCATACCTAACATTATGGAAATTAGTTTAGAGATTACCCATAATGAAGAACAACAACAATGGTGATGAAAGAAATGAAAATGGAACTTCTATAAGCTTGAAAGATCTTTTCCTATGCTTCTCCCATAGTCCAAGGGTTTCCCCAAGGAGTTTAGAACCAAAAACTATAAAAAGAATATATACAAATGTGTTTTTCTGTGTTTTTGCTCGTATTTTCGGCTTTCTATTGTGTCCTTGCTTCTGCTGTGCGAACTGCTATTTATAGAGGTGCAGGTCAGCCTTCACGGGCGTGAAGAACCTTCACGGGTCGTGAAGAAATGGGCTTCACGACAGTATACGGGCCGTGAAGGTCGTCGTGAAGTGCTGCGGAAGCAACTTGATCAGGTGGCCATGTGCACCGTTAGAAAAGCTTCTCACGACCTTCTCACGGGCCGTGAGAGGTCGTGAAGGGAAAAAGGAATCATGGCTCGTGAAGTTCTATTAGGCTCGTGGAGCATAAATGGCCTTCACGGCCCGTAAGGGGTCGTGAAGGGCCGTGAAGAATTTTGTTCTTTTATTTTTCAACTGCTTTTGCTGGAAATCAACCGGGAACCGTATGTTTGTTGCCGAAATGCCAATAAATGCCTGCATGGTGAATAATAAGTGATTTAGATGCTAAAATAAGGATTATCACCGCAAATCTAGGCATTACGCAGGGAAATATGCATACGAAATATGTATAATTTAGAGTATATCAACACTCATTTTATAACGAGTGTGAATGCGTGGGTACAAATACCCCTTATCCATTTACATACTGTTATTTTTTGTAATTTTCTATTTTGGGTATATTCTTTTAGGATTATACCATCAATATAGTTTGGCATACATGGTCAATCCTTATTACTTTAACCTCGTTAATATTCCCACTATATATATATATACACACACAAAATATTCTTTCTACGTGTCGGGGTGATTTAATTTTCATATCCTAGTGACGAAGACTTTTACACATGCAAATTTATTGAAAATGATTGATTTGAGCGAAAATTGTTTTATGGGCAGATGTCGAAATCCTCTGCTAACTGAACCAATATGGATCATCTATCTTGAATACAACTCCTTTGATGACATGTTTACCTTTTTGGTAAAAAGATCATTCAAAGTTAGAAGTTGTGATTTTGGATTCTAGCAAGATTTATGGTGAAATTTAGGATCTATCGGGTATTAGCTTCCAGTTTTCCATTTTACGAATCTTGGATTTTTCACATAACAATTTCAACGCCAATTGCTTGGCATATCCTTTTCGGAGTTCGAATGCAACGATATTTGTCTATTCTTGTACGGTGGTAGACTATCTACCAAGGGATGATTTCTATTAGTTCTGTATGGTTTGATCATGTTCGATACTCAATGACATTAACAAACAAATATTGATTTGTATGAGAAAATCCTTAAAATACTGATTTGTATTGTAACAACTTGTAGGAGAGACTCAGAGGCACTTCAAGATCTTCGTGACAACCATCTTACTTGTTGTATCTTGCCATATTTGGAAAACGTAAAGAATATAGAATCTTCGGATCTCTCTTAGAATAAAGTACCAGGAAAAATTCTGCAAAAGTTGGTGCAACTTGGATTCCGTGAGATTTGGAATGTGTCTTCAACATCTTGATTAGTGTGTGTCTCAAAGGTTGGAAAGATGTTTCATAACAACTCATATGTATTTAAGCGTGGATTATGTGGACAACCGTTAGCTAAGGAATATCAAAATTCAAAGGCAACACGCCTCCATTTACAATAAATTAGTATGAGTCCCTCCTCTCAAGTGAAATAATTAATGACTTGGTCATTACAGTCACTTATGGATGAATGACGGTTATGTGACATTAATTATAAAAAAAGGTTTTGTATCCTATTAATATGTCTTTCTTCTCACTAAAATATATTGGATATCCGGAATACTAGATAATTTCAAAAATATATTTTTTATATAATTTCTAAAATATATATAATTATTGAATAACCATATTTTAAACTTTAATCACAAAAAATAGCTCAAATATATTTTAAAATGAAAAAGTACATGTATATAAAACCATATATGTTAAAAAACTAAATAAGTAAAAAATATATAAATAAAAAATAAAAAATATTTCTCGGATATCCGAAATTTCAAAAAATAACTATCTGAATCTGAAAATTCGGATATCCGAATTTCGGGTACCCGAAATTTCGGATATCTGAATTTTCAGATAATTTTGGATCGGATTTTCGAATAACCGATTCGGATTATTTTGAATACCCTTACATAAATTAACATATGGAATTCACTAAGGGGATGCTTGTTTGCTGCTTAATAGAACCATTCAACGTCGAATGCTGAATTGTTGGCATTCCGCGTGTTTGATTGTTGTCTCTAAATAAAGATTGTGCTGAAACAGAAGAATGTTGCTGAATAATTTTACCTCAAAATACATTCTGAATCATTAAACACCAAGTATTTGACTCTAATACTTCTTTTTTCACATGTTGTCTTGTTAAACAATCATATTTTATAAAATAATGTATCACTATTATGGTTAAAATAATAATTTGCATCATTTAGATTATTTATTCAGAACCTTTATCAAACATCATGTCACACTTAGAGACTGATTAATGCAAAGTCTTTGAATTATTCATATCATAAAATCATTTATTATTTAACCATTCTGTTTTAACAAACATTTTCTATTTTTTTTATATTTTATAAATTAAGAAGATGATTTATAACTCTCAAAACTTATACCTCCGCGCCACATACATTTAAAACAGCAATAATTACGGGTTTTCTCCTTCACGTCACCCCTGTATTCCCTCCTTCCACTTTCCCGCTCCATCCACCCTCCTTAAAATCCCCCGCCCCTTTCTCACACCCACACCCACATACATTTCTCGCCCTAAACCGCCGTCCGTCACGATGAACCGTAGGATCAGAAAGCGATCTGCCGCCGCCGATGGCTACCTCCGCTATCTAAAGCCCGGTGCACTCGCTAAACTTCGTGACTCTAAAATCAACGCCAGAACTCACCATCGGTCATTCGGTTCTCAGATCTATCTCTCGCGTGCCACTCCATCGTCACCGGTCGCATCTTCTCCTTCGAGATCTCCCGACGCTGGTGGTTCAGGTCAGCAACAGCAACAGGAAGCTGCCGGTACTATTGCCGCCGCTGACGGTGGATCGCCTTGCTTTTCTGTGAGGTTCTACGGTCCTCGGTGTCCGCAGAGGAAGAAGCTAATGGCTGCTAGATCTATGTTTTTTCTGAACCCTAGCCCTAGCAGTCCGACTTCAGATGGTCCTGAACCGGTTATCGATGCTTTCCCTACTGATTTTCTAGTTGCTCACTGAGTCAACAATTGAAGCAATTCTTCGTTTTAAATCGATCTGTAAAAGCAAAAATACATGATTTTATTATTATATAAGATGAAAACCGTATTGTAGGTTAGTTGCAAGTTTTCCTGTTCCTTTGAAGGATTATGTGAAAATATGTTTCAGGCTCCAGAACATTAGTAATAAAAGTCATTACTTTTCGTATCTAATTTCATTAAGATTATTATGCCTCCTTTACATGACTTTATTTTATTGCTCATTAATCACAAGCCATTGATTTCTTGTTGAAATTTGCATTTATTGATTGATAAATGCTTCATTATTCTGTGTGATTTTATAACGTGTCAGTATTTCAATGTTGTCATTGACATGCATACTGATGAGGTTATGTTTATTTGTTAGCTGACATTTTCATGAAATTGTGAAAACAAAGTTTATAAAAAATGCTGTGATTATTGGACTGTTTGAAAGCAGTCAATGGTTTAGTTTCATAAATCCACTGCAGGCTTATTTTCTTTGTGATTCAAAACGAAACAAATCCCTTTCTCTTCAGGTGTTTCGGATTATTATTGAAATTGCTAACCTGATTATTGTGTTCTGCTACAACAGTAAGCTGTTTTAGGCGTGCTTGGGATTGCTTATCATAATTCGCCTTAGTGGTTTGTTGTTTCAGTTATAGTTCTACCCCTCCCTACAAGGCTACAATTTCATTTCTAATATGTTTTTTGTTAGACCTTATCATAAAGTGGAATAGAGTTCAACTGTAAATAATTATCTGCTATGTCTTTCTGATCTTCGTACAACTAGTCACAATCTTGCTTTTGGTACAACAATAAGCTATATGAGAGTGTTTTGGATTACTTTTGAAATAAGTGTTTTCAATAAGCAATCACAAGTGCCCCTTTTTGGTATGTCTGATCTATGTTCTCACTTCTCATTTGTTGTTTCAATCATACTTCAATTCCCACCCTGCAATTTCCTGTTTTAGATCATATGTTTTTTGTTGTCTCATATCATACTGTCTAACAGTGTTCAGCAGAAAACATCTGTGTAATGTTTTCAGACCAGCCTACAACTAGTCACCAACTCTCCACATTACATTACAATGTATGTTAGCGAAATAAATTCTACTGTTAAGTTAGTTATTACCTTGTTTACTAAATGCCAATTTCTGAAATGTTTTAATTGATTGTCTGCAGCGAAACGTTAGATCTGTTATTTTGCACTTCCATTTTATACTTGTACTTGGTGTGGATACCATGTTTAGCATATTACTTATTAGTTCTAGCTTAAGTTTATTTACCGCTTCATATTCATTCACCTTACTTTATCAACATCAGTTTTGGGAAGTATGAAGGATCTGTTAGAGCATACGGAGTACCCTCAGCATGCTTTCGGCATGCTGAGGTGGAGAGCTTGGTACCGCAGCTACACCACCCCCAAGTGTTTGGTACCGCAAGTTTTCATGCTTTCTAAGCATCGGTTTGCCGAAGAGAAGAGAGAGAGGCATGAGAGATAAAGAGAGTAAAGAAGAGAGAGAAAAGAGGGTATTTTTTTAATAATATTTTTTGAAGCATGTGAAGCATGAGTAGTACGGGTGTTTAAGCATTGGTGAAGCATGAGTGATGTGGCGCTTACGTGGCATGGAGCATGAGATGCTTCACTTGGGGTACTCCCCATGCTCTTAGGTGTTCAGGATTGGTTATTATTATTGCCTATGTGCGTGTTGTCTAAGTTATAATAAGCAATTTCCAAACCTCCTTATTGCACCATGGTTTCGTGGTATGATACTTGTTGCAGCTGAGGATATGGACAAGCTAGGAGAAGGTCATCAAAAGCTTCTGTACTGCAAAACTTGTAGGTAACTCTCAGTCTCTTACTATATTATATGCTGTAGTTCATTGAATAGCAATCCATGAATATTCTTCTTATTATATCAAGCATATTTTTGTTATAACATCAACTGGTATAACTGATTCTTAGCTCATATCAAGTAATTATGGCAGCTTACATGGCAAAGATTTTACAGATGGACTTTATTTATATCATTACAGCATTCTGTTCACATTTACCATATGTTTGATTCCGAGACTCTATTTATATGTTTTGTATTTTTAAACGAAGAGGGATCCTTACTCAGGATACCCGGGGGAGTAGAGTTTTGACTTACATGTAAGCAACCTAACTGGTATTCCCGTGATGGAGTTATCGTTTCCGAGACTAGTCTCGGCCAACCCTAGAACTCCCCTAGTGAGATTTGAGCCTGTAACCTCTTGTGAGAATCAAGGACACCAGCCACTAGATTACCTTGGAGTTGGCAAGTATTTTGTCACTCCAGCATGACAACTCACTTGACTACCTTGAAGTTGGTTTATGTATTTTGTCACTCCAGCCATTACAAAATGCTATGTATTTTACTTGAGTGAATGTTAGTTAGGCCATGAGTAGGCCATTGAGTTGGCCTTCGGGCTCTTTGGGTTGAATGTGAAACACCCCTATGGGGGTTTGGGTTGGCTTCGGGTTCAAACCCATGTGGGTTCACCAAACCGAACGGGAGGGAGAGAGATGTCTGCATATGTGTCAGGTTTTGTATTATTTTTTTGGTTTGTTTTGTGAGTAGGTAAGGAGAGAGAAAATATTGTGGGTTGATTTGGGTTGAAGGTTGGGTGCTACTAGTGTTTTGAGTTAAGTTTGTGTTGAGAAGGAAAAAGTGAAAAAAACTGATGTAGCTTTTGGTTTGCCCCCATGCCATACTCATGACCTTAGACCATCAGCATCCATCATATGTTTCACATACTATTTTACCCGCCACATCATTCTCCTACCATTTTCTCATCTCATCACACAAACCCCGCAACCATCACATGCTTCATATCACAAGAAAAAAAAAGAAAAAAAAAATAAATTCGGCGCCTTCTCTCTCTCTCACACGAAGCAAGGCGATGCTCCTCACAGCTGCTCACCCTCGTGAATGCCTCTCACAAGACCCTCTGCGCGATGGATGCGCATGGTCTTATGACACTACTTGTTGACTTGGGTCAAAAGGGGTCAAGATAGGAATGTTGTTTTTGGCAATTCATCATATCAAAGAATTTGGTAGTGTTTTATTCAAAAAAAATCATAACCAAACTTATTCCAAATCTATTAAAAAGAATAATGAATGACAAAAATAATTTTACTAGTATATAAACTGATAACAAAACAACAATAACATTTTAACCAAACTTTTATATTTATTTATATATATGTTCATATATTATATAAAGCTCAATAAGAACTTAAGGCAGACCCTTATAAGCTCGAGTTTGGCTTGTTATAGAGCCAGTTTTTAAACTCGAGTTCAAGCTCAAACTCGATAAGAGCTCATATTAAACGTGTTCGAGCTCGAACAACTCGATAACAACTTGACACGTTTGCAGTCTTTATCCACCCTGTGCCAAAACCGAACTTGGTACCATCTCATTCTAATCATTTGAGCTTTATAAGGTTTATTTTACCATCGATAATTTTATATTTTTGCCTTTTTTCCATTTAAAAAGACTAAATTATTATCATCCTTATATTTCAATTATTTAACAATATCTAATAGAATTTAATATATATTTTATGTTTCAAAAAGTGAACCTGTTCATCCTCTAGAGAGTCCAATGTCGATCTCGCCACCACCATAGGCTTTGGGCGATGATTCCTGTATTCTTATTTTTGTTAAACGATCTCCGCATCTTGTTGAGCACAAATTAACTCAGATTGTTGTGTTCTTTTTCTGGTATACAAATCGATCCATAACAAACACGGCTGGATTTGATTAATTCTAAATTACTAATTAAAATTTTATTTAGTAAACAATAACTAAATATTAGTTAATAATATAAACAAAAATAATAATAAGGGCATTTTATTCTTCGCCAAGGATAATAAAATACAATAAACCTAAGACCATTGTAGTAAAGTCTTTTCTTATCCAATCCATCAAGCATTTGCGATGGAAGAATATACCACCTCATGATGTTTACTTAGGAAATGATTAAACCTGTGATCTTTAAAAAAACAGCGGTTACGTTACCACTAAGTCACCTTGTTAATATTATTGATGCTCGATTTTTTTATTGGGTGTGTTTCATATTAATATAATTTTTTCTTTTTTCCAAGCGAAGATGGATACATTGAGCATATAAATTGACGAATTAGATTATTAAAGCAAACAACAGAGGCCAATAATGTAACTACCAGGAAATAAGTTGCAACATAAGTAAAGGGAAGAAGAAAAGAGTTGTGAAACTAAAAACAAATACGATGGCCTTGAAATATATAAATACATAATTTAGTAGTAATATTGAATTCAAGTTTCTTTTGTATAATTATCTTCTAGCGTTGATATATAGTGGCTTACCAGAGAGACCAAAAGGTGTCGGGTTGAATTCTTTTGACCTCCTTTATTTATGGACGGAATTAATTACTAATAAAATTTTGGCACTTCCCGAAAGGAAGAGTTTTTGACTTTACTTAATATATTAAGAAAGATGATATATTCACATTATTATGAAATTTTAAAAAATTAAATAAAACAGAAGAGAAAGTGTTAATTAAATTATAATTTAACTAGTTTAAATACCCATATAAACATATGGGTACACTAGCGGATCCAAAGCAATGGTAGAGGGGGGAAAGGCCCCCAATAGACTACAATTTTTTTTATTGGAACATAGGGATAAAATAGTTTAGGCCCCCTAACTATTTAATACTAGGCCCCCAAAGGTTTAAGCCCTCAACCAACTTAAAAAAAACATATTTTTTCTTGCTTATTTGTATTTTTTCGCACGCAGGTTTCAAGAAGCAATTTGTTTTTTTTTTCTTATTTGGTTTTTTTCCTATGTTACATACCAAATCTTCCTTGTCCCACTAGCTCATATTAGATTAATAAAGTCTTTCGAGACTTTAGGTGTTCGGTGGAAGATTTAGGAGTGGTGTTGACGTTTACTTTTAGTCAATTTTTTTATTTTAGACACTTTTTTGGATCATTACAATAAACTTTGAGTGTCAATTATGTGACATTATGTTATAATTTGAGAAAGAAACCAGAATCCTTTAAAAGTTCTAAAATAAAAGTCAAATTTATAAGATTATTATGACTACCATACAATTTTGACCCGACCTGTTTTGACCCGAAATTTTGACCCGAAATTTTGGCTTCTTACGTAAGCTGTCTTGCTTCTTAAATTAAAGAGGCCCCCCTAAGCCAGATTTCTAGATCCGCCACTGTATGGGTAGTCATAATTATTGTATGTAAATAATTGTTTGTCTTATTTTTTAGTTACCATTATACATGATGAACCAAAATAAAAAGTATAAAGTGATGAAGTAAACTAAACAAATAGGTTGTTAATATTATAATTTTTATGAGTTCTAAATATATGGTGAGAACAAAATATAATAACAAAATATCATTAATACACAAATTTCACACAACAATCTTATATTGTGGAAACAAATATATTTATGTTATTTCTAAAATTTCAATTATATTGTTTACCAACTATCTTATCTTAAAGTAAAATTAAATTTTAAAAATTGATTTTTAATTTTGAGTATTTAAAGAAAATTAGATTTTTAATTTTGATCAAATTAATGGTTGGAATTTAGTTTTAATTAAATAATTGGTTAGGATTTTCTAATTGAATTTATGAAGATTAGTCTTTTATTTATAACTAGACTAAATGTTCGTGTGATACACGAATTGATTTAAAAGATAATAAATATTAAACATTAATAAAAACGTATTAGTTAAATAATAGTAAAACGCAAATTAAATGAGAATTTAAAAGATGACGAAGTACCACATCAATACTCTAACTAGCAATGGTAACATCGACACGAGTGAGAGGACAAACTTGACTGCAAAAACGTAGTATCATGATACGAAGAGATGTGATTGTATTTTCCTTATGTAAGTAATCAATAATGATTGTTACAATTAAGGGTAATAAAGTTAAACGCTATTTGTTATAATTAAAAATAAATTTATAATGATTATAAAATATTTTAGAATGATAAAATTAAGAATTTGGTTAAATATGACATTTTGAAACATTATAAAGGTAAATATGATATTTGTAAATTAAGGTGGATAAATACGATTTTGTATGATTTAATAAAGGGCATATATGAAATTATCTCTAATAATTTTGACTCTAAAAAGTCAAAATTGAATTTTTCATTTTAAGTGAATGAATTGTCAAGATTAAATATTTTTTAAATGAATGGTTCAGATCGTCTAATAAACTTTATCAAATTAGTCTTTTATTTATATTAAACGATAGAAGAAGATTAGAAGATATAGATTACAAAGAAATTTTTTATTTCTTTTCTTTTTATGATTTTTTTCCTAGAATAAAATATTAATTGAGTGAAAGTTTTGGAGGGTCGTCCCTTACCTGCCTCTATTAAATTCCACTCCCTACCTATCAGCAACTTTGGTCAGCACGATTACGAACCAAAAACACGAGCCTTCAGCGGGATTAAATTATTTCGATTGAACGCTGATTCACCAACCGCAAAGGAAAGGATATTTTCATCAATAATCTTTGACAAACTCTTTACTTCAAACACACCATCTTTAGGAATCCACCAACGCTTGTCTACTCGATTTGGACGTGGCTACACATTAAGAGTGTTTGCAATTGCCACACTCAATCACACCCATCATATCATCATGTTAGATTTTTTTTACTCAACTCAATTCACCACTCAGTCTTGTGGCAGTTACTCTTTACCACACCAATCTATAGGGCCCTTAAAAGAAAATTTTAAAGAAAGAGGGGGAATGAAATTTTATTGTTACATAACCAATCTAAATATTTACCACACTGTGGAAAATACCACTGCATCCTCTTAGGGTTGTCAATGGGGCAAACCGGATTGAATCTTTTAAAGATCTAATCTGACCTGTGTACCCATTTAATTGTATTTGGATCTGACCCATTAACATTAAGCTTTATTTATTTGGATTAGAATCTGATACATTATTAATTGATCTCAAAAATCTGACCCACCCACACCTCTACTTACCTACCACCCCACCCCTACCCTCACCCCTCACCCTCACCAGTCACCACTACCACCACCTCACCCTTAGATCGGGTCGGATCTTGATCTATATATTGACACTCCTACATCCTCCCTCACATTGATGGTGTGAATTGATTTTTGAGACGTGATAATGCACCACCAACTCCATCACTTAACCATTGCAAACACTCTTAACCGGAAATGAAACCACATGATCAAAATCCTTGATATTTCTTTCTAACCCTCACCCCATCCATCCACGCCCCCTCTCCAACACCCTCACCTCTTTAACTTCTCAAGACTAGACCTAGGAAAGTTTATTTTCATAACATATTATTTTTTTTTGAAAGTTTTTTTTTCTTCAAAATTCTCATACTTTATTGTCATATCAACTAAAGTATAATAGATTGACTTTACTGATTCTCTTTTCTCACATTCTTTATTGATTTTAATATTTATTATAATTTAATAAGCAGGAAAATAAATAAAAAAGTTAATATAAAAATATGTAACCTCTTTATTATAAAGTATATATACTAAATTAAGAGTACTAAAAAAAAATATGAATGCTTTATACAATTTGATTTTTTCTTTTGAAAAGTATTATTAAAGTTGAAAAATGGAATCACTCCAGCAATTCCCCGCAGCTTCTGCTATTTCTACAACTTGCCCCGTTCATTCCACACGCCCCTCTTCCCAGTTATTCTCCTTCTTTCTGCAAATCAAATCTCTCCAAAACGCCATTTAGAATTCTCCATCGTCGACCTTCAATCATCACAACAATCTCTGAATGCTCTTGTAATCCAATCGCCATGCATATAACCGGACCTCACTCTTCAGCTCTTCTCCGGCGAGCTTCTAGGTCCTCAGCCACCAGGCTTCACTCTTCTCTTTCCGCCAAACCTTCTCCGCCATCACCGTCTCCGTCGCCTTCTTCTTCAACAGCCGCGTCTCAGTTCCGATCTCATACCACCGCATCAGCCGCCTTCCGTTCCTTCCGATCTCCATGGAGCCACGGTGTTGATTGGAGGTCTCCGGCTTCCCTGTCTTCTCAGATCAGGACCACCGCTTCTCCTGTTCTTGACCGTTTCCACCGGACTCTTGCTACTATCGGTAACTCGTTTAATCTTCTTGTATTTGTTGTTTTTTGTAATTATTGCACGTGCAGTGAGGTTTGATTTCAATCTCAGTTTTGCAATTGTTTAATTTGAAAAGAAGGCGTTCGTATCCTAGTAGCTAAAACGTGAAGCAGGATTGTCGGTATGAATTTGATAGTGCAGAATTGCAAGTATTACTGTAACTCTGCAAGCTAACAAATAGTAACAATTTACTTATAACAAGACTGATGAAGCATATGAAATGCTGGGTTAATGATATACTTCTGCAGTTCTATGGTTGTGTTATATTGCCTACATGAGTATTATTGAGAATAAAACATATCAAAAAGAAATTTATATATGTGTGTGTGTATATAGTTATGTCTCTTATGGTTTTTGCTTTTTAGTGCTTATTACTCTTTTGACTCTTGAAGTTTGTGACTGTGCGAGTATTTATATCTAATTTGTTTGTTTACATGCCTGTTCAGCATCTGAGAATGCTTTCAGTGGTATTTTGACTGGTCTTCCTAAGCCTGGAGGTGGGGAGTTTGGAAAGTTCTATAGTTTGCCTGCTCTGAATGATCCAAGAATAGGTAAACTATATAGAATATTTAAT
This sequence comes from Pulicaria dysenterica, assembly GCA_947179395.2. NCBI lineage: Eukaryota > Viridiplantae > Streptophyta > Magnoliopsida > Asterales > Asteraceae > Pulicaria > Pulicaria dysenterica. The sequence continues at coordinate 5,951,799 of OX359291.1, read as the reverse complement.
TTCATGGCTTATTCAGTTTCTAACTTTTTAGCTGATCTTTTCATTCAAATAACCTTAAACCTAATGGCGATTCATCTAGTATGCCTTTTAACACTGACAAATTCTGTTCATTGGAGATCAGACAAGTTGCCATACTCAATTAGGATACTTCTCGAGTCTGCAATCCGTAATTGTGACAATTTCCAAGTAACTAAGGAAGATGTTGAGAAAATCATTGATTGGGAGAAGACTGCTCCTAAGCAAGTTGAGATTCCATTCAAGCCGGCGCGTGTTCTGTTGCAGGTATATATTTTGAATGTTGTGATACAATTTTGCATGAACTTGTATGGACATGCATTATAATATTCTATGTATTATGTTAAAGAAGCTGTGATGTAACACTTCTTAATCTTTCAGGATTTTACTGGTGTGCCAGCTGTAGTAGACCTTGCATGTATGCGTGATGCCATGAATAATCTCAGCGGGGACTCTAACAAAATTAATCCTTTGGTACGCATGGCTACATCTATTAATCCTTGCATGTGATGACCTGTAATGGATTCATGTTTATCCATTCTAGATCTTTCTTGAAAATGGATTCATTAGAATGCGTCAAATGCATATGTCTGTTTGTGTATTCTATGTCAATTTGATTTCCTTTTCATTCATTTCTTTCTGATCTTGATGTTGTATGCAGGTTCCTGTGGATCTTGTTGTTGATCATTCAGTTCAAGTTGATGTTGCTAGGTCTGAAAATGCAGTAAAAGCAAACATGGAACTTGAATTTCAGAGAAACAAGGAAAGATTTGCTTTTCTGAAGTGGGGCTCCAAAGCTTTCCAAAACATGCTTGTGGTTCCACCTGGATCTGGTATTGTGCATCAGGTATAAAGTTTTTCCATCCTTATTGTTTTTCCTTAATTTTGTAAGTAGATGCAACTAGCAAAGGAAGCAGTACTAATTTTCTTGTTAAAATATCAGGTTAACCTTGAATATCTTGGACGTGTTGTTTTCAACACTGATGGAATGCTATACCCTGATAGTGTTGTCGGAACTGATTCCCACACTACTATGATTGATGGGTTAGGTGTTGCTGGTTGGGGAGTTGGAGGAATTGAAGCAGAGGCCGCGATGCTTGGGCAGGTAAGAGCACAAATTAATACCTTAGCAAGCATTCTTTCTACAATAATGAATGCTAGATAATATTCAGAATTTTACCATTTGATATGTACTTCTCCTTAGTGCATACTTGTACTTGCATATATCATGTCTTAGGTTTATGTTGTTACTTAGTGTTGCTCTGTTCAATGTTGATTGTAGCTGCCGGCCTATTTTGGTTGCTTCTCATTTGGCAAGTAATCTGGTTATCCTCTGAGATGAAGATTTTAATTTGCATCAGTTTTGCTTTTGGGAAAGAATTAGTTTGCTAAGTTAGTGAATTACTTGTATTTATATGTTAGACTAGCCTGAAATATAACTGATGGGATAGTGTGAGTGTGACTATGGTGAAATGGAGCTTTAAGATTTTGTGTGGTGTTTGGATTTTGAAAGGGATTATTTATATTACAGAATGAGACCAATAGTGGTAGTAAAATAGGTTGTAGAAGATAGGGTCTGGATTTATACATCTACAATTCTACATAAACCTAATTGATACATCTATAAAATCATGAAATGTAATTCGTTCTATTCTCATTTACATCTTCTGAACTCGGTCTAACTGTCTTTATCCTTAGATATAAACCAGAAAGAATCATTAGTATTTAGTAATGCTGAGTGGAGCAAATGTGATCAGCAAAATCTATTAGTTTCTAGAATGCATTACCCTGATTATCTATGACGGGTCTTTTAAGTTTATGTTCTTGAAAGAAGATATCATATTTCTTGTGAAAATTTTCTAATAGTATATCTTCACTTTGACAGCCAATGAGCATGGTTCTGCCTGGTGTTGTTGGGTTCAAGTTATCTGGGAAACTACAGGATGGTGTAACAGCTACTGATTTGGTTTTAACTGTCACCCAAATATTACGGAAGCATGGTGTTGTAGGAAAATTTGTTGAATTTCATGGTAGGTAAAGTTGGTTGTGTCTGGTTTTGCAGGTGCAGGGTAAAAAAAACCACTTACTGATATGCTGATTTTGTATTTTGGTAGGGGATGGTGTGGGTAAAATATCGCTAGCTGACAGGGCTACTATAGCCAACATGTCTCCCGAGTATGGGGCAACAATGGGGTTTTTCCCAGTGGATCATGTCACCCTCCAGTATCTCAAGTTAACTGGACGAAGTGATGATACAGTAAGTTCATTATTTATGACTTTATGTACAGGTGCAATTGTAGCTGATTTTATTGAATATAGGTCGATTTGGATCCTATTCGATTGATAACTTAGGTGAAATGGGGGAAATAGAAAACACCCTTGCAATCACAAAAGTGGGTCAACAGGGTTGAAATTTTCTAAAGCGTACTCTTATGCGTAAAGCCTCCTGAGTACTAAAAATAGTTTATGATATAGTTTTAGTAGTTAAACTTAAATACATTAATTATTGATAGAATTTTAAAAAAGGTCAGAAAAGGAATTGGCGGGTCAACCCAAGCCATTTTGACCCGAACCCGTCACCTAACTCATATGTCCTGTCACCACTACTTTATGTGGGACCTGTGAATCAATTGTATCATATTCTGCTTTGTGGATTTCAGGTTGCTATGATAGAAGCTTACTTACGTGCAAACAATATGTTTGTTGACTATAACGAGGTAATGGTTTTGTCATGCTTTGTCAGGTATTGCCACTTGTGCTGATCAGTTTTAGTCTAATATGCAACTATGTCATTTATAATTTCAGCCACAACAAGAAAGAGTCTACTCATCTTATTTAGAATTAGACCTTTCAGAAGTAGAACCCTGCATTTCAGGGCCAAAGAGGTGTGTTTCTGTGTCTTCAAGTGGTCCCAACTCCCACATAATCGTTCATCTCTACATGCCTTCAATGCATATTTACCAAAATTTTTGTTCTTTTTTGGCAGACCTCATGACCGAGTCCCTTTGAAAGACATGAAAGCAGATTGGCATTCTTGCCTGGATAACAAAGTGGGATTCAAGGTGAGTTTCACTTAAGATTTGAGAAGAAATTTGGTTCAAGAACATATAAGCCCAAGTTCGAACATTTTGTGCATAATAATCTTTGAATTACAAGGAAATGGTTGTGATATCACATTATTACAAAGTATTGTGAAAATATGCATTCAGGGATTTGCTGTACCAAAAGAGACACAAGACAAGGTTGCAAAATTTGATTTCCATGGACAACCAGCTGAACTTAGGCATGGGAGTGTTGTGATTGCTGCTATCACGAGCTGCACAAATACATCAAACCCTAGTGTCATGCTTGGGGCAGGTCTTGTTGCAAAAAAGGCCTGTGAATTGGGTCTACAGGTTAGTCATGCATTTTCTTATATGCATGTTGATCCGAATCAAATTGGCAAAAGGAAAAAAAAAAGCAAAACGCACCGCTAGTCGGAAGCTTGATTGATAGTGCCTGGAATTCGAGAACCAGGAGTCTCCAAAGCAAAACAAAAGTCACAAAATATCTGAATGAGCATACCCTAATGGGGTGATCGGCTTATACCACTGCAGATCCCCTTACAAAGGAAAATATTAATATTGCCATAATTAAATACTCATAAATTAATTAAAATAACAATCAGCCCCCTGGAGTTGGTCTCTTGCGATGATACACTTTTCCCCACTTATAACGTGATTTATATATCTAATGCGTAATGAACAGGTCAAACCATGGGTCAAAACAAGTCTTGCTCCAGGCTCTGGAGTTGTTACAAAATATTTACTTCAAAGGTATTTTGACGTAAAAAAAACTAATTTGACATAATAAGTAAAAGGTAACATGGACCTGATCTTTTTGATCAATACAGTGGGTTGCAGAAGTATTTGAATGAGCAAGGGTTCAACATTGTTGGATATGGCTGCACGACATGTATTGGTAATTCAGGGGATTTGGATGATTCAGTTGCTTCTGCTATTGCTGATAATGGTAAATTCATTCATCTTACTTTCTTCTTATATCATAAGCTGATTAAGAAGTTGTAAACCCCCTCCCCTTCAAAAAAAATAAAAGATTAAATAAATTCCTGATTTGCTGATTTCCCATTTCACCTTTCGGTGATGTGTGCAGATATCATTGCATCAGCTGTTCTATCAGGGAACCGAAACTTCGAGGGACGTGTTCATGCCTTGACAAGAGCAAATTATCTTGCATCGCCTCCTTTGGTTGTTGCCTATGCCCTTGCTGGCACGGTAAGAATCTGAATTCATTTAATAATAGAAATCTGTTCAAATCCATAAATGTCATAAGAATATTCTAAGAGTGGAGAAATGCACCCACCCCTTGGGAAAAATATTAGTTCATGCAAATCAACTTGTGAATCAAATTTCATGTAAAGGAGGTGTGTCACATAGAAAATTAGTTAAGGCATTGCTATTGTTTCAAATAAATATGCACTTGTTTCTAATTTACTGCATAATGTCACTTTGGTTTCCCAGGTTGATATTGATTTTGAGAAGGAGCCAATTGGTGTTGGAAAAGATGGAAAGGAAGTTTATTTTCGGGATATCTGGCCAAGTACCGAAGAAATTGCTGAGGTGAGTATTGCTAGTTGTTAGAGGTGTCGATTCCTGTTCATTAACTTACAAGTGGGTTGATTTAGCTAAAAATGGAATAGGTCAAATAAACATCTAAAGCCGATTAATCCATACAACCTCCTATATTGCTTTACCCAACAATGGGTTGTTTTTGTTATCATAATGAACTCATTAATTGTTTATAAAAAAAGAAAACAAAGAGGACAAAACAGTGTTTTGTGGTTCAACCAAACCCATCCCACCACGTTTTGATCCATAATTAAAGTGGCATTATAAAACGCTCCTGTGTTGACCCATTACCCAACTCAAATAGCGAATCGTCAATTTACGTCATGACTTGGAAATGTAAATTGTGCAGGCTGTTCAATCAAGTGTTCTACCTGCCATGTTCAAGAGTACTTACGAATCCATTACCGAGGGAAATCCCATGTGGAATGACCTTTCTGTCCCTGAATCCAAACTATACTCATGGGATTCAAATTCTACTTACATTCACGAGCCACCATATTTTAAAAACATGACAATGGACCCACCTGGGCCCCACGGAGTGAAGGATGCCTATTGCTTACTCAACTTTGGTGACAGTATCACAACAGATCACATTTCACCTGCAGGAAGCATTCAAAAGGACAGCCCAGCTGCTAAGTATCTTCTTGAACGTGGTGTTGACCGCAAAGACTTTAATTCTTATGGGAGTCGTAGAGGTAATGATGAAATTATGGCCAGGGGTACTTTTGCCAATATCCGCATTGTCAACAAGCTCTTAAACGGGGAAGTTGGACCAAAGACGCTACATATTCCCACTGGAGAGCAGCTCTCGGTTTTTGATGCAGCATCAGTAAGTTCCTAAACATGATCATTATTATCAGTGAATAATTGTCATAAAAAAGAATTTATTTCCACAAAACCAGTACATTACTATTTTGCTGATGGTCAATTCAGGTTATGTTTTGTATAATATGTCAAACAAGTTGAAACTTGCCTGAAGTCTACTTTTAAATGCATAAAACCTCCGAATTATTTTATTTCAAAAATTAGATTATTATTGCAACTCTATAATTTTGTTAATCATTTAGTATGATGCTATTTATTTACAAAGAAGATGATACAAAATTGTTTTGGGTTCGTACAAAAGTACGTGATTTGACCAGTTTCCCAACCTGTGAACCACGCCTAGAGATTTAAAAGAGCCGAGCCGAGCCGGGCTCGTTTAGGATTTTTTAAGCTCGAGCTCCAGCTCGACTCGTTTAGAGCTTTTAACGTGCCCGGCTCGTTTAATTTTTACGAAGCTAGGTCTCGGCTCGTTTAGGCTCGGTTATCATTATGATATTTTTATTAAAATGATATATATAATATTAATAATTAAACATATAAAATATAAATAATATTATGTATAGAGCTCGTTTAGGCCTATGAGCTTAAACGAGCCTACCCTTTGGAGCTTGAACTCGGCTCGTTTATTAAATGAGCTTTAATCTAGGCTCGAGCTCGAGCTCGTCAAAGCTCGGCTCGTTTCGGGCTTCTAATGATCCGAGTTCGAATAGCTTGCGAGTAGCTCGGCTCATTTACATCCCTAACCACGCCCATACTACCACTTCTATTGTTTTACAATCGTTGGGTTCCTCTTGACAGAGATACAAGGCTGCTGGTCAGGATACAATTGTGTTGGCTGGAGCCGAGTATGGAAGTGGAAGCTCTAGAGATTGGGCTGCCAAAGGTCCCATGTTATTGGTAAGTCGGGTTATAGCCCAAATTCCATTCTTTGCCTTTAAAGATTATATAGCCTGAATATCACTTCTAATAAAAAATAATATATATAATGGTGCCAGGGGGTTAAAGCGGTTATTGCAAAAAGTTTTGAGAGGATCCATCGTAGTAACTTGGTAGGTATGGGTATTATACCACTTTGCTTCAAAGCTGGTGAAGATGCAGACACGCTACAGTTGACTGGTCATGAACGATACACCATAGACCTACCGACCAACATAAATGAGATCCGACCCGGTCAAGATGTCACTGTCAAAACCGACACTGGGAAATCATTCACATGTACCGCTCGTTTTGACACCGAGGTACTTCTGCAACTTCATTTCTTTCACTCCCAATTTGAATTTTGTAAGATGGAAACGGGGCTATTTGGGTTGTAGTTTATTGATAACGGGACATATGGATAAAACTATAAAGAGTTAGCTATATAAGAGACGGGTTTAAAGTTGCCAACTCTTCTTAAAATCTTCTAAATCCTTGTTAATTTTTTGTTTTGTTTTGTTTCAAAAAACTATATTATTATTATTTCAACATATGGCTTTTGTAATCATATATAAAACTATATTATTTATTTTTGCTATGCAGGTGGAGTTGGCGTATTTCAATCATGGCGGCATCCTTCCATATGTCATCCGACAACTATCGGCTGCAAAATGATCACGTATTGCGGAGCTTTTTTAATCCAATTATAAAATTTGAGCAAATGAGAAAAATAAAAGGTTCTCCCCTCCATATGTACGATTTTTTTATGGAATATTCCGAATTGTCTGTAAATTGATCTGCATCTTCGCTGCAGTTTTTTTTGGTAATAATACTCTAATCCTGGTATGGAGTTTAGGCTAATTTATTGCCCTTAGTTTTATAGGAAAGACAGACTTGTATCCGAACTTCTGGATTGATACAAGAAAAACCAAAGATAATTTCTCAGAATTTGCTGCTCTTTACTTTCAGTTGTGCATAAAAGTTTTATGTTTTTATTGCTATATGTAAGAACACAACCACAAAGGTTGCATCACGAGCTCGTTTTAGAGCTCAAATCTCCCCTCGTGAATGCGAAGAGGATAATATATTTGTTGGTTAATTTTATTAGTTAGATGCATCATGATCCATGTTCTTCATAGTTGTGTAACTTCCATTTGTTTACTTTTCCAAGTGGGATTCGTAGGCCTTTTAATGAGTACTTTGGTCTTTTGTTTAAGACGACGAAGAAAAATGTTTTAGTTTCTCTTTTAACTTATTTTATATTTTTTTTTGAAAGATTGATCATTTCGAATCACTCTTCACTAATCGTCTTCACCAATGTCTTGTCCTATAAGTCGTGTCAATTGTATCGAATGGTAACAAACTAAGAATTTGAAACTACTTTATGGTGAAAAAGAAGGTTATAGAGTGGTGTAACGAAGCCATTTTATTTTTGTAATGTTATTATTAATAAAGACTATTTGGTTTGTTCTATCTAGTGGGAATATCGATTGTTCGTGTAGTTAACATAGACCACGACAAATCATGTAGCTAAAGTTAAAGGGTATGTATTCGGATTTGATCTCCAAACCTTTAAAATAAATTCAATGTGTTAACTTTTAGGTTGTACACAACAGTCATCTAACCTACCAACAGGTATCACTGGTCGCTTCTCTCTTTTCTTTTTGGCTTCCGGAACTCACTCTTCCCCTCGCTCTCATCTATCTTCTTACTCTCACAATACTTCTCTTTTTTTTCTATAAATTGTTTAATTAAAACGAGAGAAAGATGATAACGATGGTGATAAAATGATGATAAAGAAGATTGAAGTGAGAGTGATGTGGTAATAAAAAAAGATGATATAGAGATATATGTAGTAAACGATCTTAGTTTGTTTTGTTTTGTAAAATAAAAATATTTAACTATTTAAATCCTTCAGAAAAGCAGGTTTTAGACAGAAAAACAAGAAGTCAACTTTATATATTCATGTCCATGGGTTCGTTTCAATTGGAGGTTGACAAAACTTAATTTACTCAAAATAAAAACAAAACAATATAGAAACATAAATTCTTGACTAATATAACTTCGACATTGACAAAACTTAGTTTACTCAAAATAAAAACAAAACAATATAGAAACATAAATTCTTGACTAATTAATATAACTTAAACATTGACAACACTTAATTTACTCAAAATTAAAACAAAAATAAAAACAAAACAATATAGAATCATTAAATCGTGATTGACAAATATAACTTCGACATTGACAAAACTTAATTTACTCAAAATTAAAACAAAAATAAAAACAAGACAATATAGAAACATAAATTCTTGACTAATATAACTTCAATATTTGAATAAAGCAACCTGACAACGAACCATGGATAAAATATTACTAAAACATTACATTTAAATATTAGATTATGACATGTTATTATGTAAGGGAAAATTGATATATTAATCTAGGGAAAGTTTCAAATAAGAATGAAAAATTAAATGAGAATAAGAAACTTAATCTCAGCCGTTCATTTTGTAAGTGGAATTCATGGATGGAGAGCGTGAGGGGATAGAGTGTGGCAGTGTGTATGTGAGGAATTCGTGGGTGGACAATAACATTGAAGGATGGGAAATGGACGGCTAGGATCGAGTCTCCCATTCTCATTTAATTTAAAGTTCTCATTTGAACCTCCCACTATCAACATATAATGATTTGGTTTTCAATACGAGTGACATATTGTCTATTTTGAGTAAACTTCTTAAAAATATAGTAAATTTTATTTATTTTGATATATATATATATAGGGGAGGGTTCATGCGAGAACCGTTGTTAGTGCGAGAACCGCGAGAACCAATCTCAGCCGTTCCTTGGATATGGGAAGTATCATGGATGGAGAGCGTGGAGGGATAAGGTGTGGCATGATGTATGTGAGGAATTCATGGGTGGACAATGACATTGAAGGAGGGGGAATTGGACGGCTTAGATTGGTTCTCGCGGTTCTCGCGCTAACAACGGTCTCGCATGAACTTTTGTCTATATATATATATATATATATATATATATATATATATATATATATATATATAGAGAGAGAGAGAGAGAGAGAGAGAGAGAGAAGTTCATGCGAGAACCGATATATATACTAGCATACTACCCGCGTAATATGGCGTCGACGAATAATTACTAATGATAAGATTAACCTAGAAACATAAATTGAACCCCAAACAAAAAATATTCACTAGCATACTACCTGCGCAATGTAGCGTCGACGAATAATTACTAATGATAAGATTAACCTAGAAACATAAATTGAACCCCAAACCAAAAATATTCATCATCGAAGAACATCTTAATCCCAAAAGCCTAGAGCCATACAAAGATATGAGCATACATATGATTTAAAAATTAAGTATTCAAAGATATAATTGACCTCAAAACCATTTTAAATATAAGCCAGAACATTAAGTATATATTGTTACCAATATATTGATATTATAACTTAAGTATATATTGGAATACACATATATTGTTTATTTGGTATTATTAGGTATATATTGTTTACTTTTGTTTGTATATTGTCTTATATAGAGGAAGGTTTAAATGATATTGAGAAATTAATTGAGAATGGAAGACTTAATTTCAGCCGTTCATTTTGTAAGTGGAATTCATGGATGCAGAATGTGGCATGTTGTATGTGAGGAATTCATGGGCGGACAATGACATTGAAAGAGAGGGAATTGGACGGCTAGGATTGAGTCTCCCATTCTTATTTAATTTAAGATTCTCATTTGAACCTCTCACTTCTTATATATTTGTTATAATATATTGTTTCTATATATATGTTATTGTCATTTATATATACGTAAGTTGCATTTTCTATTTATATATACTTATGTTGACTTTTTAGATGAGTTTTAGTATGTTGATTATTGAGAAGGGTATATTGGTAAATTCAAAACTCTTAAATTTTAAGAGTTTAAGTTAAAAAGTGTAAATGCTTTATAATATAGTATATATATATATATATATATATATATATATATATATATATATATATATATATATATATGGGAATGTTCATTTGAGAACTATTTTATTATGGGTACCTCGAAAACCAATTTTAGCCGTTCATTTGATAAGTGAAATTCATGAATATAGAGCGTGGGGGAATCAAGTGTGGCATGGTACATGACATGAATTCATGGGTAGGTGATAACATTGAAAGAAGGGAATTGGACGGCTTAGTCAAAGTTCAAAAGGTTACCAAATGATAACTGTCACGGTTTTGATTTTGCCAAGTGTCGAACGAAGTTGGTAGGTGGCCAAATTCGGTGGTGTTGCTTATATTTCTAAGTTTTGACGGAATTCTTGGGCAACCGAATTTGAGGATGCTTTTGTTGAATACTCTATCTGATTTCCTTACTTGTATGAATTTACAATATTAATGGGATTATTATTATTATCATAAAATATATTTGGGGTGTTACAAGAGATAACCATTTCAACACATTAATCAAACCTGTCTATTTGAATAAATGGAATTTGATGATAACAAAATCGGAACTTAAATTAGGACGAAGAATTCCATCTTAACATGTGTTGTTGAGATTTTGTCTTGTAATTTACTAAGTACAAAAGTAACAGCTGAGATAAACTAAGTATTGGATGGATCAGCTAAAGCCTTTTTCTGAGATCAACTAAGCAAGAACCAAGTAGAAGACCATTAGCTGCTGCTGTTTTGCCCTATCAGCTGAGTGACAAAATCTATGAGATGAGCGACCAAGACTATTACTCAAGGAACTAAAACATCAGCCGAGTGCTCAAAATCATCAGCTAAGTACTCTTTTACATACTTTGGTTATATATGATAAGTTAATCACTCTAGATGATTAGTTGAACTTATTGATAAGCTAATCATAAATGTTGATAAGGTTGTTTTTTACTAAGCTGGGCACAGTTTGATCAGTTGTGCATCTTTTGATCAGGTGACCATTCCTTTGATCTGCTGAGCATCAAAGACTTAGGCTGAGAACTTCATTGTTGTGATCCTAGTAAAACTGATAAGTTGAGTCGTGATTTTGGCTAGTATTGTTTATTAGTTTACTTTCTGTTATATGTAAAAGTTTCTAAGTCATAAGGTTGAACATGTGACATAAAGGATATAACTTTAATTTGTGACAAAGATTAAAGTTACCTATGAAGTAAGATCTTGAAGATCTTGTCAAGTACTAAAGCATGATTGACAACATGTTTAAGAAAGTCAAGTTACAAAAGCTGTAGCAATTGATAAAAGTACTAAGCATGTGAAAAGGGAAGTTTTTCTTTACGAGACAAAAAAATATGGAGGACTATTATTATATATTGTTAATGGCGTGTATTATTCAAAAAGTAATATTACTTAATTAGAAAACTGATTAAAATAATAATAATTTTTTCACAACTAAATTTATGGTTAAAATATCGTTTTCTTCATACAACCTTACTTCCAACCCTTCTATTAACCGAAGCTCTCACCTTCTACATATATATATACACACTCAACAAGCATAAGCTTTTAAGCAAAACAAATTTAGAGAGTTTAGCAAAATGTAGAAAACTTATTCATGTGATTAACCTCTTAGACATTAGTTATTTTTAGATGATAGTTTATGTGTTAAACAAATTTGTTACCATCTTTTACTCTATATGGAATTTCCGCTTCCATGTACATGTAGTTTTTGATTAATATAATAAGATTATATTAAAAGTAATTGTGTGTGCATTAAATTTAAAATAGTTACGTTTGTATTCAACACCCACTTCAACAAACATTTGTTGTTGCATATTCAATATGAGACTTACAATTAGCTATTTTACTTTCATATATTTTATTTTGTGATTTAAATGCAGATACAATGATGTACGTAGTGACAAACGATGTTAGGTTTATATTTGAAGAGGTTTTCTAGTACATCATCAAGGCTCAAGGTTAATAAATTATATTTTTAAAACAATTTGAATCATCTTATCATCATATTTCTCATGTCTGAATTCTGATAATTTAGTAAAATCTGATTATTCAGAATTGATTCGGTTTGATGTTTTTATTAAGTTTAGCATATTGTACTGAAATTGTATTTCAGTCAAATTGTCGAATATTGTACTCCAGTTTGATTCATTCAACTGTATATTTCTCTATTAATTATGTTGCGTTATACACAGCTACACATTAAATCTTTAAGATTACGGGTTCAAGTTTCGATAGTGAATAAATAATGTAAAATTAGGCGGTCTATTTTTAATTGTTACAAAAATAATTAACTCTAACAACAACTATTTATATATATAATGTTTCCCAGCAACAAAAGGAGACACTAAGTATAAAGCTTCATCATTGCCATTATCCTCTAACGAACTTAAATTTATTAACTAAAAGTAATAAGATACTATCAAAGAAAACATACAAGAGTTTTACATGAATCCTCTAAATTCTCCTACTAAAAACCAAAAACTTAAATTAATACACATAAATTTCGAACTATTTATTATATTATTATATTATATTATATAATATAATAATTTACTCTAAGCTTAAAATTAACGAGGGAAAGATGGAGCGGCACGTGGCAGCAGGGGGGATGCTGGAAGCAACATTATGGGAGTCTGCTGTCACGTTAATAATACGTACATATTCCGTACTTAAAAAAAAATATTTATTGACATTATTAGTTATTACAAAATGAGAGGTGATTTGCACACAACAACTTTTAGCATCTCACAACAATTATATGTAAAGGGACAGTTTTACCCCTCCTTGTTTTTATCAATTTTTTTTTAATTTAGCCCTCCATTATTCTCCTGCCATCGGTAATTTCATATTTCCATATGTTAATTTCTCCCTAAGAAACTGAACGGTTTCCATAAAATTCTGACACAATCGAAACCAAATCTTCTTGCGTCACCGCCGTACTTGGTGGCTCCTGGCACCGCTGTTCCTGATGGCTTCCGGCACCACTGTTCCTGGTTGCTTCCACCGCCGCACCTGCTTGCTTCCGCCACCGCCGTTCCTGCTTGCTTCCGCCGGCCACCGTCGTCCCTGCCTGCTTCATTAACATACGGTTGGTTTGGTTATATTTCATATGCAATTGTGATTTGTTTCTTATATGATTTTTTTGCTTCCTATGTGATGCAGTGTGAATAATGTACTATTGCAATCTATTCCGAAAGTACCTCTGTGTAGTACGCAATCATGGAGCTTTTTGAAGCTTATTGGAGCTGGTAGCTTTTTGTTTTAAATAAAAAAGCTACAAGTCATGTTCGGATGAAAAAGCTGGAAGCTTTTTTTAAATAAAAAAGCTTTAAAACAAAAAGCTTCTTGGAGTAGCTTTTAAAACTAGCTGTAGCTTTTTATATACCAATTTACCTAAATACCCTCTTTAATTATTTTATAAATCCTTCTATTTTTGTAATTTATCCTTTTTTGTCATTTTACACTATTAAGCTTCAGCTACCAGCTAATTTGCCGAACACATATAAATAAAATAAACAGCTTCCAACTCCAGCTACCAGCTATCAGCTAACAGCTTCCAGCTACAGCTACCAGCTACTGCCGCCAAACATACCCTAAGTCTCATATTATACAGTAAGAGTATAGTCCATAGAAAAAATATAGTTTTGAAATTTTAATATTTATTCACATGAGATTCAGTATATAATCAAATGTGATTGTAAAAACATCACATATAAATTACGAAAATGCCACTCCTCCGAAAATTATAAAATTCAATCCGGACCATTGATGAGTCTGATCCAAAGGCTAAAATTAGTTCCTCAAAACTATGGATTAAGTATGAACTATATTGAACATTTCTTTATATAGTAATATACTTAATAAATTTAAAAATAGGTTACAGAGTATTTAATGTCATATCCTGTTATTCAAAGAAAAACTTAAAAATTTAACAAATATATTAAATTGACTAAAAAACTAAGTCATAATATAATTCCCAAATTGTCGCTACCTTCCCCATTTATAACTCAACTTTATAATATTCATGCAAATAACGCGTCACGGAGATTTACATCATAAAGTGGACTTTTAAATTAGAGTTTTTATGTATGTTTGTCACACATTTTTTAAAAACAAATTTTAAACACAGTTTTTCTTAAAGTAGCATTTGGAAATTACTGTAAAATCTTATTTTAATTGGTTTGAAACTCTTATTTTTTTTATATACCTTTTTTTTTGTCATTTATTATGTATTGATTTAGCTTCTAGTTCTTCTGCTTGTCAAAAACATATATAGAAATAAAAAGTTAAAAACAACACTTCTCCAACTACTACCTTTTTATGTCTCATATTGGTTGGAAAGAGGAATGAAACATATCTTATAAAGGTATGGATATCTCTCCTAGTGTGAGATATTTTGAGTGGAATGTTTCATACCCAAAACAAAACCTTAAGTCGGTAAGATAAAACAAACAATATCATGTTACGGGGTTTGAGTTGTTACTATTAATCTTCAAAAACACATATATATTATAAGTACGAATTTCTCATTGTTTTATTATATACATTTCGGTTACATGCAATGGAAAAATATAATAAAAGCTTATGTTTATTTAATCACTTAATAGTCATATATACTTCCAAATATGTATATCTTAACATACTAACAGGCCCATAAAACGGCCGCCAGCTTCCTCACAGGGATCTGGTTTTATTTGTAAATAATCAAAGTAGAAGGTCTCTTTTTATATATGCATACTTTTTAAATGCCAATGCCAGCAACAGTTATCGGCTGTATAAGTCAGAAGATAAGTATTTTATATAAACTACCCCTTCAGACTAAGCTTTCATATAACCTCTATCGTTTAAAGAATACATGCAATGTAACCCAAATTGGGATTGAAAATCATAATTTTCTTTCAACTTGTATTGTTAGTTTATTCATAATCTTATGATTACCTTTAACAAACTTTCATCATAACTGTAAGTCGAAAATGCCTATGCAAAACGACTATGAATAGAAATTTGTAGTTATACTCGAGTTTTTCATATCTTAAGACTCCGATCAAATAGAACAAGTATTATATATGGATAATATTTTGTATATCAATACTTTTCTTGAGAGTGATGTTTTAACAGGGATATAAAGTCTGGACATAAATGGTGACCCTTCTTAAGAAAATCACTAAATGTAAATAATATTTAATGTAAGTGAAATCGATTTAATATTTAAAACTAGTAGACAACTTCTCACATTTTCTAGGGATAATTAATTAGTCTATTGTTTCAAAAGGATTATTTTGCTTTAGCAGGTTCTCAGTGAAAGTCAAGCTAGGCTCTAATGTACACGACTTAACCATTTATGTGATTGTTTCTTATACTCACATTGGTAATCCAAGGTGTTTGCATCCATCGAATAATGAAAGTTGAGATTAAGTATTCTACCGCTAGAGCATCCTAATTAAGATGGTTTACTGTCTAAGAGTTAAATTTAGAAAAACTATAGTTTCTCATACCAAATCAGTTTACTTTATCATCTTACCCATTAAATATTGACAAGTGGATCTCACTTATTCTCTTTCTTTATATTCTTTTTTAAATTTGAAGTGTATCTTATGTGAGTAGATTGATAAGTAGAAATTAGTGTTTTGTAGGAAGATAAACACCTCTCTTGAATTTAATGCAATCCAAGAGCGATATATCAAAGCTAGGAGCAACAGGGTGTAGTAATTACGTCTTAGATATGTAACAATCAAATTTAAAACGTGGTTTATGTTCAGAGTGGATTTGAGCTTTAAAGACAAACAAATATCAAATCCAAGTTGCACAAATAGCCATATTTTTAAAATGTCAAACTTAATAATGTAGGTAATGATACCTACGGGGTAATATTTGTCATTTCTCTTAAGTATAGGGGCATAAATAATTATTTTCATTGCTTATATATACCTGGTGCCCTATTCCTCCAATGATGCATCATATCATCTCTTGCAATGACTAAAAAGAGTGAATTTAGGCTTCTTGGAACCCTTCAAGTCCATTTGTGAACCGGGTTCAGCTCGTCCTCAACCTCAAGGGCATCAAGTATGAGTTCATTGAGGAAGACCTGGGTAACAAAAGTGAGCTTTTATTAACATCAAACCCGGTTCATAAGAAAGTTCCAGTCCTGTTTCATGCAAATAAACCACCCATTTGTGAGTCTCCGATCATAATTGAGTACTTAGACGAAATCCAACCCAATGTCCACCCATTCTTCCCATCCGACTCTTCAGCTCGGGCTAATAACCGATTTTGGGCCAATTTTATTGATACAGAGGTACATTAAAATTAACTCGAGTGACAAAGAGTTATTTTTACAATTTTAAGTGCATGCAAAATCTTTTAATGTTTTTACATCGTTATAAGTGTGACAATTGGTATTAAATTTGTCAAGTTGATAAATATAGTTATGTAGTATGAGAAATGTTCAATATAGTCCAAACTTAATGCATAGTCCTGAGGGACTAATGTTAGCTTTTGGACCAGCCCCATCTATAGTTTTACATTGAATTTTAAAATTTTGGGCGGAGTGACATTTTCATAATTAACATATGATGTTTTTACAATCACATGTGATTGTATACTGAATCACATATGATTGAATATTAAAATTCAGGACTATATTTTTTATCTAGACTTTATTGAACACAATTCTATATAGTATATGAGCATAAAAATTATTAGTACATATTTTCTTGAAAGCTTGTAAAATAAGTATTTTCTTTCATAGTTTTTCATTACAAGTTTACAATTTTTAGTTTTAGAAGAAATAATATATACAATTAATAACAGCTAAGATAGGTGATGTTGTCTCACACTATCTTAAAACACTGGAATGACTAAAATATTCTTCATTTAAGTGGTTCTGTAAGAACAACAACCGCTTATCCTAGCTAAGATAGGTGATATTGCTCTCACATACCACCTACATACATGGTATCATATATAGTTATTTCAATATTTTATGGAATTAAGTGGAGCAACACACATATCTTATAATTAGATGTTGTTAGTTGCATTGATATATTATTTCACCTCAGTTTTATGTGGCAAATATGTTTTACTAATTGCTTTTAAACAACCATCAACAGTTATTCCCATTGTTTGAGGAGTTGAGGAGGACACTAGACAAGGAGGGAAAAGATGCAATAAAAAAACAAATTAATGAAGCAACACAGTTTCTTGAAGAAGAATTTATCAAGTTAAGCAAAGGCAAGGCTTATTTTGGTGGAGAAGAGATTGGTTATTTGGATGTTATTCTTGGATGTTTCATCGCCACCTGCAAATTTGCTGATAAGTTTAACGACTTTAATACCTTTAATGAAAGTAGAATCCCAGAACTTGCGAAATGGGCTAACCATATATATATCCTCACATGAAGCTCTCAAGAGTGTCGCACCAGGGAATGAAATACTTGGAAAGTTCTTCATGATGCTTCATTTCCACAAACCACCTTACACTAAAGCATGATAAGATGTTGAAATAATATGTGTGTTTTGCTTGTTTATTTGTTTTTGAAAATCTTATCTTGTTGTCGTAATTCAATTCGGTTTGAAAGAGGTATATGTTTTAATTGTTGCAAGTAAAGATCAACGTCATGGTCTTTTTACTATGCCTTTTGTTATCAAAAATAAGATTTATGCTTAGACTTTGGTTTAATTACTTAATCAAATGTACGTGTTTACTTATGTGTAACTAAGTATCCAACATGACAATGTATTTTTTAATGTATTGAAGTTTTGAAAACATGCTACTCTGTGTATGAGCCCATTTAGTATTTGTAGTAGGTTCAGTATTTTTTATATGTATCTACGTGTAAAAAATAATTTAAATTAAAAACATAATTTTACTGTGTGTATGAGCCCTTAGAAAACGTCATGGCTTCGCCATGGCTTCTATAACTTGAGGCTTGACCATGCCGTCACGCCGCGCCTTACGTTATTTAGAACCTTGAGTAGTATAATAATAAGAGTTAATTATATTTTTGGTCCATAGTTCATAAAATTTACCGTTTTAGTAATAATAAGAGTTAATTATTGTTAATGTGTATCTTTGGGTAAAGAATAATTTAAATTAAAATCAAAACTATATTGTAGTAGTAGTATTAAGAGTTAGTTACATTTTGAGTTTATCCTTTGTACTTTTTACCGGTTTATTGTATTAAATTTGATTTTTCTTACATTGTTAGTCCCTGATCACCTTATAAGACCAAATTACCTTTGTCATATCAATTTAATTGTTATTTCTTTGTTTTAATTTGTTTTTTTGAACAGCTTATATTATATTATCAAACCGAAAGCATATAGAGTTTCCACATGTCACACATTTACACATCAAACATCATGTTAAGCTAATGATCTACACATAACCGCGTCACAACATATTAACAAGGTCTCAAGTAGCACGGAGGCAAGCAGATAGTACGGTCCTGATCCACATAAGCAAAGTATTCGTCAAGGCATCATCTTTTTCTCACAGCACAATTCAGTCAATCATGAAAGTACACCTAGAACAGCATCAGGGCAATCGTCAGTGTGGAGGAAATCTTCCTCAATAACCTAGCACAGCATCAGGGCAATCGTCAATGTGGAGGAAATCTTCTTCAATAACCTGCATGGTATAAGACTCAAGTTCTGGGGCTAGAAAGAACGGTTTGCGTGGGCTAGCAGAAGATGGCCTAGCAAACCACCAAGGATTAAGATGCCCCCCTTATCACACCCGGTTTCAACACAAGTGCAACTCCTGCACGCCTTATGAAACCCCAAGACTAACCTATGACCATGGCTACAGAATGAGAGAGAACTATGTGAAGTGTGTGCTACGAAAATAGTGCCACCATTTAACACCAGGCGAAAGAAAGTATAGCCACAGCCTCTAGACCTGCCATCGCCACCCTTGTAGCTCCATCCCAAACCCACCACCCCCTAGTAGACACTAATCACGTTAGTAATGCACCAGCTTTAATGAACCACTCAGAGAGTCCCAGACATCCCTGAGGCAAGACACAAAGATCCCACAAAGCTCTGGGGCTTGAATAGAAGGGTATGCATCAACTAAAAGAATAATGTTTAGCAAACCAGACAGGGTGTTGAATGCCCCCCTTATATCACCTTGGTTTCAAAACAATGTGCAAACCTCCTGCACGTCAAGAGAGCCCCGTATCTAGCCTATGACCATGGCTAAAGAATGTAGGACAACGATGTGGTATGTGTGCATAGAGTGCCACCATCATAACTCCATGAAAGAGTATAGCTATAGCCACTAAGCCTACCATCTCCACCCTTATAACACCAACCCGAGCCCACCACCCCAGTATAGAAAAGGAAGATATCCTTACCACATCCCCACCCAACCCCATTACCGGTAGCCTGTGCAACATGGCCAGGCTTTCTGCTTTATATCTCATCATTCCGGCAACCCACGTGGCAACCTGTACCTGCAAAACAAGATTAGCACCACACAAAACAACAAAAACGGCCATGGAATCACAAAGCATCAATCACATATTATCCATGGTAAAGACCTAGATTATCCCGCTCTCCTATCATCGCTACCCTTCTGGCATCATCCCTTACCCCCACCAAAGTAGTATTTCAGTTAAGAAACACACCCATCGAGTACGCGTTGCTCCACCATCTACCTTAACCTGCACACAAACATAAAGTCATATAGCACAAAACAGAGTCAAGTCCACATAATCCACGGGGAAGACCTAGAAATACCGGACTTGGCCAATGCATCAGCCTCGTCATTATCCTGGCGAGATGAAAACTTAAAATCTACCTTGTCAAAAGTTCGAGCTAGCATATTAATCCTTTTCACCACGTCAACACACTCTAACGGGATATCACATTCATTTTTGATCATCGTCACTCCTTGCATCGAGTCAGACTCCATCACCACATTTTTGATATACCTTTTCCCCCTCCCTACCATAATCAATAACCCAAAGTAGATCGCCTCAAGTTCACACTCTATAATTGTAGAGGAGTGGATTGGCTTTGAGAAAGCCCCCATCATATTCCCCTGGCTGTCTCTCCATAGCCCACCAATTCCCCCTTTTCTTGAAGATCTGCAGACGGCCCCATCAACCTTGCACAAGTACAGATTTTCCCCCGTCACATTGTGAGGTTCCCCCGTTCTCAACCCTGTCGAAGCTGTCAGTATGCAGGCTTGTGGGTTAATTGACAGATCTAATGGGGACTTGAACTTGTTAGGCCACTTGGCGTTCGCCCATCTACCAATCCGGATCCATAGAAAGTTGATAATCTCGTGAGGGCCATATTCTTTTCCGGAAAAGTTTTTATTATTTCTTTCCGTCCACAGAGTCCAGAGGACACCGAAACAGATCAACATCCATAGGTTCAGGTCCCAACCTTTAATCCTACAGCCCAACCATGTTTGAATGAATTCCCCCGGACCTTTTGGTATACACCAAGAGATTCCAAAGAGGCGAATAACTGAGGACCAGATCCGCCAAGCCCTATCACAAAAGAATAGGGTATGGCCAAGAGACTCTTCTGCTATCATACAAAATGGGCAATGTGCTTCATCAGCACTTATAATCCCAATCCGTCCAAGATACGCCCTAGTCGGCAATTTGTTCATAGAGATTTGCCAGCATAGAAGTTGCACCTTGGGCGGAGCCCAGAATTTCCACACAGTCGCTTGCACCGAAGGGTAGGCTTTCCCCGCCATAGCTTGAATGTAGCTATTGGTGGAAAATAAGCCATTACCATCCACAGTCCAAATCAGGGAGTCCGCATTGGAGGCTGACATTCTTTGGTTATTAATAAGAGATAAAAACTCAGACCAGATTTGACCTTCCCAATCAAAAGTTCGGCGTCTGAGCTCTACCTTCCATTCCCACTTTTCATCAACCCAATGCCCGAACTCAGCTACTGAGCCTTCCTTGTTTATTGAGAGGGCAAAAATTCTTGGGAATGCAACTTTTAGCACCACACCATCTGCCCACGGGTCATGCCAAAATCGTGTGTTAAGGCCATTCCCAATCCTTATATGCAGGTTCTCATACAGGATCTTTTGCCACTCAGAGTTTGCTCCAAAGGGATTAACAATATTCTTCCATATCTGAGACATACCACTTCGGACTTTGTCCTCCAACAAAAGTGAGTGATTGCCATATCCATACTTGGACTGAATACATTTCTTCCATTCGTCGTTCCTAGTCTGCCCATATCTCCATCTCCATTTGGCCAGCAGAGCCACATTCTTTGCTCTTAAATCACCTAGACCAACACCACCTAATGCCTTAGGTTTTGTAAGGTGTTCCCATGCCACCATGTTCAGCCCCCCACCCTCCCCACACCCTTTCCAAAAGAATTGTCTACGGATGTTACTATTAAAAATAAACACTATTCATAAGCTACATGCTTTGAATAGTGGCTAACATTTGATAAATATTAGAGTTTTTAATTTCTAGATAACTTCTTGTAACGACCGGAATTTTTGACTATTATTATTATTATTATAGAAAATAAAAATGTTGTAGTCGTTACTCGAATAAATTACGATATTAATTAACCTTTAGTTTTGTTAGTGGATAATGATTATATATATGGATCAATAGACTTTAGTGGACTTTAAATAAGACTCTATTAGGCTTAGGGATTAGAAATGTAAAGATAATAATAGTAGGATTAAATGGGGATCTTTAGGGCTTAACCCAATTGTGTTTGTAAAAAAAAAATCGGCAGCTTTGGGGGCTCTCCTCACTAACGACGGCAGCAGGTATAGGGAAGAAGAAAGCCACAAATTGGTCTCGATTTGAAGGGGCATTCGATCAAGTAAGTGCTCATAACTCTTAATCTTGTGTCTCACCTGACTTGTTGTAGGATTTTCAAGGGTTTATCACTATTTTGTATGGTTCTCTCCATAGAACAGAAAAAAAAAGGGGTTCGATATTTGTGAATGGTTTAATCATAAATTGTTAGGTTTTGTTAATGGATTGGTAATCCGGGGGATATTTATTTGACACTGAAACTAGGAACAATCGACTTTGGGGTTTAGAAGTTGACTGGTAGTTGATAGTTGTATAAACCCAGTCGCTGACTGCCATTGATGCATGCTGAATTTTGTAATTTCCTTCTGATGGCGTAATCTTGAGTTAGTAGGTACGGGGGAAATTCCAAGTTGGATTTAAAACTGATTTTTTATCGTGGTCAGAAATCTACTTGAAAATTGTGATTGTACTGATGACTACGAAACTATCTTATGGGGCTAGACATGCGATCCCCTGTTGAGATGAAAAGTCAAATTATGAAGCTGGGGATTTAACTTGGGATTAGGCTGCTTATTGGATAGAACATCAATAATTAAGTATTGATTTGCAATTCATGATGTAAGGTTGTAAATTAATTATAATTGAAATTGATGGGCTGGAATCGAATTGTTGATTACATGCTGGAACATTCTTGTGGTTTGTGGTTGGAGTTATTTTGCAATTAGATACAGATTAGGGGTGGATGTATTTATGACTTAGTTTTGTGATTTGGATACTTAGTTAATCTACGATGTGGTGTAAGTGGGATTAGAGTGTAATTTGAGATTTGATTTCCTTTGATTTATTTTTTATTTAATCTCTCGTTCGGGTCCCGTTATTCGTTAACTTATTAGGATTCGTTTCCGTTTAGGTTGCTCGGTAATCTTTCTGCGCGCGGTTCATTCGGCTATCACTTCAGGGACTCCAGGTGAGTTCAATAGTTTTCTAAAACCAAGTACAATGACAAAACAATTTTCGAAAGGTTTTACAAGTTTAACTTAAATAATTACTTTGTGGTATGTGGTACTTATGTGAGTAGTTGGTTCACTTTATTTGAAATGATATTGTATGTATATATGGTTACTTTATTATAATATAGTATCTTGTGTGCTACGAATACACGATGAATATTATACGATTATGGATTGAATTTATTGGGCGGGGGTAGTTATCATACTTGCTCATTTGCGGATATGCGGACCTAGTAGGAAACAGAGACCTTATAGGATAAAGTGCTAGCCATATACGGGGCTGCCGGCTTTTCTAGACAACCTTGGCGGGACATGGTTTATATGTGCCTTGTGTACCTGTATACTTGAGTGATGTTGGCCGAACGGGGGGCTTGATCAAACATCACGTAGGTGTAAGGAGGACACGAACGGGGGTTTTCGTTTGTTCTTACATCTGAACAACAACGCGGTACTTGTACTCGCACCGTCGGAGTAGCGAAAGCGGAGATACTCTCGGGATTTATGTTCTCGGGTGGGAGTCGCGCCCCACTTGGTACATAGGTTGGCCGGGCACGTGAGTAGTGAACTTATGAGTTTTCTTATGGGTTTAAACTCTACGGTAGGAATACCTTCTCGATATATGACATGAGATGATTACGATTACGATTATGATGATTATGACATGATTTTATGATGACTATGATATGATCCATGATCTGATTACGATTAGATTATGATGATTATATGATGATCATAAGATGATTATAATATGATTATATGATGATTATAGTATGCTTACGATTGATATATGACCCAGTATGTGGTACATGATTTTGGTTACGGGTTCGGGTCAAATACACGATGGGTTGGATGTGGTTAATTATTTATCTGTCATATTCGATTTAAACTCCTATTTTACGGTTTTCATATTCTAACTCCTATTGACTCACGAGGCGTAAGCTGACACTTGTTTCTTAAAATGTGTCTTGTACTCGTGTAGGTGGCTTAGAGGTTGCGGTTATGCGAGGAGAGTTTGACTTAGTGATTGGTGCAAACAAATATTTTATTTATTTAACCTATTTACGGTTTTAAACTCTGTAACGGTTTTTGAATGACTGCGGTAGTAGCATCGTGGTTTGATTACGAATAGTTTTATTCGTCTTTATGGCGATGAAAGTTAACTCTGTTAATGATTTAAGAATTCCGTTGCAAGTATTTGTTATTATTCTAAAAAGTTTTTATAAGTGGTGAAATTTGAAAATCACGGTGTTACACTTCTAATATTATAACATAAATAGACTAAATTGTATTAAATTTATTGGACAATTAACCATTCAATTAATAAAAAAACATACTTACTTAAAATGATCGACAACCTGTACAACAAATACAATCATGTCTTTTCGTACGATGATACCATTTTAACGCCATCATGTTTGCCTTCAACCTCGCGTTAACCCTTCCGTCACTGGTAAAGGTGTTGATTGTTGACCCCAGTCGTCGCCATTTTTTTAAATTCTTATCTTTCTCGTGTTTTATTATTATTTAATGTTTTTACTAATATTTAGTATTTATTATTTTGTTAAAGCAATTTGTATATCATACAAGTATCTAATCTAGTAGTACTAATAAATAATCAAATTTGAGTTATAAAGTAATTATACATCAAAATAAGACCGGGTTATATAAAACAACTTAGAATTAAGAAAGCAAAAAAATATAGCATATTGTCTTGCTTATCCATTTACGGCATGCCAACCCGTTTAAAATTTTATTATTATGACACGCCAACATGTTTACATTTTATAAAGATATGTTAGTTTTTTGCATCAACCAAACAACCCATTTACGTGATGTTTATTACACGCCACCAGCTTAGGACATGTTACCCGTTTATGATACACCAACCCGTATAATTAAACAGGCCATGTGGGTTGATTCGTGTTTTACATTTACGGGTTAACCAGAATATGATACGATTGTTACTTGTGATTGATATGAATTAATATGTATCATGGTATATTGCTAATTAATATTCACCATCAAATATTGAAAAACTAATTCAAAAAATAAAAAAATTACTGAAAAATTGTGTCTTTGTGCCTTTAGATGTGAAAAGTTAAATCCTTAATGGCCTCTTCTTAATAATAGTTATATTTTTTATTGTGGGCCATAACTATCCATTAGATAAAATTATTTTATTATTGTAAAAGAAACGTATTAAAAAAAATTGCATATGGTTGGTATTTATCTTGGATATGATCTCATGAAAAATTAAATTTAAAAGTGAAATTTTTTTCTTAGAAACGGAATCGACGGAATATTTGGGTTTTTTTTAAACATTTGATTGATTTTTTAATTGTTATTAATTAAAATGTGAAACATGTGTAAATCCTAGTTGGTTATGTGGATTTTGTGTGTTGACTATTTCAATGTTGATTATATGTGATTGAGATTAAAAGTTCCTTTGATCCAATGGTTATAGATTTAAATTGAGAGATTCATCGTCGGTAATATATATATAAAATAATAATGATAAATAATATGTTTGATAGATATAGAGTGTATACTTATAGTTCTGTTCAAAAGATTATCACGACTGATAAAATAATCATTTTAATTTAGACTTTCATAAACAAATCTTTTTATTATTATTTATTCCTTAAAAATATAATAATTATCTATTATTATCTAATTTAAGAACCATGATTTCCTTAGTAGCATCTAAAATTGAGCTTGAATTTGTAAATGG
Organism: Pulicaria dysenterica; assembly: GCA_947179395.2. Classification (NCBI taxonomy): domain Eukaryota; kingdom Viridiplantae; phylum Streptophyta; class Magnoliopsida; order Asterales; family Asteraceae; genus Pulicaria; species Pulicaria dysenterica. Next base: position 5,925,926 of record OX359291.1, on the reverse strand, counting down.
AAGCTAATTAAGGCGGGTGTTAAAATGACGTAGCAAAAAATTGAGAATTTGGGCTTATTAAGCCATTTAAAATGAGCTGTGGCTTTTTCTTCCCGCTTGCCTTCAGAAATTCTTCCGTTTCTTGTCTTCAATCAACGAGCGTCGATTAGTTTGATTTTCCATTGAACGGACCTCGCACCTGCATCAATGTTTTCTCCACCTGCATCTTTTATATACTATTGTAGAAGTACCATAATGTTAGCTTCTATAAATTTCACATGCTGTAATATTTTTAATATGCCACATGATTTCTTACTTTCTGATTAAGACATAGTTTCTACTTTCTATCATCTTTGATTAATTAGTATATACATATATTTCTCATGAATGAGGTGTAGAAAGTTAACTAATTAGGCAATTAGCACAGTCATACTTTTAAAGCAAAATATATGTGTAAGTTTATTAGAAATGGACCATTCCACACATTTTAATATTTATTGTAATTTTGAGAAGAAAGTGAGGCCTAATAAGAACAAAGCTCATCTTGAATGCCCAATTTGTTTTAGGATGTTTAAATCAGGTCAAGAAGAGGATTAGAGCCAGAAGTCATGCAAATCTTCTAGCAAAGGATATGACAGGGGTGAGAGTTATAGAACTTTTGAACATGTTCTCCAAATTCATTCATAAATATTTAAGTTGAATTCTCGGTTTTGTTGGCAAATCTGACCAATAATGACAGTAGGTAAAAAATTAAGTTATGCATGTTTGTTTGATGTACAAATTATTCACAAATTAACCATACGCTTAGATACATAGAAAATGCGTGCAAATTATACACCAATTAACCATATTCATTTTGTAGTGGTGTGGCAAAGTATTTGGAATATGCGAATCTAAAGTGTTAAAACATTTGCTGCAAAGTGAGAATGTAGGCAAAATTTTGTTGAATTTTGCTGATCAAAGTGGGCTTCTGCCTTCTCTGAGTATTCTTCTTGAAAACATGCCAATGTTGTGAATTTGGGTAATGATATGAGTACTATGTGGAAGACTTACTGATTTAGTCATTAACTATTACTGGATGATGGTTGGAAACTAAGTAATATTATTCATCTGTTATTACTTGCTTTCCTTTTTCAAGTTAATCATCTTCAATCACTTATAATAATAGACTAATAGTATATTACTTCATATTTTCTTTTTAAGTATCAAAACTCACCAACATCAAGCCATGTTCTGAGAATAGATTGTTTGTTTTTCACTACAATATTTTTCAATTAAAATAATTTATTACTACTTAGATGCTATCTTCCTAAAACTGAAAATTCAATCTTTGCCAATTGCCAATTGCCATGGGCCCAACCATCAATATCTGAATTAAACATAAACATTTTTAAGAGTTGAGAAAAAGTATTCGTTTTAGTGGCAGTTGATGCATCTATTTGGTAGTGTTCCCCCCTATTCGCTTTATATGATGTTTGTTTTTGCAAGCTATTTCGCATATATTCATAGAAGGATGGGTAGTAAGCACATCTGAATCTGTCAAACTAGAACTCAAATCCATCTCTAGATATTCTCATCTTCCTACTTGAATTGAATATTTCAAACTGGATAGCGAATATACACTGCAATGAAAGGGAGAAACAAAACACATTTAGTTGTATAATCACCTATGTGGTCATATTCAAGTCATTCTTATAAGTTAGTATGTAGTACAAAATTCGATTTCGTTTATACTGATAATGACTCGCTGGATAAAAAGGCCCTAATCTCTATCTGGGCATCGTCTACCAGTTAGTCAAGTTCCATTTTTTTATCTTTAAGCCTGAACGATTTCTTAATTACTAACTAATTTATTTGTCCGCTCAGCAGTTTTCGTATTAAAAACAAATTGTAGATTCACTACAACTTATAAAATCGTTGCATCTGTTAATGTGTAAAACACCAAATAGCATTTGAGCATGTAGTCAAGTACTCAAGCAGAATGCTTTTTACTGTCATAACGTTCTACAAAGTACAAACATTTGTGAACACATTCATCAAGTTTGTAGACTTTGCTTATGTTCTTGTGACGACTTTGTTTTTAAATCTCTGCTCTTTAAACAATTGTTTTCCCAGTTTCTTGAAATGTCTCTTGTAAACTTATAGAAAGTAGATTAAATTTGAATCTAAAGAACATGAAACTTGTGTGGCAGGATATTATACACGCCATGCCTCATGATGCTAACCGGTCAGTGCAATGAGTGCCCTTTCTGTATTTCATCCTGATGCAAACCCTGCTCTTAGAGTAAGTGATATCTCTTTTAACATCATCTAATACATCATCGAATTCGAACAAAAAAGGCTTAAAAAACATATACTCACAATCTTATTGCATGATAATGGTAATAATACGTAAGCTTTGTAATATGCTTGATGGCCCTTGTCTCATACTCTAATTTTACAAGACTATTAACTTAACATGTTGATTTGAGATTTACTGTTAGTAATTTTGATATTCTAAATCATCATATGTTGTTGATAAAGGGTCAAGATTTGTACAATTCTAAGCCAGTGAGAGACAAGCAAATAGTGCTCATACTTGGGAAGGTTTAATTATTGACCATTTCATTTGTATCCCTTTCTCCTTACATTTTGCCTTTATTACAAGGAGTTTTGATATTTGAAGCTGTTGGTGCATACATGGTCATACATTTAAAAGTGCACTCCTTGTTTTGATGATGATAAAAATATACACATGTGATACTATTGCTTATCAAAATTATTCATATGTTCATATCTATATTCTTAAAGAATATTAACAAGCCTCAAATTGATGATCAAGTGAAGTACAAACAAGTAAAAGACTTCAATTCAACAAGAAAAGAAGAAATCAAGATAAATCAACATTCACGGTCGATACCACGGTCGACCGTGAATCAACCGTCGCTGCTCAGCTCACAACTCTTAAATGTTGTTCTTCTTCAAGTCAACCGAACTCGTACTTAACAAGTGAAGATGATATCTTCAAAGCCGATGACGAAGATATCTACAAACAAGAGTTCGAATTATATGAGCTTACAAATAAAATAATTAAATTAGTTTATGTTTTTATAAAATTATTTTTATAAAAACTTTATAAAAATGACAAAGATTTTATAAAACTCAATTGTGTTGGTTGATTAAATCTAAGACTTCCTATTTTAAGCAAATAACAAACACAATCCTACTTTGAAACAATACACCACCATAATTAGCAAAGGAATCTCCCAAAGGGGTAAAATTCCAACATGCTTTGTGTATTGGTTTCCAAACTTCCATATATGTGTTTAAATTCAAACTTTAAGAGTATGGGATCAACCAACCTTTTGAACATATACTTTTCAGTTGATTTTTATGGTAAAAATGAGTTGAGTGTGGTTTTAAATAAAGTCCAACGTCTATATTGCAAAGAACAAGAAAGCTCAGGTACCTCACGGTTTTAGCCACGGTCGACCGTGGATCGACCGTGAGGGTACTGGACAGCTTTTGGACTTTCACCTTTTTTCTTATTTAAACCAACTCAAACCTCATTTTTTAGTATCTCTTGCACAAGCAAAAACACATAACATATATTCTTATCTTGTAAGCTCATATTCTTTGATAATTCATCTATCATTCAAGATCAAGAATCAAGCAAGAGCAAAGCTTTCAAAGCTTAAACACTACATCATCTTTCTATATATTTTATAATAGTGTGAGGATCAACTCTAGCCTTCCAAATTAGAGTGAAGTAAGGATCATCTCTAGCCTTTAGAATTAGAGAGAAGTAAGGATCAACTCTAGTCTATAGAATTAGAGTGAAGCAAGGTTATCTTTACCTTACTTGCAAGTTTGAAGTGTTAATTCTTGCAAGTGAAAAAGAGAAGTGTAAAAGGTTTATCTCTACCTTCAAAGAGAGAAGCTAGTGGAGCAAACTCTTAGTGGGTGAGGCCAAGGAGTGAATGTAGTGCAAGTTTGTTAACACTTGCATGAACCACTATAAATCTCTTGTCTACTAATTGGTGATATCTCTCTACCCTTATTCTCTTTATTTCAAGTATATATATTTGTTGTGTTATAAACTTCAAGAAAAATATTTTTAACACAACTTACAAATTTTATAAGTGTAAAAATTGGTAAACTAAGTTAAAGAACTTATTCACCCCCCCTCTAGGTTCCAACAGAAGCTTTTGTAATATTTTGTCAATTAATCGAGGTTGTCCACTATTAGTTAATGTTCAGGCGCCAACTATCGCTTCAGCAGCCTATCTAAGGATAGCAGGGAGGCCTCCCGTTCTTCCAGCAACTTTTCTTACTCAGAAAACTCCGTATACATGCTAGATTCATTGTATGTCCTCTTATGATACTTCGTCATCTTATAAGTGATCCAATAGTTACAAACTGCTATTATACTTTTTTTTTCATGATACTTATATTATATACATGTAGAATTGCTTTTGAACTAGGGATTTCAAAATTGATATGTGTTTAATATATGTGTAGAGGCGACAAGTCTTATAAACCCAATTCTAGACTTGCTCGAGTACTAGATATTCTTTTTATTTTACATGCTGAACACGAGATGAACTTCTCTACCGCAGCAGCGATGCATCTTGCATCAAGTTAAGCACTTCATTTTCATTTTAGACTGCAGCAGCAGCCTTATGTTATGACAACCAATGCCCAGAGATGTGCATTGTTGAGGTGTAAGCCTCGATTAGTGGCAGCCGGCCCTAATCCTATTTCTGGCAATTATCTTGATTAGAAGATTATTATTTCTTTAATTAGGCGATTGCTATTTCTATAGTTAGGAGGTTTCCTAATTATGTTTTTGCCTATAAATAATCCTCATTGTACTTGAAATTCTTTGAGCACCTAATAATATACGAAACCCTAGTTGCCGCCCGTGGATGTAGGTTGATAGCAATATTAACCGAACCACGTTAAATCTCTCGTGTTCTTTAATCTTTTTCTGTTTTACCTGCTGTGTGTGTGTGGCGTTTAACCTAACAACTGGTATCAGAGCTTCAGGCTCTTGATCGGTTACACCACATCGCTGCCACCACTTGCCTGCTTTAGCCGCCACTGCTAATCCGTGTTCTCTCAATCGCCGACGACAGCAAGAAATCAGCAGTCTGCTGTTTCTTGATCGCCGACAGGAAAGCATACACAGGTATTTCTTGACTAATTGTCATCAGTATGAATTTTCTTGACTAACACTGCACCAGACTCGACAACTTCTCTAATAAAATGCAGTCGAACATTAATATGCTTTGTTCTATTTGAAATACTTGATTCTTTGATAAATACAAAGCACTCTGATTATCACACCACACAACAACAGGTTCCTGAACATCAAACCCCAACTCTGACATCAACCCTTTCACCCATATAACCTCTTTAACTCCTTCACCTAAGGCTATATATTCTGATTCAGTTGAAGACAAAGCCGCAACTCTCTACAATGTTGACTTCCAGCTCACAGTACAACCCAACACTTGAAACACATATCCAGTCAAACACTTGAAACACATATCCAGTCAAAGACCTTTCCTTATCCATATCCCTAGCAAAATCTGCATCTGTGTAACCACTAACCAATGGATCATTCCTCAATACATGACAATCCATCCGTTTATACACCAGACCAACTTCAGTAGTGCCCACTAGATATCTCAGAATCCACTTTACAGCCTTCTAGTGATTTTGACCTGCATTGGAAACATATCTACTGACCAAACCAACACCATAAGCAATGTCAGGTCTAGTACAAACCATTAGGTACATCAAACTTCCTACCACATTTGCATAGGGAATCTTGTTCATCGTCTGTCTTTCTTCTTCTGTTTTGGGACTATCATTCATAGATAGCTTGAAATGTTGAGCTAGAGGTGTTGACACACACTTAGCATAACTCATATTGTACTTACACAACAATTTTTCAATGTACCCCTTTTGAGATAACACCAGAGTCCCTTCTTTTCTGTTCCTCACAATCTCAACACCCAAAATCTTCTTTCCTTCACACAACTCCTTCATTTCAAAAGCAGAAGATAACATTTCTTTCACTTGCTTAATTTCTTCTTTGTCTTTGCAAGCTAACAACATGTCATCTACATACAGAAGCAAATAGATGTAACAACTTGGTTTATACTGTTTCACATAAACACAGCTTTCATAGTCACTTCTTTTGAACCCATGTTGTATCATATGTGCATCAAACTTCTTATACCATTGACGTGGTGATTGTTTCAATCCATATAGTGATCTTTTAAGTAGACACACCTTTTCCTCTGGATTTCCAACCTCAAAGCCTTCTGGTTGACACATATATATTTGTTCTCTAAATTCCCATGCTAGAAAGCAGTTTTCACATCAAGCTGTTCCAACTCAAGATCAAATTGAGCTACTACTGCTGCCATGATGCTAATTGAATTGTGCTTAACTACAGGTGAGAGCACCTCATTATAGTCTATTCCAGCTCTTTGTGTAAACCCTCTTGCCACCAACCTGGCCTTAAACCTTGGTCTATCTCCTGAAATGCCTTCCTTGAGTTTGTATAACCACTTACAACTCACTAGCTTCTGTCCATCAGGCCTATCTACCAATTCCCAGGTTTCATTCTTCAACAAAGATTCCATTTCTTCTTTCATGGCACAAAGCCACTTGTCTCTGTCCTTAGATTTCATTGCTTCCTTAAAGGACACAGGCTCATCATCATTCAACTCTCCAGCAACTGTAAAAGCATATGCTAGCTCATTTTCACTCCAGTCTATTTCAGTGATCACATCAGCATGCCCAAGCCTTGTTGGTGCTCTTACTTGTCTTCTTGTCCTATATCTGGCCAACATGTAATCAGACAAGTTTGACCTGTTACTTCCAGATGAAGATCCTGCACTTGACTCAAAGGTTGAACTTGAACCTGAACCTTGAACTCCGTGCTCCACCTCAAACTGGACTCCAGTCTCATCAGTTTCAGTGCACACACCTTTACCTTTAAGCACATCCATATACATCATGCTTTCATTGAATATCACATCCCTACTAATGATTAGTCTTGGTTTCACTTCATTCAACCTCCAAATCTTATAGCCCTTTACACCCTCAGGATACCCTAGAAAAACACACTTCTAAGCCCTGGGTTCCAGCTTCCCTTGGTTCACATGTGCATAAGCTATACAACCAAACACTCTCAAATGATCATAGCTCATCACACTACCTGGCCATTTCTCCATAGGGATTTTAAATTCAATGGCTGATGAAGGTGACAAGTTTATCAAATAACTTGTTGTTGTCACTGCTTCAACCCAAAAATTACTTGGCAACCCTGATTGAGACATCATACACCTTACCTTGTTCAACAAGGTCCTGTTCATTCTTTCTGCCAGTCCATTTTGTTGAGGGGTTCGAACCACAGTTCTATGCCTGGCTATCCAATTTTGCCTACAAAATTCATTGAACCTTTTATCACAAAACTCTAAGCCATTGTCAATTCTCAATTTCTTAACCTTCTTATTAGTCTGATTTTCAATCAGTACTTTCCATTCTTTAAAGCTTTCAAAGGCATCACTCTTTGAGTGTAATATCATAACCCATACCCTTCTTGAAAAATCATCCACAATGGACATAAAATATCGAGCTCCACCTAGAGACTGAACTCTTGCAGGCCCCCATAGGTCAGAGTGTATGTAATCAATTCTTTCAGGGGTATTATGTCTCCTTACACTGAACTTTACTCTATGAGCCTTGCCATAAATGCAATGTTCACAGAAGTTGAGTCTTGGATATTTTATTCCACTTAGCACATTTTCTTTACAAAGCTCCATTAGACCTCTTTCACTTATGTGGCCTAGCCTTGTATGCCATAACTCTGCCAAGTTTGTGCTTTCACCTCTTTCAACCACTGATGCAGTCTTTATCATAGCTTTTCCATTTAACAAGTACAGATTGTTGCTTTGACTTTGCACTCCATCTAACAACAATTCTTGTTGCTTTAACACCTTTAGTTTTCCATCATACATAAGAACCTTATATCCTTGTTTGTCAAGAACACCAAGGGATAATAAGTTTCTTCTTAATTCTGGTACAAATCTTACTTTGTCTATCTTTATTTCTCTCCCATCTACCATTTTAAAATATACAGTCCCTTCATCTACTACTTGACATGGTTTATTGTCTCCTGGCAACACTAAACCACCATCAATTTTATGAAAGTCATGTAAGTATGCTTTACATGGGGTCATATGATAAGATCCACCATAATCCAATACCCTTTCATGACTTTTTTTCAAAACAGAAACTACCAATACCTCTGCACTGTCATAGCCATCAGAGTAAGCTTTTGTAGTGCTTGGTTCCTTCCTTTTCCAATTTGAGTAGGACTTTGTTTTCTTCTTCTCAGGACAATCTTTCTTTAAATGGTCTTCTGAATGGCAAATAAAGCACTTCCTCTTGAATTTAGTTTTGGTCTTGAAGGGGCTCTTTGATTTTCCTTCCTTCCTATCATGTTTCCCCTTAACGTACAAGCCTTCACTGAATTCCTCTTTAGTGTCACTCCTCTTCTTTAGTTCCTTTGAATTAAGAGCTGCCAACACTTCTTCCATTGTGAGGCTTTCTCTGCCATACACATAGAGTCTCAACGAAATGCTCATAAGATTCTGGTAAAGAAGTCAAGAAAATGATTGCTTGATCTTCTTCATCCAGGGTTACCTCAATGTTCTCCAAATCAAGCACTAATTTGTTAAACTCATCTATGTGGTCTTCTACCTTACTTCCAGAAGCCATTTGAAAAGTGTATAATCTTTTCTTCAAGTACAACCTCTTTGCTAGAGATTTAGTCATGTATAGACCTTCCAATTTTGACCAAACCCCTGCTGCTGTCGTTTCCTTTGTGACTTCACGAAGAACTCGATCTCCCAAACTTAGTATGATAGCACTGTGAGCCTTTTCCATGATTTCTTTCTTCTCTTTGTCAGATAACGTTGCTGGTAGTCATTCTTCACCTTCCAAGGCTGCTACGGTGCCCTGTTGAACGAGTAATGCTCGCATCTTGACTCTCCAAAGGCCGAAATCATTCTTGCCATCAAAATTTTCAAGATCGAATATCGTAGATCCCATTATTCCCTGCAACAGTGTGTTTTCCCTTCGAATCTCGATCTGAACTCACGCTATTCGCCACCTATGGCTCTGATACCAATTGTTGATATGATCAACAAGTTCAGAGTACACGAAGAAGTAATTGAGATGATAACGTGAATAGCTTTATTATCAAATGAATGAATCAGAAATTGAATACATGAGATTACAATGTAATACACCTTATTTATAGCTACAACGTATTAACAAATTTGTAACAAACTTTCAAATTAAAGCCTAACTACAGTTAACCTGTATTAACCACGATTACGACTAAAATGACTAACTACCATTTAACTAACTCAATGGCATTAATCACTACTTATACAACAAATGGGAATTATATGGTTTTAACAAGGTTTCATTTGTGCCTTTATTGATATTTTAAAATTTACTAACAAATAGCTACTTGACATTTTGCTTCTCTGCATTTTGATTTTAGATTTATGAGAAATTCTAGCAATTTGAATAATAGAGGCCGAATACAATTGTTCTTGCTTACGGTCCCGAACTCTTGATGAAGTAGATACGCTAACTGTTTTTATTATTATAAAGGTTGCCTTCGTTTCATTATTCATAGCTTTGGGCATTAGATGGTTTCATTACGTATAATAATATAACTAGCATTGTACCCGCGCAATACGGTGGCGGCGAACAGTTTGTGTTCAATAACATGTCGATTTCAAGAATGTAAAGGTATAATACTCACAAAATGCGGTGCGAACAAATATTTTCTAATCAACATCTCCATTTTCTTTTAACTTTTTCCATTATCTGTATTTCTTCTTTTCCCATAAACCTTTTTTTTAATTTTTACCATAATTTAAAAAATATATATATAATAAGAAAAAAATATAATAAATAATTACATAGAAAAAAATTCTATTTTTGAAATTTTTGTTGGTGTCATGTTTGATGAGTTTTTAATAGTAATTACCATTAATTAGTTGAGGAAATTAAGGAGATAATTGATTGGACTATTGCTTTAAGAGTTTGTACTATTTGCATAAAACTATATACTACTTAAAATTAAGTAGTCTTAAAATTTTTAAGAGAGAAAATGTTAAATGCTTTATAATATAGTATAGATATACATGGAGATTTAAATTACTCATATCCTGCATGATAAAATAGGCTTTGGAGTACTTTTAAAAAACTGTTTCACCCAATCCACCCACATGGAGACCGGTATGTATCTTAGATTTGATATACCGCGCTATGCAAAAGAGAATTAAAGCTATAATGGTGTATTTACTTTTGGTTTAGCCTGGTAACATTTTTCAGAGTGTATGACTTTAAATATAAACTTCTAAATACTTTGTAAGATCATTTTATGTATAATTTAAAGAATGGTGTGGTATGTTCTACATGTTTATGCAGGTGAGATAGTATTTCCCATTTTAGTTGTTGAAACAGGAGACTTAATCTCAAGTATAATATTGACTTGTGAAAATTAGGATAAAGGGCATGAAAGAATGTTAAAATGAGAATAATAAATTAAATGAGAATGAGAGACTCAATCTAAGTTGGGCTCCATAATTATTATTACACGTGGTTTAGAATAAACAATCCAAGGCCTGGGCTGAATGGACTGGGCTGCATCTAAGTTGGGCTCCATAATTGGATCTCTATCATTATCTGCACCTTGAATAATTTCGCGAAGGAAGACATTAGCAAGTGTCCGGGCTGTGTAAAGGCTAAGGAAAACTTACCTACTCATAAGTCTGCTAGAATGCATGAAGCTGATTGTTTTTTAATGCTTCGTCGATGAAATCATTTGTTTTCATTTTAATCATGGAACTCATTTGTCTTTTGAAGTGATATAAGGATACATTACTTATGATCATTATCTATATATTACTTGTGGCTGATTAGATTCCTTTTATGTAACCTTTAACTGTCAATACACGCACAAAGGAAAGGCTAAAGATGTTTTATAGTTGAAGAAGAAAAAAGCTGACAAGAAAACTCCGGTAATTATTCGTGGTTTTCTACATTTTTGACAACTTCTTTAAATTATTAAAGTGACGGTGGTTGCACGAGTAAAATTCATACATATTTAGTTGAAACTTCAAACCTTTGAAATGCATGTGACTGAAATGAGTTCATGTTTTTTTTTTTGTAAAAATATGGGCCGAAGAGCAGATAATTGGAATCGTTTACGAATGAATGGGAGTTATGTGGTTTTAAGGCCATCCGTTATGGGCACGGGTAGGGCATCGGGTTGGTGGCGAGTTGGGAGGGGAACACCACCTCGGGTGGTGGTTACTCGGCGGGTTCCAAGCAGATCGGGTTCCAGAGCTCGCTCAACAATTCCCCCCCCCCCCACACACCCCCACATTCAACCAATCAGATTTTAACTTTTTTCTTTTTTTTTAAGTGAAAAGGAAAGGAAAAGTTAAAGGGGAAGGTATACACTTGTAGTGGGTAAGGGAAAGGGAAAGGGAAAGGGAAAGGGAAAGGGGGGAGGGGGGGAAATGACGTGGCGTTGATGTGGCAGTGGGTAAGGAAAAAGGAAATGAGAAGTATAACGGATAGCCTAACAAGGTTTCATTGTGCCTTTATTGATATTTTAAAATTTTACTAATACATAGCTACTTGACATTTGCTTCTCTGCATTTTGATTTTAGATTTATGAGAAATTCTAGCAATTTGAATAATAGAGGCCGAATACAACTGTTCTTGGTTACGGTCCCGAACTTTTGATGAAGCGGATACGCTAACTGTTATTGTTATTGGAAAGGTTGCCTTCTTTTCATTATTCATAGCTTTGGACATTAGATGGTTTCATTACGTATAATAATAATAATAATAATATGGAGATTTAAATTACTCATATCCTGCATGATAAAATAGGCTTTGGAGTACTTTTAAAAAACTGTTTCACCCAATCGACCCACATGAAGACCGGTATGTATCTTATATTTGATATACCGCGCTACGTATAAGAGAATTAAAGCTATAATGGTGTATTTACTTTTGGTTTAGCCTGGTAACATTTTTCTGAGTGTATGACTTCTAATATAAACTTCTAAATACTTTGTAAGATCATTTTATGTATAATTTAAAGAATGGTGTGGTATGTTCTACATGTTTATGCAGGTGAGATAGTATTTCCCATTTTAGTTGTTGAAACAGGAGACTTAGTCTCAAGTACAATATTGACTTGTGAAAAATAGGATAAAGGGCATGGGAGAAAGTTCAAACGAGAATGATAAATTACACGTGGTTTTCTAGAATAAACAATCCAAGGCTTGGGCTGAATGGACTGGGCTACATCTAAGTTGGGCTCCATGATTGGATCTCTATCATTATCTGCCCCTTGAATAATTTCGCGAAGGAAGACATTAGCAAGTGTCCGGACTGTGTAAAGACTAGGGGTGAAGTCACAAGTACATCGGAAAAATCTCACGAGTCATAATAAAGAAGTCTATGTTCCTGCCCGTGGACGTAGGTCGTGTTTTGACCGAACCACGTTAAATCTCGTGTTCGTTTATTTTCAGTTTTCCCCATTATTCTAACGTTTGTATTAGGTGTCTCGATCCTAACAAATGTCACGGTCAAAACCGACACCGGGAATTGAAATCATTCACATGTACCGCTCGTTTTGACACTGAGGTACTTCTGCAACTTCATTTCTTTCACTTCCAATCTGGAGTTTGTAAGATAGTGTCTGCTGGAGGCAGCAATGTCTGCATGTTCATATAGAAACGGGGATATTTGGGTTGTAGTTTATTGATAACGGGACAAATGGATAAAACTATAAAGAGTTAGCTATATAAGAGACGGGTTTGAAGTTGCCAACTCTTCTTAAAATCTTCTAAATCCTTCTTAATTTTTTGTTTTTTTTTGTTTTAAAAGACTATATTATTATTTCAACATCTGGCTTTTGTATTCATATATAATATATAATAACACTGACTCAATCGAACTGCCGATAACCATTTATTTTTGCTATGCAGGTGAAGTTGGAGTATTTCAATCATGGCGGCATCCTTCCATATGTCGTCCGACAACTATCGGCAGCAAAATGATCACGTATTGCGGAGCTTTTTTAATCCAATTATAAAATTTGAGCAAATGAGAAAAATAAAAGGTTCTCCTCTCCATATGTACGATTTTTTAATGGAATATTCAGAATTGTCTGTAAATTAATCTGCATTTTTACAGCAGTTTTTTTGGTAATAATACTCTAATCCTGCTATGGAGTTTAGGCTAATTTATTGCCCTTAGTTTATAGGAAAGTTGTATCTGAACTTCTGGATTGATACAAGAAAAGCCAAAGATAATTTCTCAGAATTTGCTATTATTTGCTTTCAATTGTGCATAAAATTTTATGTTTTTATCGTTGTATGTAAGAACAACCACGACGGTTGCATCACAAGCTCGTTATAGAGCTCAAGTCTCCCCTCACGAGCTCTTAAGCTTTTTATACCTCGTTGTTTGCTTGTTATTGTTAGAAGTATAATGGTTTTAATTAAATAAGCCTTATGTTAGTAATAGTATTATACATAATATATGTTTATGTATATGTGTATTTCGAATAAAGCAGGGATCCATATTGACCATGTCGGGTCAATATTACCGCCAACTACCTCGGCAGTTTTGGCGCCAAAATAACTGCTATCCAATCCTATTTATATGTACTAGCTAAACGACCCGTGTATTAACACGGGCTGATATAAGTCAATTTAAAATATATATAGTTTTAAAAAGTATTATAAAATCTCGTAAGAAATGAATAATCATTACAGAATTTTGAAATTCATACATAAGATTATCATTAGATTTTCTTTAAAACATCTGTATAAACAACATTCATAGTTTTATTAGTAGGGTTTTCTTAATTATCGCAAATTAAAACTTTTAACCTCTCTTTACTCTTCACTCAAGAAACTGTCACATATAACTATCCATGAGTGAAAACGTGTCTTTTTAGTACTTCTTATAAATACTCTTTTTAAGAAATATAAAGTTACATTACACGTCTAAAAGTTTTAGTATAATATTAATGTGTTTCTCGTGATGGAGCTTTATCCCGATATTGTAAAACCATAACTATAATATTATTGTTGATGTTGTTTATAAGCGACCCGTGTATCAACACGGGAATGATATAAGACAATTTTAAATTTATATAGTTTTAAAAATATTAACACGTTAAAAAATTAGAAAACATATATATGAATATAAAATCTCGTAAGAAATGATAAACATTACAGAAGTTTGATATATATAAGATTATCATAATACTTTCTGTAGATACTCTTTATAAACAACATTCATGATTTTATTAGTAATATAACGCACACACAAACTAAGCTATTTAATTTGAAATGGGCTAATGGCATATCTAACTTGGGTATTTTTCATACTTTTATAATTGTTGCCCTAATTCACGATTTTTTTAATCTACTGAATGTTGTTTTTTCCTTTTTTGATATCATAAGATATCGAAGATATCTTTTACAGTTGATTTGTGAACTCACTACCTCGCGTTTACTAAATGAATTGCACACAAAATCAACGAATTTTACTAAGGCAGAGTAGGAAATTAGAGATAAAAAAGAACAAATTATGAATCTTCAAACTCATATATAATTTTCGTTTCTTAATCTAGCTTTTAGGTAATTCAATCACAGAATTTTCATGAATCAGACAAATGAGATGTGTTAGAATAGTGGAATTAAAATGGAGCTTACGAAAGGATCTACTAATTTTTCTTTCTTTCCTGTTTAGTAACATAATTGAGCATTGAAAATTTTATTTTAAAACTTAGGGCATATTATTAAAGATCACCTATTTATATCATCATCTATTTTTTTAAAAAATTAAAAAAATATTTTCCCACCATTACAACATACAATTTTTAAATAATTTCTTTATTCTTTAAACTTAACAAATTTACTTAATAATAGGAACAATTAAAAGGGATGAATTTTGTTATAGTTCAAATGGTTGAATTTTCAATTAAATTCATATTCAAATGGTTGTTATATTATCCAAGTATATCTCATCGTCTACTTCCTTTTCCTTTTTGTTTATATTTTCAAACTTAATCTATCAATTATTATTCCATTTAAATCACATTTTAAAATTTTTTAAATCTAATTCTAAAAAGTAACTTCCTTACCTAACAAAGTGGAGTAATTTTAAACCAATTAAATACACATCAATTAGAAATATGTATTCAATTCAAATTTAAATATATATATTATTATGTTATCCACGATTAATTCAAATATATATTGTTATCTTATCCAAGATTAACAAACACATGAAGTTTGTTATATAAAATTTCCCTTAAGAGATTTGATGGAATATGACGTAATAACTAATACATTTTTTATTTTCTTTAATTTTTTTTAATCAGAACGTAGATAAAAATGAGACGGTCGCAAAAATATAATTATTATTTCTCTAAACAAATTATATAATAATTTATTAAACATATTTTATAACCAACCTATAATTAATTATATTAATATACAATTTTTATAAAACACCCTCACATTTTCATAAAAACCCTTAACATATTTTATAAAACCCCCTTAGAATTTTCACAATGCCCCCCTTCCAAGACTTAAGGATTTTTGGCATTTTTGACATCATCATCTCGATTTTTTTAATTTTTTTTTTAAATCAAGAGTTGTGATTGGTGGAGATTTTTTTGGAAGAGAGAGAAACTCTTTTCTTTTAATATATATTAAAGATGATGTACAGACAGATTGAATCAATTCAAATCCTGTATTTTATAGTTCGATACTTGTTCCTTTCATTATCATATATATCGTATATAGAACAAGAGTGTGTGCATACTGTAATTGATCAGGAATGACAGGAGGGTATCGAAACCAAACAGTTATGGGTCTGTTTTTGGTGGTACTGGTAACGAGTTTACCAACTCGTTTTTTTTAACCAATAGAATTTAAGATTACTGATTGTATGTGGTCTATTGATGGTAGTAATGTAACATAACAGTCAATAATGATGGTGATGCCTTGCGGATGCTCTAGTCAACTTTTATTTCGTTACAATATCATTTGATATTCTGATCGCTGACACGTACAAAGATCTCAAGTGGAAGTACAAACTTTTATGCATAGTGTACAAGAAGATCTAATTAATTCAATTATAATGCCAAGTGGAGATCTCACTTTTATAGTTGTTTAACTTCCATTTGTTTACTCTTCCAGAAGGATTCGCAGGACTTATTTAGAGTATTGTACGATGATTATTTGATCTCCCAACACTAAAAAAAATTGCACGTGTCAACTTTTAGGTTGTACGCAACAATCGGTACCACGGGTTGAGCGGTGTACCCTACTCTAAGACGCTTCTCTCCTTTCCCTCTGGCTTCCGGAACTCATTTTCCCTCCCTCTCTTTCATCCTTCTATCTCTTTACTTTTCTCACTCCAACTTTACTTCTCTTTATTTCTCTATAAATTATTTGTTTAAAGCGATAAAAAGATGGTTATAATGGTGATAAATTGATGAGAAAAAAAACATTGAAGTGAGAGTGATATGGTAAAAATGATATATATATATATATATATATATATAGGGGAGGGTTCATGCGAGAACCGTTGTTAGTGCGAGAACCGCGAGAACCAATCTCAGCCGTTCCTTGGATATGGGAAGTTTCATGGATGGTGAGCGTGGAGGGATAGAGTGTGGCAGGGTGCATGTGAGGAATTCATGGGTGGGCAATGACATTGAAGGAGGGGGAATTGGACGGCTCAGATTGGTTCTCGCACTAAGAATGGTTCTCGCATGAACTTTTTATTATATATATATATAGACAAAAGTTCATGCGAGAATTGTTTTTAGCGCGAGAACCACGAGAACCAATCTAAGCCGTCCAATTCCCCCTCCTTCAATGTCATTGCCCACCCATGAATTCCTCACATGTACCCTGCCATACTCTATCTCTCCACGCTCTCCATCCATGATACTTCCCATATTCAAGGAACGGCTGAGATTGGTTCTCGCGGTTCTCGCACTAACAACGGTTCTCGCATGAACCATTCCCTATATATATATATAATTAGGTTCAAATAAAAAGAATTTTAAGATACTAAATGTAAGGAGAAATATGGAGGTGACATGTGTCATTTTAGTTACATGGGTAATTTAGGAAAAAATAATATAAATTCATCTCTCTCTTTTAACTTCCGTATCCCACATCTCCCTCTACCCTAATTTGTTATTAACATTCATCTTCTCCAGCGCCTCCATGAGTGTTCGCCCCTTGTTGCATAAATCTACACCATAAACACCCATCATCTCCCCCTTTGTCTACACCGCAAACACTCACCATCGTTCCCTGTTGTAGTCCCATTTGCCGGAGTAAAAAAGAAGTCCACCACTTCGTCGTTTCCATCTAAGCCGGAGTTGAAAGGACCGCCACCCTGTAAATTCATCTACCCCATTGTTTCTTGTGGCGTCGTCATTGTCTCAAGTTGTCATCGTCATCCCCTCACGTCATCATCGTCATCCGCCGCTCACAGCCTTGGTCGTGTATCGTTGCTTCTTGTTCGATGATATACTCCGAGACACTGTCGGGTTGCTTCTCACCGCCGTCGTTGTCGACAAGTATAAAGCACCCCCGGTTTTACATCGTCGATGCATAGTCGTTATATGGTTCGATGCACAACTGTTCTCCGCAAACGCTTACTTCACTAGATCTGAAGGGTTGTCGATGCACAACCGTTCTCCGGTCATTCTACCTTCTCTGTTCCCAGATTTGAAGGGTCGTCGATGCACCGTCTACGAGCACAAATCGTTCATCTGTTTGCCATATGCGTCGGGCGATGCACAGTCGTCGTTCATCTGTTTGCCTATGCCGACACACGATCGTTGATTGTTTCAGATCTATGCCGACACACAATTGTTGATGCACACATTTGTTTGCCTATGCCGACATACAATCGTTGATTTATTTATGCATCATTTTCAATTCATTGGATAGTAAGCTATATTATTACGGTATTGTTTAAAAAATTTTCAATGAGTGTTGGATTTGTTTTTGTGTTATTTGTTGATTGTGCATCTGTTATAAATTTGGGTGATTCTGAAAGAAATGTGCATCAATATTTCTGGAGGAATTTCTACAGAATGAAAATAAATTAAAAAGATTGCTAAAGTTTTAATGGACAATTATACCCTTAACTGCCTTTTTCTATAATTAAAACAAAAGGAAAAAAGCCAATTTTTTAGGATCAGATTTTATTTGTAGTATAACCCAACCCAACCCTATATATATATATATATATATATATATATATATACACACACACACATACATATATAGGAAAAAGTTAATGCGAGAACCGTTGTTAGCGCGAGAACCAATCTAAACCGTCCAATCCCCCTTCTTCAATGTCATTGCCCACCCTGCCACACTCTATCCCTCCACGTTCTCCATCCATGATACTTCCCATATCCAAGGAATGGCTGAGATTGGTTCTCGCGGTTCTTGCACTAACAATGGTTCAAACGTGAACTGCTTTTCGTACGAGAACTGCGAGAACCAATCTCGGCCATTCCTTGGATTTGGGAAGTTCATGGATGGAGAGCGTGGAGGGGATCAAGTGTAACAGGGTGCATGTGAGGAATTCATGAGTGGGCAATGGCATTAAAAGAGGGGGAATTGGACGGCTCAGATTGGTTCTCGCAGTTCTCGTACGAAAAACTGTTATCGTTTGAACTTTTGCCTATATATATATATATATATATATATATATATATATATATATATATATATATATATATATATATATTGGGAGGATCAAATGAGAACCTTAAATTAATTGAGAACTTTTTTTCGTACGAGAACTGCGAGAACCAATCTTAGCAGTTGATTTGATAAAGTGGAACTCAAGGATGTGGAGCGTGGGGGATCAAGTGTGGCAGGGTGCATCTAGTGAATTCATGGGTGGGCAATGACGTTGAAGGAGGGGAAATTAGACGGCTCAAATTGGTTCTCGCGGTTCTCATACGAAAAACATTTCTCGTTTGAACTTTTGCCTATATATATATATATATATATATATATATATATATATATATATATATATATATATAGAATTAGGTTCAAGTAAAAAAAAGCTTAAGGTACTTAATGTAAGGAGGAACGAGGGATTGACATGTGGCAATCTGATTAAAAGGGTAAAACAGGAACATTCAATAAATATAAATGTTTCTCTCTCCACGTTACCCCACGTTCCAGATTTTAAAATCCCGTCCCCTTCCCCTTCGGAAAACCCTAAATCGTAACCCAAAGCCCCTGCCGTTTTTTGTGAGTCGCTGATGCAGCGTGTTCGCCGAACCATCGCCTTCGCCGCTATTCGCATCCCCTTTCGACGGTCGTCGATGTCCAGCGATCTTATCCACTGATTAGGGATCCGCCAATGATTAGGCGTTCGCCGCTGTTCTCCGCCACCGATTAGGGGTCCGCCGCTATCGTCGTTGTTCATCGTCTTCATCTGCGAAATCGAACACCGCCACCACGACAGATTAGGGCTTCGTCGTCATCTGCGAAATCAAAACAATGTATCCATCTTTTTGCTTTCAATCTCTGTGCATCGTCCTTCTCCATTCCAGATCTGAAGATTTGTTGATGTACACAGTCGCCTTAATTCACCAACGCAGCTGCACCACCGTTGCCTCCGCCGACCACCGTCGCCTAGACCACAACCGCCGCCGCTAGTCCATCAGTTTCAAACAAGTATGCATATTTTTCATTATGTGCATCAAAATGTTGTACTTTATGCATCAATATGTATTCTGTGAATCCAATTTTTTCATTTATGTGCATCAAAATATTATACTTTATGCATCAGATGTATGCTGTGAATCAAAAGGATGTATTCTGTGAATCAAAATGATGTATTCTGTGAATCAAAAGGTTGTAATGTTTGTATTTTGTTCATCTGTGAGATGCCATGGTTGCCTGAGATGTCCAGACCCACGTTTCTCTTTCTTTTTTTTTGCTGTTTGAATTTACCATATTAACCTTTTGTATTTTTTTAATTCCGAAATTTGGGTTAAAAAACTGACTTTTTTGTTTGACTATTGGAAAGATCTTGTGGTCTAGATTTCTCCTTACATTTAGTACCATAACTTTCTTTTTACTAGATCTCTACCCTATATATATATATATATATATATAGGGATGAGATCAAATAAAAGGTAAATTAAAGTAAAAAGTGTAAGAGGGATGATTAGTGATAGTTTTTCAGTATATACATCAACTGATAATTGTTAGTTCATCATCTTTATTGATTAAAACTAGTTCTTCATCGATTTCTTTTTGATGAATCCAACATATACATCACTTTTAGATGAAAGCATTTTGTTCATCACCAAATTATTCCAAAAATTTGGTTTCAAAATCTGTATTTGAAAATCTCTTTTGTTGTGTTAAAAGTGATGAATATGTTGGATTCATAAAAAAGAAATCGATGAAGAACTAGTTTTAATCAATAAAAAAGATTTTTTATTGCCTCTTACCATTTTTACGTTAATATACCTTTTACTTGATCCTCACCCTATATATATAGGGGAGGGTTCAAACGAGAACTATTTTTCGTACGAGAACTACGAGAACAAATCTCAGTCGTTCTTTGGTTATGGGAAGTTCATGGATGGAGAGCGTGGAGGGGATCAAGTGTGGCAGGGTGCATGTGAGGAATTCATGGGTGGGCAATGACATTAAAAGAGGGGGAATCAGACGACTCAGATTGGTTCTCGTACAAAAAACAGTTCTCGTTTCATATATATATATATATAGAGAGAGAGAGA
The DNA here is from genome assembly GCA_947179395.2 of Pulicaria dysenterica. Taxonomy (NCBI): domain Eukaryota; kingdom Viridiplantae; phylum Streptophyta; class Magnoliopsida; order Asterales; family Asteraceae; genus Pulicaria; species Pulicaria dysenterica. Next base: position 5,905,009 of record OX359291.1, on the reverse strand, counting down.
GAATGATCTTAGTTTGTTTTGTTTTGTAGTATAAAATTTGTAACACCCTGATTTAGGGCTTAGTAGTAACTTGTTGTACATTGTGTTGGTCTAGTTGTACTTGATATTAACCAAGTTGTTAAAGTTGTTTTGTTGATAAATTGTTGTTATTTGTTGGTACACGTGGTTATGTGGTTAAAGTTTGAAAAGTGTCGTTAGTAGATAGAGTTGGTTAATAGTTGAACGGTTTCAAATAATGATTCCGAAAATATATTCGTTAGTTGAAACGGGTAAACCTAAGTCGTGTTTTAAGTTGAATAGGAGAACGAGATACCCTCGTGGGGTATTAAATCCACTTAGTCGGTCATTTGGGGTTCTTATCCCCTGCCTTGACCAAAAACACGTGCAAACACACACAACTCATACATACATACGTACCAAGCTTTGCATACACACACACTTTGTGATTTTGAGAAGGAATCAAGGAAGGAAGCTAGGTTTTGACTTCAGTAGCTACAATCTGTTCTTGTTGTGTTGAATCAGCAAATTTTGGTAAGTGTTCTTCTTCAAAAACTTGGTTTTTGGATTTTGAAAGTGATAATCCAATTTAAGGGTTTAAATTGGATTCTATGTGTTGTGGTATGTTAAGAATCATGTAGGAAGCTTGTAGTGGTGTCAAATAACATGTATAAACGTTTAAAGTCGAGTTTCAGTCGATTAAAATGATGAAAAACCCGAGTTGCAGGTCTGGGCTTCGAACAGGACGAAGCCTGCTGTAATAGAGGTTCCTACGGGCGCATGAAGTATTCCCTGCGGCCGTAGGGGGTTGTCATAGTCACTGCGGCCGTAGGCAGGGTTCTCTGCGGCCGTAGTAATGCATTTTGTGTGGTTTACCACCTACGGGTGATGGAAAGAAGCCTACGAGCGTAGGTATATAACCTACGACCGTTGGTACCCAAAGAATCACTCCTACGAGCGTAGGGTATGGTCCCTTCGGGCGTAGGATATGGTTTCTTGGAAAGAAACTCTTGCGGGCGTAGGATATATTCCTACGGCCGTAAGAGGTGTTTGGAAAGTGTCCTGCGGCCGTAGGACACATCTACTGCGGCCGTAGGAGCTGTTCCAGGGTGTTTGTTGCTTGTTGTTCGTTGTACGTTTACATAGAAGCAATGATAGTACTGTTAGACGTTGACTGAACCTACACCTGATGTGTTAGGTGATTCGGACGACTCAGTGTGCTCCTGGGATTCCCGAATTCATATCTGCCTCTTATAATCTCGAGGTGAGTACCGGTTTTCCCATGAGTCTCGGTAAGTAGCGTTGTCTGTTGTTTATTGAAATATGTTATCGATGTCGCACACGTGCGTATAGGAGGTATGTTATACCATGTAGTTGTACACTGTTGCCATGCTAAGTTGCTTTATACGTTGGTTATGAATCGCATGCGTATAGTTGAACCCGCTACGGGTTGTAGTTGTATGTTGTATTGGTCCGGAATGTTGATGGCATGGTTAAAGTCAGCTTTCTTCCCGGAGGCTGGATCCCTTTGATGGAATAACGGGGATCAACGGTACTCGGTGTGTAGCACGCCGGGGTGGTCTTGCAAACCGCCGCTCCTTAACATGAGTTGGTATCTGATACGTAAATATCAGTCTTAAATTTATAAACTAATCTAACCGTATTTGACTGACACACTAACGGGCAAGCGCACCCGATCGTATAGCAGTAAACCAGGCAAGACCAGGATCGTCTCCACAGGGAACAGTTATGGAATATAATATTATGAAATCACCTAGTTAAACTAAAATGCTTTAAAGTAAAGAAAGGGTTTTTTTAAAGTGTAGCAGGTAACCGCTACCAAGGTATTGAATTATTAAATTAAAGCAATAAACTAGAAACAATTTTAAGAAGTTGAAATCAGTTGATAGAGATGTATTTACCAATGAATCACTCCCCCTAGGTTCAATTTGTTATAAACATAAATAATATGACAGGTTTCTAAGGGCGTTCGAACCAACAACCATCAGTCCTACTAATCCGATTACGACTTAATCTTTCCAAAACACACTTAACTCTCGTTGTATGATGAATTAGACTAAAACTTTTATCTATGGTATTACTGAATAATCTTAACCCTCATTATCTCAGAAAAGTTATCTATCCTATTGAATGCAAACGTCATTGTCTCAGATCAAGCAAACAATAATCCAGAAGAAAATACACGTCTGTATCTAACAGATTACTCAGCAAAAGTTAAGATCAAAAACTCGAGGTTCATGATTGAGCATAAACAAAACCAATCATATATTTATGAATAAAGATACAAATCAAAACTAGGGTTCGTTCATCACGGTAAATACAAGAAAGGTCTAACTCATAGACAAGATAGAAAACAAATACAAAGAAAAACAAGAATTGCAAACCATTATAGACCGATGGTAGCAACCTAAGTTAACCCTGCGGATGTTAAAGCCTCTCCTCTCCATCACTGATTGCTTCCTAAAACTGCCGCATGTTACCCTTCTCGTCGACTGCCGCTCGAAGATATATTATATGTTCTGATGATAATCCCCCTAGCCGCCGCCATTTAACAAATATATATCCTCCTCTATTTCGTGTAATGGGCTTCGTAGCCCATAATAATCTTTTGTTATTTATCTTTCTTTCTTGTGGTGCACTCTCACGTAGACATGGGCAAAATCGGTCCTGGACCGGTCCTGGACCACAGCCGGTCCGGTCCGGTCCGGACCTAGTCGGTCCTGAGCCGGTCCGGTCCTCGGCGGACCGGTCTTCGCGTAAGACCATTTCGATAAATTCGGTCTTCGGGCGGTCCTAGACCACTTCCGGACCGGTCCAATTCCGGACCGGTCCGACTTCGGTCCTGGACCGGTCCGTTTTTCGTTCGGGTATTTTTCCGGTTCGGTTTAGATATTTCCAGGTTTTTTTTAGTTTCGGTTTAAAATTTTCCGGTTTTCGATTCGTTTTTTTGTTTGAAAAAAAAAGTGACTTGTTAATTTAAAAAAATTGCAAGTTATAAACTATAAAATATAAACATATATAATTGCAAGTTAATAAAAACATATAAATAACATTGCGATACAATTACAAAATAAAATTACATATTGTTGAAACTTAATTTATTTTTTTAACAAGAAAAGGGAACTCTAGCAATGGAGCTTCGACATTGCCATCACCCCAAGTTAGAGACCCGAAAAATACATATTGTTCGAAAGAAATAACGTCACAAAATATAAAGAGACAACTACTAAAATGGATAGTCGGAATTGAAATTCCAATAGTTGTAACTATCGTCGGTATATGGCACATGCCCATAATAGGCGACTTCGTTCGAGTGGACGTTGGATGATGAACCCGCGTTCATTCTATTTTGAGTGTCGTCAACGTATTCTTCGCCGCGAGGTTGAAAATATGACAACAACAACGTACATGCAAAAATTCCCCGTCACATATTGGGTTTAAAACCCGTTTCAATCGTCCCATAGCGTTTGTATTGTTGCTAGCATTATCTAGGGTGATTGAAAGTATTTTTTCTTTTATTCCAAAACCGTTAAAAATCCTTAATAAAATATCGTAAATTTGTTCACCTCCATGCGGGTGAGGAAAGTTTTCAAAAGCAATAATACGTTTTTGCATAAGCCATGTATTAGGGTCTACCCAATGTATCGTAACACAAATAAATGAATAATGGGTTGTATGTGGAGCGGTCCAAATATCGGTGGTTATAGAAACTCTACCATCGAATCTAGTAAAGAATTCCTTTAAGTCTTGATATATTATTTTCCATTTTGTCATAGCTCTACGTTTAAGAGTTCTTCGACTTACAGAGGAATAATGAGGTTGTAAAGCTTTTTTGATAAAAGTTGTGACTCTTGGGCGGGAGAAGAAGTCAAATGGTAATGCTTCTTGTATTGTTAACTGCATGCTTAATTCCTGAGCTAAAGCGGCATCGAAACGCCATGTTTGACCATCAACTTGAGTTTGACTCTCAACCTCAGCGGCTTGTCGCACCAAGCATTTAGTCTAATTTTTTAAAGTTTATATTAGAATAAACTAAGTTCAAGTAATGTAAACTATATTTAACTAAGGTCATGTATTTAATTCAAGTACTAAACTATATTTAACCAAGTTCATGTATTTAATTCAAGTATTAAACTATAGTTATTGATTCTAAAGTAATACGTTTGACTACCAAGCAAAGAGTGGCCAGGCAGGTCAGTCGGGGGGCAGGATCCTTTCGGTTTAAAACCTTTCGGAAAATCCAACAACCACAAGCCGATCGCGACTATTCTAGACACCACTCTCCGGGTTATATCTACTAGTATTACGATTAGAATGAATAACTAAGTTATGAATAACTAGAACTACATCAAATTGTTTTAGGCTCATGAATTCCTATAATTTCAATTTCATGAATTCCTATATTTTCAATTTCATAAATTCCTATAATTTTAAATTCACAAATATAATAAGTTGTCCACCAATATTTTTAATTTCATAAATTCCTATATTTTCAATTTCATGAATTCCTATAATTTTAAATTCACAAATATAATAAGTATTTAAATAAACTAAACTTAAATATAAAAAAACTAGTATTTAAATAAACTAAACTTAAATATAAAAAAACAAGTATTTAAATAAACTAAACTTAAATATAAAAAAGAATACTTACTAAATGCCGAGCGAGAGAAGAATTAGAGCCGGATAATATTCCTCCACAATGCGTACACTTCGCATATTTTTTGTTATTTTGTTTGAGTTGCACAAAATCCTTCCAAATTTCCGCAACTCGATTTGTTTTTGGAACTTCTTCGTACGGGAGATTTATATTGAAATCACTTCGACCCGCGTTCAAATTGCTAGATCCTTCACCCGCCATTTTTTATAATCTTGATTCTTGAAGCAAATCAAAAAATTATAAGCAAATCCTTGATTCTTGAAGCAAATTATAAACAAATCCTTGAATTGGAAAAATTGCAAATTATAAGCAAATCTTGAGAGAAAGAAGAAAGAATGAGAGAATAAGTGGTTTAGAGAAGGTGTAGGAGAAAAATGGCAACCAAATGGGGGGTATTTATAGGAAGAATTGAAAAAAAAAAAAAAAAAAATCGGAAACTAGCCGTTGGGGACCGGTTCGGACCGGCTTGGACCGGTTTGGACCGGTTCTGGACCGGTTTGGACCGAAAAAAGAGCCGTTGCATTTTGAACTTCGACCGTTGGGCATTGGACCGGTCTTGGACCGGTTCGGACCGAGTTTGGACCGGTTCGGTCTTGGACCGGTCTTGGACCGTTTTGGACCGGTTCGGATCTTGGACCGGTTCGGACCGCTTACGTCATTTTCGGTCTCGGTCCGGTCTTGGACCGGTTCGGTTCGGGCGGTCTTTCTTGGACCGGTCCGGTCGGTCCTCAGGGCCCATGTCTACTCTCACGTACAACAGAAATTTCTAGCTTTCATGTAAATATGAACTATGAAGCAGTCAACTATTAATTCATTTGGGCTCCCTAACAATACACCAGGCCCAAATACGAATTGAATTTCCTTTTAATTCGTGGCTTGTATCTCTCGGCCCACATGCACAGAATTAAGGTTCAATTAAATCTCACAAACAAGATATTATCGTAGCTCCTTTTCTCTAGTCTTCATAGCCTTTTAAATCACCTCGTTTTGAGTTCGTATGAATGAGATACGACCCAAACATTGAAGAGGTGTCAAAGCTGTCAAATCCTCTTTTTTTCACCATCTCTTATCAAATTCTCTTTTTCTTCTCTCAAGAGCCCTAAAATATGTAATACACCAACGTAAGTCACAATTACCATAATTCATTATAAATATTCATTAAAAGCACGAGATATCGGATATAAATTATATGTGTATTTTAGCCGATATCAGTATCTTAGCTTTCGTTGAGATCCGAGATGTAGAGCTTCGAGCTTTGTAACGCGTTTGGTGGACTGCTCTTCGCTCCCCCACCATTGCGGATAGTTGTAGCTGATGGTCCCCAGTTTGAATCGTTGAGCTGGGCTTCCCACCCTGTGAGATATGATTCCTACTGACTCGTTGGCGCGACGCTATGTGTTAGGATAACCTTATGTGCTGTCCCGTAGTTGGGATAACCTGCTTATTGATGCTTATGTGTAAATCTGTACTCACTAGCTAGTTGTAGCTAACGGTGCCTGCTTTTCCCTTTTTGCAGGTGCGTAGTTGTTGGCCTACGTGAGGCGGGACTGTTGGTAGCTGTTGTAAATATATCTTCTGCGGAACACTGCTTGTTGTATATATCTGTGATCCGATGGTTGGTAGTTGTCAGTCTAGTTGGGTAACACACGGTGGTTTTTTTGGGGACTTGGTTTATGGTGTTGTTCTTTATACATTGCCAAGTCAGATAAATAATATTATCTTTTTGTAAAACGTTGGTTACTTCTGCTGCTGGCTTTTATTATATAAGTGAAAACCGATGTTATAAAATTATTTAACTATTTAACTCCTTACAAAAAGCAGGTTTTTAGATAGAATCCTGTGGTAAAACAAAAAGTCAACTTTACATATTCATGTCCGACGGGTTCTTTTCAACTGGACATTGACAAAACTTAATTTAATCAAAATTAAAACAAACACAAAATAATATAAAAGCATATATAACTTCTTAAATAATATAACTTCAATATTTGAGAAGAAAGCAACCTGACAACGAACCATGGATTAACTTTTACCACAACATTACATATAAATATAAAATATTAGATTATGACATGTGGATATTTTAAGGGAAAATTGAAATACTAACATATAATGATTTGGTTTTCAATCCGAGTGACATATTGTCAATTTTGAGCATACTTTTTTAGAATATATTAAATTTTATCTGTTATATGTCTTGATTTGACTAAGTTAGAGAAGATGATGTTTGTGTATATATATAGGGAGATGATTTATACATAACAAATATTTGCCATATACAATAAAATATATATTATTGGACACTAATACCCTTAAACATGTGGATGACAAAAAAAGTTCACAATTTTATAAGGGCAAAAATGTCATGATTGTTGTGTATGGTAAATGTTTTTGTGTACAAATCATCTCCCATATATATATATATATATATATATATATATATAGGTAGAAGTTTATTTAAGAATCATTTTTATTATGAGAATTGCGAGAACCAATCTTAGTCGTCCAATTTCCTCTTCTTCAAATTGATTGTGCACCTATAAATTCATCCTATGCACTTTGTCACACTCTATTCTCCACGCTCTCCATCCATGAATTCCACTTATTAAATGAAATGCTAAGATTGGTAATGGTGTATGGTCCTGACCAGGACATACCAGGACCTACACCCACGCCTCACCAAATAACCTCCAAAAGGATAACTCAATTCAAGAGTTTAGCCCTTGTCCAGGAGAACCAACTCCATCCAGGAGGAAAGTCTCCTGGACCGAAGACAGATGAGTTCCACGTTCCCGAGATGCATGACTACGTATCTGACTGCATTTAATGATAAGTACGGAGGACTTGACAATAAGGTACTTTCATCGTACTTGTCCGTACGAAAAGAGATCTTGTTACACCTTTATCCAGCAGGCTCGGCAGATCCACAATCATCATGCTTTACCTACGCCTGACACTTGGAGATACATCCAACGGCTCAGGTATGATTTTTAACTACTATAAGTATAACTAAACAAATCATTCAAAGCGATACATATATACATACACTCTTTTTCTCTAAGAAGAGGGAACTAACTTAAGCATTGGAGAGGAATACGGGGATCCCTTCCCGTTTTCCTCTAACAAAGGTGTTGATTGTTTTACAGGAACGTAGGTCGGAGTATCAACACAAAGCACTCACGTATCTAGCCACGCGAAGGGTTGGATGCGCGATCAAATGGCGCCATCCGTGGGACCGAAGCGTCTCTGACTCTAAAGAGAAACCAAGTAATCGCCGGTGGAAGAAAGTGTGGAATGAAAAAAATCCCAAATGCGAGCCAAAGGCCTTTTTTCTACAAACATTTGAAATAAAGCAAAATGAATCAGAGTCATACACATGGATAACCGTAGGCATCATCATGACGATAGGGAATGAGTAACTGACAGGGCAGTTAATGAGGGCGCGTGCGTGATACTCGAGGAAGCAGTTCAAATAGCTAACCGACAAACCTGGAAGACAGACAAACAGGGGACGCCTCCTGGGGAGCAACTGAGTATGAGTCTGACACCATATATATATATGAAGAAGTTCATTTAAGGAAAATTTTCCATATTTGATTTTCTTTTAATATATAGCTTTTAGTATATATAAAAGACTAATTTGCAAAAAATTATTAAATTATCTGGACCATTAATTTAATAAAAGTTTTGATCTTAACCGTTAATTCATTTAATTCTAAAATTTTGATTTTGACTTTTTAGAGTCAAACTAATGTGAATTAGATAAAGATAACCCTTGATTAAATCAATAATAAAAATCAAAAAAATTGATAAATTTGATATGTATGGTAGTTTTCCTTAAATTTCAAAGGCATCGTATTTTTAAAAAAATTAGAGATAATATTACTTAAGATGGTTTTGCATTTTTTAAAAGTTAATTAAGATTTCTTAAAATTATAAATTGACCATAAAAGTCAAAATCAAATTTTACTCTCAAAATGAATAGTTTAGATTTAATAATCAAATTTTTTAATATAAATCAATGGCTAAGATTGTTTAATAATTTTTATTCAAGTTGGTCTTTTATATATATTAAAAGATTACTTTTTCAAAACATCCCGTGTGTTATACGGGCATTTGAATTAGTATAGATATAAAATAAAACGATGCGTTTTAGCTATTAAAAAAATAATTAACTCTTTTTTTTAACGGCAGCGAGTCATAGAGGAGGATTCGGCAATGCCATCACTCCTCTCCTAGGCAACCAAGAAATTTTATTAAAAACTGCAACCTAGCAAGGAGCTAAGCGCAAACAGGTACAAGATAGATACAGTGTCAAAAGGAAGAAAAAACATCCAAGGCACAAAAGAGTACAATGCCAATTGAAACACCAATTCAAAAACATGTAAGAGGGGATAAAATCCAATTCACCCAATTGAAATCCACCTTCTCCCGTGCCATTCTATTTTTGAGCCACATGTATGCAAATGCTTGAATTTGACTGCCGAGTAATTCATCCTTATCTTGCGCCCTTCCTGCAAAAAGTTTCCCATTCCTAAAACCTTTAGCTTATTGCCTTTAAAATTCAGCGAGTTACCCCACATGATTAGATTATGTGGCGCCACTAGGAAAAGATGGGGCGCCCAATGGGCGGCTGAAGGCATCATTATGAGAGACTGGGAGTATGTGAGATAGCGCTGTCACTATATAATACATACATATTTAGTTCTTTAAAAAATATATTTATTGACATTAGTTTATTTCAAAATACCCACCCACTTGATATACAGATACCTTAACTTGAAAAAAATTGGAAAATTATATTTTATACTATATATCTTAATTAGTTTTCAACTCTATAAATAAAATACAAAATTCATGAATTTTCTGAATTCATTACTTTTATATTATAACACTTGTTATAATATTTGACTGAAGGATAAGTAGGATTATAAATTAAAATAATATAAAATCTTTTTAAAAAATCAACAAAAGATAAGTGTATCAGTGTATGATGTTTTATGTGTCTTATAAAATTTTATCCTATATGGAGTGTCACGTAAGTTTTTTTTTTTTTTAAATTGTCAACTATGTTTAGGGGTAACTGCAGGCTATCAAGGGTCAAAATTATCTTAATTATAAATTTCAGGTAGTTGGGTTTATTTTAACGAACAAAATTTAGTTCGTTACACAATGTTAAATTAAGGATAGTTTCATACATTTTGATGAAACCCTAAATAATAATACATAGTATGTTTAGGAATAAGTTTATAGAATATTTGACTGTGTATTATGCCATTCAAAGAAATCTTAAATTTAAAATTTGTTAAATTAATCAAAGAAAAATTAATATCTTATCTGAATTAAAACATTAAGGCATAATATATTTCCCTAATTGTCGCTACTTTCCCCATTTTAACTCAATTTTATAATATACATGCGTATAACGCGCCACGGAGAGTACATCATAAAGTGGACTTTTAACTTAGAGTTTTAATGTATGTTTTGTTTGAATAGAAGACTAGAAGAGTTTAACACACAATTTAGACACAAAGTTTCTTAAATTAGATATAAAATTACCGTAAATTCTTATTTTAATTGATTTAAAACTCCTATTTTTATGATATACTTTTTTTTCATTTATTATATCTAGCTTAAGCTTCTAGCTCTTATGCTGTTTGTCAGAAACACATATGTAAATAAAAACAATACTTTTCCGACTACTAGCTTTTTATGTCAAACATACTCATGGATGACACATCTTAACTAGTTATGTATGATTTTCAGATGATTCAAAAATACTAAACACTTCTCTTTTCATCTCAAATATCATGTGTTGGTGTCATCATATATATTTTTTTCATCTTTTTTTCTATTGCAACAAAAGAAGAATACTTGTTTTACGATGCTCTTTTTATTATTCCTCCTATTTCTTTGAAAGTCTCCTTCCTATCAAATGGCGATATCATGTATAGCAAAGTAAGGTTGATAATATTTAACAATGATTCAAAATACGATTTGAATTGAACACAAAATAGGTTGATAAAAACCCGACAAGAAATCAAAATTGATAAAAAAAAATAGGTTGACATGAATATGGTATGAAAATTAACGTGTTATCTGATAAACCCAAATTTCCTAATAAAAAAATTATATAAAATCTAAGTAAAAAAACTGTAATTAGAAATTTATTAAAGTCAAAATCTAAAAATAGCGGTCAAACGGAATTAAATACCTCATAAATCAAAGTCTCAATTCCATGTGTGAATTGTGTTCGGATTAGAAGCACCACCCAATAAATGGTTCAAATTTCCTAATAAAAAAATTATATAAAATTAAGTATAGTTATGTATTTTAAAATTTAATTTTATATGCGTTTTTTCTTGAAAAATAGGACGACCTGAAACCCTACCCGATAATTTGTTCTTTTTTTAATCTAGAAACACAATATGGATCTTTTTTCCTGTAGAGTAGGTTGATACGGAACATAACCCGGACTTAACATGAATTAAGTACGTGACACAACTCGAACATGTAATGAAATTAACGTGGGTCAAAAACAACAAAAATAATTCGACACAAAAGCAACATGATATTTAACTCAAACATGACTCAAATTTCCAATTTTAAACACAATGGATTCAATGAACACCACAACTTCATCATGAAAGATGTTTTATGCAATACTAGTAACAATACGCCTCCCAAATAATTTCATGGTATGAAAAATGATAGAAACTATTGCAAGACCTATGCTAGTTTTTTGAGTATAAATTATATTTCAGTTGTTTAAAATAATTTTAGTAATCACTTAATTGCCCCGCATTAATTCAAAACGTACGTTTTAAACTGATACTCAACGAGATTTCAATTGCCCGCGCGCTGCACTGGAGACGTTTTTCTGAAATGAATATAATGCCTTAAATTTTGGTTAATTCATGATTGTTACAAAGATCATCGCTAGCTCCAATGCATATATTTTTTTTGAACGGCAAGCAAAACAGACACCTGGGAAAGATTCGATATTGTCATCACCCCAAATACCTGCCAAATATATTTATTCACTGGACTAGCAAGATGCTAGCGATCACCAAGTACATTTGTTCCTTCAAAACAGAGATGAAATAATCAAAAACAATTAAAAGGAAAATTACACCTAAAAATTATGTGAAATCTCATAATACCTTTTTTTCTTTGTGTCGATGCATGGTTTTGATGCGAGTGCAGGGCAGGTTGTATAGTACTCTTCATTAGTCAGACCAAGCTTGTAGCCTAGGCTAGGTATGGTTACCGATGATGCGATCGTTGATGAATCGGAGGGCACCATCTACCTTGTTTTTTAAAAGGTATAGATTCAAGAGTAAGCGGTGAACCTCCATGTGCTCGAAGAGGAAAAAAGCCCCAAGCAAAGCAAAATATCATATCGTGAGAAAAAAAAAGTAAAATATGGTTTCGTGATAAAATCATAAAATTACCATAGTGCCCTTGAAAATACCACGATAATTTGACAGATTGTTATGCAAATTGATATATAAAGAATGGCGTTTGAATTGGTTACTTAAAAAAACACAATATTTATTTCTAGCAATTGATATTTAAAATAAATTATTGTGACTTGTTCTTGTCATCGGTATTCGGTAATTAACAGATTTCTCGTAGTGACTCCACCTTCCACACACCTCGCCTAAGCCAAGAAGGGTGATCTCTCTCAGGACACACACAAAACATTCACATAACCACTCTCCACCCTTTTAAGATACATGCTACATGTACATGTACATCTTATCACATGATTTTATATGATACGAAACTTCGAATATTATGATTAGCAAGTTAGGATAACCTTGTGTGTTTTTTTTCATCTATTACAAAATTTGATTATAACATTAGGATTAGTATCAGGGGCGGACTCAGGATTACGATTGACTAGTGACACCATATAACGACAAATATAAAATTAATTAAAATTGAGCGTGTTGTTCGTTTTTTTTTCGGGTTTTCAGATAATTGGGTCCGATTCATGAGGTTTCAGTTGTTGTTTCGGTATTTTATAGTTAAAATTATAAAAAAAAATGAAGCCCTATTAATTAAATTGTTGTTTTTAAGGTAAACTAACGTATTTAAGAGGTATAAATCGAAGATTGAACTATATTTTATCATATTTTCATAAATTTCATTTTTTGTTAGATTTGGTGGCATAAAAAATCACTGATGGCATCCCAAAATTTTATTGGTTGCAACGGCTAGAAAATGTTGAAAATTTCCACTTCGTCTACAAAGTTGACTAGTGGCTTGTGTCATCGCCAGTAATAACATAGGTCCGCCTATGGTTAGCATGAACATTTTATTCCATCTCATTTTCTATATACAATCAAATTAGTTTTGATTAAAATAATAATAAATAGGTTATACTGAAATGTATTTAACTTTACACATTATTTTAATCTATTAATCTTCAAAACGTGTATCATAAGTACGAATTTCTGATTTGTTTTATTTTATACATTTCAGTTATATACAATAAAAACTATAACATAAGTTTATACATAAGAGAAACTTTTAAACGCAATATTGACTTCTGATTTGTTTTATAACCATAACATTGTATCTAAAAAAAATGAAAAAAAAAAGTATATTATGCACATTTGAAGATAACTTACTCATTTACCATTTATTTGATCACTTTAATAGTCATACTTCCAAATATATATCTTAACATACTAACAGGCGCATAAAACGGACGCCGGCTTCCTCATAAGGATCGGGTTTTATTTGTAAATAATTAAGCTAGAAGGTCTCTTTTAATATATTTTCATACTTTATTATTAAATGCCAATGCCGGCATTTGCAATAGTTGTTGGTTATATAAGTCAGAAGATAAGTATTTACATAAACCACCCCTTCAGATTTTATAAGCTTTCATACAACCTCTATCCTTTAAGGAATACAATGTAACCCAAATTGGGATTGAAATTCTTAATCGACTTTCAACTTGTATCGTTACTTCGTTAGTTTATTCATGATCGTATGATTACCGTTAAAAACCCTAAGTCAAAAACGACCGTGAATAGAAATTTGCAGTTATACTCTAGTTTTTCATATTCTTAAGACTCGGATCAAATAGAACAAGTGTTGTATATGGATAATATTTTGTATGTACTTTTCTTGAGAGAATTGATGTTTTAACCGGAATATAAAGTCTGGACGTAAGTGGTAACCCTTCTTAAGAATTTTTTTAAAACATAAGTAATATCAAGCATAAGTGAAATCGATTTAAAATTTAAAACTAATAGACAACTTCTCACATTTTCTAGGGATACCTTGTTTGTTGTATTAAAAGGGATTTTTCGCTTTAGCAGATTCTTAGTGAAAGTCAAGCTAGGCTTTAATGTACGTGACCTAACCATTTATGTGATTGTTTCTTATGTCATCCAAAATGTTTTCACTCAACGAAGATTGAAATTCGAGCTTTCTAGGTGTCCTACAACTAACGCATCTTAAGATGGTTTTTTGTTTAAGAGTTAATTTTTTAGAAAACTATAGTTTCTCCTATAAAATGTTTCTACTTCATATCATCCTACCCACTAAATATTGACACAAGGATCCCACAAATTCTCTATCTTTATATCCTCTTTTAAATTTGACGCCTATTTTAATCTAGTAAGTAGATGAATAAGTATGCATGTTTTGTAGGAAGATAAACACCTCTCTTAAATTTAGTGCAATTCAAGAGAGATATATAAAAGCTAAGAGCAAATTTAAAACTTGATTAATGTCCAGAGTGGATTTGAGCTTTAAAGACAAACAAATATCAAATCCAAGTTGCACAAATAGATATACTATTAAAATGTCACACTTAATAATGTAGATAATGATAACTACGGGGTAATATTTGTCATTTATCTTAAGTGTAGGGGCATAAGTAGTTATTTATATTGCTTATATATATACCTGGCCTATTCCTCCAATGATGCATCAATCATCATCTCATCTCTTGCAATGACTAAAAAGAGTGAAATTAGGCTTCTTGGAACCGCTGCAAGTCCATTTGTGAACCGGGTTCAGTTCGCCCTCAACCTCAAGGGCATCGATTATGAGTACATTGAAGAAAACCTGGCTCACAAAAGTGAGCTTTTATTAACATCGAACCCGGTTCATAAGAAAGTCCCGGTCCTGTTTCATGCTAATAAACCACCCATTTGTGAGTCTCCAATCATAGTCGAGTACTTAGACGAAATCCAACCCGATGTCCTCCAACTCTTCCCATCCGACTCTTTAGGTCGGGCTAATACTCGGTTTTGGGCCAATTTCGTTGATACCAAGGTACGTTAAAACCCGAGTAACAAAGAGTAATTTTTTACAGTTTTAAGTGTAAATCTTTTAATGTTTCAGCGTCTTTATAAGTGTGAAATTGTTATTAAATTTGTCAAGTTGATAGATATAATTATCTAGTAAGCATAAAATTTTTTAGTATATATTTTCTTGAAAGCTTGTAAAATTAAGTATTTTCTTCATAGTATATATAAAGTTAAAGCACCTAAGATAGGTGATGTTGTTTCACGCCCTTAAAACACTGAAATGACCATAATATCCTTCATTTAGGTGGTTGTGTGAGAGCAACAAGGCTTATCCTAAGATAGGTGTTATTGCTCTCACATACCACCTAAATTAAGGAAGCATGTCATAGTTATTCAATGTTTTAATGAATTAAGTATGGCGTGAGAGCAAAAATACATATCTTAGATGTTGTTAGTTGTACTGTGATATCATTTCACCTTAGTTTAATGCGCCAAATATGTTATACTAATTGATATATATATATATATATATATATATATATATATATTAATTAAACAACCATCCACAGTTTTTCCCATTGTTTGAGGAGTTGAGGAGGACACTAGACAAGGAGGGAAAAGATGCAATAAAAAAGCAAATAATCGAAGTGACACAGTTTCTTGAAGAAGCGTTTATCAAGTTAAGCAAAGGCAAGGCTTATTTTGGTGGAGAAGAGATTGGTTATTTGGATGTTATTCTTGGATGTTTCATCACATGGACCAGATATGTTGACAAGCTTAATGATTTCAATACCTTTGATGAAAGTAGAATCCCAGAACTTGCAAAATGGGCTAAACATATATCATCACATGAAGCTCTCAAGAGTGTCTCACCTGGGAATGAAACACTTGGAAAGTTCTTCATGTTGCTTCATTACTACAAACCACCTTATCAATAAAGCATGACTATAAAAAAGTAATATATGTGTTTTGCTTGTTTATTTGTTTTTGAAAAGATTATCATATTGTCATAATTCAATTCGGTTTGAACTATGTATTATGTTTTAATTATTGCAAGTAAAGATCATCATCATGGTCTTTTTACTATGCCTTTTGCTATCAAAAATAAGATTTATGCTTAGATTTTGTTTACTTCATCAAATGTACGTGTTTACTTATATGTAACTAAGTATCAAACATAAGAATTTACCTTTTGATGTATTAAATTTAAAAAAATATGTTATTGCCTGTATGAGCTTATTTAGTATTTGTAGTAGGTTCAGGATATATTGTTATGTGTATCTTCATGTAAAGAATAAATTAAATAAAAATCATAATTATTTTTAAGTAATAGTAGTAGTAATAATAAGAGTTAGTTATTATTTTGTTCCATAGTTCGTAAATTTTACCTGTTTAGTGTATCTAAATATGATTTTCTTACATTGTTGGTCCTTGATCACTTTAAAAGACAAATTTATCTTTGTCATATCAATTTAATCATTTATTTTAGTATATTAATCAATCTTTAAATATTGATTAGTTATTTTTTAATTATATTTTTAGAACTATATAAGAGTTAATCACAAAATTGTCCATGTGGTTTATGCCTAGTTTCATATTTAGTCCTTTAAGATTGAAAATTACACTAGTGATTCTTTTAGTTAATATTTTATTTCATGTTTAGTCCTTATTTATAACAGACGTTAGTTTTCAATGTTAATTAACCTATCTCATGTGCACATCACATGAAGGTATTTTTGTCCATTCATCAATCTCTCTCATACTTAAAAGATAAATGAAATGTCATCATGTCTGTTGACTCAAAGCTATTTCTCTCCATTTCCACTTTCTTCTTCGTATGCTATTATGAGAGAAACCAAAACCCTAAAATTTTCTCAATTTTAACATCGTAACTTTGATCATATTTCTAGATGAAAGTAGGATAAAAGACCTGAAACAGCCACTGCATCTACAAGAAACAACCACGATCGCTACCACTAACTGCGGCTACCACCATCACAAGCATACACAACGCGGTCATTGTTACTAACATCAAACACAACATTGGTGGAGCACAAAAAGATCCCTCCATTTCTTTTCTTCTTCCTTTATCCATTTTTACCATTTTACTTTCTCTTTCTTGCCTTTCTAAGATAAAGGCAAACCTATGCGAGTGTTTGCAAGTGTACAAGATCTAAAACTATCAATGTGTGTTCATGTGTGTAGCGATTTGAGTGTGTGAGTGTGTGTTGATGTTGGAAAGTTTATGTGTCTACGATATGAAGTGTTTATGTTTGTGCCGTTTTTAGTCTATGTAAGTGTCTTGTGTCAATTTGGGCTTTGTATGTGTGTATGATCTATGTTTATGTAAATATTATGGTTTTAGATTTTTGTTATTAAGATTTCACTTTAGTTTGGTTTTGATTCTTGGAATTTGATTTAACTGTTTATGGTATCGTTGGTGGTGGTATCTTGGTGGGTACACCGTACATGTTAAAATGTGAAGAACAAACATGGAGAAAATACATATTAAAGATCTTCAACTAATAAAGTGCAGCGGTAAATTAGTGAACTAGTACTTAAATATATTAATAATAAATAGTTAACTATAAATTATAATTAGACAGTTAATAGTTAAACAATGAGTAAAATCAAAATCAAAATTTGAGATTTTACATAAACTTTAACAAGTTTAATACATTAAAAAATAATGTTTTAATTATATACATATAATAACAAAATACATAAATTTTAAACAGAACAAATCTTTAAGTAAATTTTAAACTTAAATATTATAAGGCATTTGATACCAAATAAATTATAACAATGATGTAAGTACATTTAATAACAACAATAATAATGATAAATAATATGTTTGATAGATTTCGTTGTTTTGAATTCTTATAATTATATATATTCAAAATACTATCATTAAATATAAATTTAGACTTTCATACAAAAAGCTTTTTATTCCTTAAAATACAATTATTATTAAAAATTAATTGAAGAATAATCATACTGATTTTAACATATTATTATTAAAAACTAATGTATTAAATTATATACATATAATAACAGAATACATTAAATAAGATAAACAGAACATACATTTATATAAATTTTCAACTTTAATATTATTCAACATTTGATTGCTTACGCAGTTACGCTACCAAATAATTTTTTTTTTGGAAAGCAACACTACCAGATAAATTATAACAATGATGTAAATACATAAAATAATAACGATAATAATGATAAATAATATATTTGATAGATATAGAGTAGTACATTGTAATAATAACACGACCGATAAAATAATTATTTTGATTTTGATTTTTATAACGAAATCTTTTATTATTATGTACTTCTTAAAAATACAATAATTATAAAAAAATAAGTGTAATAATCACTAAAGACAAACATGTTTTTTCCATTTTCCGATATGGCATATTAACTTCTTTTTTATACATCTGGCTATTTAACTTGTAAAAAACATGTTATTCTACCCATTTTGTTGATTTTGATCTGCAATAGCAGGTCACTTTTCCTCTAAATTTCTTCACTTCAAAATCGAAACTTTAAAGGCCAAATACTCCATGTATACTTAACGAAAAACAATGATTCTTGACTCTATGAAAAGGTAATCGCGTTGTCTATGAAGTAGTACAAAAAAACTGAATAAAAACGAGTTTAAGTTGTGTAGATTCATCAAAATACCGTAATGGTGTCGTATAGTGTCATTATCGATTTTAATTAGTAATAACTTGGCCTACACTTGATGGTTTTTCATGAATTTTGTGTCCACTGAAAGGTAAAAAAATTATATATGATAATTAATATATATAAGAAAAATTATGTAAAATGATCAAGAATCGAGCAAAAAACGTCTTTTTTTCTATTCTGTTTTCGAACAAAAAGCCACAAAAAGTCGAGACTTTGAGCACAAAATTTTCCCTCAATACTTGACGAAAATTCATGAATTTGACGTCATTTGAAAGGTATAATAATAACTTAAAGATTCTACAAAAAAACACGCAAAACGATCAAAAAATCGACCAAAAAATGTAAAAAACGGGCTGAGAAAGAAGAACAAGTTGCAGGTCGTAAAATGAGCATATCGACACGTTTTTTATAAGTTAAATAGCCAGATGTGTAAAAAAAATTAATGTATCATATCGAAAATGATAAATAACACGTTTGTTTTACGTAACTTAAACCCCTAAAATAAATTAAAGAATCAATCATACTAATATTAAAATACTATAAAGTCTAGTTTAATAATGGGGACTTACATAAGCACTTTGCCATTTTCCTTTTAGAGTTGACTACGAATTTTTCCACCGGATTACATGTTAAATTAATACATTGTAGGTTAATTTAAACAAATTTTTTTCTCGTTTGGGTGGCATTATAAGTCCTAAGATGGTTGAACTTTTAGGTTTGACTCTCTAAAATGTGGACCATGCGGTAGCGGGGGAAATTCAATAGTACGGATCTTGAGCTTATATAATATTTAATTTTAAACATTTTATTATTATTTGTTTTCCAACTTACTCTTTAATATATAAGAAATTTGAAACTTCATATTTGATTTATTCAGTTATCTACTCAACAAATAATTGGAATTTTTAAATATGACATCTTTTATTATTGCCACTAGCATATATTATACTAATTATTGAAAAAATGCATACAAGAAGAACATGTGTGGGTAACCTCATAACCCGAAACAAACTTAAGAGCAAGATGAAAAGAACAAGCTACAAATTGCATATGAATCCACTTTCCAGTCAAAGACTTTTCTTCTCATCGCCACCATCCACTGCCACCTCTCACCCCTCCACTCACCAAAGCCCTCCACCTTACCTACTTTCTTCGTTGCTAAAGCAAACATTCTAGGGAACTTACTTTTCAGTGTAAACTCCCCTGCCCATCTATCATTCCAAAAATCAAACACGTTCCCTTTCCCCAATTTGGCTACAAAACCTTCCCTCAAGCTTATACCCAACCTATCCTCCATCGAGAAAAGGTTTGATATAATCTTCCACACACCTGACATCTTCTCTAGATTAGCACTGATCAATCTAGACCCTAAAGATAACTCACCATACTTACATCTTACAATCCTTTTCCACGCAGTGTCCTCAGCATTCCAGAACCGCCACACCCATTTCGACAATAAAACTTGATTTTTTTGTTGTAAGTCACCCACCCCCAAACCCCCATAACTCTTGGGTTTCTGAATTTTACTCCAAGCCACCATGTTTAAACCCTTTTTCTCCCCACCTCTTGACCATAAAAACTGTCTTTATAATTTTTCCAACTCCTTGTACACCCCCACGGGCATACGGAACATTGACATAAAATACATAGGTAGGTTGTTTAACACTGATTTGATCAATGTAACCTTACCAGCCTTCGAAAGAAACTTTGCTTTTCACCCCTCCAATCTTTTTCTAACTTTTTGGAGAACCGGATTCCAAAACGATCTCCTCTTTGGATTCCCTCATATCGGTAGTCCCAAATAAGAGCATGGAAACCTACCCACCTGACAACCTAACAAATTCCCTACCTCCTCTAGATTCTCCTCACTCACATTCACCCCATACACTATACACTTCTTCATGTTCAGCTTCATCCCAGACATTAGGTAAAAAGCCTTCAAGACCGAACACATATTCCTAAGTTGGTCAAAGTCCATCTTATTTACCAATAAAGTATCATCAGCAAATTGGATATGAGAAATCGTCATCGACTCGTGACCTACTATTTTATAACCTTCGAAAAGCCCCAACTCCACTCCACTTCTAAACATAGCATTGATACCTTCTGCGGAAATATTGAACAGAAGTGGAGATAACGGATCACCCTGTTTGAGACCCCTTTTCATAGGAAATCTACGCGTTGGCGACCCATTGACTAACACGGAAAGTGAAGAAATCCTAAGGCACCCCAACACCCATGAGATCCATCTCTCCCCAAAGTTCATTTCTCTAAGTACTTCTACCAAATAGTTCCACTCAATGGAGTCATAGGCCTTTTCAAAATCGAGCTTCAACAACACTCCATCCTCCTTACTCAATTTCATTGCATGTATTACCTCTTATACAATCATAACACAATCTAGTATATGTCTTCTTTTTGTAAACGCAAACTGGAATTCCCCTAAAACCTCCGTAACAACTGACCCAAGTCTCCTAGCCAGCACTTTAGTAACTATTTTATACACACTACCTACTAGGGAAATAGGTCTAAATTCTTTCATAGAACTAGGCGACTCAACTTTAGGGATAAGAATAATAAACGTCTCCCCTAATTCACTAGGTAGCACACCATCTTCGAAGAACCCACGTAGCAGTTTTACCAGGTCATCCCCAATTAGATCCCAATAATCTTTAAAAAATTGTAAATTAAAACCATCCGGCCCCGGTGCCTTCTCACCATTGCAGCTCCACACTGCCAACTTCACCTCTTCTTTCTCAAATTCTCTTTCTAACCAGTTCGCACTATCCTTAGATAACCTCTTAACCCCCAACCCCCTAGCACTAATGCATAGCCCTTGACTCTCAAAGTGTTCCTCAAAATATGCTGCAATCCCTTCTTTTACCATCTGGCTCCCTTAACACTGTACCACCGATATCCAGATTACTGATTCTGTTCATCCTAACTCTAGATCTCGCCATAATGTGAAAAAACTTTGAGTTACAATCGCCTTTTTGCAGCCATAACATTCTTGATTTTTGTCTGGCTTGATCGTATTCACACTGTCTCCAATGCCACAATAAGTCCATCTTCTCTCTCCATAACCTCCACAGTCCTTCATCTGACGGATCTGCCACCCTCCGGGACTCTAATTCCACCAACTCCTTCTCGCACCTCAAAATCCTTTCAGATACAGAATCCTTATTAAACTTAAACTTCTTCTTAATAGCAATTTTTACATTCTTTAGTCTAATGGCCACACTACACTGATTCCTCTCCCCCGTGCTTTGTGCACACAATCCTTAAAACCTACCTCTTTTTACCACCAATTAAACATCCTAAACGGTGTAGGGCCCCAGTCCTCCTCTTTCAAACCTAATACTACCGGGAAATGGTCCGACACCCTATTCTCAGTTACCCATTGCAATACAGACGAAATCCTCTCTAAAAGTTCTGTATCAAAAAGGAATCTATCCAACCTACTTGACACCAACTGCATCTGGTTATTACTCCATGTGAATTTTCCATTTGACAATGGCAGATTCACTAACCCCTCTGACCTAATGAACTCACCAAACTCTCTCATACCACCCTTCATCCTTTTGCACGAAGATCTCTCCTCTATATCAACAATCTCATTCCAATCCCCCCCAAAATCCAACAGACTTTGTATAGTTCTCTCAATCTTTTAATCTCGCCCAATAGTTCCTTTCTCCTACTTCTATCATTTGGGGCATAAATGTTACATAATACGACATCCAAATTAAACAACTTACACACACCTTTTAAGCCCCCCTCGAAACTTAAATACCGACTGAAGCTTAAAGAAGTTATAATCCCATAATGTCATTAAACCCCCAGATCTACCCTCTGCATTTACCCAATCTACACCTACATCATTACCCCACCACAAACCTCTCCCAAGCCTACAACAATGATCTAAGACTTTCGTTTCTTGCAAAAACACCACCCTAGGATTAATATTTCTAATAACCCTAGAAATGGCTCTCTTCTTCGAGCCCTTCCCCACCCCATTCACATTAAGCGACAAAAACATTTAAAATCAAATAAATAAAACTCAAGAGCAAGGATCCGACTTACAGACCTTGGAGCACGCAGCAATCAGATTTCAGCCGCTTTTTCACCTCATCTTTAGTTGCTATTAATTGAAGACCCATATCCGCTACAATCCCGAGGATTCTATCAACTTCAGCATCCGAGTTATCCTCAGGCTGTGGGCCCTTCACCGCGACTTCAACTTCTACTTCCGATTTCTTGTTATACTTTCTTTTCGCACTTTTTTTACCACTTTTCTTTATTTTTGCCTTTTGCAACAATTTTCTTGTACCATGCTTTCTTCTACGATCAAATACTAAATCTATCCATTCATCTGTGGATAAGCTTGTATCATGAATTAACTCCTCTCGACTTTGTTCAAGTTCCTCATCCGAAGGCACAATCTCTGTTACAACATTTCCGCATACTTGCTCCACATCACCCATCACCTCTTCAATCTGAACACTATGCAAATCTTTTTTATTACTCTCCTGCGAATTTTCTTGTACCATTTTCTTAGAATTCATTTCCGCAGCAGATCGTGGAGTGTGTGGTCAAATATAATGAGTGTGGTAGGTATAGATTAGGTGATGCCTAGTGGCATCAAGGATCTGGTGGAGCTATGGCCATATTTGTGTAAGAGAAGTTGGATTAGGAAAGTGTGGATGTTAGTGTTATATGGTGTGATGTGGTCCATCTGGGTTGAGAGGAATGATATAGTGTTCAACAATAAGAGAGTGGGATTTGAAAGGTTAACCGACATGGTGTGGTTGAGAGTAGGTCAGTGGTGTTTTGCAAAATGGCTAGACTTACCCCACGGGGTGGAGGATGTAGTTTGTAGGGTTAGAGTTCTAATTGACAATTTGAGTAACTTTGAGATCAATGTCATTCCTAGGGAGTTAAATAGTGAGGCGGATGCACTGGCAAAAAAGGGTGTTTCTAGGAAGGGGCCTTGGATAGTGTGGGTGTAGTGGCTTGTGTGTGGATAGTGGATGGGATGTAGTGAATGGAAAGCTGTGAATGAGCGGTTTTGTAGTTGTCATGTGGTGTTGCCTTGCTGTAGAAGGGGGAGGGGTATTTGCGGTTTTGTTTAGCGAGTATAGGTTGAATTTGTTGTATTAGGTGTGATAATTGTTTTAATTAATATATACTTAATCTGTTTGTTGAGTGATAGTACAGGTACTGCTCTAAATCTGGGACAGTATGGAAGGAAGATTCCTCGTAACAAAGGTGCGAACTAGCATAGTTAAACACATTGTGAGCAGGTTGTGTAAGTAGGGGTGTCTAATTTGGGTGTCTGTGGATAGGGTTGTGAAATAGGGGTATCTTTCGAGGGCTCTGTGTGGGTGGTCACTGTAAATGGGTTATAAGGAGTCTGGGTCACTTTTAATGTTGAGGGAGTGATGGTGGGGTCGTTCAACGTGTGGTCGTCTGGCCGTTTCTAGGTTTTATTTCGGGTGTTGGCGGGTTTGTGTGGTAGTTCACTGGTTAGCGTGGGTGGTCAGTGTTATAGAGTGTGTGGTCACTGTATAGGGTGCGCTGCATGAAATATGTGTGATAGTATATGTCTTATGACAATATGGGGGTCTAGTATCAGGGGGTGGGGGATGGGCAGGTGTCATAAAGGTGGTGATGGTAGGGTTAGTGGCTGTGACTATACCTCTTCACAGGTGTTTATGGTGGCACTGTAATGCATACACTTCACATTGCTTTCTATCATCAGATAGTCATGGTCATAGGATAGTTTGTGGGGGTTGTTATTGGTGCAGGAGGTTGCACTTTGTCTTGTAACCAAGGTGTGATAAGGGGGCACTCCAAACCCTACTTGATTTGCTAGGCCATATTTCAGAAGCTGATGCAAATCCTTCCTTCAAGCCTCAGAGTTTTGTGACAGTTCCGTGTATATACGATGAAATTGTCTACTTCACTTCAATGGGGGTCATGGATTTCGGTTTGGGCTGGTGATATGGGTCGTGTTGTGGTAGTGGTCGGGTGATGAGGGGTGACCAACATTAGGTGTTGATGATATAAGGGGGTTTTCGGGTTCCATTTGGTAATAGGAGGTGTGGAGGTGGGTGGGTATGAGATGGTGTTTCCCTTTACCCTCAAAGCCTTTTGTGCCTCTAAGTTCTTTCTAGTAGAATTGGTTGTGTGGGAACTATCTTATTAGGTATATGAGTGGGGGTGTGTTATACTTTCAGTTCCTTTAGTGTAGGTATCCCTTTGTGCCTCAGAGTCCTTTCGGTTGCATGCTACTTATTCCCTTTGTCTTGTGTGGATTGTTTATAAGTAGCTGGGACCTTTCTTTCTGCGGTTAATAATATTTATGTTACATATGTCGTGATGCCTGCGTGATTGTTGCTGGGTGACTGCGGATGTTTTGCTACGATGGGATGGTTGATTGAGTTACTGTGTGGAGTGATTGATGTGTACTATTGTGTTGCTTATGGCCGATTTGTAGTGCTATTAGATGATGATTGCTATTAATGTGGGATAACATGATGATACTGGTTTGTGTCGTTCGCTATTGTCTTTCGGCACTGTTTTGTGCTTGTTGATGATTATCTGTTTGCGAACCTCGTGGGCAACATTGTTGATGTTGTTTGGAATGATGCTACTAATGAGATGTGTCGGTGGGTGATGTGTTTGCTCCTTGATATTGCTGAGTATGTTCCAAGACGTTGAGTTGATATTATTAAATTATGGATCGAGAGCATAAGTTGTGTGGCCACTTAGGAGCTGTTTTAATGCGCTACTGCCGAGGTGATGTTTATTTTGGTGAGATCCGTATTACAGTTACTAGGGTCACTAAAGTGTGATGTTCTAGTGAGTTATGATGATAACAATATGTACCTGAACCGTATTTGTGTGAAATGAAATCTTTACATTGGTTGTTCAAAAAAAAAATTGCATATGAATCCTAAGTTGATGAACATCTGGGAATTGGAAGTTTGGAACCGAAACTTACTAATAGATCTACACTCTAGTTGTCAATATAAATGAAATCCAGAAGGTTGATTGTGAAACCAAAGTCGATGAAGATGAAGAAGCAAAAACTTGTAGAACTATAAGAAGGTTGAATAATTTATATGTTCACTTTTTAAAAGTTTTTAGAATTATTAACTTGCAACTTGAAAATATATAAAAATATATTTAATCACAATAGAAGCAAATAATTATATGCAAGAATGTAAAGCAAGTGTGTAAAGAATATGAAAGACAATTGGATGACACCCGATTTATAGTAGATCGATAAGATTTGCTATCATCCAATAGTTTTTATTTGACTCTCTTATCAATATGTAGATTGTGTTTGAAGATTTGACAACACAAGAAAAGTCCTTTTAGAAGACTGAATCAACCTACTTATGTGTTGGTGAATCTGAATTTTAAACTTATGGATCTTCTCGTAGGTTATAAATTTATTTAAAAAAAATCTTTTGAAACCAAGGTTTACATTATTCTTTATAAACGATGTATTGGTCATTTTATTCAAAAATACTCTATATTCATTTTTATGACCGGAATGTATTCAAATAACAAATATCTTGATAAATTTATTATTTTCGTATTAACTTAGATTTAAAAAAATTGTATCATATTAAATCCAATATTTAAGATGAAGATGGAAAAACTCAAATTGGGAGTTGGCATTTAAGAACCGTAAATCGCATATACAAAATCAATTGAAGATTTTGAAGGTTTAGAGTTCTTCTACTTCTTTGAACCCTAAATCATTAAACATTTTATTGTAACAAGCGATTAAACAAACTTAATTGGTTCTATTTGAATCATTTTGTAGTAACAAAAAAACATTTAAGCAGCCACATCAGCATGGATGTAACCAATAATGGTATATGCACTGCTTGATACAATAAAATAGTAAGTTTCGAAGTTAAATACACAAAATAGTAAAATGTGAATATATTTGACGAACTAAATTCTTTCATATAATGCCTCTCGTTAATTTCACCTTTTATTTTTTTTACTTTTTGTTGTACGTAGAAACGAAATACGAATAAATAATAAAAAACGTAATACATCAGGATTTAACATGGAGAAACCTTTTACGGGAAAAAACCACAAGCATAAAAGATGATATCACTATAGTAAAAATATAAGGTAAGTATAAGAACGCAAATAATCAAAACATAACCTAAAACTACGAATAATAAAGAATAGCTACGCAAAAAGAATTCTTGATTTCTACAAACGAAAAACCAAGAAAAATGCTCTCTAAACGTTTTCTACTCTCTCACGGAGCACACATTTAACATGTATGTATCTTATATATAAATTTAAGTATTTAACTAGCTCTAATATTAATTAAGCTTTAACCGTAAAAGAAATAAATGGGATATGGGCCTAAGCCCATATGTGAGAAATTTCGGGTCACGTGCATTCGTGCAACACAAACTCATAGAAATATACATATACCTGGAAATCCAGATCAAGATGAGAAGCAAATACTGAAAATATTAATAAGAAAAACGCAAGTTCATCTTAAAACCTTAAGAAGGAAACTCAAGCAAGAACACGATGGATTAATTAATCTATCTATCTATACTAACGGAATAACTATATATGCATACAAATTTCTAATATAAGAAACCTATCGAAATTAATATGTATACAAAAACCCTTGTTGTACAAACATAGGTCGAACTTTTTAACCACATAACATATGCACACTATAAAAATTCTCATAAATCTATATGGTTTGCCTACAACGTGACTGCTAGAACCAATGATTATAAGAAACGTCTTTACAATATCTTGTTACCACCAGAATACAAGACCTTTTGCATGAATCTAGCTCAATGCCGGCCACATGTGATCCCATCCCACTACAATAACCATAGAAATCAACAATAAATCTGCCAAGAGTTGGCCGGTTGAAATGTTCGAGATCTTTGGTTAAATAGTGATCTATAATGAGTTTAGATGTTAGAATGGAGAACCCACAAACTTTATGAAATCTACCTTTATTTTATATATCACATATATAAGTGGTTGTCTATTCACTTCTATATTTTATACTTAACAAATTTAACTTACTTGTAAACTTTTAATTGACTAACATTGATTTACCAAGTAGGATCGAGATATTGTGAAACTATGGTCAAGAGTGGAATAGTGGATCATACGTAAGATTTTATGTTTGCAGAGATCCTATACTAAAGTTCAACATGAGCTAATAAAATTATAAGATTGCAATATCTTAAAGTCGATCTTAACAACCATGATTAAGACTATGATCTTTATCTCTTGCAGAATAAACATCGGGAAAGGGAAACAAGTATTGGATTACAAAGACTTTTTAGCATATCTTTATATATTTAACAACATAGAAAACGTAAGCTGAATTACTATAAGGTCCAATTTGTTTTACCGTAATGTGAAAGAATGTAATGAAATTGAAATCAAATTCCGTTGTATATTGCGTTTGGTAACATTATTTTGAAAGGAATTAAGTTCTTCGAAGTGTTAATATTACTTTAGATAGAGGAATGTCATTACGTAACTAACATAGATGGAATTAAAATCATTTCCATTCATGTGCATTACGGTGAAACAAACGGGACCTAAAGAAAACATCGGTGGAACTTGTCCCTTCGTTCCGTCTATAAACTCAACATCTGACCGCTTTAATTTGGGAGCTAATTTGGGCTTAAAAGGCAAAAGAAGTTTGAGGCATTCTACTGTACTGCGTTATTAGCGTTTTGCAGGTGTATTTGGAAGCTTGGAGACTCGCTTGCTTTTCCTGATAAGCATTCAATTGCAAAGGATATAATTGGAGAGGTCCAAAGCCTATCTTTCACTTTGTTGAGTAGAAAACTAGTTTGATCAAATTGGGGTCTTTCACTATGTCTTGTTGTTTAATAAAACCATATCTTTACTACTATATAATGTATTTATGTTATCATCTCCTCAAATTATTAAGACTACTTAAATTTAAGTAGTCCAAACAATTATACATAATGTACAACCTTCAAATTATATCCACGTTTCTTTTTATCTAAATTAATCTCATCCACTCAATATTTAAGTATTTCACTCTCCTAATTTACTCTAATTTTTTTATTTAAAACATACTCTTTCACTAACACATTCTCTCACACAAACATAATTTTTAACAATCTTATTAACTTCTCTTTCCTTATTTCGTAAAATGAATCTTTTTTCTTATTTTAATGTTTTTAAGAATTTATTTTTAAAATTAATAAAATAGTTTATACAAATATAAGAAAATTTGAAAAAAAATCAACATGTTGGTGAAAACTTTTTTGTGATATTAAATCGCGCGAATAATATATTATTACATTACTGAAAATGACATGTTAGAAAACATAAACTATGGTCGCCGCAGCATTATGCGGGTACATTGCTAGTATGGTATAAAAGATGCTTATATAAAATGAGGAGGTACATTCCAAGCCTTGTTACGGATATAAATTTTATAAGGATAGATAATATAAAAACTAATATTTAAACTCGTATACTTAAAACAAAACAAATAGAAATCTAGTAATTAGAATATGATATACTGTGAAATTGGTTTGAATTAAAAATATATACAACATTACTAACCTTCACAATTGAAGAAAGATTTATAAAGAAGAAGAAGAACTGTATAGAAACATTTTAATTTTTTTATTCAGAATCATAAAAATCTGATCTATATAAAAAAAGTGTAGAACTACTTTACAAAAAAAATAAGTTATAGGGATTTTTGCATTATAGAAAATGAATTATAAGTTGTTATTTTTGCAATATAGAAAATGAATTATAAGTTGTTATTTTTGCAATATAGAAAATGAGTAAGAGTTATTTAAAGTATTTCTAACTAATTATATTATATATAATTTTGATATAAATTTTGATGTAATATAGTATTATAAAAAACCATTTTTTTAGTTTTACTATTTCAATAAATGAATATGGACGATAACCGACTTATTTTTAATGTAATATAATGTTTATCATAGAATTTTATTAAGTATTACTACTTTCAAAAATATATTTTACAGATAAATGTTATATTACGATAAAGTTTATATTAAAATCCAGATTAAGTAAGATGATTACAAATATATAATCATATTTACACTAAACATAGTGTGTTGAAATTTTATAACACGAAAACAAATAATATACATATTTAATTAGATTAATACAATGACAGTGATAGCAATAAATATATGGAAAAAAAGAATAAGATTTGCAGCCACCTACTAGCTGTTAGAATCTGCCCGATAATATATGTACGCCTTAAAGCACTGCCGATGATGTATGAGCCTATAAGGGTCACAAACCGGGGTCTAACATGACAGCAAATAAGGTTGAGGGACCAAAGATGGCAAAAGTGGAAGTTGGCAATGCAGGCCACGTTAGCGCCGCTAACTATAACGAGTTAGCGCCGCTAACTGTTAGAGGTTAGCGCCGCTAAGGCTGCATGTGCTTTATGTCATATCGAAGTCAGGCCGCGTTAGCGTCGCTAGCGGGTTAAGGTTAGCGCCGCTAACTCTTGGTTAGCGCCGCTAACCCTGCATGGGTTTTATGTCATATCGGTCTCCACTAACAGCCAATTGGGGAGAGTATCTAGAATCATCTTGGCCGGCTTTGGGAAGCTTAAGTGACATTCCTAAGGTCTTTATAAAGAGTTGTTCCTGGAACATTACTTCTTCTTGGCCAAACTCTCTCTCTAGCATACAAACTCACATATATCTCTCTCTCACTTGGATACCTTGGGTTGGTGATTTCGTGAGCCAGAGATCTCGTGGTCCAGAGACTTTTTTTGTTGAGTAAGGTTTCCAGTGAAGATCTTGCTCAAGCTTGCTAGCACTCGGTGTTGGACTTTGTTCCCGGTTTGAGATTTCGTGAGAAGGCCAAGGACAAGAAGAAGGAGACCCTTGCTTCAACATCCAAGATCAGCCACCAACAAGGACTTTACTGGAGCTTAGGAGCACGGTATAACCTTCTTACCTTGTGGTTTTGTTGCTATTTTGTACATAGAGTAGATCCATGCTTGGGATTTCATTGTTTTGAACACTTGTATGCATGTTTTATCTTGTTCTCGCTTCCGTTGCGTGTTCTTGAAATCCCAACAGTGGTATCAGAGCCACCTCTATGTTAGAATAGCACTTGGTGGCTTGAAAAACCCGAAATCAAAGTGTTTGTATTCTGCCGTTAGGGTTAGCGGCGCTATCCTAGAGTTAGCGGCGCTAAGTCTCTAGGGTTAGCGGCGCTAACGCCACTGGAAAATTGTTTTCGAAAATCTTGAATAAAACAGCTTAGGTCTCGGGATTTTTAGCACTTGTACCTTCTGGAAATTTGTTCCAAATATGTTTTTCATGTTGTTCCAGTAGTAGCATGATTTGTTTGGTTGTATGTGTTAACATGAGTTGGTAATCTTGCCTTGGCCCATTTGGTTGATGTGTGTTGTGCATGTAATTTGGTGGTTTTGATCCACAATTGGGGCTGTAAATTTATTAAATTCAGTTTGATTGTAATAATTTGTGGCTTGCATGCCATTTCATTCATCCATGTACAAGTATAAGATAAATAGGAAAAATTATGTGGCTTGTATGCCATTTATATTTTCTATTGTATTGTATATTGTATGATGGAGGGATGAAGACACACGAGGAGGCAAAACGAGATGGAGCATGGTGCCCTTAGAAGCCAAAGAAATCCGATGGCGATGGTGGTTCTAGTGGGAGCTCGCGTCAATATTGTTTTGTCCCTTAGATTGACCGAGTTCTTCCCGTTTTGGCTCACGGGAGGAACGCATAGGTTTTATGGCAAGAATTACCGACTATGTTGTATATTGCGTATGATGTGATTTTATTATTCTATGCATGGATTGTAGGTTTCGCATGCTAGAAAATTTTTTGATAAAAATTAATAAAATCACAAGAGTTTTGTTAAAAATGGTTTCCTCTCGCGCGCGATCACATACATTGATTAACCCACCTAGTGAAAATAGGATTTGTCACTAATAAGTTAATCAAAACCAAACCGGAAACAAAAGGCCCGTTTTTCCACAAAACGTAAATCATGCACCATCCGTAAGTCGATACCACCCGAATCTAGTTTTATGATATTTGGTTGTCGAGCTTAGCACGAGCCAATTCTCATGAAACTGTGTGGAAGGTGAGTGTGGCAAATTCACAACTTTGGTTGTCGAGCTTAGCACGAGCCAATTTTGGTGGATTTGTTACCGTATGTCTTGACGGACGATTTGCAATTTTAGGTTTGAAATCTTGGTTAATTGTCGAGCTTAGCACGAGTTAACCAAAATTTCAAGACTTAGAATTGGTGCAAGAAGGGATCAAACATGCCAAACGACCATTGGATGTCGCAGGATCCCGCATGTGCTAAGGATTGCGATGGAGATTGCAATTGGCAAAATGGTTGCCGACCTAAATAGTTTTATCATGTGATCCGCGGTAACCCCGTCACATGGTAGGATGAAATACGGTTCTTAGCCTTGTTTAACTAATTCTTATTGGGTAAATTATTAAACAAGATAAAATATCATAATAACTAAAATCTACTTTGCAAATTTTAGATGGCATCAACAAGCGCAACAAACACCACCACCAACGTTTCTCTTAGGGTTTTCCTTGAAAAGGAGAAACTCGATGGTAGCAATTTCATGGATTGGCATAGACAACTGAGGTTGGTCTTACGCTATGAAGGAAAGTTGCATACCATAGAGAAACCCCTCCCCGAGGCACCTCCTGCTGGTGCAACAAGGGCCGTCCGTGAGGCGTATGAAAAGCGCCTCAAGGAGACTGAGGAAGTCACGTGCCTCATGTTGAGCACGATGAACCAAGATTTTCAAAAGCAAATGGATCATCTTAGTGCTTACGACTTGCTCGTGCAGCTAAAGGACATGTTCCAGCAGCAGGCGAGGCAAGAGAGGTACGAGTGCCTCAAGACAACCCTTGCTTGCAAGATGCAAGAGGGTGGGAACGTGAGCGCGCATGTGTTGCGTATGAAAGCAAACATCGAGCGCATGGAGAAGTTGGGTTTTACCATAGGGAGGGAGATGGCGGTTGATTTAATCCTCCAATCCCTACCCGGTGCGTATGATCAATTCGTTATGAGTTATCATATGCACAGCATGGATAAAACCTTGATGGAACTTCATGGTATGTTGAAGACCGCTGAGTCTAGCATGACCAAGAACAAGCCATCCTCCTCCACCTCTCATGTTCTCGCCATCCGGGAAGGCCGCATCACGAAGAAGAAGGCCGCCTCTTCCTCTAAAAGGAAGGGTAAGGGAAAGGTTGGCGGGGCCAAGCCTAACCCGGCCTCCGAGGGCAAGGGCAAGGGGAAACTTCCCCAAGCCAAGGCTCCGGAGGATGCGGAGTGCTTTTTCTGCGGGGGCAAGGGCCATTACCGCCGTACCTGCCCAAAGTACCTGGAGGGACTAAACAAGCTCAAGGCAATGAGCATATCGAGTCCGGATGCGTCAGGTACGTTCATGATAGAACTCCACCATACTTCTACTTCTAAAGGCTGGGTATTGGATACTGGCTGTGGCACTCACATATGTAATATGGTGCAGGTGCTAAGGGAAAGTAGGAGCTTGGAGCGGGGAGAACTGGATCTTGTCATGGGAAACTCGGAAGTTGTCCCTGTGGAAGCTAAAGGTGACTTGGAGCTTTCATTCAAGACCGGTTTTTCTATTTTGTTAAAGGATGTATGCTATTCGCCCAATGTGGCTAGAAACATTATTTCTTTTCACAAGTTGTATGACGATGGTTTTGATTTTAAATTTGTAAGTGGTACAATCATTTGCTTTAAAAATGAAATTGTTTATTTTAAAGCTATACCATGTCATGGCATATATGAGGCAAATGCATACATTGAATCAAGAAAATCTATCATGAATATTGATTCTGACTCCAAAAATGGTTTGGATAAATATTCCATGTGGCATAGTCGTCTTGGCCATATAAACAAGACTCGTATCACCAAGCTCCAAGTGGATGGGATCTTGGAATCATTTGATCAAGGATCAAATGAAGTATGCGAATCTTGCTTATTGGGCAAAATGACAAAAGCACCCTTCACGGGAACAAGTGAGAGGGGAAAGGACCTTTTAGACATAATCCATACGGATGTATGTGGACCTTTCAAGCATGTCACAAGGAATAATTCAAGATACTTCGTAACCTTTATAGATGATTATAGTAGGTACGGGTATGTCTATCTTGTTAAACACAAGAATGAAACCTTTGAGGTGTTCAAGACATTCCAAAACGAAGTTCAGAATCAGTTGGCAAGACTATAAAGATACTCCGGTCTGATAGAGGTGGAGAGTATCTTAGTACCGAATTCGTCGATCATCTTAAAAATTGTGGAATTGTTTCACAATTAACACCTCCGAGGACTCCACAATTAAATGGGGTCGCTGAGAGGAGGAACCGGACTTTGCTTGATATGGTAAGGTCTATGATGTGTCGAGCGGAGGTACCTATTAGTTTATGGGGATATGCCTTAGAAACTGCGGTAAGAATCCTTAACCTCGCACCAACCAAGAAAGTTGATAAAACACCTTATGAAATGTGGCATGGTAAGAAGCCGACACTTTCATATTTACGAGTTTTGGGTTGTCAAGCCTACGTGAGACGTGAGGCTGAAGACAAACTTGAACCTCGTTCGGAGAGGTGTTATTTTATCGGTTATCCTCCTAACGGTGTTGGATATTTATTTTATAAACCTTCAGAGAACAAGGTATTTGTTGCTCGAAGGGCATTCTTCCTTGAAAGAGAGTTGCTATCCAAACACGGCAGTAAGGAAGTTGACCTTGAGGAAGATCAAAGGTCGGCCGATAAAGGACTTAAGGTTGGCACTAGCCAAAATACCGAGCAAGATAATGTTGCGGTACCTGACACTCTTGATACTTCTACTCCTAGGCGTTCTAGTAGAACTCGTTTTGAGCCAGAGAGATATGGGTTTCTCATATCTGAGGGCAATGAGTTATTGGTGGATCATGATGATCCCACCAGCTACAAGGAAGCCATGGCAGGCCCTGAGTCTGCTCAATGGAGGAAGGCGATGGAGAGCGAGATGCAATCTATGTCGGATAACCAGGTTTGGGAACTGGTTGATCCTACACCAGGGATTAAACCCGTCGGGTGTAAATGGGTTTTTAAGAAGAAACCCGGTATAGATGGAACCTTGGATATCTTCAAAGCCCGACTGGTGGCAAAGGGTTTCACTCAGACTCAAGGGATTGATTATGATGAAACTTTCTCCCCAGTGGCCATGTTGAAGTCAATCCGGATACTACTTGCCATAGCTGCGTTTCATGATTATGAAATTTGGCAAATGGATGTAAAGACCGCCTTCCTTAACGGGAAGCTTAATGAAGAGGTGTATATGAGACAGCCTGACGGTTTTGAACATCCAAAGTATCCAAACAAGGTTTGTAAGCTTATGAAGTCCATTTATGGACTTAAGCAAGCATCTCGAAGCTGGAATCTTTGCTTTGATGAGAAAATCAAAGAGTTTGGTTTTTCAAAGAGTAAAGATGAACCTTGCGTATATGTCAGGGCTAGTGGGAGCACCATAGTCTTCTTGGTTCTATATGTAGATGATATTCTACTTATTGGAAATCATATCCCAAGCTTAAGAAGTGTCAAAGCTTGGCTAGGGAATTGCTTTTCAATGAAGGACCTAGGCGATGCGAGCTGTATTCTGGGTATAAAGATCTATAGAGATAGATCAAGAAGGCTATTAGGGCTTTCTCAAAGTGCATACATAGAAAAGGTCGTGAGACGCTTTAAGATGGAGGAATCCAAGAAAGGAAACCTCCCTATGTTGCATGGTTTGACTTTGAGTAAAACTCAATGTCCTACCTCCAAGGAGGAGATAGAAGTAATGAAGCGAGTTCCATATGCTTCGGCTGTGGGCTCGATCATGTACGCCATGCTATGCACTCGTCCTGATGTGTCATGTGCTTTAAGCATGACTAGTAGATATCAGGCGAACCCAGGAGAACCTCACTGGAGGGCAGTGAAGAACATTCTTAAGTACTTGAGACGTACGAAAGAGATGTTCTTGGTATATGGTGGGGAAGAAGAGCTGAGAGTAAAGGGTTACTCGGACGCTAGCTTCCAAACTGACAGGGATGACTGCCGATCTCAATCGGGGTTTGTGTTCCTGTTAAATGGTGGTGCTGTCAGCTGGAGGAGCTCAAAACAAGACACGGTGGCTGATTCGACTACCGAATCGGAGTACATTGCGGCTAGTGAAGCAGCAAAAGAAGCCGTGTGGATGAAGAAATTCATCCAAGATCTACAAGTGGTTCCAAGCATCGCTGACCCTATTGAGATCTTTTGTGACAATGAGGGTGCGGTGGCTTTGGCAAAGGAACCAAGAGCTCACAAGAGGACAAGACACATTTCGCGCAAATACCACTTTATTCGGGATGTAATTGAAAGTGGTGAAGTCATCATTAGCAGAGTAGCATCGAATGGAAACTTGGCAGATCCATTCACTAAGCCGTTACCGCAAGCAGCTCATGAATCTCACACTAGAGGGATAGGTGTAAGATTTGCTAGCGATTTGGCTTGAGTTGTATATATATATTAGTTTATTTGATATGTATTAATTTATTTTAGGAACGATACAGACAGTATTGTAATTATGCTTGTTTCGATATGCGAGTGATTCGGTTACATTCATAAGACTTTACTGTGTTCCATCTTAGCATGTTTAACCACTTCCCAGAATGTTTATACATTCTAAATTTCCACAGTCAGTCATTCTTCAAGGGAAGGAAGTTTGAAATAAGGCTGAGGTTAGGTGTTGGTTATGCATTAATCAAGGATTGAATGCATGAAACGCAACAGTAACCTGTGCTTGAAAGGAGTTTCAAGTGACTGGAAGACCCACACCCAAGTATACTTCATGGATTATAGTCACGAGTAACTTGGGATGATAAAATCTTACATCCTCAGACCCGAGATGTATGAATCGCTATATCATAGTTCTTACTTGCTTTAGCCATTTTCAAAAGCAGTTCGTAAATGGCTGTGATAAAGGGAATGACTAGGTAAGTCAAGAGGTATGGTATGGGATTATGCAGTCAAAGGGATTTGTTCCTCCTGTATGAGAGATATCCCTGGGCGCCTCGATGATTGGGAGCTGACGCCAAAATATTGCATGGCCATGCACAAGGACTATTGATTGAGAATCAGATATATCCTTACCTTTTGGTCACCACCAATCAAGATCGAGAAACATAATCGTGAACGATCTGGAGATTGACATTTACTAATCCATGTCTCGTGTTCACAAGGATATCGCGAACAAAAGGATGTCTAAGATCACTTATCTAGGACCACTACTTTAGTATGATGGTTTTCTGCAGGTATTCAGAACTCATACAGACTTGGGGGCATTGATGCTTTGCTAGAGGCCGCTCTTTGTCTGTGCTTGCCTGGGTACAGTATATTATGTGCAAGTGGGAGTTTGTTAGAATCTGCCCGATAATATATGTACGCCTTAAAGCACTGCCGATGATGTATGAGCCTATAAGGGTCACAAACCGGGGTCTAACATGACAGCAAATAAGGTTGAGGGACCAAAGATGGCAAAAGTGGAAGTTGGCAATGCAGGCCACGTTAGCGCCGCTAACTATAACGAGTTAGCGCCGCTAACTGTTAGAGGTTAGCGCCGCTAAGGCTGCATGTGCTTTATGTCATATCGAAGTCAGGCCGCGTTAGCGTCGCTAGCGGGTTAAGGTTAGCGCCGCTAACTCTTGGTTAGCGCCGCTAACCCTGCATGGGTTTTATGTCATATCGGTCTCCACTAACAGCCAATTGGGGAGAGTATCTAGAATCATCTTGGCCGGCTTTGGGAAGCTTAAGTGACATTCCTAAGGTCTTTATAAAGAGTTGTTCCTGGAACATTACTTCTTCTTGGCCAAACTCTCTCTCTAGCATACAAACTCACATATATCTCTCTCTCACTTGGATACCTTGGGTTGGTGATTTCGTGAGCCAGAGATCTCGTGGTCCAGAGACTTTTTTTGTTGAGTAAGGTTTCCAGTGAAGATCTTGCTCAAGCTTGCTAGCACTCGGTGTTGGACTTTGTTCCCGGTTTGAGATTTCGTGAGAAGGCCAAGGACAAGAAGAAGGAGACCCTTGCTTCAACATCCAAGATCAGCCACCAACAAGGACTTTACTGGAGCTTAGGAGCACGGTATAACCTTCTTACCTTGTGGTTTTGTTGCTATTTTGTACATAGAGTAGATCCATGCTTGGGATTTCATTGTTTTGAACACTTGTATGCATGTTTTATCTTGTTCTCGCTTCCGTTGCGTGTTCTTGAAATCCCAACACTAGCTGGAATCTTTTTATATACCAAATTACCTAAATACCCTCTTTAATTATTTTATAATTCCTCTTATTTTTATAGTTTGTCCTTTTTTATCATTTTACACTATTAAGCTCCAGCTTCCAGCTAATTTGCCAAACGCGTATATAAATAAAATAAACAGCTTCCAGCTCCAGCTACTAGCTTCCAGCTATCACCTAACAGCTTCCAGCTACAGCTACCAGCTCTTTCCACCATACATACCCTCTGTCACATCAGTATTAATAATTAATAACCAAACGCTCGCAGTGATAACACCCATAACTGTTATAACTGGACCCACACACAATTATTTATCTTAATTTTGATTGGTTGAAAGAAAAATAAAATGGATAACAATCCATGGAATTCGTTATCCCGCTTACGAAATGGTAATAATATGCACAATAACTAAACAATTGCAATGGTGATAACTAGGATAGCATGTAGTTAATGATAGTTATTGGGGGCCCCATTGCAGACGCTCTAAGGCTTCCTTTCCGATTTCCTTTTGCAACTCTACTAGACAGTTGTGTGCTACTAATTGCAACCTTTTTTTTGTATATCTAGTTTAGGAAAGTTATTATACATTCTGTTATAAATTCGAGATGGGTGATCTCCCAAAAAAATAAGAAAGAAACAAGAGCCTTAGAACAATTTTCTTCATGTGTTTATAAAGTAAAACAATGCAACTCCTAACCATGATCCACATAAGGAGAAAGACATGGATTCTAACTACCACAAAACTAACATTAACCGAGAGAACATGGACAACATGGAAATAATAAACTAACTTATTGACGGGACTAACTTGACTCCTCTAATTTGATTCCAATACGGGCCAGAAGACCTGGTTCACATCACACTCCTCCGATAAATAGATATATATATAATTACATGCAAATAAAAAACATAGATAATCTTTACTTGATCTAAGTCCCATTATGAGGAGAACGTACGTATATCATGTGCTGATTAGATGCAAAGTTCCAACACTTTACTGCTGAAATTATCAAATGATTGGGTTTTAGCAGTTTTGATTTTGTGAATTAGAACCAACGAGATATGTATACCCGCGCTTCGCGGCGGGGTAAAATTACTATTAGATTGTTTTATATCCGTTGATTTATTTTAATCAATAGTCAAAATTTATTATCACAGCGCTCACAATAAAAATGGTTTCAAATAAACATATATATCAAAGTTTTTGGTTTCCTGTACAACCGAAGGAAATTATAATATTAACTAATATTACAATGTATATCCAATTATTATTATTTTAATAATTAAGACACACAAATCCTCTTAATATATCATCTTAATTTTATAACAGAACTTAAACTCTTTAATGCATCTTAATACCGTTAAGTCAGGTTTTGTTGTAAATCTATATTTTCTAGGTAACTTATTTTATATATAATAGAAAAAGAAATAGTTAGAATTATATGTTATATTAGCCTTTCAAAAAAATATGTTATTATAAAAATTAAAAAGTAGATATAAATAATTATTGTTATTAATAATAGAGAGTGAAATATAACAAAATAAGGAAAAGAAAAATGAGCTAAGTTATTAAGAGAAAACATAAGAAGCGCCGGTGAAAATTAGGAGAATTCAGCCTAAAAATAAAGACAGAAGGGAGTCAAACCCAGGACCTCTCCTTTAGAAAGTGAGCGCCTTGCCATCCATACCAAGCCACTAATCAACCTGGATAACTAAATATATATTACATATCGGCGTATTTTAGACAAATATTGTTCATAGCGCAGGTTTAGGCTTGTGAATTATATATATATATATATATATATATATATATATATATATATATATATATATATATATATATATATATATATATATATATATATATATATATAAATTTCTTCTATTTCAAGGATACTAAAGCAACTTGGCGAGCTTTCATGTGGTCAGTAGTGCATTTACTTTGGTGTCATGGAAATATCATTGTATAATTTGGGTCCAAGGATAGCTTGAAAATGGATCTTTTCAATGAGTTCGAGTTAAGGATATTTCGTATGGATTAAAAACAAACGCAAATAGAAAAGTATTAGATGGCTTGATTGGTTTACATACCCTTGTGAAAGATATGTGTAATTGTTGTTTTTTCTATTAGTTATAGAATGTGGTTGTTTAACTGTTTTAGTCTATAATCCTTTTTTTTATCACATTTACAATTGAATTAAAAAAATAATAATAAAACTAAACACACCCTAAAAAATGCATTTTTCATTTGTTAAACTTTAAAGTAGCTCCTACTCAATTTCGGCGGGAATGCCGGCATACGCGTCGCACGTGACCCATTCTTGTATCTAAAGTCATTGACCCTCTCCCTCATTCATTTTCCCTTCTTCCCTTCCGTGTGAAACAAACAAACAAAAACCAGTCCTCAAATTCGGCATTAAAATTGAACTCAACAAGTCCTTCAAATCCCCTTCCAATTTCACACACAGTTATATATACAATCACATTGCTTGAATCCATGATCATCAATTTAGCAATTCTTAATCTCGAATTCCGCACTTCAGCTTGCTGATCGCTCGAAATGTTGACTCCAATTCGTACCAGTAATCGTCAATGGCTACTTCTTCGATTCACAATTATGCTGCTGCTTGTAAGTAAGTAATGATTATTCGATCTTTATCTGATTGTTCGTTCTATCCATGTAACTAGCTAGAAATTAAACATCTTTTTGATAGATGTTGTTTGATCATTATATAGTACAAATGATGCACTCGGGTACTGCAAGTTTATCCTCGGATAGCAACATCAAGGAAGCTCGATCGCCTGTTGAGCCTCCTTCTTTGGATCCCGAACCTGTTCTTCCCCTAATCGCACCTTCACCGTTTACAAACGTCGTGCCAAATTTGTCGGGTATCTTTGTATATATTCTCTTATTTGTCACTTGTATGATCTAACGCACCTTGATCAAGTAAAGTTTGATGCTTTCTGGTTTTCTTGAACTTTACTCGAGTCGTTCTAACGTTTTAGGAAAGTGTCCATTGAACTTCACGAAAGCCGAAAGCATCTTGACCACTACCGCGATCGACTGTTGGGGTTCACTAGCTCCATATCTAGCCAATGTGGTATGTTGCCCTCAACTAGATGCCATGATCACGATCCTTTTAGGCGAATCTAGTTTCTCTTCTCAGACTCTTGTCATAAGCGATTCACAAGCAAAGGATTGCCTTTCGGATATCACACGTATCTTGGAAGCTCAAGGTTCGAACAACTGTCTTCTTGAAATATGTTCGATGCATCCATCAAACCTCACCCGCAGTACTTCTTGCCCTATGGTGGATCTTAACGAAATCGAAAACTCTTTGAATGTGAATAAGATTGTTAAATCTTGTGAAAGGATTGATCCGGTGAAAGAATGTCGAAATGAAGTTTGTCAGAATGCCATTACTGACGCTGCTATGAAGATTGCTTTGAAGAATTACAGTGAATCGGATTTGGTTGGAGCTTCTTCATCAAGAGTTCACCAGATTGTGATCGATGACTGTAAGAAGATTGTGCTTCGATGGTTGGCAAGTAAACTTAACCCCTCTAATGCAAGTAAAGTCTTGCGAGGAATTTCTAATTGCAAGATCAATGAAGGTGATTATTATACTCTTGAAGATAATAAACTTTACAGATTGGTCATCACTTTTTCAAGTGTAGGAATTAGATAGTTATATAATTGTGGGTTGGGTTCAAACGAGAACTGTTTTTCGTACGAGAACTGCGAGAATCAATCTTAGTCCTTGATTAAAATTAATCAATGGCTAAGATTTTTTGGCGGCTCGTTAATGTTTCATTAATTAGTGGCTCATTGATGACGGTTATTTCGGGAAAATCAAACCTCGTAAATTAATGACAGCTCATCCGGACGCAATTCACGGTTGGGTAACTGGGTAAGTATATAAATTACCAAAATACCCCTATTAATGAGTCAATAATAGCGTTAAAAACAGTTCTCGTTTAAACTTTTACCTTATAATATATAGTCATGTTC
The DNA here is from genome assembly GCA_947179395.2 of Pulicaria dysenterica. Lineage (NCBI taxonomy): Eukaryota > Viridiplantae > Streptophyta > Magnoliopsida > Asterales > Asteraceae > Pulicaria > Pulicaria dysenterica. The sequence continues at coordinate 5,862,921 of OX359291.1, read as the reverse complement.
TTATAAATAATATGTTTCCTTTCTATGTAGTTTGTCCCCTTGTCTTTCCTGATATGAAGAATGTTGTGAAAGAATGTGGAAATAGAATTAGTAACCAGACGGCTTGTTGTGATGCCATGGAGAAGTACATTATTAGGTTGCAAGATCAAAGCTTTGTTACAAATTTGCAAGCCTTGAACTGTGCTTCTTCTTTTGCATCTAGTTTGCAAAAATCCGGTGTCTCGAGCAATGTATATGATATTTGTCATGTAAAACTCAAAGATTTCTCCCTCCAAGGTTCGTTTTCCTATTACATCCTATGATTCGTGTTTTTATCTTTGTTGTGGAACACTTGTAACGAATTTATAGGTGGTGTAACGGGTCTTTGATGTTGTTATCGGTCGTGGAAACGCCTACTTGGTATACAACAGTTGGATCACAAGGTATTGACCATTTAAAATAAAACTGGTCGATTAATTGTGGTATTATATTATCGGTTAATTCTTAAAATCTAGATTATGTTTGTAATAATAAACTATACTATGAGCATTAAAGTGCACTTTTAATCATACCAAATTAACCGTTTTAATCAGTTACCTAACTCATTTGACAGTTTTGTAGTCAAAATGAGCTTAGTCAACCAAGAATGATATATTGTGAGTAATCTTCTTGTGTAGACTCTGGCTGTTTATTTCCGAGCTTGCCTTTCGATGTCACCTTTGATCAAAATTTAGGAATCGGCTTCAACTGTGATCTTAATGATAATGTTGCAGCGTCGTGGCCGCCTTCTTACGCGTATTCTCCAACTCCATCATCTAATATAAGTAGGTCCATTAGTATTTAACCCTTAATTCTTATCTAATTTTTCGCTGCATTTATGATTTATACTTGATATTATTTTCATGGTTTATGCAAACACAGACACAGAGTTTCCTGCACTTCCTAAAGCAACGTCTGATCAAAGTGGTAAGCTTACCTTTTTGCTACTTTTCTACTCAACTTTTTTAAAGGCGTATGCCAATACCCTTTTTATTACTCCCCTGTCTCACCATTTTTTACTTTTGAAATTCTTTGTTTCTCAAGTTTGACCTTAAGTATTTTTGCTTATTTATATGGGGAGAGTTCATGCGAGAACCGTTGTTAGTGCGAGAACCAATCTCAGCCGTTCCTTGGATATGGGAAGTATCATGGATGGAGAGCGTGGAGGGATAGGGTGTGGCAGGGTGCATGTAAGGAATTCATGGGTGGGCAATGACATTGAAGGAGGGGGAATTGGACGGCTTAGATTGGTTCTCGCGGTTCTCGCGCTAACAACGGTTCTCGCATGAACTTTTGTCTATTTATATAATAGTTGATGAAAATTATATCAATGAAAATACATTTAAAACACAATGCATTCATAAATTTTGTATCAAATATTATATAACACAAACAAAAATTTTTAAAGTCAAAGTTGAATAGAAATCATTCAAAAAGCCAAAAGTGGACAATAAAAATGGGAGAGGAGTATTTTTGTTAGATACAAGGATATTAAATTTTAGTATTTTTTTAAATAGCTAAACAAAGACACACACTAATATACTCCTAAATCTACACATTTTGTCCATAGCGGGACTTGAACCCATGACCATAGGTCAAGAAGAACAACTTCCAACACCTTATACCGCTAGGCTACAAGCCTTTTAATAAATTTTAGTATATGATAGTCATACTTGAATCGATTATATAAACAGGTGATGGTCCATTAGAGCTTATCATTAGTGTTAAACACTAATGATTAATAAATCCTAATATGATTCTGTCTAACATCTTGGTACTACTAAACCAAAGGTGTCGCGTTGTTTATAAATTAGCTATTTTGTAATTTTAGCTAAAAATTTGTGATACTGAATTTAAAGGATTGCGGAGTACGCTCTTCATCTCAACTTTGTTGGTGCTCAACTTGTTCATTTGACGCTGATGTCGATATGTTAAATACGTGTTTGGGGCTATGGAATCCAAGATCGAGTTGACGTATTATATATTTGATGATTCAGTATTTGATGTATAATATATGCGCCTAATTTTTTGGGATTGCTTTGTAATGTAAAGAAAAGACAATATTCTTATTAGAGTAAATTGAAGTTTTTATGGTAGTAATAGGAATTGCAAATCTGCTGCTGAGTTGGTTTTTATGATGGAACAAAGTTCATGTGCATCACTATTGACTATGCCCTGATTGTTGTATAAACTGCTTTATTTAAATTGTAAATATAGTGAATATTATCATCTCTACAATTATATATACACTTAGATTATTTGTAGTCATGCATTACTAGAAATAAGCTATTTATCGACATTTTTTAGTGACGTAGAACTCAACGTCTCAAAATCGTGACAAAAGTATTGACAGTTTTAGCGATGATCAAGTCTTCCACGTCGTAAATGATGTCGAAATATATAAGAATAGACAACAAAGTCATAAACTATGTTGTTAAATATGTCACTAATGTTGTGACTTGTTCAAATGAGTCCCTAAGCAAGTCGCTAAATTTTATGACTTGCTTAAAAAGTCACCACGCAAGTCGCTAATTTATGACTTGCTCAAACATGTCTCTAACAAAGTCATTAATTTTGTGACTTGCTCAAACAAGTCACCGACCATGTAGCCAATTTTGTGACTTGCTCAAACAAATCCCTAACCAAGTCTTTAACTTTGTGACTTGCTCAAACAAATTACTAACTATATAATACTTAATTTAATCAGATATTTGTTAACTTTAATATCTTTAATGCTTAAAGCTCAAAATTACACATAAAAGGCCAGTAGTTTTAGTGTTTGTTTATAAAAAAAGCCATGTTCCATATTGAAATGAATGCCCTAATTACAGAAAAGGAAGGCCAGTAGCGATGATCATTAGAATGACGCTCGCAATTGCTTTGGAAGAGAGTACAAGGCGTTGATTGCTTCGGAAGAGAATGACCTGCTCGTAATTGATATTCGTCTTCTCGCAATTGGATATATATATATATATAGACAATTGATGTTCGTCTTCACTCACGATCATGGTCTTATCTCTAATCTCCCTTCACGATCATCATATCATTTGCTTCAAACTCGGAATAGATCTGGTAAGAGTATGTGTTTTGTTCATACCTGTTTTTTAAGTGAGGTTTGTAGTCTAATTATCTCATTTAATTTACGCCAATATGATTGTTATCTCAACATCTCTTCTAGTGATTTAACTAATATGATTGTTATCTGTTCATACGATACGATAGATATTTGAAGTAATAATAACTAATGTTGTAATTTGGTTCTACTTTAGATTACTATTGCAAATTGCTAGATATATATTCGACATATAACATGAGTGATCTGATTAAAAGCTTACAGCTCAACACCACGTACTGACCGTTTCATGTTTGAATTATCACTCCCAATATGTTTTAAAACCATTGTATCAGTTCAGCAATGTTTCCATGTTTAACCTCAAATGTTGAATTCTATCTCCAGTCTTCTAGAATTTGAGATTCCACATATAAAAATGTAGGCACTACACAGCAAAAGAATTAGTGATCAGATTTTGTAGGCTTTAATTGGTAGTTGCAGCTAAGCCATGAAATTTGCAGGTCAATATAAGAGTTGGGGTGGGGGGTTACTTACTGTAATCAATGTCAACAATATATATATATATATGCAAATGGAGCTTTCAAGGATATCACTACTGTTCATGTATGCTTCTTTCAAGGAAACCTTAACTTGCCAAGATGGCACCTTTGTACTAAGTATTGAAGCAAAATATATGATTTATAACTAACTATAAATATCAAAATACAAAAATGTTGAAGGAGCTTGCAAAAAGAGAAAAGGAAGCAGGGATCTTCCCAGAAGCTGAAGTTGACCTTTTTCATGAAGGCAACTGCCATTGAAGGCGACCAGAGTAGGGTAATTGGGACTCTTTCAAGTTTTAATCATTCTTTTAGTTTTTCAAAAAATGAAAATATTCATATCTTGGTTAAATCGAAACAAATATTGGGCCATGACACCTTTGAAGAAAGATTTAAAAAGAAGAAGAAAACTGTATAGAAACATTTTAAATTTTTTATTCAGAATCATAAAAATATGATCTCTATAAAAAAAATTTAATTAGAACTACTTTAAAAAAAACTTAGAGGGATTTTTGCAATATAGAAAATGAATTATAAGTTGTTATTTTTGCAATATAAGAGTTACTTAAACTATATTTATAACTCACTTATTTTTTATATATTTTTAATATAAATTGTGATCGATGTAATATAATATTTATAAAATAAGATTTTTTTTTAGTTTTACGATTTCAAAAATGAAGAGGGACGATAACTGACTTATTTTTAACGTAATTTAATCTTTATCAAAGAATTTTATTAAATATTACTACTTTGAAAAATATATTTTACAGATAAATATTATATTACAATAAAGTTTATATCAAAATTAGATTAAAATAAGATAATCACAAATATTAAATTATATTTACATCAAACATAATATGTTGAAATTTCATAACACAGAAAACAAATAATATAAATATATAATTAGATTGATACAATGATAGTGAGTAATAAATATATGGAAAAAAGAAAAAGATTGGCAGCCACCTACTAGTATGCAAGCGCTAATGTCTGATGAGGAAACCACCAAAAAAATCCCAACAGATGTAAAACATATGAGATTAGAACATTGTGCCCAGGGGCGGACCTATGTATAATGGGGGGCACGGGACACCGGTCTTTTGACCGTTCGTAGTGTTAATTTTCGACTTTTTGAGACGGTGCTCCCGGTAAATTTTCGGGGTGCTCCCGGTGATGCCACCAAAATCAAAGGAAAAATGAAAGTTTTATAAAAAAAATGATAAAAATTAGTTTAATCTTTCAATTTATACCTTTAAATATAGCATTTTAGTTAACAAGTCTTCATATAAATTGTGTTTTGTTTTAAAATTTGGCCTTAAAATACCAGAAAAACAGCCGAAACCTCGTTAATCCGACCCGATTAACCGGAAACCCGAAAAAAAACCCGAATCAGAACCTCAAACTTATTTAATTTTATTCTCGCATTATATGGTGCTACCGGTCCCCAGAAATCCTGGGTCCGCCACTGATTGTTCCTACGATAACTGTTATAATTATGTATCACATCAGTATTAATAATTAATAACCAAACACTCATAGTGATAACACCCATAACTGTTATAACCGGACCCACACAAAATTATTTATCTTAGTTTTGATTGGTTGAAAGAAAAATAAAAAATAAAATAAAATGGATAACAATCCATGAAATTCGTTATCCCACTTACGAAATGATGATAACATGCACAATAACTAAAGTCTAAACAATGGCAATGGTAATAACTAGGATAACATGTAGATAATGATAGTCATTGGGAGCCCCATTACAAATGCTCTAAGGCTTCCTTTCCGATTTCCTTTTCCAACTCTACTAGAGAGCAGTGTGCTACTAATTGCAACTTTCTTTTGTATATCTAGTTTAGGGAAGTTATTATTTATTCTGTTATAAACCCAATTCGAAATGGGTGATCTCCTAAAAAAGTATGAAAAAACTAGAGTCTTTGAACAATTTTCTTCATATGCCTAATGCTTATTACATGTGTTTATAAAGAAAAACAATATAACTCCTAACCATGATCTACATAAGTAGGAAGACATGGATTCTAATTACCACAAAACTAACATTAACCGAGATAACATGGACAACATGGAAATAAAGAAACTAATTTATTGACGGAACTAACTTGACTCTTCTAATTCGATCCCAATACGGGTCAGAAGACCCGGTTCACATCATATTCACTTCTCCGATATATATATATATATATATATATATATATATATCTATATATCTGTGTGTGTGTGTTTGTGTCTGTGTCTGTGTGGGTGCGGTTCAAACGAAAACTGTTTTTCGTACGAGAACTGCGAGAACCATTTCTGGCCAATCATTTAAAGTCTTGTCTTTTTTATTTAATTTAAATAGAAAAAGATAGTATGGACATTTGTACATTTCCCCCACTTTTTTAAAACTAATATATCTATCAAACGAAAAGGTGTTAAGTTACAAAAGATATACCAAATTAACGACAAAATTATGCTCTTTAATTTGAGACCGATCTTGTTATATTGTTTTGGAAAAAAAAAAATCACGTTTGTTGGGTTTTATTTTTCAGCACCAGCTCGACATATGCACTAGTGCAAATTTTGCACATTTTGCACAAGTGCAAAATTTGCACTAGTGCATATCTACATCTGTACTGAAAAAACCAGGTGAATCTCTACATATGCACTAGTGCACATGTCGAGTTGTAGCAGAAAAAAAACCAGCGAGTACAAAATTTTTTTTTTTTTGTGAAGAAAATATATCAAGACCGGTCTTAAATTAAAAAGCATCATTTTCTTGTTAATTTTGTATAATTTTCGTAAATTAACACCTCTCCGTTTAATGTATATATTAGTTTAAAAAATTTGGGGGTAATGTAAAAATGTTCAAACTACCCTTAATTAATTAAGGATAAGTTTGATTAGTTTAAGGTTATCCATTAACGACTCTTTAATCTCAACATTCCATCTATATGATCAATGGCTATAATTGGTTCTCGCAGTTCTCGTACGAAAAACGATTCTCGTTTGAACCGTCCCCATATATATATATATATATATATATATATATATATATATATATATATATATATATATATATATATATATGATAATGTTATATATAGAACTTTACTTAAACATAGAACCTAAGGAATCACTCATGTTAATGACACGTGACATATTGTTTAGGGCAAAAATAAAAAATAAAAAAAGAAAAAAAACTCACGGCCCCCACCCGCCAACAAATTTTTTATGATATTTAAATTATCATAACTCAATCGTTTTTAAGAATTTTGGCAAAAAAATATATCGTTAGATTCAGCTTTTCGTCCTCTTTCAAACAAGACCAGGCTTTATATTTCTGAATTTTTTTTTAAATGCAAAGGTTGTATTTTGAGTTAGGTTTCATTTTAAAATTCAAAATGTTAAAAATCGAAAAATAAAAAATATGAACATGCATTGGTTATTTAGGTTATATGTTTAAAGGATGGTTATATATATATATATATATATATATATATATATATATATATATATATATATATATATATATATATATATATATATATTTAGGGGATGATTCATGCGAAAAGTGTCTTATTTGCGAAAAGCGCGAGAAGCAATCTCAGCCACTCATTTAAATTTGTTATTTTTAAATTTAAAAGGGTATTATGGTAAAAATAAACTATTCTCTCTCCAATCAATTTCTCACTCCTAAAAAATAAAATAAATAAAATAGAGAACTAGTAAATAATTAATTTTACAGAATTCACGGGTAAACATATCAATATAATTTACGAGATCTTTTTTATCATTCTTTGTGTTCGGTAACGAACACTGACAAAACCACATTAGTTTTAAGATAAATTCTACAATATTCAATATTAAACACACTCAAAGATTTACGAGTTCTTTAATCATTAACATTCTATTGAACATGGCCAAAACCACATTAGTATTAAAATAAATGGGATAATTTCTTATATACCCTTATTAAACTTGATAATATCTTATTTACCCACCTTAAATTTAAAATATCCAATATACCCTTATTAAACATGATAATATCTTATTTGCCCAAATCACTATTTTTATTAATTTTAATAATTTTTTAATTAACTTAAATCTTCTATAATTATTTTTTAATATGGAAAAGACCATCTTATCCTTCTTTGAAAGTCATCTATATTTCCCATTCTACTTAAGTCAGTTGTTTCACTTCCTATTCTCTTCCCCTCACGTCAAAATTAGGTTTTCTTGATCTTGCATTTCTTAACATCAATATCATCAAGTGTGATTTTTACTGGATTCTTGTTATTTGAAGTTTGTAAATCCTCATTTGTCTTTTCTCTTGCTTCAAATCATACAACCCAAAAGGGGTTTCTGGTGGTTTCTTTAAGATCAAGAACAACATTTCTCCAATGGCTTCCTCATTGAATCCCACTATTTTATCTGGTTATTTCATCTCTTTTAAAGAAACCCTAATCGATTCAAATGGGTCTCTTCCTCCGATTCTTTCCTTTGATTTGAGCAAAAGATCTCAACTTTTGTCAGATCACAAGGGTTTAACTTCAAATTCTTGGAATGCCAAAACCCCTGTTCATTTTTTTTTTAACAACAAGAAATACTTTCATTATCAAGGTAATAACTGTTCATGTACAAACATCCAAACAAGGGGTACAATTTAACATGCATAACAATTTTGCTGGACAAAATAAGTGGACCATAATTGTCCAGCACATGGTTCCAATCCACAAAATTAATTTCATCCATCTTCCCCACTTATTCTACTGTGAGTTCAATCACATTTGTTGTTCTTCGAAGCTCACCATTTTATTAGCGCATCCTGGCATCACATCCCCTCAATACTTCCTCTTGCATTGGTTACACCACAGAATATAGTAATCTTTCATAATACCAAAACCCCTGTTCATGTATGTTCAAAAATTCATATTTTTTTTTACATTTTTTCTTTGGCAGGGTTTGGATTAAACCTAATTTTGATTTATTTTTTTAATGAGTGCAGCAGGCAAACAGAGCAACGTGAGGGGGAAGAAGAATCGGAAGGGAAACAAATACGTGACTTTCAAAAAGGATAAGATGGTCTTTTTCATATTAAAAAATAATTATAGAAGATTTAAATTAATTAAAAAGTTATTAAAATTAATAAAGATAATGATTTGGGCAAATAAGATATTATCAAGTTTAATAAGGGTATATTAGATATTTTAAATTTAAGGTGGGTAAATAAGATATTATCAAGTTTAATAAGAGTATATAAGAAATTATCCCAAAATAAATTTTACAATATACAATATTGAACGCAGCCAAAGATTTACGAGTTATTTAATCATTAACATTCTATTGAACACAGCCAAACCCATATTAGTTTTATAATAAATTCTACAATATACAGTATTGAACACAGCCAAGATTTACGAGTTCTTTAATCATTGACATTCTATTGAACACCGTCAAAACACACATTATGAATGAGTTTTTTAATCGGGCACACTTTGTGTACAAAATATAAAAATATACAAAATACAAACAATACAAATATAAAAACAAGTATAACCTTTTTAGTTAACTGTCATTTTTGTATTTGCTACAATCAGTACTTCACCAATAAACATATTTAACAAAATAGTAATTCTTTCTATCAAGCATTCTATAATGAACCAACAACCATGAATTTTTTAATTCAAAAAAAACACCCAACAAATAAAATAAAGATTATATCCTGTAAATTAACATGAGGAAAATACTAAAAATAAATATAAAATCCATTATTGTGAGTTAAATGGCATGTGATGATGAAGGTATCATCGCCGATGAGGAGGGTTTAATCGCCGGAAAATCAACGCTAACATCCAATATCCTCCAGATGTGGTTTCATCGCTAAAGATGACGGTCTAAATGGTGTGTGATGATGGTGAATGAGGCGGCGCCGGTGGATCTCGGCGACGGTTGTGTCGTATGAAGAGAAAGGGGGTGGCTTGTGGCGATTGAGACTAAGGCATGTCCTTAATGTTGGTTCAACAGTCCTGCGATGAAGTAGATCAAATGCAGCGGTGTAGAGCAGCGCCAACAGTGGTGCGGTGAAGTAGAGCAGAAGCGACGGCTGGAGTTTAGACGGTAGTAAAGCAGCGATGGTGGCTGGAGTTTAGAGGTTGATTTGCGGCGGCGGTGGTGAAGTAAAACAGAGTAGCGGTGGTGTGTTTATTAGTCGCCGGCGACCATTGGGCTGTCAAACACCTTGACAGAGAAAAATGGAGGATCTAGGATTCCTAAAAAGAAAGTGGGTGGTTTTCAAAAAAGAAAGTAAGTGGTTTTCAAAAAAAAAAGATGGTGTGAGAGATGAGAGATATATGGATAAATTGCACGAGAGAGAAGATGGATTGGGGAATGGACCATTTTACCCTTTTTTTAATTAAATTGTTATACTTAAATCTTAATTTGATTACTAAATTACCATCACTATCGTATCCACTAATTAATTAATTGTAGGGTCCAGATTTCTTCTCGCACTTTTTGCAAATAAGACTCTTTTCGTATGAAACTTGTCTCTCTCTCTCTCTCTCTCTCTCTATATATATATATATATATATATATATATATATATATATATATATATATATATATATATATATATAAGAGTAGAATCAAGTAAGATGTAAATTACAATGAGATGGGTAAGATGTATTATAAGAATGACACATGGTAAAAACAGTTGGGGGGATATTATAAATATAATCAATTGGTAAAGTGTTTGAGCAATTTCTCATGAGATTTTAACAGGCCCGACCCATAAGGGGTGCAACCTGTGCAGTGGCACAGGGCCCATAAAAATCAAGGGCCCACTTCTATTATATAGTCTGTATATATATATATATATATGTTTGTTTAAGTTTACTGAAGAGCCCAAAAGAAAGCCCAGTTCGTACTTCGTAGAATAGAATGGTGGAAGTGGACTGTGGACCACCAAACACCACACATCGTCGCTTAGGAAGTAGGAAGTAGGAACGGCATAACTCGGAAGACTAGCAGGCGCCAGTGGCTAATCGGCGAGACGTTGGAACTTGGAAAATGGTCGAATGGAAGATGAAACGAAATCTAACGTTACGTCCTTCACTCCTTTGCGGATTTTCAGTGTCGAAACGAAAACGCAGTGCCCTTTGCCACTTCAATCGCATCGGTACATCAGCCCTAGTTTTCGAAATACTCACGTATTCAATTGATATTATGATTTCCCGTTCCCGATTCTCATTTCGCAAATCGTAACTTATATCGGATTCAACATTTCAACTCATCAACTGAAATTCTGATTGAGTGATTGTGATTTCCGTTTCAACCCTAGACTGATGGAGTGATTGTGATTTGATTTCGTAAATCAACCCTAGTTTTCGAAATACTCACGTACTGTTGGGCGTTCGCATAGGCATTCTCCATAGTCCAGACGACCAGACTCCAAGTCTGCAATTGAAAATTGAAAGTATAAACTATAAAGTATTCTGACTTTCAATTGTTCTTATAATTTTTTATTTTCTTTTGATTCTTTAGTTGATTAATGTAGTAATACTAAATTGCTAATGTTCTTGAGTTCTTTTTTCTTGTTTTTTTCTATTATTTAAAAGTTCATTGCTGAATGTGGACTGGAACTGAGTGAGTGTTTGACTTCATTACTTGCTGACTTGCTATTGAACAATCAGACTGGAACTGGGTGAGTGTTTGACTTCATTAATTACCTGTTGTTGAGTTTTGATTTATGTTTTTTGATATTTTATTTATTTATTGTTCACCTAATTAGCTGCTGTGATTCTTGATTCTTGACTATTTAGATGTTTATTGTTCACTTAGTTAGTTAATTACCTGTTGTAGATTCTTGAATCTTGATTCTTTGATTCTTGATTCACTTAATTAATTAATTAGCGTACTTCTCAATTCTCGTACTATTTATCGGGTAGCCAAAAAAGACAGAAAATAGAGGAAATGGAAAAGGAAAGAAAAACTTTACGAGGGTCAATGGATAGATTTGTCAAAAAAAAAAACAAATCGTTTTAAGGTATATATGTTTTATGTGAGATCATCTAATTGTAAGAATTTATTTCTTCATAATCTTCATTTTAAGGTATAAATGTTTTATGTGAGATTTCCTTACGCTGAACAAAAGTTTTGGGGCCTCTTTGAAGATTCTGCCCAGGGCCCAAAGATTGTTTGGGCCGGCCCTGGATTTTAACGGTTAATATTGTAATTTTGCAAAAAGAACTTGAGAAATTGTCATCTCATGAGATATTGAGACATACATGTGATGTGGCTATGTGGATATATGCTAGGTAATTCTCTCTCTCTCTCTCTCTCTCTCTCTCTCTCTCCTCATCTCTCTTTTGTCTCTACTTTAGATTTTTTAAGATTTAGTAGTTATTAATAGATAATTCAATGTATAAATATTCTAATTTTTATAAGCATATAATTTAATTAATAAATATTTTCAATTAAAGGTAAAATATATATAATTTAATAAGAAACTAATAATAGAAATTTATTTATTTAAAAGTTAATAAAATATTTTGTTTATTAAGTAGTTTTAAGAGTTTAGTTCACCAAAATATATCCAACTTAATATGTTTTTCTAGGTACGTATTAAATTTTAAAAGTTTCTATTTTATGTATCAAACTTTTAATTTGTGATATCGGATGTAATTTGGTTACATAAAAAACTAAAACAAAATAAAATTATATAAATATTGATGTTATCATAGAGCTGGAATAATTCTTGTTTATTACTGATGGATTAACACAGATTACAAAGGGAAACAAATATATACAAGACACTCTAAAGCCCATAAAGGCCCACATCTATACTAAGCCCTAAATAAGATTAACCCAAGACAAATGATAAGGAATATTTACACTAACACTCCCCCTCAAGCTGGAGCATAGATATTGATCATGCCCAGCTTGTTATAAATGTAACTAACTCTATTCCCTAGTAAGGCTTTGGTGAATCCATCTGCAAGTTGACCTCCTGTCCTCACATGAGAGGTAGTAATCGTTCCATCTTCTATCTTTTCTCGAGTGAAATGGCAATCCACTTCAATGTGTTTGGTTCTCTCATGAAATACCGGATTGTTGGCTATATGAATAGTGTAACACCCTCCTTACCGGCCTAGTGGGATTAAGGTAATTAAGTTGAATTACCTTTATATTATTTGGTTAATTAATTATTTTGTGAGTTTAATTAATTAATTTAATTAAAATGTGAATAATTGTTAATTAATTGTAAGACTTGTTAGTGGGATTGATGAGGTGTCGGTTTTGGACACCTAAACCCACCATGTTGCCACCAATATTCATTTACATGCAAAATTAAGAAAGTGTTGTGTGTGTTTTGTGTGCTACGGCCGAGAGAACAAAGAAGAAGAAGAAGAGAATTGGATTTTTGTTAATCTAAATTGAGCAATTGATTAATTGGAGTATTCTGAATCATCTAAGAGGTTAGAATTCAGAATCATATGTTAATTGTTAATTAATTTTGGATTTATATGTTTAATAATGTGAAAACTGATTGAACGCTTTTATTGATGATCTAAGTTGCATGTATGTTAGAAATTAATGTTAGTATGCTTAATACATGTTTAGAATTTGATTATGGAAACATAGATGAGGTTGCATGTTTAAAATCAGATCAAAATTTGGAGTTTGTATTATTTTGAATCTGTCGGATTTGATAAGTATGAATCTATCGGAATTCATGTATGAATCCATCGGAATTAGTAGAAACCGATAAAATCTATCGGAATTGATTGAAAACCGAGAAGAGTTAAACTGTTTGCCTTAGCTTTTGTCGGATTTGGTGTAAAACCGATAAGAAACTATCGGATTTGTTAGGAATCCGAGAGAATTGGACTGTTGCTTTAGCTTTTATCGGATTACCCTTTTTACTCGGATTCCGATACTATTGGATTAAGTATTTCCTCGGAATTCATGATTTATTGGATTGTTGTTTCCATCGGATTGTATGTTACTCGGAATTGATGTTAGTCGGAATTGACTTTTATCGGATTGTATGATTTGATCGGATTTGGCTTTTACTCGGATTGTGTAATGCCTTGGAATCTGACTAAGATTGGAAGTTGCCTTCACTCGGATTTGTTGTGCTCGGATTTGATTCTATTGTATTTGAACTTATCGGATTTGGACACAATCGGAATTCAAATGATGCCTATACTCGGAATTGAACCTTTACTCGGAATTTGAATGATTAAGAGGAATCCGGTTGAAGATCAACTCCTTGATGATTTGAAAGTAAACATGATTTGTATATCCAGTGTGGCATTGGCTTATGAAAGGAATGTATGAATTGCCTAAGCTAAGGAGTTGGATAATATTCACAGAATTACAGGATGTAAATGGTAATATTGAATAATGGTATATAGTTTGAATATATATAAGTTGATATGTACTTGTGATTGTATGTACATATGTGTTTGATTATAGTATTGTGCTTATTGTGTATTGATTAAGCAAATACTGATTGTTAGTTGTTTGTTCAGGTGGAGACAAGACTCAGTAGTAAGAAAAGACTGAGTTACCTGAACTTTTGAAGATATCGGTGAGTGGATATATATCTTGGATGTATGAGATATATCACCTGATTGTTTGCTCTTTTACTATATATATATGTGTTGGTTGTGAGATCAGCTTGGCGGTTGTTATTCACCTGGGCCTATGTTTAGAGATATACAGTATTAGTATTTGTCTTGATGAGCATTTGTTGTAATCAAGAAGTGCTATTATTTTTGTCTGTTGTAACTAGGCTATCGGTAAACCTTTGCTCTGGCCGGCATTTGGTTGAAGGTCCCGCAAGACCGCTGGTTCTCTTGTTTGTTTGAGCATTGTTTGTTTGGGCTTTATGCCTTGTATGTTTGTGATATCTATTCTCTCACTTAGCTTTGTGCTAATCCCCCACTATTGTAATCTTTTACAGGTTAAACCCGGTATGTGGATTAAAGAGATGAAACTGGAATTTTGGGACTGATCATACTCTGATATTGAAAGTGTTTTTGTACAGAGCCTGTTTTTATTAGTAACACTGTGGTAGTTTTGTAAAGTTAATCAGCAAAGTTGTACTTACAATAATATATATATGTAATTATGTTATTAGCTTCCGCGCGTATTACAAATTGTGTTTTAGAAAGTACAGTGTTACAAATAGCAGCCTCATTATCACACCATAGGTTCATTGGTTTTAATTGAGAGAACCCGATCTCATCAAGTAGATTACGTAACCATACAAGTTTGCAAGTCGTCTACGCCATAGCTCTATACTCGGATTCAGCACTTGAGCGAGAAACAACATTCTGTTTCTTACTCTTCCAAGAAACAAGATTGCCTCCTACAAAGACACAATAGCCGGTTGTAGATCGTCTACTTGTAGGATCTCCACCATAGTCGGCATCGGAGAAACCTTCTATGACATGATGACCATGCTTTTGATACTTGATACCATAGCCAGGAGCTCCTTTCAAATACTTCAAAATATGACAAACGGCATCCCAATTTGAGGTTCTTTGAGACGACATGAATTGACTAACTACACTTACCGGAAAAGCAATGTCAGGTCGAGTGATTGTCAGATAGTTGAGCTTTCCCATAACTCTTCTATATTTCTCCGGATTTTCAAGAGGTTCACCATCATCAGCTTTCAACTTCACATTTGGAATCATAGGAGCCTCACAGGGTTTCGCCTGAATCATTCCCGAATCAGTCAGGATGTCTAAACAATACTTACGTTGTGACAAACAAATCCCTTTGCAATTACGAGAGACTTCGATTCCCAGGAAATACTTAAAAGGACCAAGATCCTTAGTCTGGAACTGAGATGCAAGAAAGTCTTTTAATTTCTTGATTCCATTTTCATCACTCCCGGTAACAACTATATCATCAACATATACAACCAACAGAATACATCCCGAATTGGATAAAGTAAAGAACACCGAGTGGTCATATGCGCTTCTTTGTAAACTAAACGTGGTAACCGCTGTACTGAATCGTCCGAACCAGGCACGAGGAGATTGTATTATACCATACAAAGACTTTTGTAGTTTGCAGACTTTACCACACTCCCCCTGAGCAACAAACCCGGGTGGTTGCTCCATATAGACTTCCTCAAGTAAATCACCGTGCAAGAAAGCATTTTTCACATCTAACTGATGAAGGGGCCAATTATAAGTTGTAGCCAAAGATATGAACAAACGAATAGATGATAATTTAGCAACAGGAGAGAATGTCTCTGAATAATCGACCCCATAGGTTTGAGCATATCCTTTTGCAACCAATCGAGCTTTTAATCTAGCTACCGATCCATCAGGATTAACCTTTACAGTGAACACCCACTTACAACCAATGACCTTCTTGCTCGCCGGTAACAGTACTAAAGTCCACGTGTTATTGTGCTCAAGAGAATTCATCTCTTCGATCATAGCATTTCTCCAACCCGGATGAGCTAAAGCCTCTCCAACCGTGTTAGGGTGGATATGGAATCTAATGAAGCAACCAATGATCGAGAAGTTGTAGACAACTTAGCATATGATACATAAGAATCAACTGGATATGTGCACGTACGTTTACCCTTCCGAAGGGCAATAGGAACATTATGATCGGACTGTTGAGATGATGAATCGGATTGAGTATCCCTTGTTGTATCTGCATCTAAGTTGTTATTAGATTGAGGATCTCCTACTGCATCTGAATCACTACTAGATAATGGATCACATGCTGGAACCTCAAGATCTGGAGGGACATCCACAGGAGGAACCACAACAGGTACTGAAGTAGGTCGGCGTTGCCTACTATATACATGAATCACTGGCGGTCGTGTTGGTTCTGAAGATTCTTCTGAGGTAGATGGAACCAGGGAGTCAACACTCAAATTTGGAATCGGTATAGTATAGATCAGCAAATCAACATGGTTTTCACTATTAGGAGAAGTGGGTACCGGGAAGAAAGGTGCTTTCTCCACAAATGTGACATCGCGTGAAACAATGTAACGATTCAGGGTAGGAGAAAAACACCTATATCCTTTCTGAAGGCGAGAATATCCAAGGAAAACACACTTAAGAGACTTTGGATCTAATTTACTAACGTAGGGCCGGGTATCTCGAACAAACCAACTGCACCCAAATATCTTAGGTTCAATCGGGAACAAACGTTGATTAGGAAAGAGAACAGACATTGTAATTTCACCACGAAGAATAGCCGATGGCATATGGTTGATTAAAAAACAAGCAGTAGAGATTGCGTCAGCGCAGAATGGTTTCGGAACAGTCATCTGAAATAGTAGTGCACAAGCCACTTCAAGAAGGTGACGATTTTTGCGTTCAGCAACTCCATTTTGAGCTGGAGTATCAACACAAGAAGATTCATGAAGTATACCTTGCCGAAGCATATAAGTATGAAAGGTTTCAGAAGTGTATTCTTTTGCATTATCGCTACGCAAAGTTTTCACAGAGACATTAAATTGCGTCTTAATCTCGGCGATGAAGGAACAAAAATAAGTGAATACTTTGGAGCGGTTCTTCATCAAGTATAACCAAGTAACACGGGAATAATCATCTACAAAAGTAACAAAGTACTTGAACCCAGATTTAGAAGTAACAGGACAAGGACCCCATACATCTGAGTGAACAAGTTCAAACGGAGATGCAGCTCGCTTATTAATTCTAGGGCTTAGATGAACACGGTGATGCTTAGCAAATTGGCACGAGTCACAATTTAGGGAAGAAAAATGTGAAAGCTGAGGATACAATTTCTTTAAACTTTGAAGGGATGGATGTCCTAAACGACAGTGTAATTCAATAGGGGAAAATGATGCCTGTTTGAAATTTCAGCTCTTCAGGTTCAAATATCTAACACCAGGTTTCACGAACTTAAAATCAGAATAATTTAAACTTTTTAAGTATATTTATCAAAGACGTGCAGCGGAAACTAAACACTGGTTATAAAAAATA
This sequence comes from Pulicaria dysenterica, assembly GCA_947179395.2. NCBI lineage: Eukaryota > Viridiplantae > Streptophyta > Magnoliopsida > Asterales > Asteraceae > Pulicaria > Pulicaria dysenterica. The sequence continues at coordinate 5,845,291 of OX359291.1, read as the reverse complement.
TAAACATTAAAACCAAGTCTTACAACGAACCGGTATTACCATACTATAAACCGACCATCGGATCACAGATATAAATAACAGCAGAGTGTTCCAGAAGAGTTAAATACAATTACCCACAAGCACCCGCCTCACCAGGCTGCCTAATCATTACCTGTAAAAAGGATAAATCATGAACCGGTTAGCTACACTAGCTAGTGAGTACATATTACACATAAGTATCAATAAGCATGCAGTCGAAAACCAGGAAAGCACACAAGGCTATCCTATCACATTGTGGCGCACCAATCATACCAGCAGGAGTCGTATATTGCAGGGTAGCGAGCCCCGCTCAACTATCCTAGCTGGGAAATCAGCTGCAACCAATTGCACCAATTCTGTCTATCATACTGGTTCCTGCCTAAGCAAGGATCCCCGTTAAATTAAGGAACGGTGGTCTGCAGAACCTTACCCAGGTGTATACTCCTGAGTACCGTTAAGTTCCCCCGTTCGTCCCTCAGGACACTGGGAACCCAGCCAGATATTAACACCCGTCTACCTGACTGACCTTACTCTAGGTGGTAACTGTTTGCACAGTCCCGAGTGTCCGGACATAATAACAAATACAAATAGCTGATCCAGTAAGGATCCCATTAATGCGCGCATATAAACACACCAATTAATATCTTTCATGTTGTTAAACAAACCTACTAATACAACTCTATCATAACATACAATTACCACATGGTTTCTATCATAAGTATTCTCTTTCATACTGATAAACAACATGCGAGTACAACTCTTTCATAGCATACTGTATATCTCTATCACGATCTACATTGTCTTTCATAAACACACAGTATGTTTCTATCATAACATACCTTTGCACACATATTTAAGATCACCAATACACGTTTAAAACAAACAATGGTTAGCACCACTTACTGAGCCTCATGGGAAACCGGTACTCACCTTAAGTTCACGATTAGCTAACACAACGATCAACGCCTTCCGGTTCTTCAAGAACGCCTAACATATCACACAACACTGGGTTATCGCTTAACATTCAAAAGACTTCGTTAAAATACGCGTCACAATTCTAACAACATTGGATAGGGTCCTACGGCCGCTGAAGATAAGGCCTACGGCCGCAGAAGACCAAACAACACTACTACGGCCATAGAGAACATCCCCTACACCCGCAGAAGTAGTTCTTTGGGTTCCTAAGGTCGTAGGTTATGTACCCACGCCCGTAGGCTTCGTTCCATCACCCGTAGGTGGTAAACTACATAAAACACACTCCTACGGCCGCATAAACCTTTTCCTACGGCCACAGAAGGCTTAATTTCAATAATCCTGAAAAACACCCTCCTACGGCCGTAGGAACATTCTCCTACGGGGGTAGGGACTAAATTTCTACAAATCTGAAAAACACCCCCCTACGGGGGTAGGAACTTTTCCCTACGGGGGTAGGAAGGGTCTGCACAGCAGACTTCGTCCCTGTTCGCGTACAGCTGCCGTTCTTCACGTTTTTGGACACCAATTCGACTAAAACTCAATTCCAAATGTTTATACACTTCATTTAACATCTATAGAAGTTGACTAACATGTTTTGTACATAAAATCCACATGAAAACACCATCTAAACCTTCAATTTAGTCCATTACCATCATAAACTCCAAGAACAAGGTTTTTGACTAATAAAACTTACCAAGAAGATGATATGGAGCAGATTCTAAACTTGGATGCTTGCTGGAATTAGAAGCTATATGTTTCCCTTCTTGATTTCTCCCTTCAATCCTTCTTCCAAGATCAAGCAAGTGTGGGTCTGTGTGTGTTTCTTCTCACGTACGTATGTATTCGTATGTGTGTTTGTGGGTGTTAACTGATAAGTCTTAAAAGACTTAGGCCGACCTTGGTTGGCTAATACCCCCTCTCGGGTATTTTGTTCTCCTATTCAACTTATTACTCGACTTAGGTTTATCCGTTTCAATTAACGGAGATATTTTTTGAACCATTATCCAAAACCGTTCAACTATTTGTCTACTTGGTCAACTTATGATACTTTTTATATTACTATATTTTTATCCACATTTAACACCAGTTAACACCATTTAACACCAATTCACGTTTAAAACACCAATTAACATTTAAGACACCATTTAACAACATGTTTACTACATTTAACAACAAAACACTACTTAAAGTCAAAGTACAACTATTAAAGCTACATGTACAACTGTTTACAACTAGGCCCCATTTTGGGGTGTTACAAAATACATAAAGTCCACCAGATTCTCGTCCTCTACCAATGATTTGCTTTGTTACCAGATCTGAAAGACGCAGTAATCTGGATAGAAGGAGACACTGCATTTCAATCCACGAGTTATTCTGCTGACTGATATCAGATTAAATGTAAACTTAGTACAAAAGATAATGACATTGACCGAGAGAGTTTAACTGTTCCAGATCCAATTACATCAGAAATAGATCCATCAGCAACTACGACCTTATCGGAATATCGATGTGTACTAAATTCAGAGAGCAGATTATGATTACCCGTCATGTGATCCGAAGCACCGGAATCAATAACCCATTCAGAAGCAGATGACACTAAACACGTAGGATTACATCTCTCAACCAATGTACAGATTGATCCAGACGGTTTCAGATTAGCCATAACTAAACCTTCAAACACTGTAGTTAAGTCTCCAACATCGAGATAAGAAGAATTAGGAAAATAAGAATACCCGAACAAACTTTAATGATGTAAAAGTAAGCAATTGCCGGAGCAGCATGAATTTAGAATTCAGTTAATATTAACATCAAACTCAAGCTTCGCAATAACAATCTTACTGAAGTTAAACCAATCTGGATATTCCCGACAAATCAGAACATGAACTGATCCACAAGGCAAATCAATTATTAAAACCAGAGTTATATTCAGCCACCCTTAACAATATTAATCTTAAAATCCAGATTGAAACTTTCCAAGAATAACTCAAACAACAAGATCCATATATATCAGAAGAACAGGGTGTTAACGCACCAAATAATCACATGTAGCCTAGCAAAAACAGTAAGCTCGGATTGCAACTGACCAAATAAATCCCAAGCAATGGAACACGACTAACAGTAGAAAAGTACCGAAGTATCACCAGAAATGGAACCCCAAGATAAAACCGACTCACCAGCAGAAGAAACCGAAGTCGACGGTGGCCGGAAAATGGCTCACGCGCCGATGCGTGAAATAGAGCAGCGGAGGTACGGCGGGGCGTGGGAGGCGCGTGGGCGGCGTAACGGTGGTTGGATTAGGCGGCAGAAGTCGCCGGAGGGTGCAGGTCATCCAAACGCTGGAGGTGAGATTTGACAAACACTTTACCAAGATTGGTTTTGGCTTGAACGTGAACAAACATGCTCCAGCTCTGATCAGAGAGCTGGAATAATTCTTGTTTATTACTGATGGATTAACACAAATTACAAAGGGAAACAAATATATACAAGACACTCTAAAGCCCATAAAGACCCACATCTATACTAAGCCCTAAATAAGATTAAACCAAGACAAATGATAAGGAATATTTACACTAACATCACTAATAAAATATTTTGTTTATTAAGTAGTTTTAAGAGTTTAGTTCACCAAAATATATCCAACTTAATATGTTTTTCTAGGTACGTATTAAACTTTAAAAGTTTCTATTTTATGTATCAAACTTTTAATTTGTGATATCGAATGTTATTTGGTTACACAAAAAACAAAAACAAAATCAAAATTATATAAATATTGAAAAATGAATTTAAGGGCTAATGATATTTTACTTATGCAATGCATAATGCCCGTACGGTTGTTCGATTCTATCTTTTTTTCTTGTTATTCTTTTATCTTCCCCTCATCATGCGAACGAGACCTTTTACTTTTTTTCATCATGTGGGAATTAGAACTAATTCCGATGTGATAAATTTTTTGGTTTTTATTTTTTTTCCTCACAAATGTGAGGGATACTATATGGTTGTTTTAGTCGATTTATAATCTCTCTCTCTCCTCCCATTATTAACACCCCAGCCTTCACCCCCTTATCTAAACTCCTGCTTCAAATTTCCATCACCAGCCTCCATAGCCCTAATTTTCTTCATCGCCTCCCATGAAAATCAACAGCCACCGAGCACTCCACAATAAGCTATATCTGCTGCACACTGTTTAAGAGTTTATATGGAAGAGATTGTCAGCCAAGAGTTCGTAGGAAGAATGATTCTAGTCTAACCCCCATTTTTTCCGACGACAACCTCACAGATCGGGAACCACCACCGCTGCAATACTCACCCTCGTTTCAACTAATCGTCTTCCATAGTCATTGACGTGAAGACCTAAAAACCATTACCCCTCCCTCATTCATTTTCCCTTCTTCTTCTTCCCTTCCGTGTGAAACAAAAAACAGTCCTCAAATTCAGCAATTAAAATTGAACTCAACAAGTCCTTCAATTCCCCTTCCAATTTCACACACAGTTATATATACAATCACATTGCTTGAATAGTTGAATCCATGCATGATCATCAATTTTGCAATTCTTAACCTCGATTCGCCACTTTAGGTTGCTGATCGCTCGAGATGTTGACTCCAATTCATACCAGTACTCGCCAATGGCTAATTCTTCGATTCACATTGCTGCTGCTTGTAAGTAAGTAATGATTATCTGATCTTTATCTGATTATTCGTTCTATATATAATGTAATTAGCTAGAAATTAAACATCTTTTTAATAGATGTTGTGTGATCATTATACAGTACAAATGATGCACTTGGGTACTGCAAGTTTATCATCGTATAGCATTGTCAAGGAAGCTCGATCGCCCGTTGAGCCTCCTTCTTTGGATCCCGCACCTGTTCTTCCCCTACTCGCACCTTCACCGCTTACAAACGTTGTGCCAAATTTGTCGGGTATCTTTGTATTCTCTTATTTGTCACTCTATGTATGATCTAAAGCATTTTCAAGTATAAAGTTTGATGCTTTCTGGTTTGCTTGAACTTTACTCGAGTCGTTCTAACGTTTTAGGAAAGTGTCCATTGAACTTCACGAAAGCTGAAAACATCTTGACCACAACCGCAATGGACTGTTGGGGTTCACTAGCTCCATATCTGGCCAATGTGGTATGTTGCCCTCAACTAGATGCCACGATCACGATCCTTTTAGGCGAATCTAGTTTCTCTTCTGGGGCTCTTGTCATAAGCGATTCACAAGCAAAGGATTGCCTTTCGGATGTCTCACATATCTTGGAAGCTCAAGGTTCCAACAACCGTATTCTTGAAATATGTTCGATGCATCCATCAAACCTCACCCGCAGTACTTCTTGCCCTATGGTGGATCTTAAAGAAATCGAAAACACTTTGAATATGAATAAAATTGTTAAATCTTGTGAAAGGATTGATCCAGTGAAAGAATGTCGAAATGAAGTTTGTCAGAATGCCATAACTGAAGCAGCTATGAAGATTGCTTTGAAGAATTACAGTGAATCGGATATGGTTGGAGCTTCTTCATCAAGAGTTCACCAGATTGTGATCGATGACTGTAAGAAGATTGTGCTTCGATGGTTGGCAAGTAAACTTAACCCCCCTAATGCAAGTAAAGTTTTGCGAGGAATTTCTAATTGCAAGATCAATAAAGGTAATTATTAAATTGTTGAAGATAATAAACTTTACAGATTGGTCACTTTTTCAAGTGTAGTAATTAGATAGTTATATAATTGTGGGTAGGGTTTAAACGAGAACTGTTTTTCGTACGAGAACTGTGAGAATTAAACCAATCTTAGCCCTTGACTAAGATTTTTTGGCGGCTCATTAATGTTTCATTAATTAGTTAGTGGCTCATTAATGACGGTTATTTCGGGAAAATCAAACCTCGCAAATTAATGACGGCTCATCCGGACGCAATTCACGGTTGGGTAAGTATATAAATTACCAAAATACCCCTATTAATGAGTCAATAATAGCGTTAAAAACAGTTCTCGTTTGAAAAACAGTTCTCGTGTAAACTTTTGCCATATAATTGTCATGATGTTTATAAATAATATGTTTCCTTTATATAGTTTGTCCGCTTGTCTTTGCTGATACGAAGAATGTTGTGAAAGAATGTGGAAATAGAATTAGTAACCAGACAGCTTGTTGTGATGCTATGAAGAACTACATTACTAGGTTGCAAAATCAAAGCTTTGTTACAAATTTGCAAGCCTTAAATTGTGCTGCTTCTATTGCATCTAGTTTGCAAAAATCCGGTGTCTCGAGCAATGTATACGATATTTGTCATGTAAAACTCAAAGATTTCTCCCTCCAAGGTTTGTTTTCCTGTTACATCCTATGATTCATGTTTTTAGCTCTGTTCTGGAACACTTTTTAACGAATTTATAGGTGGTGTAACGACGCTCTGATGTTGTTATCGGTCGTGGAAATGCCTACTTGCTATACAACAGTTGGATCACAAGGTATTGATCATCTAAAATGAAACTGGTCGATTCTGGTATAATATTATCTCTATAGGTTAAAAGGTCGGTTATTTCTTGAAATCTAGATTATGTTTGTAATAATAAACTATACTATGACCATTAAAGTGCACTTTCAGACAAAAGGGTTTCGCACTAACTTTAGTCATACCAAAATTACCCGTTTTAATCGGTTACTCAACTCATTTAACCGTTTTGTAGTCAAAACCAGTTTAATCAACCAAGAATGATATATCGTGAGTAATATTCTTGTGTAGAATCCGCCTGTTTATTTCCGAGCTTGCCTTTCGATGTCACATTTGATCAAAGTTCAGGAGTCGGCTTCAACTGTGATCTTAATGATGATGTTGCAGCGTGGTGGCCTTCTTCTTACGCGTATTCTCCAACTCCATCATCTAATACAAGTAGGTCCATTACTTATCTAAATTTTCGCTGCATTTATGATGTATACTTGATATTATTATTATGGTTTATGCAAACACAGGCATACAGTTTCCTGCACTTCCTAAAGCAACGTCTGATCAAAGTGGTAAGCTTACCTTTTTGCTAATTTTTTACTGAACTTTGCCAATACCCTTATTATTATTATTATTATTATTTATGTTAGATACAAGGATATTAAATTTTAGTGTTAAACAACTTGAACTGTATGACACATCTGACCTCAACATCATGCAATTAATATGATTCTAACAACTTGGTACTACTAAACCAAAGGTTGAAATATTTTGTAATTTTAGCTAATAAATTTGTGATACTAAATTTAAAGGATTGCGGAGTACGCTCTTCATCTCGACTTTGTTGGTGCTCAACTTTTTCATTTGACGCTGATGTCGATATGTTAAATACGTGTTTGGGGCTATGGAATCCAAGATCGAGTTGACGTATTATATATTTGATTCAGTATTTGATGTATAATATATGCGCGTAATTTTTTGGGATTGCTTTGTAATGTAAAGAAAAGACAATATTCTTATTAGAGTAAATTGAAGTTTTTATGGTAGTAATAGGAATTGCAAATCTGCTGCTTGAGTTGGTTTTTATGATGGAACAAAGTTCATGTGCATCACTATTGACTATGCCCTGATTGTTGTATAAACTGCTTTATTTAAATTGCAACTATAGTGAATGTTATCATCTCTACAATCTTATTTACACTTACATTATTTGTAGTCATGACTCGGTAATCGTCATCATCATGAACAACGACCATTAGCGATGATCCATTATGACTACTCTTATTCGTCTTGTTTGAAATAATGTTGCATCATCAATCATTTAAAAGGAGTATATTATTATTTTTATTCATGTAATTTACCATAAATTTCAATTTAGATCTTTAATTTAAAAAAATATATATCCTTGTAGTTTGGTTATAATTAAGAAATTTGGTTACGGATCACCTTTCTTACAGGTTTAATGTCTTTCTATCCGACTTTCTTTGTTCTATTGTTTTTTTTTGGGTTTAAGATGACTAAGATTTCCTTATTTTAAACTCTATATTTATTTGATGTCCTAAATAGGCATGTATTTGGGATGATTGTAAAATGATAAACAATCATGGTCCCCTACCAAAAAAAAAGTTAAGAAAAGATACGTCATATTGCATAATTGTGATTTAAAACGTGATAATTGACTTTAACTTTAAAGAAATGATATTCTACCATAATCTAACAATGACAAAGTATGTGCAACAACTCTCTTGAAAACGTGTATTCAAAAAATCCATAATAACCTTTGTTCACATTATATAATATAATAACATTTACTAGGAAGAATAAATAGTAAACATTCTAATATAACTTTTTCAATTTAATAACCAAAAAATTACAATGTTGTTGTTTTGGCATAGTGGTAAGCATGTTATCATTTTATGCACATGTCCTAGGTTCAATTCTTGCATGCTTGACTTGTGCATATCTTTTTTTTTATGCATGTTAGTTTAGATATTTTATTCATAAATAATTCTATTTATTTTAACACATATCTTGATTTGGTGAGTAGAGGAATGAACAAAAATATTTGATACGATGATATATAACTAACATCTTTATTCTGTTTCCCGCCGCACCGTGTGGGTAATCGTAACTCATTGTGAAATATATTGTAAGGAAACCCATGCTTCAAATCTTGATAAAAATAACTAGTATATTTATAAAATTATTAGTAATCTAGTATTTTTGTTATATACTAATGTAATGCTTTTATTATACGTCTTTTTTATCTAAAGTAATTTTTGATGTTTTTTATAATTTAATATATGTAAAAATATATATAATGCTTTGCTCATAAACATTTTAATTAACAACTAAAAAATTGAAAATTGAAAAGAAAAAAAAACATTACTAAGGCCAAGCGTACTGAAAATCCCGAAAGTTTCAGGTTCCATTTGGGTTGATTGGGAACCCCACTACTTTGGGGTCCCTTCATTCATCCCTTTACGTCAGAGTCATCCTATTGTTTTTTAGAGAAAAAAATATTTGAATTGTTTCAAATGAATACTACTCAATGTTTAAAAAATGAGACATGATATATCCTTTTAATTTTTCTTCCTACTTATTCCTCTACTCATAAGATCAATCAAAGTGTCAAAATCAATAGAGAAGGTGAAGAAAGAGAATTAGTGCACTCCACGTGTCATTTTATGATGAGTAGGAGGATAAAGTAGGAGGAAAAAGTAGAAGAATATATTATTTTTATTAAAAAATAAAAACTAATTTTTTAGTTGATCCGATCTCCACACATAGTTGTCAACCGGGTCAAAACGTCGATAATTGGTGTCATATATATTCTTTCTCACATGTTTATTGTGAAACACACTCATTCATCTCAGTGGACTCTCAAGCGACTTTACTTACTCCCGCAGAAAGAAATTACACCAACTCCACCTGATCTTAAAGCCCTAGATTCCTTCCAACCATAATATCAATCCATGGCTATTTCAGCAATATATCACTACAATTTGTAAGCTTTTTCATCAATGGACTTCACTGTACAACGATTCTTACTAACAATCCTCTCCATCTCACTGCTTGTTGATCATTCTGCTTACTCAAAACCACCTGATTTCGTAAATGCTGGTGCTCTGTTTTCATTTGATTCCGTCATCGGACGAGCTGCAAAGCCAGCCATGGAAGCCGCTGTAATCGATGTGAATAATGATTCTACGATTCTCGCTGGTACAAAGATGAAGTTGCTCATGGAGGACACAAACTGCAGCGTCTTCGCGAGTTCGATTTCAGGTATATAAATATATATGTATGTATGTTTGCTCTTTTTTTTATTCTAACTGATTTCTCATCGAATAATTATGTCGATTTCTGGTTGTTGATATGAATTTAATTACGAAGAATATTATAGCAATCATTTGGTGATTTTGCTCATAAAATTGGCTTTTTACACTAACTATAATAACATCCAAAAGCTTCAAACTTTCAAAATTTAAGTTTTAGTTTTGGTTTTAAGGCCTGATCTTCATTCTATTTGTTGAAATCCGATGTGGGTAATTCTTAATAACTTTTTTTCACAAGGGTAGACTTGATTAAGAACTGTTCATCTGCTTATTGCCGTATAAACACAGATAAGGGTTTTGGATGAAGAATAACCATCTGCTTATTTGCAATGAACATAATCATTTGAATGTGTTGATCTCTACATATTAGAAAGATATTATTATTATTATTATCTTGTCAATTTTTGTTATGTGTTCCCATACGTTCACAATTTGATATTACCAAACAAAGTTTCTGAAACTATTTTGTCAGCATTTCAGATGCTTGAGAGAGACGTTGTGGCAATAATCGGTCCCCAATCATCCACAGCAGCCCATATGATTTCTCAGATTGCAAATGGTGTTAAGGTGCCGATAATTTCATATGCTGCCACGGACCCTACTTTATCTTCCCTCCAATTTCCATTCTTCTTCCGAACCACACAAAGTGACTCGTATCAAATGGCAGCCATGGCTAATTTAATAGATTTTTACGGGTGGAAAGAGGTGATTGCAATTTACATAGATGACGAGTATGGGAGAAATGGAGTGTTTTCCTTAGATGATGAAGTAGAGAAAAGAATGTCAAAGATTTCTTATAAGTTACCTTTGCCAACTAATTATGATCTTAAAGATCTCACTGATGTCCTTAATATTTCCATCCCGCTTGGTCCACGTGTTTATATTATTCACATCAATCCTGATCCCGCTTTGAGAATCTTTCAAGTAGCAAACAAGCTTAATATGATGACTAGTGATTATGTATGGCTAACAACAGACTGGCTTTGTACAACTTTAGCTTCATTTAGCTCAAAAGATCAACCTTTTTTAAAGCTTATTGAGGGCGTTGTTGGTCTTTGTCAGCATACTCAACAAGCATCACATGATAAGAACTTTGGGTCAAATGTCTACGCGTCATATGCTTATGATACTATATGGGCGGTAGCACGTACAATTGATACGTTTCTTAATCAAGAAAAAAACCTAACATTTTCGTTTGTTGGGTCACAATTTGGGAAACTCAAGATTTTTGATGGAGGGGAACATTTTCTCAATATATTATCCAATACAAATTTTTTAGGTTTGACCGGCCCGATTCGCTTCAATGGAGATAGAAACCTGGCTCCCCGTGGCTATCGAGTTTTTAATATGGTCAAGTTAGCAATTCACAATGTGGGTTATTGGTCAAACCATTCTGGCCTCTCGGTTGACCCGCCTGAATTTCTCAAAGTGAATAAAAGTAGGTCGTTGAATTTAAATGAGAAATTGGGTGTGATTACTTGGCCTGGTGGAAAGAATGATCGACCTCGTGGATGGGTAATTGGTGACACAGAAAGACCATTAAGAATTGGGATACCAAAACGGGCTATTTTTGTTGAATTTGTGACGGAATTAAACAATCATACAATAGAAGGATACTGTATTGATGTGTTTTTAGAGGCACTTCAGTTAGTTCCTTATGAGCTTCCTTATAGATTTGTGCCATTTGGTGATGGTCTGTCCAACCCTAGTTATGATGAACTTGTGAGGCTCGTTGCAGATGATGTAAGTAAAATATCAGTTAATTACTTAATTTTCATCTTTATCATGGTCCTATGATCTATTTAGTAATATTCATTGGTTTCTTGGGTCTGAGTTTTGGACCAAATTAACTTACTATTAAGACTTGAAAGTTGGAATAATCAGTAATTCGTAATTGGAGAAATTGTTAGATGGAAATCCCGTTAGGGTTGATTGCATTGAACACCAGTATAAATAATACAGAGATTGTACAGTTTATATAAGGCACCCCTATACTATACAGTATGTCAATAGTAAGCCAAAAGAATATAAAACCTATATATGTTTACTATTTAACAGAACTGAATAGGCTTCTCATTATCATTCAGGGTCAAATAATCAGTTTTTATAGAATTTGTTATATTACAGTTGATTATATGTTTGCTAGGTATTTGATGGTGCGGTTGGAGATATTGCAATTGTGACAAATAGAACAAATATTGTGGATTACACGCAGCCTTATGCAACAACTGGTCTCGTGATAGTGGTTCCTATCAATAATTCAAAAGCGAGCACTTGGGTATTTCTTAGACCGTTTACTGTAGAAATGTGGTGTGCCACTGCAGCAGCTTTTGTATTAATTGCTTTGGTTATCTGGCTTCTTGAGCATCGTGTTAACGATGACTTCCGCGGTCCACTTAGGAGACAACTCGTTACTATTTTCTTGTAAGTTGTTCCTTTTCTGCATGTAACTTGGAGGTGGTGTTTTGACATATTTTTATTTTCTTTTTCAGGTTTAGTTTCTCAACTCTTTTCAAGAAAAACCGTAAGTATCACGCAATCTTTAACTTTGTTTAGTAGTTTATGAGTAACAGGAAGGATTCAAACGAGAACTGTTTTTCGTACGAGAACTGCGAGAACCAATCTTAGCCGTTGATTTGATAAGTGGAATTCATGGATGTAGAGCGTGGGGGGATCAAGTGTGGCAGGGTGCATGTGATGAATTCATAGGTGGGTGATGACATTAAAGGAGGGGGAATTGGACAGCTCAGATTGGTTCTCGCAGTTCTTGTACGAAAAACAGTTCTTGTTTGAACTTTTGCCTATGGGTAATAACACTTTATAGTTACATGATAAATATGCAGAGGAAGATACGGTTAGTCCCCTTGGACGAATGGTGATGGTGGTTTGGCTTTTCCTCCTATTGGTAATAACATCGAGCTACACTGCAAGCTTAACATCAATTCTTACGGTACAACAACTTTCATCACCCATCACAGGAATCGATAGTTTAGTGGCTAGTCATCTACCAATAGGTTACCAAGTTGGATCATTTGCACATACTTATTTGGCTGAAAGTCTTAATGTGCCTCGATCTAGCCTTGTTCAACTTGGGTCACCAGATGATTATGAAAAAGCATTGCGGTTGGGGCCACACAATGGTGGGGTGGCAGCCATTGTTGATGAACTTACTTATGTTGAGTTGTTTCTATCAAATCGTCCTGATTTTGGGATCGTTGGTCAACCATTTACTAGAAGCGGATGGGGTTTTGTAAGTAACTTTTAAGATTCATATAGTCCATACTTAATTTATAGTCCTGAGGGACTAATCTTAGCCTTTAGATCAGTCACATCAATGGTTCAGATTGAATTTTAGAATTTTGGGCGGAATGGCATTTTCGTAATTAACATGTGATGCTTTTACACTCACATGTGATTGTATACTGAATCACATGTGCTTGAATGTTAAAATTTCAGGACTATGTTTATTATATGGACTGTATTGAACACAACTCTCAGACAACAAACTTAAAAGAAAAATAGAACACAATACTCTTAACATAAACTCACTATAAATTTTTCAGGCTTTCAAGAGAGATTCACCCCTTGCAACCACACTATCCCTTGCAATCCTACAACTCTCTGAAAATGGAAAGCTTCAAGAAATCCATGACAAATGGCTCTGCAAGAAAGGCTGTTCGAGTGCCATGGGGAGTGATTCCGAGCCTAACCAGCTGCAAATGAGCAGTTTCTGGGGTTTATACATATTTTGTGGTGTTTTCTCACTCACTGCTTTTCTTTTATTTATTTTACAAACGATTCGTCAGTATATTTATTACAAACAAAAGCAAATGCTGGACCCTCGCTCCCCCTCGTTCCCAGCATCATCAAGCAGGGGCTGCCATGGTGTGTTTCTTAATTTTTGTAAATTTATTGACGAAAAAGAAGAAGCGATCAAGCACATGTTCAAGAAAGATGACCATCCTCAAGATTCTCAAACTGTTTAGTGTGATTTACTACTGGATTGCAGGTCAGTAACTAGATTTATTTTGGATTCGCGACATAAACATAAAACATATGCTTTGTAATTGTAAATTTGTATATGTTCGCCTGCACATTCTTGTGTGTAATGTAACTAAACATATCACTAGTGTTAGTTCATACTGCTATGTTGAAGGAGCAAGTGGAAGAGCAGGTATGTTAGATCCTGATATTGTGTCCATTTATATTAATGCCGGTTGTTGTAAAATAAATATATCGAACCACATAGAAATGAAATACGAATAAAATAATAAAAATCGAGAACTGCAAGATTTAACGTGGAAAAACACTTTATGGGAAAAAAACACGGGCACAAACGATGATATCACAATAAATAGGGATCTAACAAGGTACTAAAAAGGTGGGTGGCTAAACTAATTATCAGTTAACTGAATTTAACATGTTTAGTGGCTGAAGCTAAACTGGAAAAATATGTTTGTCGGTTATTCAGTTAACTATTTAACTAATTTAAAAAAAATTTGAGTTTTGGTAGATACAGTAAAAATGATCTATGATATTGTAAATCTGAAATTGAGTACAAGAGTAAATCTTGAATTATGACTCGCTTTATAATAAAAATCCAACGAGTTCTAGGCATCCGTGCTCTTCAAATCCAACTTGGATAATTTATTTGAGCTAGGTTTGTGTAATTGTGTTTCGGTGTTTTATTTCGAAAAGAAAATAATTGATTTGAAAGAGAGTAAGAAAGAGTGATAATTTTTTTTTGCTTTTTCTTGTTTTCTATGGAGAGGAACAAAGGATCTAAAAGGAAATTTCAGTAGTTTTGACATATCCTGATTATCCTCCCAAAGTAGGTAGGAAGGGATTTGGACCCGAAGAAAAGCAAAAGTTTTATTATTTTCTTTTCGGGTTAATATGTTATGTTATAGTCAAACATAATTTATTATATTCTTTCATATATATATATATATATATATAAGAGTGGATTTTATGTTGTTAGTTAATAATCTGTTCTTTTATAGGTCTTACTCTCATGTTTGTAGGAGAACATAATATATTATATTTAACTATAACATGAGAAGATCTTACCTCTTTATTTAATTCAAACTTAAAAACACGAAGCACTAAAACTGATATTATTTTCTTTTTTCTTCTTAATTTCTCGTTTCCTTCGACTTAAAAAATACGAAAAACTACAACTAATATTACTTCTTTTTTTCGTGCCTAAAACTTAGTGAAAATGATACCGAGTGAAGTAATTAATATTTAATAATGGGCTTTGGAGTGGTTGGTAAAAGAAAAGTCGATTAACTGAATTACTTTTTTGTCTTCAAATCTTCGTCACATGATAGTCATATATCAAGAGGAGCCTACTGTTTACCCTCACACTGTGATAGGGACAGGGGGCGGACGTAAGTATAGTTGGTGAGGGTATATGACATCAGTCAAATTTATTTGTATAGTGTAAATTCGTTTATTTTAGGCGTTGCTATTATTTTATAGTGTAAATTTCGATTTTTCGAAACAGTGCTATCACCCATTTCAAATTATATCACCATCAATTTCAAATCATGTGTCCATCTGAATAGGGGTACAATTAACCATTTTTACTACATTTTTTTTACTACGGGCTGATATAGTTACAAATCAACAATGAAGTAATGAAAAGTGAAAACATGGAGAGCAGGGCAATATAGTCATTTAGAGTCTCGAATATACAAATATATAATTGAAGTCAACTGGACTTAAATGACTATTTCACAAATAATAAACAAAAATAAAGTTTAAAAAGATGTCTATTTGTCTTACTAGAGGTGTAAACGAGTCGAATTAAGCTTGAGTTCGACAGGGTTCGAGCTCGGTTCGAAATTTTTATGTTAAGCTTGAGTTCGGCTCGATAGCTCGACGAGCTTTCATACTTGAAGTTCGAACTCGACTCGACATGGTACATTATTAGCTTGAGATCGGCTCGAAAAGGTCGAAATAATATAAAAAGTTAAATTAAAAAACCACATTATTCAAAATATAGTTAAAATGTGAAATTAATGACATTAAGTAAATACTTATTATAAAAAGTACGTATATAAAGTGGATTTGTTTCGATAAGTACTCCTTTTTAATATGTTTTAATATTAGTCTGTCATATATACATCTTATATATATATATATAAGGCTCGAAAAGTTCGATAAGGACTCGAGCCGAGCTCGACTTGTTAAATAATTCGAGCTCCTTTTTTGGGTTCGAACTCGAACTCAAGCTCGATAAAGTTCGACTCAAACGAGCCGAGCTCGAGATACTCGATAGTCGATAAAATCTCAACTCGTTTAATCCCTACTCTCAGTCTCTCACCCAAGAATAAAATGAAAAAGTAATGCTTGTTGAACCTGAGCCCAAATAACAAAATTAACTAAAAAACAAGCCATTTGAATCGTTTTCTTTCAAAGTCATTAGAAATGGTTGTTGAATTAGGGGTGTCTAAAAACTAACGAGAATAAAAAAACATACTCATCATACAGTTATTTAGGTTAACCAAACTAACTTTTTTATTTATATTTTTTTAGTTTGGTTAATCGAACTGATGTTTTTTCAATTTTCAGTTCAGTTGCAGTTTCTGACTTTAAAGACGGAAGGTTAAGCGAAAGAATAAAAACCAAACATGTACATTGTGTGTGTGTGTAGCCGGGGGGTAGTATTTCTCTAAACTTGGTTCTTTCTTTACCAAGAAGACATATTTGTTTAGCTTTGTTCAGATTTAAATAAGCTAAGTTATATTCAGATTATGTTCAATTACACTTACCGTTAACACACAATTTCTCAAATGCTCTTGATATGCTGGTGATTTACATACGAACACATTTGCCCCTAAACATATCATTACATATAAATTGGATATAATCATTAATTAGACATTAGTCTTTAGTTCACTAACGCTTAAGAGTTAATGCATATAAATACATGTTTTACCTAAAACAAATGCAGTCACATAATTTATAGTTTATTCAATCTACTTGTTTGTAGTAGTTATATATATACACACACATACATATATGTGTATAATTAATATTAAAGTATAATCGGGTATTAGGTAATAGGGGCAGGGATCATCAAACTCGTTCCCGCCCCCTTTTAGATAATGGGGTTTTCCTCATCCCCGTTTATCGTCTCCATCTCATCCCCATTTATGTCGATTTTCGATTTTTCCGTCGGTTCAGTTTTTTTGCCATCTCTATTAGCACCCTATCTCGTTATGTATAGTTATGTCTTTTAATTTTAATGTTTTCTATCATAATTAATTAGTGAAAATTTCTATTTCCTTGGTTTTATTTAGTAAAACTGTATAATGTTCTCATTTATGTAAATCGTTTATATTAAGTCATAATTTTTACTAGTTCAAGATCTTATATAAATATTTAAATTTTAAATGTCATTTAAAGGTTGTTAAAACTATATTACATTTTGAGAGTTTCTAATTTAAAAGTACACTTGTTCGTTTGGATACGGTTATTTGTTTAACCAAACTGAAAAATTGGTTAACCAGTTTTCGATTAACCCTTCTTTTTGTTTAAGTTTATGTTTAAGAATTTTACGAATCAATAATTCAGTTAACTGATTATCTTGGTTAACCATTCATGGCTTGCCCTAGGTAGTATCAAACCATCACGGTGTAATGAAGCAAAGAGTTGATGGATACCACGGTTTGGTCACGGTTTGGTGCGCTATGTTGTGGAGAAAAAAGTGGAGTCAGCTATTAAGATTGTGTTTACTTTCATAAAAATCATCTATTTTTTCAAAATAAATTTCTAAGAAAACTGAATAAGTAAATATGTTCACTTACATATTTTCCAATAAAACAAAAAACTCACTTTTTCACATTTTCCCAAACTTCTTAATTTTTTCAAGACTTCATAAGAAAACACTTTAACCAAACATGTTTTTTTTGTTTTTCTAAAAAATAAGAATTCTACCCCTTCATCTAAACATGTTCTCCTATTAAACTCCTTAAATTTTTGTTTTTCAGAAAATAAAAATTCCACCATTTTTTTCAAAAAAACGAAAAAACAGAAAAATTTCTCCTATTAAACGAAGCCTAACCCCCCCCCCCCTTCTCTATTATTTAATAATTGGTTGGTTCCAGACATTAGGTGGATCATACAATTGGGTAAAGTGAGTAATGATCAATTGATCACTATAAGAGTGTGTTTGGCGAAATTAGTTGAAGCTAATTAATTGAAAATTTCAATTCTAGTCCATAAGCTATTTGGCAAGGCTTTTATTTATGAGGATTATAATCCCTTCAAGATTTTAACACCCTAACGAGACTCCAAAGCTGAATATTATGAAAATTAGAATCTCACGCCCTTATAATCCCTCATAAGCCCGTTGTCAAACACACTCCAAGGGTTGTTGTAGGAGTGCAAAGTTTACGTGAAGGTGTGGTGAAGTGTGAGGGTTGAGAATTCTCTTACATGTGTTGTGTGGTGAACCGTATGATAAGAGTGTGATGATGATATGACGGGTATAGTGGTGTGGTGTAATAGTTGTCATTACATATGCTCTATTAAGATGTATTTCCAATATTTATATAAATATGTCACTTATCATAAAAAGAGAATGATAATCACAATTCACAATTTTAAAAGATGTGGATAAAAGTAACAATATACTTTTATTTTTGTAAGAATGGCAACATACGTCAATTTTAGCAAAGAATAAACATAATGCTCATGTTTCCATTATTAAAATTAATATTATCATTTTTAAAAGAAATACGTTAGCATAAAAAAACATGTTGTCTTTTTTATAATTAAAATTATATTATTTTTTACTCTTATTCACAATCTTAAAAAGTGAGGTTATTATTCTCCATAGTAAAATATGAAAAAGTAAATCTTATCCTAAAATTTGTATCATGGTAATAATCTTTGACAAGGTAGATCAAATAACTAGGAGTGTTTTTAAGCGAGTGTATATGGATCAAGTTTTAAATGAACCCAATGCTGTATTTTTACATATTATTTTATGTATATATAATATTATAATAAATTAAAGCTCATTTAATAAAATAAAATACTAAGAATCTCATATCTATGATAATTATTTTATAAGCTCAAAAAATAGATATTAGGAACACTAACTAATCATTCGGAAATAAAAAAACTACAGGAAAGAATTGATGGATTTACAATGATAGTTATTAAGAACGATATCTTAGAAAGTATCGGTTACAAAGAGCTTATTCGTAACTTTGTTTCAGATAATGCTAGACTAACTTTATAATTCATATAACTATGTAACATAAACTATTTTACTATCTTTATTTTGCTTCATTTAGTGGTATAATAATGAATATAATAATACCTGAGAATTTTTCCTTTTGTGTGTGTGTTTTAGGGGCTCGTTCCCCTCTTTGCAACGGTACCTCAAAAATCCACAGAACGTCATTACAAATAATCATATTTTGCGTTTACGTTCTTCATAATCTAAATATTAAACTATTACTTACTAGCTTTATTTAATCAAATGTTGAAACTTATTTATGAAAATTATACAAATAACAAATACATCATGCATCCTGTAATTCTTTATTTGGTATTCGCAGTTCAAAAGTAACAAAATCGAATAAAAAGGTGTAAACATGTTAAAGTTTTCAAACATAAAAAGGGGACATTATTATTATTATTATTTATATTTAAATTATAACAATAGATATTATGTATTATTCTGAACGGCTTTAAATACCACGTGTTCCACGTGTAGGATGCGACACCACACCATTCCCAGGTGGGCCTCCACTCTCCTTCAGAATATTAAATATCCACGTAAAACTTAAATTCTCAATAAATCAAAGTTGTTCCGTTCCCCCACACTTTAGTCTGATATGATTTTTCTATATATTATTTTCAACTAAATTTCTTTACGAAAATATTTATTATCCTGTTAATAATTACCACATGATATTATCTTTCGTATATATAATTTAAGATAACTAAAAAAGGATATATGTGTATAGTGGGAGGTTCAAATGAGAACCTTAAATAAATTAAGAATGGGAGACTTAATCATAGCCGTCCAATTCCCCTCCTCCTTCACTGTCATTGTCCACCCATGAATTCCTCACATGCACCATGCCACACTCGATTCCCCCACGTTCTCCATTCATGAATTCCACTTATAAAATGAACGGCTAAGATTTAGTCTCTCATTCTTAATTAATTTCTTATTTTCATTTGAACCTTCCGTATATATATATACACGTTCTAACCGATATACTCATGAATTATGATAGCTCTAAAAATATCTCATTGACTATCGCCAATCCGGGACAGGTGTTTTATCCGATGGGTAATTAAGTACATGGTTATTTAAGAAAATAACTAGTGTTACTCAAATAATGTGATTAATTTCAGATGATGTACATTTTAAATATTTACTAGTTATCTGCATTACATAAGAGTTACCAAAATATAAGTGAATGTTGATTTGAACTTTTTTGATACATTTCAAATGAGAAATAATATAAAATTTGTTAATGCGCATATTTCCCTATTTCATATTGTTTTTAACCAATAAAAAATTAAGTTTTTATTATTTATTTTTTATTATTTTATTATTATTAAAGGTCGCTAGAGATATTTGAATATCAGTTATTTGGATAAATAAATATTATTATAAAGAACAACTCAAGTAATCTAGAATTCCAATGTGGATATTTTATATATTATGCAATCTAAATCATATCAACAACAGACGATACATTGGAAAAAATAATAATACTAAATATGTATACCTTTAGACAATTACAAATATTAATAAATAAAATGCAATTTGTGTGTTAGATGCGGTTCAGAAAATGAAAGAATAAAACACACATGGAAAAAGTTGAGCAATTAATTAATTGTTTATTTAGTTTTGCAAAAGAAAGATTCTTTCCTGGGAACACAAGACGCTGTAATATCATGCATACAATTAATACTCCTTTTAATTAACTATACGTAAAACAAAATCCAGGTTATATTCACTTTCCTGTTTCATTTAAAAAGTATAAGATCGAATTGATTATATCGGTATATTTTTTTATTTTTATAAAGTTATAGGTTTAATCCCTTTAATAAGTAAAATAGAGTAGAATTAGATTTAGAGAATATATATGTTTAACTATTAAATTTTTTTGAAAGTGTGGTCGTATGCTTATAATAATTTCTAACACCCTCCCCTCCTAGGGGTGGCAATCATGTCGTGTTCGGATTGGCGGATCGATGGGTCGTGACCCGAACACGACCCGTATAATTATTCGTGTCAAGATGCGTGACACGACCCGTATAAGTAGAAACCCAACACGACCCGTGTAACCCGTTTAAATATACGGGTTGGAGGGTTCGCGGGTCATTCACGGGTCGGCGGGTCATAAACGGGTTGACTGGTCATAAACGGGTTGGCGGGTCATTAATTGGTTGGCGAGTTAGTGGGTCTAGTTTTACTAATTTTGTCCCTTGTTTATCAAAATACAAAATTTAAATGCAAATCATTAAATAAAGTTCAACCCTACCTAAATAGTTTAATCCAAATACAAAAATTTGATGATTTTAAGAACAATTAAACTACAAGTGATGAGGTCAACTTTTAGTAGTTTCAAAACCGCGAATGAACAAAAGGATACAATAAAATTAAAATGGCGAATGAACAAAATGAGACAATAAAATTGTTTCTTATTATGTTTAGGATGACTAAAGAGTAAAATAAAAGCCCAAAAACCAAATAGGAAATATGAAATATATAAGGATAAATAGAAAATAAAAAATATCAAAAAAATATATACGGGTTGACGGGTCGACCCGCGAACCCGCAAGCCAACCCGAACACGACCCGTTTATTTATACGGGTTGGCGGGTCAACCCGAAAATGACCCGAACCCGTTTATGCTCAACCCAAACCCGTTTATTTGCGTGTCGGGTTCGTGTCGTGTTTCGTGTCGTGTCGATAATTGTCACCCCTATCCCCTCCCCCCCTCCTCTCTCTCTCTCTCTCTCTCTCTCTCTCTCTCTCTCTCTCTCTCTCTCTCTCTTTTCATACACATATTCTATAATAGGTCAATATCAGGGTGAGTGTGGGTACCAAAAATACCGAACCAGACCGACATTACCTAGTTAGATTGTTTGGTTCAGTACTCGGTATTTGAAATATGCTAAATTTGTCTTGAGACTTATTAATCGGTACTAATATCAAACCGACTAAGTAAAATAGGTACTTAGTGTAAGAAAACACGGGTAACCTAAACAATATCACCACACAAACAAGCAAATAGCAAACTAAAAACAAGAACACGAGAATTTACATGGTTCACTTGATCGATGTGATCAAACTACGTGGAAAAATGATCCGTAATGTTAACATCATCTAACTTAGGTGATGTTACACTCACAAATAATTTAAATGTGTATATACTGAAATGACTAAACTACCCTTCATTAAAGTAGATTGTGAGTGTAACATCACCTAAGTTGCGTAATGTTAACATTACGGATGATTTCCACGGACAGACTGGAGATTACTTTTTATTAATTGATATATAAGATTAATTACAATACATGAGATGTATTTATAGGAGAAAATAGCGTTTTCCTAATCCAAACACAATACTATCATTCTATCTTTACTCAACTACCTTGTGAATTA
Organism: Pulicaria dysenterica; assembly: GCA_947179395.2. NCBI lineage: Eukaryota > Viridiplantae > Streptophyta > Magnoliopsida > Asterales > Asteraceae > Pulicaria > Pulicaria dysenterica. The sequence goes on along the minus strand of OX359291.1, from coordinate 5,822,873 downwards.
AAATTTAAATCATGATTTGAGTCAATTCAAATAATGTTTTAATTAGCCCACATCTTATCATTAACAATTGATATGAGTACCGGTACCGTATATGAATATTTGATACGGTATTTACTACTTCTTTAGACCAAATTCGATACTCGATAAAATTGATACCACTATCGGTCGATATCGGTCCGGCACCGACTCATCCCTAGTCAACATTCTCATATATATCATCGAACGGGGCTATACTCTTTTCTATTCAATAAAGATTTTTGATGACGTAAGGTTGTACGGTTTCACGTGAGTTAATTACCCAGGATGTATATAAAAACCTAGGAAGCAAAAACACACGTCGGAGCATCTAAGGCGATTAAATAAACCGACACAGGAGGGGTTCTAAGTTCAGTAGGAGAATATGTTTTAGTGATTGTATGTGTTCAAGAAGGAAAATATGATTATAATAATAAGTTGTACATAAAAAAACCGAAAGATTTATTGTATTCGAAAACAATATAATACATGTTTAATTCTGATAAATTTATTTTTATTTATAAGAAAAGAATAATCATATATATAGATATCTACTATTGAGAGATAACCCGCCAACATTTTAGGATTACAAGATTACATTTATTCAAATTTTAAATTTGTATTTTACTCTATCTATTTTGTGTTTTGTATCCCATGTATTTCTCCTGTATTCTTTCCTTTCCATCGTATATATTTGTTTTTCCCCTGTACATGTAAACTATCAGTTCTGAAAATACAATCATCTTCTTGATTGTGCATCACTTATCTATACATTCATATGGCATCAGAGCAAGGCTCCACACCTTCCTCTCCAATCCATTTCTCTTATTCATCCCCCCCTTCATCACCGAAAAGCAATATGGCTGACAAACATGATGAAAATGAGCTCGACAAAGTACACTTGCAAGAAGCTCAACAAAAGCTGAATTTCGCGTTGTAGCATCGACAACCACCAAGGTCCAATGGTTAGAATCTCTACTGAGTGAGCTAGGCTTTACCTCTACCACCACTCCTACCATATAATGTGATAATTAAATTGCAACCGCTTACTCAGCCAACCCAGTTTTCCACTCCCGCATGAAACATCTTGCCTTAGATTTTCACTTTGTTAGAGAAAAAGTTCAGGAGGGCTCTCTTCGTGTTCAACATATTGCAGGTGACGACAGTTAGCGGATGCATTGACGAAACCTTTACTCAAGCCACGATTTCATTACTTGTTGTCCAAGATTGGTCTTCTCTCCGGGTCGTCCATCTTGCGGGGGCATATTGAGAGATAACCCGCCAACATTTTAGGATTACAAGATTACATTTATTCAAATTTAAATTTGTATTTTACTCTATCTATTTTCTGTTTTGTATCCCATGTATTTCTCCTGTAGTCTTTCCTTTCCATCGCATATATTTGTTTTTCCCCTGTACATGTAAACTATCAGGGTGGTAGGGCATATTGAGAACTGTTTTTCGTATGAGAACTGCGAGAACCAATCTTAGCCGTTGATTTGATAAGTGAAATTCATGGATGGAGAGCGTGGGGGGATCAAGTGTGGCATGGTGTATGTGAGGAATTCATGGGTGGGCAATGACATTGAAAGAGGGGGAATTGGACGGCTCAGATTGGTTCTCGCACTAAAAATGGTTCTTAATGGAACTTCTTCCTATATATATATATATATATATATATATATATATATATATATATATATAGGAAGAAGTTCATGTGAGAACCATTGTTAGTGCGAGAACCGTGAGAACCAATCTGAGCTGTCCAATTCCCCCTCCTTTAATGTCATTGCCCACCCATGAATTCCTCACATGCACCCTGCCACACTCTATCCCTCCACGCTCTCCATCCATGAACTTCCCATGTCCAAGGAACGGCTTAGATTGGTTCTCGCGGTTCTCGCACTAACAACGGTTCTCGCATAAACCCTCCTCTCTCTCTCTCTCTCTCTCTCTCTCTCTATATATATATATATATATATATATATATATATATATATATACACACACACTAGCATAGCACCCGCGCAATGCGGCGGCGATGACAATAATTTGTGCTTGATAAATGTTTGATTTAAAAAGTAGGGTATGATATGCGAAATACGATGTTAGTCAACCTATCCATGTATTTTCTACTTTTTCTGATTTCTTTACTTTGTTTTTTTACAATCAACCATTTTATTAGTTGTTAAAATAGTTTTTGAAAAACAACTAAAAATATTATTATTGAATAATTAGATAAAAATATATTATAGCCTTAAAATTGTATTAATGTAAGTAAATTAGCCATACTGAGATAAATTAAATAATTTTTGTGATGTTTAATGATTTATTAAGTAATAATTGCCTTAAATTAGTTGAGATAATCAAAGAATGATTGGTTAGACTATTGTTTTAAGTGTTTGTATCTTAAACAAAAAAAATTGTACTACTTAAAATTAACTAGTCTTAAAAATTTTAAGAGAGAGAAATGTAAATGTTTTATATATTAGTATATATATATATATATATATATATACTAACGTAGTGACTAAATATTTAAACTAAATCTTAGTTGCATTGCATGCAATTTATCACTCAAACCAGCATAAACATTTAAACTAAAAAGATAGTAACAGTCAAGAACTGAGATAGAAACAAAATATAATATGCAATAATGTGTGTGGGCGTATAGTATTATATTTTTTTAAGAATTTAATTTTTTTAAATTTAATTTGGGTAAAGTTCTTTGGAATATATCTAACTTTATGTGTTTGTTATTAATTGTATCTAAGTTTGATAACTGCTAATCTGCTATAGTGTATCGAACATTATTGCTAGTTATTGTGTGTTAAAAACTTCCTATATTATGTACTAAATTTAAAACTTTTTTTTATTTAGGTATACAAATATATAGAATATAAATCAAATATATAGAGAGATATTTTATCGATACATATATCATATATTATATTGATATAATTTTTAAAAAAAAACTTATTATATCCTATTATCCTATCACGCGACTAGATACTAACTAGTATATCACTAAATTAAGCTTATTACGTGCAATTTAAATAATACATGTAAATTTATTATTATTATTAATTACTAGTGCCTAGTATAGCTCCACACGCCCTGAATTGTTAGATAAAGAGTAAAACAAATGTTCTATCTCTTAATCACATATTGGACATGTATTAGAATTAGAAGGAATAGTCGTATCACGCATTCTCAGGGTTTTTCTTATATTTAGAATAAGGTCTTATTTTAAAAAAATGTATGTGGGTATGTAGACGTTTTTAATAAATTTGTTTGTTTTTTTAAAGAAATTGATACATGCTCGTAGACGTTTCTAATAAGATTGTTTGTTATTGCGCAGACATTAGACCTTATTTTTGCTTATTTTTGCTTTATTTTAATAAGCTAAAAATTACATCTTTTTTCGCATACATTCTCAGATTTAAAATATTTAAACCACATTATTTTCCGAAGACATAAAATAAGATATAAGAGATTTATATATTAAAAACAAATAACTAATTATGGGCGTTTTGGATTTTTAAGTCAATTTCAATTAATAAGATCATGTTGAGCAATCTTGGTTGTCCGAATGTCCGGCCATTCATGTGGTGTACTTTAATTGTAGTTGACAAACAAAAAACAATAAGCTTAAAAAAAACTCCATGCTAAGGTTATGAGTATGGCCTTCATGAACTCAAATACCACATGAGCTATCTGTTATTTTACTTTTTCCTTTTCAACACAAAAGCTAAGTAGCACTCAACTCAAATCAACCCAAACAACCCTTCTTACTCTCTCTACAAAACAAAAGAAAAAAAGAAAAAAAATGAAAAAGGTGTGGGGTTCACTTGGTTTCATCAACCCGAAATTGAGGGGGAGGCACAAAACCCGAATCACCCGTATGGGTGTTCCCGAATGAACCCAGCCAACCCGAAGGCCATCGGGCTGGACTATACGCCTGACCTAAGATATACAAGCTAGGGTCAAAGGCAGAAAATGCAATTCCTAGAAATTGTGAGGAGCTAGGAATGAGTCCTACTCAAAGTGTTTTCTTCTTAATTATATATGGAATATATATGTAGGCTATGTAGCATCCTAATCTTTGAACTCATAAGTAGTTTAGTATGATATATTGTTGTATGTAAAATTTTATATACAAAATGATAGTATATTGGACGATTATGTAAATGCTATGTTGAAGAATAACATAATATTTTGATACGTGTCAAGATTTTTGATATTTGTTTGTTAGAATTGTTATTTAAGTGATTTATCTTATTAATTCTGTTTTAAAATCAGAAAATTAGGTTTCTACTATCTAGTATAACAAGTAAAGGTAAGAATAGTATTGATTCGGATGAAATTACACTAGACAACTTTATGTTTGATGCCAACTTCATTGTTCGAAAAGATGGACGATTTTAAGACTTTATTACAAGTTAAGGTTCGTTACAAATCCGTTAGCTTTTATCTAATGATGTTTTGCACATTGAAGGAAACTGAGCTGCTTTATGGTTAAAGTTTTAATTGATGATCAAGAATTCACCAATCAAGTTGTATTAAACATAATGGTTGTTCAATCTTGAAATGACTGAAAAAAGCTTATTAGCCAATCATATGTAAAACTGATACTTATTCATTTAATATCGATTATAGTCTTTCTTCAAGTCTAATAATCACTTTCGTGATACTATCATTTACAACGGCGAAGCTCTTGTTTTGGATGAAGCTTTGACTGCTTTAGATTTAAAAAATTTAAACATACTAACAATTTTCTTTTTTTCACTCTTTAAATCTTTTTCTTGTTATTTCCTTTCATATCTAAACACATAAACACAACGTAAAGATTAAAAGTTCGAAACATAAAATTCGCCAAAAAAAACCTTAAAATGAATTCCATTTTCAGCAAATCACAAATTAAAAGAAAAATACAACGGATAAATTGTTATAAATATCTGTTTACAAAGAAATGATTCGTATTGTTAGCTAGTATTGTTGTACGTACAAATACTTCAATCTAATAAATAAATTGAAATAATAAGATTATCTTTCATTAAAAGTAATAGACTAAGCCCGTATGATACACTAGTTGGTTTAAAAGATAATAAATATCAAGCATTCATAAAAATGTATTAAATAATAATAAAACACGAATTAAATGAGAATTTAAGAAAATTACGACGTACGACATCAACACTCTAACCAGCGTTGGAAACATCAACACGAACGGGAGGACAGACTTGACGGCAGAAACATGGTAGCATGATACGAAGAGACGTGATTGATTTCTTATATAAATCATCAATCTTTATCTTTACAAATAAGGGTAATAAAGTTAAACATTATTGATTGTAATTAAAAATGAATTAAAATGATTATAAAGTATGTTAGAATTATAAAACTAAGAAATTTTGGTTAAATATGATATTTGAAATATTGTAAAGGGTAAATATGATATTTGTAAATTAAGGTAGAATATACGATTTTATATGATTTAATAAGGGCGTATATGAAATTATCTCTATTAGATTTGACTCTAAAAAGTCAAATTGATTTTTTTATTTTAAATGAATAAATAGTCAAGATTGAATATTTATTTAAATGAATGACTTAGATTGTTTAATAAAAATTTATCGAATTAGTCTTTTATATGTATACTAGTTAAATACCCGTGTGATATACGGGGTGAGTTAAAAAAGTATTAAATAATTATAAAATACGCAAGAAATGAGAGTTTAAAAAAATGATGAGAGACGGCGTCAACATCTAGACGATCGGTGGAAGCGTCGACGTGAAGGGACAGATGTGATGACAAGAACGTGGTATTAACGAAGAGACACACTTTTATTTTTTGTAAAACTCATCTATCATTATTTGTTACAAATATCAACAATAAGGTCAATGATTTATTGGTTGTAATTAAAAAGAATTTAAATTGCTTATAAAATATTTTAAAATAATAAAACTAAAAATTTAATTAAATATGATATTTTGAATGTTATAAATAATAGATATGATATATATATATATATATATATATATATATATATATATATATATATATATATATATATATATATATATATATAAGTTAAAGTGAACAAATACAATATTTTTAATATTTAAGAATAACATATATAAAATTATCTCTAATAATTTTAATTTAATATCCATAAACCTTCTACAAAATTTAAACCCATATAAAAGTAAGAATGTTGATCCTGAAATTAGATATTAAAAACTTAATTATTTTTCTTATTAACCCAAACAAAACAGTCAAGCCTCCAAATTTTTTGGTGTTTCATTCACGGGTTTGAATTTCGGACCATACATCCATATTAATTTGATATATTAGCTATTAATTTTATAAAAAAGCGAAGCAATCTAAAAATATATAGATATTTTTTAAATTGTAGGTGTTTATTTAATTAGATAAATTACATATTTATTTATAGCATGAATGAATGACTAAGATTAAATATTAGTTTAAATCTAAAAAAAAATCAAATTGATTTCTTAGAATTATTTAAATAAATGGTTAAGATTAAATTTTTATTCAAATAAATGGTTGAGATCGTATAATAATTTTCTTTAATTAGTCTTTTATATATATTAGAATATTTTTTTTATACAGTCTAGTCAAAATTGTGTCCTAATAATTTATCAAATGCTACTTTTGTACGTTGGAAAAGTTTTATATGAAATAAAATTGATTTTGTTAATAAAAAAAAAATTAAGAGGATCAAAAGGTTTTAGTTGGTGAAAATATGGATTCAAAAGGAACGTAAGAAATAAAATCAAAAAAATATATACATGTATATATATTAAGTTGTTTGTACTTTGTACGTTTTAGTTATTTTTTATTATATTATTAAGTTGTTATTGATTTTTTTAAGATTATCTTTATCTTAATTAGTATGATTAGTCATATTAGTTTGACTTTAAAAAGTTAAAGTCAAAATCAAAATTTTAAAATTAAAAGAGTGAACGGCTAAGATTAAATATTTTAATAAATAAATGGTCTAGATTATCTAATAATTTTGTTCAAATTAGTCTTTTATATATATTAGAAGATTAGAAGATATTGCAGATCGTATGTGTTAATTAAAGCGTCAAAATAATAAAAAGGTTATTTATATTGAGCCATTAATTTTATGTTAAATTGTCAAAAATATAAAGTCTTCTAGTGTTGTACAACATTAATTCGATAATTTTAGGAATAATTTATGTACTAAAACTAGAATACAACTTCAATAATTTAACTAGAAAAGGGTATAATCTTTGTGGTTGAGATGGTGAACTTGTTTCATTAAATCTCTCTCTCTCTCTCTCTCTCTCTCTCTCTCTCTCTCTCTCCCACTTTTAACTCTCACTCCTCTCCCTATCTCTTATAATTTGTTCTTGAGCTCCAAGGAGATCCCCAAGTCACCAATGTCACTTTCTTTTCAATTTAATATTCAGTAATTAGTTTTTCAATTTCTAAGTCTTACTTGTTTAAATTAGTTCAGATTTTAAAACCCTTAAGTTGCACTCACTGCATCATCATCATCATCATAAGAAATTTGCATAATTAAGCTGTACCCTTTTTCTATTTTTTTAATATATAAACTCTTCTTTCTTTATTTAACCTATAAATTCTCCGGTTTCCATTGTGGGTATCCATATCTAACAACCCCTTCGCTGAAAATCAGTTTATCGTCCAAAAAAAAATCTGTCTTTCATTACAGTGGTTTGGGTTTCCATCTTCTTGAAAATCTTGATTTTTGTTCTAAAGTTCAAGACTTTGTTCCAACTTGACACTGATTCCCAGATGAGGCCTTGTAATACCTGCTCTAGTTGACTCAGAAGAGTCAAAGTCTGTAATTTCAAAAGGGTATCTTCAATAATGGAGATTGATGAGTCTATGATGAGAAAAAAAGTGTTTTCCCTCATTTTTGGTATGTGGGCTATGTTGGTGGTGACCATGGCAGATGAGGGTACAACTGCAAATACATCATCATCATCATCATCAAGAAGGCCTAAAAGTGTGAATATTGGAGCTTTATTAACAATGAATTCAGTTATTGGGAGGTCTGTGAAGCCTGCAATTTTGGCTGCTGTTGATGATGTGAATTCTAATCCAACCATTCTTGGAGAAACCCATTTGAATCTCATTTTACATGATACAAATTGCAGTGGATTTCTTGGTACCATTGAAGGTAAATGCTCTGTCAATCTTATCTTTGACTTTTAATTTTGAACCTAATACAAGTTTTTAGGATAAATTTGATAGCTTTCTTTAAATGGTTTTCAAGAAACTTTGTTAATAACTATGGAAAATGCCGGTAAGGATGTTTGGGATTGCTTCTGCTTATAGGGTATTGCTGGCCCTCTAGACTCTTCGGATATTAAAATCTTGAAGGATTATTAAAAGATAAACCTCGTATCTAAAGTAAAAGTCTTTTGAAGTAACTTATGACTTAGGTCTGTAATTATTTAATTTATCAACTCCAGCTCCAGCTCTAGCCCTCACCGGCGTTAGTTGCTTATTGTTACTAGTAAGTTGTTTTAATAAACAATTTTAAATTAATTATTTTGGTGAACTGAAAATTACATATTTATTCATAAAAAATTGGTTTCAATAAATATATTATCCATTTCTGCAAGTAAGAATAAGCATAAGTATAAGCTATTAAAATAAGCAATCTCAAACATTCTCCTAGAAAAGTTGATTTAGATTTGTTAAAGAACTAATTGGGAATCAAAAGTCAAATGTAATAGTTTCAGTTTAAAAATTCATATTAGCATGTTTAACCTTTCACAACTTTGTAACATCAAAGAACATGAATATTACTATCAAGTGAAAGTGAATTTGCCTTCAAAATGCTAATCAACATGTTGAAATTTCTATTTTGACTTATAAAAGTCAAGTCAAAGATTGTTTATTTGCTGTTTTGATGTATTAGCCTTGGAGTTAATGGAGAACAATGTGGTGGCTGCAATCGGGCCACAATCGTCGACTATTGCACATGTGATCTCACACGTCGTTAACGAGCTTCATGTACCTCTACTCTCGTTTGGTGCCACGGATCCCACACTCTCAGCTCTTCAGTACCCCTACTTCCTTCGTACAACCCTAAACGATTTCTATCAGATGTCCGCCATTGCAGACTTGATTGAGTACTTCGAATGGAAAGAAGTAATCGCGATTTTTGTAGATGATGATTATGGTAGAAATGGGATTTCGTCTTTAGGCGATTCGCTAGCCAAGAAACGAGCCAAGATTTCCTACAAAGCTGCATTTCCCTCGGGTGCATCATCCAATGACATAAGTGATGCCTTGACCAAAGTTAATCTAATGGAGTCTCGTGTTTATGTTGTTCATGTGAATCCCGATACTGGCCTTGAGGTTTTCTCGAGTGCCAGTAAGCTCGGGATGATGGCCAGTGATTACGTATGGATCACTACTGAATGGCTCCCGGCTGTCCTGGATTCCCCAAAGAATCCAGGACCGCTGGATCCAAACACCATGGCACTTTTACAGGGTGTGGTGTCGCTTAGACAACACACCCCGGATTCCGAATCGAAAAAACGATTCGACACGAAATGGAAAAACATTAAAGAGAAGGAAACATTCGGCTACAATTCATACGCGCTTTACGCGTATGATTCTGTATGGTTACTCGCCTACGCCCTCGACACTTTCTTGAAGTCAGGTGAAAGCGTCACGTTTTCTTCAGACTCAAAACTTCAAAACAACAACGGGTCCCAACTTCGGTTATCAGCGCTCGAGATATTCAACGAGGGCCCACAATTACTCCAAGCGCTTCTATCAACCAACTTTACCGGTTTAACGGGCGAAATACGGTTTGATCAAGACAAGAATCTTGTTCATCCTGCTTATGATGTTCTTAACATTGGTGGGACCGGGTTAAGAACAATCGGATATTGGTCAAACTTTTCTGGATTATCGATTACTTCACCTGAAAAACTGTATGCACAACCTAGAAACAGTTCAACCGATACTAAACGTCTTTATAGTGTAATATGGCCCGGTGAAACGAGTGTTAAGCCACGTGGATGGGTGTTCCCGAACAACGGGAAGCCATTGAGGATTGGTGTACCATATAGGCATAGTTACAAAGAGGTTGTCACAAAAGATCCTAGATCTCCACAAGGTGTAAGAGGGTATAGCATTGATGTGTTTGAAGCTGCTGTGAGTTTACTACCTTATCCTGTGCCTCGAGAGTACATTCTATTTGGAGATGGTGTTCGAAACCCGAAGTATAACAATCTTGTGACTTCAGTTGCTGACAATGTAAGTTTTTGCTTCATTACATAAAGAGTTTGACTTTTGAGGTCAACCAGTCTGCTTTAGATTCATAATTTTAAGAGGATTGATGTTGGAGAATTTTAAGATTACTATGTTGAACTTTAAAACTTAAAACTACTAAAAGGGGGGAAAAATATCGTTTTCGGAATAGGAACTATAACTGGATCAATTTTTAAGTTTGTGAAGTCTTAATTTGGACCTCAAAAGTCAAAGTCTGAAAATTCGAACTGATATGAGATAAACTTGATTTATTTTTTTTTTATTTTTTTTGTTCTCTCAATTTCGCTGCCCATACCTCGCTTACGCGGGATTGAGTAGTGTTGTTGTTGTTGTGAATTGTATGTTCATGAGTTCATGCTTGGTGTCAAATTTTTTGGTGAACATTAACTTGTTGCATACACTGTTTGATCTTGCGGTCAAGTAATCTGTCATGGATTTCATAAATGCTATAAGATTAGTTAAAATTGAAGAACTTACGCCGGTTATATGTAAGCATAATACTAGGACTTTGCAAATGGGAACTTTTTTGTTTTAGAGTTAGAACTCGAACCATATTAATTTTAACTTATTGTACTCTTAACTTTGACCTAAAAAGGTCAAAAGTTTGCAAATTTGAAATCATCTAAAAAAGAATTTGATTTGCCTTTTTAATCAAATCATATGTATAAGCTCTTACCTGATGTCTAGTTTCAAGTTTAACATTAGTTACTCGTTGCAGAACCATATAGATGTTAAGCTTGTGCATTTTTTACTTTGATCTAAACAGTCAAAGCCTTCAAAAATTTAAAATTTAAATCGATTTGAAAGAAACTTAATTTCCCTTGTTCTTCAGACATATGATGCAGCTGTTGGAGATGTTACAATCATTACAAACAGAACAAGGATAGTTGACTTTACACAACCTTACATGGAATCAGGCCTTGTGATTGTTGTTCCTGTCAAGAAATCAAAAACCAGTCCATGGGCTTTTCTCAAGCCTTTCACCGTTGAAATGTGGCTTGTTACGGGTGGCTTCTTTCTTCTTGTTGGATTTGTTGTCTGGATTCTTGAACATCGGTTGAACCACGAGTTTCGTGGGCCTCCAAGTCAACAAATGATCACGATTTTCTGGTTTAGCTTCTCAACGATGTTCTTTTCACATAGTAAGTAATGAGTTGTCTTCAATAAAGTCCATTTAAAAAACATAGTCCTGAAATTTTAATATTCAATAACAGGTTATTCAGTATACAAGCATCACATGTTAATTACGAAAATGTCACTCCGCCCAAAATTTTAAAATTCAATCTGGACCATTGATGGGGCTGATCCAAAGGCTAAAATTAAGTTTTGACTATATTGAACATTCTTCAGTAATATCCAGTGTTAACTTTATTTTTTTCCCAACGATAACTACATAAAAAGTTAACAAAGTATAATTCTTGTATATGCAGGGGAGAACACGGTTAGCACATTGGGGCGGTTAGTTCTTCTCTTGTGGCTATTTGTAGTGTTAATCATAAACTCAAGCTACACAGCAAGTTTGACTTCGATCCTCACGGTTCAACAGTTGACTTCGGGAATCGAAGGTTTAGATGGCATGATTTCAAGTAACGATCCCATTGGAATTCAAGACGGGTCTTTTGCTTATAACTATTTGGTGCAAGAACTTAATATTCCAGAATCCAGGATCAGATCTTTAAAAGACAAATCAGATTATCTTAATGCACTTCGTCTTGGGCCGAAACATGGTGGGGTAGCTGCCATTGTTGATGAGCTTCCTTATGTCGAGCTTTTTATGACTTACACCAAGTGCGAGTTCAGGATCGTTGGTCGAGAGTTCACAAAAAGTGGCTGGGGATTTGTAAGTTTCTTATCACTTTTTACCTTTACAGTTTGACTTCTCAGGTCAAACATAAAACTTTCCAAAAGCAAACGTGGTATAGATTTTGCCACTACTTTTACACAAAAAGCTTTATATTCTTTACATATTCGTTCTAAATTTCGAGTACTTTCTCAAAATGATCTTATATTTTGTAAATCCAAGTCAATTTCTGTAGTTTAAATCTCAGAGGTTTGACCCAAAAGTCAAACTTTACCTCATTATAAAGGGTGTGGTGTTTCCTGATATAGAAATTGGTTAAAAGTTAGATACTTTTCTACAATGTTACTCCAAAATATTTAGGATAATCCCTAAACTTATAAACAAAATAAACCCTTTAATCCCTAAGATCTAAATTTTAATCATTTTTTTAAATTTCTCCTTTATAACATCAGGCATTCCAAAGGGACTCTCCTCTAGCACTCGACTTATCAACCGCCATTCTTCAACTCTCGGAAAACGGAGATTTACAAAGAATCCATGACAAGTGGTTGACCTCGACTTCTTGCACATCTCAAGTCTCAGAAAATGACACTAACAGCCTTTCTCTAAGCAGCTTTTGGGGTCTGTTTTTGATATGTGGGATCGCGTGTTTCATTTCTCTTAGCATATACTTTTGTAGAGTGTTGTGTCAATACCTTAGTTTCCACCCTCCTGATGAAGAAGAGGCCCACGAGATCCCTCAACCCGATTCAGCAAGGCGTAGTAGTAGGAGACGATCATTAGGGTCCACGAGTTTTAAAGAATTGATGGAGTTTTATGATAGGAAAGAAGCCGAGATCAAGGAGATGTTGAGACGACACAAGCGTCAAGTTAACGGGCATAACGATTTTCCCTCTTGAAATTGGAAAATTTTGGTCTTGTGCATAATGGTTTACTTCCTAAAATGGGAAGATTATATTTTTGCATGATCTTGTATATGTATATTCTCATATAAATTATATTTCCTCCTACTTTATCATCACCCTTTATCCTTTTAGTCACTAGATGATGATGTTTGGAATCTACTTATTCTCTTTCCTAATCATTTCTTCTGATTTTGACACATGTCTTGATCTAGTAAGTAGGAGAATAAATAAAAATATATTGTTAAGATTACTATACTTTGTGCCTACAAGAAAATAGTTTCATGATGCTAGAAATTAGGGCATGGTTAGAATGAATACAATTTGAGTAGAATGTTTATACATAATATTCACCATTTTTAATTGTTTCTTTTAGTAATCTCAACAATGCTAAGTTTTTCCTCTTTAGAAAGATGGGTGTGTGACATTTTATTTCTTTGATAATTAGAAAAATTCTTAAAAAATTAAAATCTTTGCAATTCAGCCATCCTATGGGGCTGTGTGCGACTTATCTACAAGAGAGTGTTCATTAACTAAAAGTCAAAGAGTTTCTCATCGAAGGTCAACCCTTCGTCATGGATTGTATGGATGTATTATTAAATACTTGTACATGTTATGTATGGATCAGCCCCTGTTATAAAACATTATGCAAAAGCAAAATACACAAATTAATTAATATTTAAAACTTAGAGCACTAGTAGTAGTTCCTGAAATACTAAAATAAACATATAAACATTGTGACTAATATAAAACAAAACTTACATTGAATAACTGTGTTACAATAATTAACAAAAAAAATACATTAAATAACTAGAAATTACATCAAATAACTAATTTAATTGACCAATTTTTTTGTGTTTTTCCACCTTTTTGCGCGTATATGTTGAACAATTTGAAGTTAGTCTCCCAGCAAATTGTTGATACATTATGCCTTCAACTTTTGGTGCAAGTCATAAAAAGCTCAACATAAGGAAGCTCGTCAACAATGGCAGCTCGACCACCACGTTTCGGACCAAGACAGAGTGTATCAAGATCATCTGTTTTGTCTTTTAAGGATCTGATCCTAGATTCTTCGATACTGAGTTCTTGGACTGCATAAAGCAAATGATCCATCTTGAATTCCAATGGGATCATCACTTGAAACCATGCAATTTAACCCCTCGATTCCTGAAGTCAACCGTGACGATCAAAGTCAAACTTAACATTGCAAATAGCCACAAAAGAACTAACTGCCCCAATGAGTTAACCGCGTTCTCCCCCGCATGTACATGAATTATACTTTGTAAAATTTTGACAACAAACATTTCAAGATTTGATCTTCAGAAAAACAAAGGTTGATTGCATAATAAGCTGCAAACTTGTCGAAAAAATCCTATGAACTTTCACTGATTTTGCATGATTAAATCCTTAACTTACAGACAAAAAAAGTCCCCAGACTTTATTTTTAACAAATATGTCCTTGTTTTACATGACTAAATCCCTAAACATTATAGACGGAACCTTTTTTATTAAGATTAAAGAGTTGTGTTCAATAAAGTACATGTAAAAAACATAGTCCTAAAATTTTAATATGGAATCACGGGTGATTAATCCAAAATCGCTTGTACTTAAAAGTTAAAGTATCCTTTTCTGCAGTTTTGCAACACAGATGGTTAATTTGCAACAATAAGTGAATTGTGTGGTTAAGAAAAATCACTGTACTTTGCATTACAAGGCTGACTTATGATCTGTCATATATCTTATCAATGACACATAAATATGAGAGATTGGTGAAGTTAAAAGCTTCTATTTCATCATGCAACAACAGCCAAAGGAAGGCAGCTGCTTTTTTCCTTTTCCTTCTAGTATTATGTAAATGTAGAATAATTATAATTTATAATAGGTGAATAATCAAGAAAAGGAAAAGAAAACTCATCTATTTTGGGAACCATTTAAATCCATAAGTATGAAGTAGAGGTAGCAAAAAAAGGGCAAGTCAGGGGTTGGGTCAGGGTAACTAGTAACTTTAGGTATTGGGTGGGTTTGGTTGGGTGGAGTTGACCCGAAACACTTTTCGTACATGCTAAGTCTTCTTTTTATAAATAATTAGTATATCATTAACAATTACACATACTATATTTCTGTAATAGTATAACTTTATGAGTAACACGATTTAGAAGATTTTATGCCTTAAAATACAGTTAGGGCGAGTTTCAACATGTTTGGATTGTTTTCTTTGAACCTTATTTTATATATTTTACATGTTTGGTTCGTCAAAGATAAAAACTAAATCGGAATAAGCCCATTTATAAGTAAATGGGTCCATATAGCCACCACTAGTACGATGAAGTAAAGAGGACATGAACAAACCATATGTAGTATAAATACGGCATATACTGATCTTCTTGTGTGTTACTGTCCTTCCAAGAACAGGGGAAATCCCATGGGCTTTGAACCTGAGTAAACATACAAAAACATTACGTTTACCAAAGCTACTCCCTTTTGCAAATAATATGGCACATTATCATTGTTTCAAAATTACCATGTGTAAGGCTTATCAATGTTTCAAAATTACCATTTGTTAGGCTTTAGATCATTGTCACATTGAAAAGCAACCATTTTGTAAATACTAGGCTTCAATGTAGAATAAAATTCTAATACATTGATGATTCCTTTAGTTGTAATCACAAAAATGGTTTCATGAAATGTACGGTTTTGACAAACTGAGAAATGAACTTTTGTAGAAACCAACTTAACTGTTAATATGTATCAAACCTAGTGATATAAAACCAAATTAATGTCAAGTATGTATGCTTTAAATAGAAGATGTACCGTACAACTTCATATTGCTTCATCTGGTCTGAATCATGCTGCATCCCTGAAGTTTTTTGAGACCTGTAGTTTTCATCGCTGATCTCACAATCTGGAATTCTTTCCAATCTTCTCCTTCAGCAGATATATTAGACAACAGAGTGTAATATCCTGTGTCATCAATCTTTCCAATTTTTTCTTCAATTAGCTTTAACAGATCCAATCTCCTGTAAATTCGACAACCACTTAACAGAGAACCCCAAATCCCAGACTTGGGTAAAATTGGCATGGAAGTGATGATTGTGTACGCATCATCAAGATGACCGGCTCTACTCAGAAGGTCAATCAAGCAAGAAAAATGTTCTAATTTAGGTTCTATCCCGAAATTTTTCCTCATTGACTCAAAGTAAAACTTACCCTTTTCAACATACCCAGCATGACTACAAGCAGATAAGATGTTCATGAAGGTAATTTCATTCGGTTTCATCTTTGATTCTATCATTCTATCAAAAACCAATATAGACTCGTCCGCCAAACCATGCATCCCATAAGCATCAATCATGGCACTCCATGACACCACACTCTTGTATGGCATAATGTCAAAAACACTTTGAGCCATCCATAGATCACCACATTTAGCATACATGTCAAGTAGAGCTGTATATACATACGCATCATTCATCACACCATTTGTGATAAGCTTATGATGGATCCATTTTCCTTTTTCAAGATCTCTTAAATCTGAACAAGCCTGAATCGCACTCAAGAAAGTTACATCATCCATTTCTTGGTTATTATTCAAACACATCTGATCAAAAAGATTCATGACCTCAGTGGAGTTACCATTACGAGAAAAACCCCACATCATAGAATTCCATGTTACAACACTCTTATGATGCTGATTCTTGAATAAGCTATATGCCAAATCTACAAAACCACAACTAGCATACATGTCAATGAGTGAATTCTGAACAAATTCATTCAGAACCCCTGTTTTAGTACCATAACTATGAACCTGAGTTCCAAGATCAAAGAGACCTATGTTTCCACAAGCTGAGACAACACTTGCTATAGTAAACTCGTCTGGTGAGATCAAACTTGCCCTCATTTGTTTGAAGATATCTAACGCCTTCTCTGACATTCCCTCTCTAGTATAACCTGATATGAGCATATTCCATGAAATTAAACTTTTATCTCTAGCTGAATCAAAGATCTTGTGGCAGGTATTCAACTTTCCACTATTTGCATACAAATCGATCAATGCTGGCCCTAGAATATTATTTACAGGATCAAGGTATTTCCTTATAATGAAACCGTGAACTGACTTACCTTCCCTTAGAAAACTTAATCTAGCACAAGTACAAAGAATGCCCATAATGGTGATTGCATTTGGTTCTGCTTTAGACACTTGCATTTGTTGGAAAAGGTCTAATGCTACTTCATAGTAACCATTGTGATTGTAGCATGTGATTATGGCTGTCCATGAAGAGGTACAACGATCAGAAACATGGTAAAAAAGGCTCCTAGCACTGTATAAATCTCCACACTTTCCATACATAGCAATAAGAGAACTATTTAGTGTGTTCAGATCATTGCTTTCAATCTTTCTCGTCACTGCATAACTATGAACTGACTTTGAATGTAGCCTCAAACCCAATTCGCCACAAGCCTCTGCTATACTAAGCAGAGTCACATAATCTGGGTAGTACCCATCTTTAACCATTTCTTGAAACAATTTCAACCCTTTACTAGGTTGACCACTATGAACATGCATTGAAATGACAGAACTCCAAGAAACAACATCCCGTTCAGGCATTTCATCAAACACTTTACGTGCATAACTCAAGCAACAAGCTTCACCATACATGTTGACTAAAGATGTCTGAATTACAAGATCTGACTCATGCCCGCACTTGATTATCCTTCCATGAACACTCTGGCCAAGACCCAAATCACCAAAACCTGAACAAGCTCGTAAAACCGATGGAAATATGAAGCTACTGATAAGGCTTAGTCCACGCAGCATATCAGAGTATAAAGCAACAGCGTTCGTATATAATCCGTGCCAAACATAGCGTTTTATCAGTACACCATACATGAAAGAATCTGGTGTAGGAAAGGTTTGAAATACAAATTCTGCAGAATCGAGATGACCCATTTGGGCATATGATTCTAAGAGCTTCGTGGAAGCAAGATGGCTTCTGTGTTGGCCTGTGACAAGTAGATGACCATGAAGTTGAGCAAGAGTTCTTATGGTGGAACAAGATCTGAATAAGGGCATGTACTGTATCATTTCGAGTGTTCTTTGCACTTGCGCATGAATCTGAAATCAGATATGACGAATTAGGTTGTTCTGTTACTTGAAGACAATTCATAACCTTC